>JAXQGV010000173.1:0-600000 GCA_037040395.1 Aureobasidium sp. M94-06E | reverse complement strand
GATCATGAAATCGCCTTCTCTCACTGCTCGAATTCGAAAGTGTCCAGGAGGGTAGGCGTCTGCGTCTCTGAGGTTGAACTAGTAGTGGTTGGCGTTCAGCGCGGTTTCGATACTTTTGATGCCGGCGTAGCAGTCTGCAGAACATGAATATCGTGAAGCAGCATAGGTAGATAATGGAGAACCATAAGAGGAGTACCAGAGTGGCGGCAAGCAGAGCGTTTCCTACGGCCACGAGCACATTCTCCGTCCACTCCAAAGCAGCCCAGAAGAATGGACGAATGACACGTGCCGCACAGTTGACCAAGTCTAGGATGGTCAAGCAGATTGAGACCATGAGATCGAAGATGGAAGCTGGAGATGGCCAGGGGTCCGGATGTGAGAGCTCCATAGTAGTGACTGTGAGAGGTAGGTTGGTGACGACGTGGACTGCAGTAGACGAAGATGCGGTATTATCAAGGTAGGAGGAAGCTGCAGTGCGGACGCCTAAGGATGTACCACGAGACGTGCAAAACGCAACCAGTCAAAGCGGACAGGTATCGTTGTACACCCTAGGACGAAAAGTCACGCAAGCAGATGCAGGAGCGGAGACATGATTCTAAATAGGTGAAGACCCACAGGCTTGATAGATATACGAAAACCTAACCAAACGTTGACACGCAATCAAAATTTCGAATGGAAAGCGCGAGACTCCTGGTGTGAAAGTTAACACACCCACGTGCTACAAGAAGGATTCAGGGAGGTTTGGATTGGTGGCAGGCAGCAACTCGTTCCGAAGGCGGTGAGTGCTTGCCCCGCCAAACCGCTGCCGACAACTCGTGCTCCGTCATTATTGCCGGCCTTACCAGAAATCAATCCATCTGAGCAATCATTAGACGTTGCTTATCGCACTCGCCGACTAAGCCAATCTACAATCACACCATCTCCCAAGAACCTGAAGGAGAGCTCTCAAAATGCAGATCAAGTGAGCACAAGAAGACTTGCATTCTATACCACAAACCGCAGCTAATCACACCGACCTGTAGAGTGCGCACCCTTACCGGCAAGGAGATCGAGCTTGACATTGAGCCCGACTACAAAGTACGCTGCTGCTCCCACCGAAGCTCCGCATACCACTTTACGATCATACACATGCTTCAGAAACACCAGGACACTTTCGCTGACACAGCGCCACTCACAGGTCTCTCGCATCAAGGAGCGTGTCGAGGAGAAGGAAGGCATTCCCCCAGCACAACAGCGTCTTATCTTTGGTGGCAAGCAGATGTATGTTCGAAATCGCTTTCTGAAATCAACGCAAAAGGAAAAGGACACGCGACTGACGAGATATGGGCATACAGGAACGACGATAAGACTGCCAGCGAATACCAGCTTGAGGGTGGTGCCACACTCCATCTGGTTCTTGCCCTTCGTGGTGGACGATGAACGGACAACTCAAGTCTTTTCAGCAAAATCGACACGCTTGTGGAAGAGCAATGAGCACCTCAACTTACAAGACGGAACACATGGCCCGATCGTGGTGGAAAGTTGAGCCAGGACAGGAGCAGCAAGAAAGAAGACTGCTTTATTCCGAGATCAGATGCTATAACTATGCTCCAGACGGTATATTGCCCTCTGCGATATGAACGAGATCATGGCCTCATAAGAACAAATTCTTCCTCTATAATCGCCTTTCTCATTCATACAACCATGCTCTATTGGTATCTTTGTCCGTGTTACTCATATGTAATCAGTCGTGGTGTCTTCCTCTAATGCATGTATCGTGAACACCACGATGCACTTGCTTCTCCAGCACCCATCCATGCAGATCTGATGCAATGTCGGCTTGCCGCATGTACTCCAAGACATCTCTGCCAAAACCGCCTCCAACTAACGATGGTTCAATGGGTCAACCACAGGCATGTAGCGACAGCTCCTCAAGCTCGTCGCTTTTGAGCAGGCAAGAACGGGTCATATGCAGGTCGTTTCCTCGCTATTGTGGGATTCGATGATGTCCGCACTGGTGATGATGTCCGTGGTGGTGCTGTTGCTGTCGAAGACCTTTGTGCTGGTGGTGCAGCAGCAGCAGGTCTGGGCTTATTTGCTGATGAACCGCTAGTCAAGGCCAGTAATCTCTTCTCTCTGGCTTCTTGTTCTTGCCTGGTCTGATTAATAGCAGTAGTCAGAGCGCGGTCAGCATGAGTCTGCGGTTGACGGGCAAAGACCGGTCGATATGCGTGGCTCTGAGGCAGGGCCGGTGGCGGCCTCGATGGTCCAGCTTTCTGAGCATAGTTCCGAATCATGTGAGCAGGTGCTTCAGTAACCTTGCCTCTAAGTTGGGAAAGTTGATGCATAGGGACTGACTGAGCGACACTACGACCTGCTTGTCTTTGTGCGGTCTGACGTTTCAGGACGGCGAGTTTCTGGGCACCCGTCTTCGCATTCCTCAGAGCCTGTTCGCCGAACGGCTTCTCACGCGGTCCTGAACTCCAGCCTGACCGTCTCTCGCCAGAGGGAATGACGGCATGTACGATGTTCGTCTGTTTGGCTCCCTTGTCGACTTTGTGTCTATTGAGAGCAGCCTTTAGCCTGTCTTCTGCCTCCCGCGTTTCTGCTTCGTCCTCCCTTTTGAGTTTGCGATATACCTTCCACCACGAAGAAGGATTCTTTGGCCGTGTTATTTGGAGCTTAGATTCGGCTTTTGATATGTCTCTTCTTATGAATGCTTGCCATAGTTCGGCATCGTCTTCGGCGATATGAGGTGAGGCTTCTTCAATTTGACGCTGATAAGGTGTTAGTGACATCGGGTTATCCAAGTGGTTGGTGGATGCCTACGAGTTGTGCTGGATTGGTAACATTCTTCAGAACCGGTCTGATGGTCTCGTATCGCAAGTCGCCGACATCGTACATGTCCATAACGTTCCTGATACAAGCACGCTGTGCCATATCGAACAATGTGGCTGCCATCCTGAGCAATACTCCCTATCGAGTATTGTCGAGTCCCAACTCTTTGTCAAGATACTGTAGTTCCAGGAGTGCAAGTGAAAAGTAGAATATGTCGCAAGTCTATGTTATGGTGCCAGCCAGTGATAAGACGTGATCCAGGAAAAGGAAGTCAAAGGGAGCGAAATGTCGGTTGGTTGCTCAAGAGAACAAAAGCGAGTGAACAACAATGAAATAGAATGACAATCGATTCAGCCGCTGATGACCTCGACAGGCTGGCTGGGCCCATGCGGGTAGGGCATGTGCTTTCGGATCTCGGCCCGCTGCAGCAAGTCTGGGGTAATTCCTGCTTGGCTGATCGCCGGCGCTTTCGTTCTCTGGCGTTTGCTGCTTGCGCTGCCAACAAGGTGAATCTTCACAGCTCTCTAAACATCACTTCCTCTGTCGGAGACTCAAGACACACCAATCGCAATGTCTGGTCATCCATTTGGACTGCTTGAGCAGTCAGAAGAAGGTAAGTTCATCAGAGTTAGTGGCTGAAAGCAGAATATTGACATATAATTACAGATGCATTGCACACTGCGCGCTTGCTGAATGTTGAGGAACGCCCATTCGCACGCGTCTCGAAACGACTGTTGGGCAAAGACTCGCTACTCAGACTGCCTGCTCAATTGCCAACGCCGCCGCCCGACGAGTCTGACGCCGATCAGGAAGCAGACCGTCAAAAGAAAGAGCAAGAAAGAAGGCAATGGCGCGAAGATGTCATGCTCGACTTTGCTCTCCTCGAGAGCACTTTCATCCGTATACAATTCCTCAAGGACAGCAACGAGAAAGAGCGCCAAAGATATGCAGACGAGAAGAACAAGATTTTGGAGACTGCTCAAGCTGTACGCGACAACACTGCAGAACTACGCGTACAATTGGAAGAAGCGCAGAAGACTTTGGCACTACGCAAGGAATACGACGTGCTCGCCGAGAAAATCACCAACAACCGCATGCTGAAGCCGCGTGAAGAGCAGCGCGCAAACCTGGAAAAGCTGAATGCCGAAATTGCAGACTTGGAACATGAAGGGCAGGAATATGAACAAACTTGGATTGAGCGCAGGGAACAGTTCGACAACATCATGGCTGCTGGTAAACAAATGCTCAGGGTCATCAGAGGTGAAAAGGATGAGCCAGAAAAGGATGAGGCTATGGAGGACGGCGAGGAACGTGAGGACGGCGAGGCCACCAAGGAGAATAGTCGGACAGGCACTCCTGGACCTGAGTTGGGCGGCGAGGATGATGATGTGTCAAACGCAAAACGCAGTCGAGGACCATCACAAGGCACCGGAGCCAACACACCTGCCGCAGGAGGCGACTCACAAACGCCTGACGCTGGAGATACTGTGCCCGCTCCAGCAGAGAAGCCAATGGATACCGATATGATGGAAGCTGGCGAGACACCACAACCTGCACCAGTCTCTGAGCTTGAAGAGGGAGAAGCAGCTGAAGACTCAGTCGAAGAAGGCGAGCATATGGATGTGACCTAGATACCATATCTATCGATGCGCCTGGAAGTGTTTCATAGAAATTCACTGTCGTCATTATGAGTTGCATTCATGCTTTTGTATATTTACAGTTGTGTTGGGAGGGCAATGGCTTAAGAAGTCTCCCTGATGGCTTTCTTAGCCGATGCGACGGCTTCCTTTGCCTTTGTGATTTCCTCAGGGCTGTTCTGCTCATCTTGTTCCTGTTGTTCGAGTCAGATTCGGTGATTTGATCTAATTTGTTACTTTAAGCTTACGAGTTGTTGTTCAAGCTTGGCCAGAGATTCTTGGATGCGGGTGCGCAGTTGAGGGAACATGGCCTTGGTCTCTTCAAGTGCTCTGTTCTGTACTTTGTCAGCATGAACACCCAATTGCAAGGAGCCAGACATGACGAACCTCCTGCTTCAAGTTCCACTCAGCATTTTCCTCATCACTGCTGGCCTGCTTGAGCTTTTCGATGCGGGCTTGTTGCTGTTCAAGCTCCTTGTGATAGCTGGCCTCTTCCTTGACAAGGCGATTGACTGCTGAGGTTGCGATTGCGAGCTGCGAAGGAGGAGCCATTTTGATAATTTGGTTTGATCTGGTGGAAAATTGTCTGGTTCCAGATGTTGATGTTGAACATTTGGGAGAGAGGAGCGAGACTATTCCCAAAAGGGATGATTAATTGGCTCCACGAAACCAGCACGTCGCGACAGCCAGAAATAATGTCCGAGCGCACTGTTTGTTTCTTCCATCATAGCAGTAGCCAGTCTATGCTCTTGTGTATAACACAATCACAATGTCTTCTCCACCAGCAGCGCCGAGTAGTCCGCCTCAAGACAACTACGGCCCTGACGAGCAATTGCGCAGCGAAGCAGCAGCATCCCAGAACTCTTTACAGCCCCCTACCGATGGAACCACACAGAACTCGTCACAACAGCCGCCAGCATCTTCACCACTCTTCTTCCACTCTTCGCCTGCTGTCAATGCTGGAGCTGATGGAATGAGCTCGCCCATGAGGGCTGAGTCGACGCTACCAAGCGATGGCGGTCCTACACCAAGAGCCTCGGGACAGAGCATAGGAGGTGCGCACTTCTGTTTCCATTGCAGAATTGTACCAGAACTGACCATGAACAAAAGACTCCTCCCCCATCCGTTACGCATCCAGTTCTAGTGGAGCACCCTTGACTGCGGGCAACAGGACCAACCAACTCAGAAGCGACAGCAGCGGCCTGTTTGTGCGTTCTCCCTACTCTGGAGGCCCGGTCGGTGCGGCCAATAGACGCCATGACATTGAATCAGACATTCTTTCCGGAAGCGGTCGAAGGAGACTTTTCGTAGACGAGCAAGGCAGACCCACGCGCGACGAAACATCACACTCCGATACTGCCACCTTCTCCAACGTCGACCCCCACACCTCTGAAGCTAACATCCTTGGAGGACACTCGACTAGAACTGTCTGGGGTACCAACATCAGTGTCTCGGATACATTGAGCACATGCCAGAGCTTCTTCCGTGATTTCCAGAAAAAGTATCGCATGCGCTACGATGGAGAACTCACAGAGACTCAAAATCTGCCCGCCGATCATCCTGGAAATGAAAAAGTCTATATGGATGCTCTCGAATTGATGTTGGATCTAGGAACAAGTCAGCTCAACCTGGACATGGAGAACCTCAAAGCATATCCCTCGACGCAAAAGCTGTGGTACCAGATGCAGAACTTCCCTGCAGAAATTCTTCCCATTTTCGATCAGGCTTTGAAGGATACAATGTACGAGCTGGCAGAGAAGCGCATGTCCGAAATGCGCATCCCCTCGCAGCGTCATCAAACTGTCAGAGATGACTCTGTACCAGCCATGCCCTCTTCAGACATCGATGCCAACACACCACGACCTACCCAGAACGAGAACATCCCTGATCTGATCCAAGAAGTGGAGAGCCGCATTTTCAGAATCAGACCATTCAACATGGGCAAGACCATCAACCTGCGCGACCTTAACCCGGGAGACATGGACAAAATGGTCAGTGTCAAGGGTCTTGTCATCAGAACCACACCTATCATTCCCGACATGAGAGAAGCTTTCTTCCGTTGCTCTGTATGTCACCATACTGTCAAGGTCGATATCGATCGTGGCAAGATCGCTGAGCCTACTATTTGCCCTCGCGAGGTCTGCGCTTCGCCCAACTCTATGCAAATTGTACACAACCGCTGTGTTTTCTCCAACAAGCAAGTCATCAAGTTGCAAGAGACCCCTGATCGTGTGCCTGATGGTCAAACACCTCACTCGGTCTCGTTGTGCGTGTACGACGACCTCGTGGACGTTTGCAAGGCTGGTGACAGAGTTGAGATCACTGGTGTGTTCAAGTGTAATCAAGTTCGTATAAACCCTCGTCAGCGATCGGTCAAGAACATCTTTAAGACATACATCGACTGTGTCTTCATCAAGAAGGTCGATAAGCGTCGCATGGGTATTGACATTTCGACACTGGAGGAGGAGTTGTCAGAGCAAGCTTCTGGTGGTAAAGAAGAGGTCAGAAAGGTTAGCGCAGAGGAAGAGGCAAAGATTCTCGAAACTGGCGCACGACCGGATGTCTACGACCTTCTCTCACGATCCCTGGCTCCCAGCATCTACGAGATGGACGATGTGAAGAAGGGTATCCTCCTACAACTCTTTGGAGGCACCAACAAGTCATTCGAGAAGGGTGGTAGCCCCAAATATCGTGGCGACATCAATGTCTTGCTTTGTGGTGATCCCTCAACAGCAAAGTCGCAGATTCTCTCCTACGTTCACAGAATCGCACCTCGTGGTGTCTACACCAGTGGTAAGGGTTCATCCGCTGTCGGTTTGACAGCCTATGTCACTCGCGACCCTGAGACACGAACACTTGTCCTGGAGTCTGGTGCTCTTGTTCTGTCAGACGGTGGTGTCTGCTGTATCGATGAATTCGACAAGATGAACGACTCGACACGATCAGTTCTGCACGAAGTCATGGAGCAACAGACCGTCTCAATCGCAAAGGCTGGTATCATCACCACTCTGAACGCGAGGACCAGCATCTTAGCATCTGCCAACCCCATTGGCAGCAAGTATAACCCGAACTTGCCAGTGCCGCAAAACATCGACTTGCCGCCTACTCTGCTTTCACGTTTCGACTTGGTATACCTCGTACTTGACCGCATCGACGAGATGAACGATCGTCGCATGGCGAAGCATTTGGTTGGCATGTACCTCGACGACACCCCTGAAAATGCTAGCTCAAATGAGATTCTGGTCAGTTCCTTCTGCTTATCCTTTTTGTTGATCATTTTGCTAACCGAAATCCAGCCTATCGAATTCTTAACCTCCTACATCTCCTACGCCCGCAACAACATTCAACCAAAGATCTCAGAAGAAGCATCAAAAGCCCTAGTAGACGCCTACGTCTCCATGCGCGCCCTTGGCGCCGACGTGCGCGCAGCAGACCGCCGGATCACAGCCACAACCCGTCAATTAGAATCCATGATCCGCTTGTCTGAAGCACACGCAAAGATGCGCCTAAGCAGCGAAGTCACAGCCGACGATGTCCACGAAGCTGTTCGTTTGATTCAATCAGCACTCAAGCAATCAGCCACAGATGCAAGAACTGGATTGATTGATATGGGTCTGTTGACTGAAGGCACTAGCGCTTCTGAGAGGAAACGCAAGAGTGATCTCAAGGATGCTGTGCTCAGTGCTGTGGATGATATGCTCAGGAGTGGCAACTCGAGCGTTAGAGTTCAGGATGTGCTGAGACGGGTGGGCGAGGATTCGACTGTTCCTGTCGAGTCTGTTGAATTGGCCGAGGCACTGCGTGCTCTCGAGGGTGAGGGCAAGTTGTTGATCTCGGGCGAGGGACAAAGACGTAGTGTCAGAAGGGTCACTGGTATTGCTTGAGCAATTACTGGATGTGAATACGAATGATGGTTTTCACTGTTTTGAATATTGAAAGGGGGTTTATGGGTGGGTGTTTCTATCTCAAAGGACGATATCAAAGGCGTTTTTGCTTGTTTCCTCACGTCTCGCTGTCCCTGGGACTGTCCTCTTCCTGCTTTGCTCACGGGACGTTTGAATTTGAATGAAACACAAGTGGTGTCAATAGTACACCCTTCTCGCGCGTCTCTTGTGCGCTTGTCTCTTGGTGGAGAACGATATTGAATGCGCTTTCCCCCTTTCCTGTAGCAGACTTTTTGTTTCTGTGTGTTCGTGATGTTTCGTAGTTGGTATGATATGCAGTTTGCAGCTCTCAAGCCTCGAGAAGTGGTCTACAAACAACAGTCAGCGATGTCTTGGTAGACACCAAGCAATCAGGATAAAACTCACCCAAGAAAATCCTCCTTGATGGTCGCAATAGCGTACATCTGACTTACCTCACCTCTAATACCCTTGATCTTGACGCGGATGTGAGTGCCTCTTTCAATGACTTGATCAGCATTATCGGTGAACTGCGGCGGCGTCGCATTTCCATCAAACTTGATGTCGCTAGGAATCATCTGTAATTCTTGTCAGGACTTTCCGTTCACGAACCGACATGTGTCCTTGTGGGTGAATCGAAGTAACTCACAGCCTTGCTAACAAAAACATTCAACGGACCCACATCCACAAAAAAGCCATTGCTAACCACACTGCTCACCATACCATCACAAACCTCACCCTTAAAAGGCCTCCAAACCACCGCCTGAAACATGATCGTAAACTCTGCAAACCCACTTCCTGGCAACACGCGAGGTTCCGAAATGTCGATTACACTGACTACACAGACGATGTAGAAGTTTCCGGTGTTTGTGCCTTCGACGTCTTGGTATAAGGTGTCGGTGATGTATTTGTGTGTGTCTTTGTCGAAGTAGGAGGGGTGTAGGTTTACTACTCGTTCCATTTCGTGGAGGAAGAACATTTTGAAAAACGGCAGGGGGTGGTTTGCGCGTGGAGCGAGGGGTGGTGGTGTTGCGCTGAAGGATAGAGGCGTCGGTATATATCGAGATTCAGGTGAACAGTATTGATTGGCGGCCGAGTGAGAGTCGCAATAGAAGGCGAACAGAAGCCGGCGACGGAGAAGAAGTGAAAGACAACCAAGCTAATGGCGCTCCAATTGTTGATGAATGCGAAAGACGCGCGCGCTCTTCCGAGTAGTTCCTTGCTCTTGCTTGCTTCCAATGAAATGACCGTGGTAGAGGGAGGTTGCTGACAAGTCCGGCCGGTGCGCGCGCAGGTGAAAAAGGCGGCGGACGATTGACGTTGAGATGGAAAATGCACGCGACAACAATACAATCGCGAATCGCAAAGTTACGTAGCTGTATCGATGTCGACAAGCACTCTTGGCGTTGTCGCGGAGAGGGCTGGTCATATCTGTTGGCCCGCTCGATCGTTCCAAAGCTTTGACACAATCGACACTTCACTGCTGTTCACGGCGCACAACTGGGTCAAACACGTCTTCAATATTGGCTTCTGCTGTCCCCTGTGTTTATGCCTCATTCCACTATACCGACTGATGCTGTAAGGATTCCTCTTGCTCATCAGGATTTCCAACCCTGTCCGGATATCTTCATCCTGCATACGTCTGTTTCCAATCAGGACTGGTTCATCTCACGCTTAAGCAGTGCGCGGGAAAGACCATATCCAAGCTCTGGGATACCCGAGATGATCTGTTGAATTTCCCCGTCGTCACTGTAGTGCACACGGCTTGCGAAAGGCGTATTCATGACCACGTCTCGCAAACCTTTGTCCGTCTCTGGTGTAGTGCTGTATGCAATGATGGCAGCTGCAGACAGACCAGCATGGCTGAATCTGTGCCAGGTCTGTTTTATGAACTTCTCACGGGCCACAGTCTTCAGTCCTGATATACCGTACTTCTCACCCAAGGCATACATTCTCGAATGCTCGATCAGAGCGCCTTTGCGTTGCTTGGCCGAGAACAAGCAGCTTGTACGGTCTGCATCTGTCTCCTCCGCGTGATAGTCGTGATGGTAGAGATAGTGTATCATGAGCTTGACACTTGTCGTGGTCTCGACATCAAGGTCCCAATCGAAGTCCTCGACTTCGCAGGGTTGAGCATAGAAGGCCTCGCTTCGACCCGAGCTGGCGGAGATGTCGATGATACCCGATCTCCCTTCTGCGAACGTGTCCGGGCGGCAAGCGGCTTTGAAGAAGTCGGATTGTGGACAGACAATGGCTTTGTGGACGAGGTATGTGTCTGACCCGCACACGATCTTCAGGTCAGAATATGCGCCGTTTGCGTAGAGTCTATATCGTATTTAGAGATAGGGCAGATGCCAAGGGCGATACTACATACTGGTCGAGCATGGAAGCGAACTGCTTCTCGGCATGATCTTCAGCGGCCATCGCATGGATAAGGTTTCGCATTGGGGAGCTAGCCAGGAAGAATGCTGCTCAATTTATGAAAGTTGACGGAATACTCAGGGCACTTTGTTTGTAATTCACTCGCTGACGATTTGAAACACGACAGTCTCACCTACCTCAGACATACAGCTCGCTTCAGCGTTTGGAGTTGTGATGATCCCGCCTTGTGAAAGCAAGAACTAAGGGATCAGCAGCCATCGCAGCGTCACTGAGACTACTGACAGACGTATCGGATGATTTGCGAGCTTACAAATGCATGGTGGCCAACCGAAGTGAGCTCACGGAATTGGCAAGGTCGACTATTCACAGTGCTCGTTTGCCTTTTTGTCAACGGTCTCAATACTGAACAAAACTGAAGATTTGACTTCAATCAAGCCCACATTGAACGTCAGTTATGATTTGCTTGGACGGAACTTGCTGATTGAGGACTGGCGACCGCTATAGACAAAGAAAGGTGCTGCTTAACTGCTCACCCTGGTATCCAGATTTTGAACCAGTTCATTTTCATCGTGTCCTGGATCTAGAATTTCTGCGCATGGGACTTGATTTGTTGATACAACTCACTGCTGTGTTGCCTGAATCTAGATCATCAACATACCCAACAAGCCGAAACGGAAACCCGACAGCTGGTCATGGGTGGTGATCGGATGGGCATTGATAGCAGCGATTCAGGCCATCGTGAGTCTGGCCTCAACGGAATTGACATGAAAATCCTCGACCTCGTTGGTGAGGCCGGGACAAGTGACGACGGACAACAAAGGCCGGCTTGTCTACCGCATTAAGTTGGGGCTCTCGACTTACCACTATGTGATCTCTTTCCTAATTGTCTAGTGCAGGACACTGCCGAACCAAGAACTGTAATTCAGTCAAATGTAGTCCGGACTTTGTCAACCTCTTTGGCTTTGTCATAGGAATACTGCTCTCGAATTGAACAACAAAGACAGGTCGAATTTGTGCTTGTGAATCCATTGTCCGGATCCGGCCATATTTCTCACGAATCCTATTGATTCAGACACCTCAGGTTTCTTGTCGTTCTCGTTCAAATTCTGATGCGTTCTCCGGTCTCTTTCAGTGAAATGATACAGCAAGTTCTCACTCATATTTTGCACAGCCATGGCCCCTAGGTCCCTTACACGTCCCGATCCACCTGCTATGCGCAGTAAGAGTTTACCACCCCTCCGAAGATCTGCTCGATTAGCTGGAGAGCCTCCAGGGCACGAATGGGAGTTGCGATATGAGAAATTCTCGCAGAATGGTCTCGTAGTGGAGCGAAGATTCAGATGGAACAAACGCGAGTCCAAGTCCTACGGCGACTGGGCATACAGGGTAGACAAGAATACTCGGAAGAAAGCTTTTTTTCCTGGCCAGCTCATCCTGGCAATGGATCCTCATCCTCAGACCGTTTTGACCAAGAAGCTAGACGATAAAGAGGTCGCACAAACGGACTGCGGGCCTGTGCATGCTAAGATGCGGCCAATGGTGGTCATCAACAACACACAAAATGGCATCTTATGTCTACCGATGACTACCCTATCAACCACTGCGCGGCTGTCCGATGCGAGAATGCGAGAATTGGTCAGTATCAGCCGGGGCTTCCCTACCGACGGCATAACACCTTGGGCAGGGCGACCACTTCATATGACAATGTACGGCGGCGAACAATACCCAGAGAACTCGTTTATCGATCTGTGCCAGCCCGTCCACGTTCTCGCCCAATCAAGGATCAAAGACGTAGGCTATATCTCTGGTGGAGAGTATGCTAGGCTTGTTAGGCTTTTGACATACAAGGAGAATGAGGCACGGAGAGCTGCGTTCTTGTTGTATGAAGCTCAATACTTCCCGAACCAGATGTGGGCGCCGGAAGGCAATCAGAGCCGACCCAAGAGTGCAGCTAAGGTGCGGATGAGTAAAGTTGTACATATGAGATGGTCGTGAAGAAGTAGTAGAAGTTTGTTGGTCAATGGACACGGTTGCATTAGATATCTTTAGCATCATGCACGGTATAAATTCTTGTAGTTACACCTTTCTGACTCGAGTGCTTTGAAAATGCTTTTGTCGATACAACTCTCTCATAGACCGGGAACATAAAATGGCTACTGTAACCGATATCATCATTGGTTTCATGACCAGTCAGAATACTTGAAGATTACTTGCAAGTCGGATGGATAAGAACTCCATGATTCCCATCCTATCAACCGGTCTTAGATTTGCAGATGAAAAAGACACGAAAGATGAGCCAGAAGAAGTTCCAGCGAGTTTGACGTCAAGCCAGCAGCATCATTATATATCGCAGATTTTTGACGATAGATCAGGAGAGTCGATGTAGCATATGTACCTCCCTTATTCAGCCTATCGAGGACCTCGAACCCGCCATCTGGGCCTTTGACAGCTAGAGTGGCTGCTCTTACGGCTGCATACTGAAGGGCTTGAAGCAGGACAAAGGTAGATACTCAACTCCGAAAACGGATTTTTGAGGACTGAAAATAAAGCGACTTTTGCCATTTGACTCCTTTGTCCACTTCATACATAAGAATGAGCCACTGGTCACCCTGATATATCAATTAATCTACCTACCAGATCTGCTTCTCTGATATATCCATTTCTCTGCCATTGCATTCACCATGAGCAGGCCTACACCCATCGACACGCAGTCTTCCAATGCACTCAAGCGTGTAGGAACTAAGATCGTCAGTTTCCTGTCGCCGAGGAAATCTGGATTCTCTCCTACTAGTCCCAGAAAGTCCCAGCAGCCGTTGCCCCCATTCGAGCCCCAGAAGTTACTGACATCGGTGGCTGTACTTCCTGAGTCAACTGGAACTCAAATACAACAGATGTCATCTCGGCACTCCCTCCATCCTTCTGACTCCCAAGCTTCTCTGCGGCCACATGGGCGCTCGCACTCGCGTGCCGCGTCTCGAGACTCTCGACATTATCGCGACAGATCCAGGGAATCTCGGATCTCGCACGGTCGATCTGCATCGAAAGCATCGATGCGCTCGTTCGACTCTAGGTTGACGCGAGACGAACCTTACAGAGATCCCGATGATCGCGATTTCCAATTGAAGAAGGATATCGGATTGCAAACCATTGATGGCATCAAGCACCTATGGACGAATCTGTACCTTGGGAGCAAATACATCGGCCATTTTTACTGTCGGCAGGAGCCACGTCTTTACCCTGATTGCTTCTTTCCCGGTATGATAATTTGGGCGACGCATAGTGTTTTTCAGAACAACCATAATGCTGTGCCTGGAGATCCGCTCATCGCGATAACGGAACACGCACCTTTGTATGCAAAGATGCGGCCCATGATAGTGCTGTATCCTACACACACCGGCTTGTATTGCGCACCAATGTTCTCACTTAACAACAGAAGAGATTGGGGTGGTGAGAAACAATATGAGTACGTGAGTATCGCCGAGGAGGGCGATGACTGGGTAGGTGAAACAGATTGGGCTGGTGTCCTCAAGTTCCGAGCTCATCCTGGACGACGAAGGGAGTTGAAATCAAGGAGCTTTGTCAGCCTGCACCAAACGATGTATGTCAGTACACGAGAGTACATCGAGACTGATCTGGGATACCTCCCAGGAGACCAGTACAACAGGCTGATGATCGCACTCGACTTCTATCAAGAGACGCGCAAGCAGATTGCCTACAACTACTTCCAGGAACAATACAAGTATCGAGGCATGAAGATGCTTTCTGGTGGTGCTGTGGGCCAGCATGAGAATGATGAGGTGGCAGTACAGAACGGCAGGATGCGTGACTTTCAACCTGCAAGAGACGACCGCACAATGGTCTGGTCTCTACTAGGAAAGAAGAAGGTCCAAGAGCTGGGGGGACCCAAGCCTAAGACTGAAGATTGGGGACGATCAGAGCTAGAAGAGGGCGAGATACTAGAGTAAAGATAGTCAGTGAGTAGGATATATGTGGATTCTTACATTCGAGATCTGTCCTTCGCGCTGTGGTGCATCTATTCGACCAAGGATACCATTGCAAAGTTGATCAACCCGCTTGTTGCAATACACATATACCGATTTAGGTACACGTAGCATCAAGCATTCCAGGTAGATCGAGACACGGTATGTAGTCATTCTGTGCAATGATTGTAACATCTAATATTCACGATCAAGAGTGACTGATTGAAGACATGGTCGCACGAACATCAAGAGAAGAAGGAAGAAAGCAAGCGTCGTCAGGAAAGCCCCACCGAACGTGCCGAGTTTCTGCCTTGGCTTTTGCGCAATTTGAGACTCGCGACCATCTTCTTCTTCTTCTCCAAGCAACACATAATATTCCTTGCCAGTGTCAAAGTGTTGCATATTGAATCTGTAATGAACAGGTGTTTTGTCGCATTGATCTAATGTCTGGCACGCATGCCATCGTGGACTAACCAATCACGTCTCGAACTGTCGTTTCAATAGACGCCTGCCAAATATACCCATCACCAGTCTGGAGACCATCTCCGTCGTCGGCCTATCAACAAATTAATGGGCGGCTAGGCTGAAAATGTCTTGTTCTTAGACTGAACACCAAGACAGTGATTGGCGCATATGCTAGAGGTGCACAGCATGTGGCACGGACTTTCGACAAGGACTTCGGCGCGTAGCAGCCAGAAGTTCGACAAGTATGAATGGTAGGTCAAGACGTGACTTTCTGCTTCGGATCCCTTGACCTGCTCTTGCATTTCTCTTGTTATTCATTTCTTCTTCTCCTGTTTGTTTTGTATATTGCGATTCAATTTTTTGTTTGCCCGAGCTGGTTCTCTCGCTTTGATTGTCCTTCGATTGTCTGGCTTGGTCATTGTCTCTCGCAACCTGGAGATCCTCGAATTTTCCACGGCAATCGCCTCGACAACATAACCACAATGCGAATTCCTTCTTTTGCTTTTGCTGCCGTGGCTGGCCTATGGCAGCAGCCACTCACTCCCGAGGAAACAATCACAAGCACACGCCATATCCACATCACTAAAACCGTCACCAACTCAGCTAGCACCATTTATGCTGTGCGTATGGGCACGTCCACGGTATACATGGAACATTTACCCGCTACCATGATGGTCGAGTCAGTTCCCTGGCAAGCACTATCCACAGCACATCTCGAATTGCGCTCTGAAGCAACCAGTACGATGCATATCAAAGTCACTCAGACTATAGCTCAAGTCCAAGCTACTGTATTTGCAAGCAAGGTTGGGACCTCAATCTCAACCATTACGGATGCTCCACAATCTTTAATTGATGAGGCTGCAAAGGATGCGGCAGAATTGTCGTCGTCGCAACTGGCAGCGGCGATCTCATCTGCAGAGGCTGATGCATTAACACATTCGACTGTTGCGTTCCTAGCAAGCAACACTGCATCAGCTTCTTCATCAGCTCAAGAGCCCCCACAATACACCAACATAAGCTCAGCATTGACTTCAGCCCAGCCTGTGAATGTCAATCCGAGCGGCAGCAGTAGTAGCAGTGACACGATACCACCCATTGGTCTGGAGCTTCGATCTAATGCCGAAACGACAACAACCGATTCACAACAGGCAACGACCACGGAAGCACCAGCCACAGTGGTCGCTGTCATCTATGGCTCTTCAACATCAATCATGACATCAGTACCTCCGGCTTTTTTGGCGAGTATCGTCTCCTCGCAAGACTCAGCCACAACTCTGTCAAGCACGCCTCAACAGACAACGAGCTCCGAAGTTTCTGCGCAGACCACACACCCGAGCGATGCAGCTGTAGCTGTCGACACCTATGCTGCTCAAGTTAAAAGTACACAAACAGCTTTGATCCAATCCTCTTCCTACAGCGGTGAAACCACCGCTGTGAGCTCAGCTATATCCTCGACGACAACGAAAGGATGCTTCGGAGACTGTTCTTCTGGAACATCGAGCTCACAAGTGACCTCCTCAAGTCCTGCATTGTCCGCAAGCAACAAAGTCTACACTATTCCCATCATCACGACCAGTGAGACTTCGATTTCCTCTGCTGACAGCACTCTCGTGCCTTCAGCGGCGGGAACTTCTGACTCAGCTCCTTCTCTCACAGTATATGGATCGCAAAGCAGTGCATCCTCATCAGCAGACATTGCTGCTGACAACGCAGCCGGAGCCTCAGGAGGCGAATCGGGCAGTTTCCAGCTTAGTAAGGGAGCTTTTGCGGCAATCATCAGTGTGGTCTCTATTGGTGTTGGTCTAGGCAGCAAGTCACCCGCAGCATATCCAGGAAAACGAGAGCTGACACAAACACAGTAATCTTCCTGGTCCTCTTCGTGATTGCAAGACGCCGTCAATGGAAAGTGCGACAATCTATCATTCGCGCCTCCCGCCGCATAACTGGACGCTTTTCCTCTCACCCAAACAAAACAGCATTGCGGTCTGAGAAAGAGCCGACCTTGCCAATCATCGAACCACGTCAACCTTTGGGTCCTCGTCCTGCACCTTCCAGCAGACGTCAACAAGGCTTTGCTAATATCGATGCCACGCTACACACCAACTATCGAGGCGTGGAGACTGTGGAAAGAACTGCATCTAGAGGGCCAGAGGCATGGAGAAAAGCAATGGCCAAGGAAAGATTGCAGCAGAGTCAGAATCAAAGGCAGAAGCCTGAGTTGAGGGTTGATACCGGCGTTGCTTCCAGGATCGAAGATGGGAGAGGTGTACAGGGAGCACAGAAGAAAAGAGGAGACTGGAAGGATCTGTTCAGAGCCTTGTGAATTTGGTAGCAAAATAATGTGTTGTTGAGCCCCTAGAATATTTATAGTGCAGTCTTGCAAGAGCGTAATGGTATCTGAATTGTGTTGCTGCTTGCGCCCTCATCGACCATGCTCGTCTTGTCTGTCATCTCATTCATCCTCGTCATCGTCGTCTATACTCAACACAGCAGCTCTACCTCTGCGTTGACTCGAAGCTGGCACAGCAGACGGACCAGGCGTCCTGCCGCTCAACCTCTCCTTCTTCAACCTTTGCACAGGCGTCTGATCCACATCCATAGCATCGTCATCGTCATCACTGGCGATACTATGCGGTCTGTTGCCGCCTTCCTCGTCACTCTCCTCCTCAGCATCCCTCATAGCCTTTTGTAATCTGGCAATCTTGCGTTTGAGCACAGGATCGCTGTATATATCAGCCAAGGTCAACAGTTTCTGACATCCACCAACTGGACATTGAACAGCGGCAGCACCTTCCGAGCGCACATGATTGTTAGGCATCTGGATCATCGAGGTGATGGCTTCGCGTTCAAACGAGTGTGGACACTTGCGACTTGTAACGGGATCCACGAATTCTCGAAGCGTCAATGGACACCTTGTGCTAATTGTTTCTTTAGCGATTTGGAGGTCGTCGTCACTGTCTTTGGCACCTAGAGCGGTCTGTCCAGCGTTGGGACGGTCTTCCTTGAACCAGAGGTGGGCAGGTGGTAGTGGGTCTTCATTATTTCGAGCTTCGTGTGTGATTTGCTTGAAACCGACATAGTGGTTATTTCGACTGTAACGATCGGTCAAGCTCTGATCCGTGTAGCGCGCTTTGGCACGAGCAATGCGATCGTTAAAGAGTTCGGCAACAGCAAGCGGGCGTTGTGTGGCGTTTGTGGGATCGGTAGGGTCAAAGTCGGGGTACTCTTCTTCGTCGTCGTCGTCGTCGTCGTCGTCTCGTTGGGTGCGTTGTGTACGTTGTGTAGAAGCATTCGAGACGTCTTTGATCAGGTCTGAGAGCGTATGTTGCATATCTTCGATGTTGTTGTCGGCATCGATCATCTTGCGCACATCTTTATCCATCTGCGCAGTCATACTGTCCACTTTGGCCTGTAGTTCCTCAAATTGTGCCTCCATCTCTTGTACACGCTGCTGACTTGCGGCGGGGTCGTCATCGTTCCTAGCCTTGTTGCGAGCACGTCCCAGAGCTTGTTCCTTGTTCCTCAAGGCTTCATTTGTCTCGGCAGCAGCCTCGCCCAGACAAGCAATGACTTCAGCAAGCAGCTGGTGATTTTGCTGGAATTTGAGAGGTTGTGATAGTTGGCGCAATTTGTCGCGGCCGGCGGCGCTAAGCGGATGTTGCAGAGGTTGATAAGGTGGGAGTTCGTTCGTGGGGGCTCGTTGAGTGGAAGCAGCGGTGCCAGCTCGATTCGGCGTACCTCGCGCTGGCGTTGATGCAACTGTAGAATGTCTCGTCCTGAGCGACATCGAGACTATGTGCCTGGATGGGCAGATGGTTGAAGCTCTCCAAAAGTTGCCTCGGGGAAGACGCGTTGTGAGGCGCGTCAGCTCGCGCCAAGCCCATTGCACTCCTTCCAATTTCTCCAGCACAGAGTCGCTCTTGCCTTCCTTCACATGTGCTCAAGTTTGGAACATCACGACTTCTTGATTCGATCAATCTTCTTTGGGATACTGAATTGACTATCTGCTTATGTCCATTTTCAGGCTACCAGGCCTTGGTTCTTAATCACATGAAAAGCGCTCGTGGGTATTACTTTCTCTTAGGTCTCCTCTTCATCCTTCGTCATTCGTCCATCGGTCCTACTTGGTGATGAAGCCAAGGTAGTCGGCAACGATCAGTGTCACCATCCTATCATACGAGTCAGCCATTGTCATGGTAAAATGTTTGATCCAACTTACGCGTGAGGCGCAATGCGCACGTAGTAGGTTGAGAATCCTCTGTAGAATCTCAATGGACCTTCCTCAGCTGCCACCTTCTTGAAGCAGTCAAACATGCCCTTGTACTGCACTTCTCCATTGGGTCCTTTGGTCTGCTTCTGCAGTCTGGTCTTGACAAAGTCGAATGGCAGACTGAAGAAAGATGCAAAGAATCCTGCGGCGGCTGATGCCGCTAAGGTCTGAGTACGAGGCGACAAAGAGGTATCCTTGAGTTGGTTCTTGGCTTCTGAGAAGAAGGCAAGTTGTCCGAAGTTGAGAGCCATGGCTCGGACCACGGTTGGTCCAGCACCTGACCAGAGAGCAGCAACGCCTTCCTTCTGAGAAATGCGGCTAAGGGCGTCGAAGACTGACTTGTAGTTCGCACGCTGGGCAACAGGCTTCAAACCATCACTCTGCATGCGGATGAGTGCAAGATCTGCAGGGTTGCCGACCATGGCTGCCAGTCCTCCTGCCGAGAGACCAGCTACAGCACGCTCGGCGAAGCCAATCTGTTTGCCCTGATCTTTGGCTCTCTTGCCCAAGGTACCCATGAATGTGTCGAAGAAGCCGAGACGAGCTGTCGTGTAGACGGCCTGTCTGAGAAGGCCTGCACTGAGTCCGGTGTATAGATCGCGAGCCTTGCCACTAGCGATGATATCGCGAGTTACTGAGAGAGGTGTGGGTTTGGGTCCAGTCTTGACACCCTCGCCAGCGAGCTGAAGGCGCACCTTGATCATGTCGATCGGCTGAATGACAGTCGTAGCAACCATGCCGGCAACGCCACCATTGACGAATGGCAAAGCGGCGCGTACGAAGGGTGTGTGCAGGAAGTCTTGTGTGGCCTTTCTAGGGTTCTCCGCTGCTGCCTTCATTGCTTGGGGTGCTTCCTTGGCCGCATTGCGGGCAGCGGCCGCTGCTTCAGAGATAGTCGATGTGGTGCTCATGTTAGGCAAACAGAAGTGGTCGAAGAAAGATCCTATCTTGCTTGGTCGAAGTTATATTCTGACGAAGGGTGCTTCGACCTCGGTTATACGATGGTCGAGGCGTGACTCAGAGGGCGAGGCGTGTTCGTTCTGTTTTGAGTAGCACAAAAGATGTCAGCCGATAACTCTTATCAGGGTATGCGCAACAGCATGCGCATGAGTCCATCAATGTGATTGCTCGAAACGACTTCATATCGGGATGTGTGGAGAGAGCTTGCAAGCCAGCCGGAACCCGTCGACACGAGATATTCCGTCCACACAATTGTCGTTCCAGACCGCGAAGCCGCGATAGACGGTATTGCTAGCCGTGATGGCCATGGCTTATCTCGGCAACCATACGACGACATGCCGGGACTTTTGTGGTGGAGATGAAGTCAACAGCTTACCTTGATGTCCAGATACCCGCCTGCTACTGCTCGTTGAGCTGACGTGTTATGTGGTCGGGATGGCTTGTATAATCAACGACGATTAGATTGTCTTGCTCGCAAGACAGTGGTCATGAAACAACGACGAACGTGGTTGTCGTGGAAGACAATCGAGGTGGAAGCGGATAATGCTATATATATCGGAATTGCGGATGTTGCTCGAGTCTTGGAAACGAGATTTATGTTCGTCCGGGATTTTACGATTCGTTCAAGCAACGAACCTTGTGAGCAGAAGAGGGAAGACCTGCTTCTCGAGGAGGGAAGTCACTCTGTTACTCGCTCCTTCTTACGAGGCTACGAAGGAGATGCGGGGTCGATCACAAGTCATCTGTACCAGGCTACCAGCAGTTGGAAGCACCTAACCTTTGCCCCGCGTCCAATGGCAAAGACCGTTGTCTGCCCTCAAACCAATCAATCGATATCTTGGTAAAGCTGGCGCGTCGCTATTCGCTCGCCCAATGGGTACAGAGAGGTAGCTACGTCGCGCCTGCAAATTGCTGGGCATTCTGGTTTCACAAATTGCCATGTCAACAACCTATTCTAGGGCCCAGGTTGCTCCGGAAAATCAGGCACGCTGCTCATTCAGGGGTCCTGGTCCCTGATCTCTACACATCGCCGCTTCCACGAACTTCAAAGCGTCATGAAATCTTGCGTGGAGACGCGAAGTGAAGTTGTTGTTGGTTTTTGGCCCACTGACCATCGAGGTGGAGAGACAGCGATCCCCCCACACTGAGCGGGGATCGACGCCGATGACAGGCATGGGGGAGGAGAGCCGTTTCCGATTTGTCCCGACAGGAACTGGACGGATGGAAGTCAGCTCCAACTCCTTCAGAAGAAGGTGCCGAGGGCTGCTCTTCTGATTGCCGCAAGTTCAAGTCCAGGGGAATGCACCCTTTGCATCCTTCGACCCTTTGCATCCTTCGCGCATGGCATCAACACGTCCGTCCTGCTTCTGATTGTTGGCTCAGATCCCCCATTGATCATGCCTGTGGTCGAGTTCTGCAGCACTGCTCTTCGCAACTCTCGTAGTGGTCTGCGAAAATATATTACGCCGACCAACATAAGATTTCTCACAGGCACGCTGCCAGATGGCAACAATCACATCCTAACAACAAGGTAAGGCTTGCCTGAGGATGGAACAGCGAGCCACTCCAGGTTTGGTTTGACTGCTTCGCCTCAGCAACTTTTCACCAACCTGGAACATGATGTTGTGATTCAATGACAAGTACAGGATATGCATAGATAAATATCGAACTAAACCAAGACTATTGCTCCAGGTACCATTTCAACTGCTACCATTCATCAGCTGAACACACTATGAATCTCGCTTGCCGACAGCCCTACATCCTTCAATCTCTTCTTCGCCAAATCAATAGTCGTCTTGTTATACTCAAAGCCTGCGGTAGCCGACAGTGGTGCCCGCGGTGGATGTGCCGTTGGATATTCCAGACCTAAGTCTCTGAAAGCTTCTTCCTTCCGCTCGTTTTCTCTGTGCGTATACACCTCCATTAATCGCACATAGCTTTCTCGAGAGAATCTTGCTTGCTGGTACTGTACGGCTTCGGATCTGCTGATCGCGACTGGTCGGTCTATATTCACGAAAGACTCGCTTTTCAAGTATGGTACACCTGGAGATACAGTCATGTTCAGTGGCTTGCCGTTTTCCGGCGTATACCCCTCCCAGTCTGCCGGTTTCTCACAAGTTTCTGTGACTACGGTCATGAAGCCGGCCTTCCAAAAGACCTTGGTTGTTGGCCTCTTCAACCACTCGGCTGAGTAAAGTGGCAAACACAACATGCCATCGTCGGTGTTCCAGAGCACCACCAATGGTCTCATCTTGGAGTACACAGGCCCATGGCGAAATACTCGAATGTAAGGACTAGGATAGACTTGGTCGGTGTTGTTCTGAGCAACACTGTAGGTCGCTCGTATAACATCGCCAGGTCTCACAACGTTCGGTCCCACTCTGCGTTTGTCAGTCCAGAGGCCGATGTTGGTTGTTGAACTGTCGTCGAAGGGATCCATCTTTTCTTGTAACATTTGCTGCCAGTATTCAACATGACCGTAGGGAGTGTTGAAGTAGCCATGAGAGGGTACGAGCTGAGTCGTCATTCCTTTGAAGAGCTGTATATCGGTGCTGAGATCGTTGCGATGTGCTTTTTCTTCCTCGAATGCAAAGGGCTCTGGAAACCAAGTCTCGTCATCGTCGTCGTCGGTTTCGTTCATGTTATTGGGTAATCCAGATTCGTGCCTGGTGTGCTTTGACTTTTTGGGCATCTCCGGGCTGGCTGCTTTCAACCCTCCAAGTGCCTTGCTCAACTCGAGGTCATCAACCTCCTCAGCAAAGGCAGGACTTGCTTCTGGTCCCACGATCTGTTTTCCTTTCTTTCTTCCAGGACTTGTTCTTTTGGCTACTCTTCCACCTCTACCACGCTTCTTCTTGACAGGCGAATATTCCATTTGCTGTGCCAAAAATTTCCTCATTCTCCTGGCTGATTCTGGAGTTGATGCTGCTTGCCTTATTATCGTTCTGGCAGTATTGACGTCCTCGTCCCATTGATCGATTATGTTTCCTCCACCGTCCGTGTCCTCGGTCTCTTGGTCACCCATCTCCTTGTACTCTGAGCTAGCGCTCTGGGCTGTGTGCTCGGAAGTGCCTTCTTCGGTCATGCTCATCTCCAGAGCTAATTTCGCAGCTATAATTCGGTCTTCCCTTTCTTGTCTCTTCCTCTCCTCCATCGCCTTCTTCATCTCGAACAACTCTTCGGATGTGTATTTTTCGCTCATTGTTGGAAGCTTCTCTTCAATAAAATTGGCCTATGCTGAGGAGCTGGTGGACACAGATTGAGAGATTCCTTCCTCGAGGTGTCTCTCCATCCCTTCTACTTCATGCGTCATGGTGGTATTGAACAAAGCGGCTCAATTCTTCCGGAAGCGGAAATCCCCTCGATTTTCTGGTACACGTAAATCTTCAGACAAAGAGCAATCTTATGCTGCTCAAAGACTCACCATGCTTTGTGCCTACAACAAGCAGACGTCGAGGACTCCTACAAAGCATTACAGATCATGACGAATGCGGAATCCTGCACCACGGCGAAATTGATGCTTGATGGCGAAATCGACGCTTGTCAAAATCTTGTCACCACATGGGATCTTGCGAAGAGGCGACTCAAGAGGCCCACTCCAGATCACCTCGGCTATAAAACTGGTTTCTAAAAGTCGTTCACTTCATATATGTGCCATCTACAATTATAACTAAAACTGCAATCCCACTGACATCCCTTTTCAAACCAAAGTATACCCACCAGTCTTCTCTTTAAACTTCAATCAAGTGTCAGGCAACGCTCCTATCCTTTTCCGTCTCTCATTCACTTCGTTACCGCATACGGATCCACCACAATTGCTTTGAAAAATATTTTTCATCTTAACTGCTTTGAGCCGGAAGCGCTTTCTTTGTTAGAAGATTCTCTGCGAAAATGTTCCACGACTATTCTGACTTGCACTTTTTGCTCGACACCTTTGATGCTCGCTTGGATAAGTGGTATGATTCACGGGTTTGACCATTGTTAATCGACAGAACTTTCGGCATACAATCAAACATCAAGTCGTCGAACGATGAAGCTGGTCGACAAGAAAATCAGAAAAGATCCGCCTACTCCAGCTGTGTCTGGTGTAGCTTCCACCGGTAAAGGCGTGAAGAAAACACCTCCCACTTCGCCAACGAAATCAGTCACCAGGACATCTTTGAGACAGCAGCATAGACCTCCAGAGAGCGGTCCTTTACCAGGCTCATGGGAAAGGTTCGACTCCAAACCAGGGGAAGCTTGGTCAGAAACAACCTCCCACTTTACTGCAGAGGGTGTAATCTGCAGGAAACGTTGGAGATACAGGGCCGGAAATGATCAACGTGAGCTGTGGGGCTACCATGCTGAACGAGGTACTCATCATTTCTACCCTGGACAAATCATTCGCGCCATGGATGCCCAGGCCCAATGTGATCTCAATGCATCCTTGGACAATGGCAACACGAATACGCACAAAGATGGGCCGGTCATAGTCAAGAAGCGTCCTATGGTCGTACTGTGGAAGACACATAGCGCAGTCTTGTGTCTACCAATGAGATGTCTGACTGAGAGCAAAGCCATGGAAACTTACCCTCAAAGATGGTTCGAATACATCAGCGCCACAACAGAAGATGACGCATCGTGGGAAGGTCATACAACCCACGCTGGTCCTCCACTCATCTACACTCCCAATCTCAATGTGAAAAACGATAGACTAAAAGGCCGATGCTACATCAGTCTTACATCTCCGACATTGGTCAACGTCGGCTCGGAGATAGACATGGACTTGGGACGTTTGAGTGGCAGTGCTCTTTGTAGACTGATTCAAGCGTACACGTACTCACAGAACCAACATAAACAAAAGACGTTCACAGAATTTGGAGAGACGGCAGAACTTCCGGACCCTGACACCTGGTGGGCGAGCAAGGATCCGTTGTGGAGAATGAGAGAGGCGAGGATGAACAACAAAGTTCCTGTCGTGATCGACAAGGTGACTAGGACTTATAAGTTAGAATAGAAGTGGTGGATACATGAAGTGATTTTCAGTATACAAAGACTTTCGTGAAACAACCTGATTCCAATTTTTCAGTGGTTTTCGAGCCATATATATACGTTGCTTTAGATAGAAGTCAATATCACTGTCTGACCAAATTGCAAACTCTCTCGCAAAACAATCGCAACTTCCACAGTTCACAGGGAGTGACAGAGCCCGTGAGTCGAAACCACAAAATTGCATGCCTCAAAGTCTCCTTCACGATGGTCGATAGGCTGAATACATATTGAACCAGAGTGCCACCGAGAATGTGCTCAGTGGTATAGGAGTCTTCCGATGAGTCGGACGCGCTCGCGTCGTTGAGAAGGGTCTGCAGTTCTCATTGAATCGATATAGATGCAACCGTCTTCGTCGATTTTGATCTGTCTTCATGGCCATTCACAACTTTCTGTTACTACTATTTCACAATTCCAGGCTGTTATGTCATCGAATGTATCTTGGGATTAAGTTGAACGATTATATAGACACTATAGTACTTCGATACGCAAACAGCTGAAGATATCAAGTTGACCAAAGCTAATTAGGAATCTCAACGAACACTAGTTGCACGAATCTATGTATGTGATGCAAATTACACTTTACCTATGCATGCTGCCCTCAGATTGTCTGTAAAGAACATCCTTCGTCGACCTTTCAGAATCCCTTGGCATTCTGGTTTGGTCTCACTCCAGAGGGGTGATTCCTGGAGCAACTGTGAACTCTCTACCTAACAGATACGACCCTCAACACAAAAGTTTTCCTCAAAGGCAACTAGTGGCTCGCTACTTTGCTCGCACTCCCGCCACCTCTGCCTCCTCTGCCACCTCTACCACCCCGACCACCACCACGACCAGAACCACCGCCACGAGTCTTGGTGACCCCTGAACTCGAGCCTTTAGTCCCACTAGTGGACTTGGCCTTCGGATTTGCCAATTCAAACTTTCTGCTCTTCGCTTGTCTTGAGAGGAATTGGCCTGGAAACTCCGTGTCCGCCATATCCTTCCTCCACTGCGCGAAGCTGTCGTAAGGTGTCCTGGTTGGTGGCATTGGACTGGGCCACACCAGCTTAGACTCGTCATATTCAGGGCTCTTATTGAACTGAAGGAAGGACTGTTGTAACCAAGAGTCAATCTTCATTTTGAAGAGACTGATCAGTCGAAGATATTCGTCTCCATCGATTGAGCCCATGTTTTCTTCTAAGTATTCGAAGGCGTGGATGTGCATGGGACGACTCAGATCGACGTAGCAAATATTCGAATATGAGACTTTGAGTTCTTTGTTGATGTTCATGATGATTGAATGGCCACCCCATGGTGTCAACTTTTCCGGTGGGTGAGATGAGCCTTCAGTGACCATAGCAATATATTCTTCTCGGCGATCTTGGGCCAAGTCCTTGAGACCTGTGTTCCCCTTCAAGGTGAACATTCTGTGAGCAGAAGAGATGTCATTAGCACGACTCTCGACTTGATATATTATGCACTGCGATGTCAATGCTGTGTCTCTGACTTACGGTAGAACAAATAGTCCAAACGCTGTGGTCCATAGTACAACAGCCCAGCGCATCTTCACACCCAACGGCTCAACACCCGTCATAGCAATCTCACCAAGATCTGAGCTGTACTTCGCATCAAGGTTGGTGTGCGGGAAATGGTATAAAACCCTCAAAATCTGACCAGGGTAGAAGTTCGAAGTTCTCCAGTATGCCTTGGTCGCCCAAGAACCAATTCTGACATTGTAATCATCGCCTTCTTTCCGCCACACCTCTTGGCGATCGATATGGAAAGGTCTGTCATTGTATGTGAAAAACCTGAACCTGACGGAATCATCCTCAGGCAGGCCTTGCTTGATCCGGGCTGCCTTTTCCTTTTCCTCAAGCTCGAGTTTTTCCTTCTCTTTTTTCTCCAATGCTTCCTTCTCTTTCTGTGCGGCAATGCGTTCCGAGCTTCGTCTTTCTTCTGAGCCTGTCATCGTTGCAAGATGCAAGCAAGCCTTGTCTCTGCTCTGTGGAGTAAAATGTCTTATCACAGATCGTGTTGTTCTTGTGTCTTTGTATATCTCCAGGAGCCAGCAAGTCGTGATTTATGCGTTTCTCGCTTCATTTCTCTTGAAGCTCTTTGTATCCCATTTTCTTTGTCGACTCTGTATCCGCTTCCGGACAACTACGAGCAAAGCTTTGCGACAGAGTAAGAACGTTGTCTTTGTTTTGCTTCGTGCCTGGCTTTGCATTGACATCGTGACTAGGAGCATGTTGCTAGATAAATTTTCAATGGCCCAGGGAGTATGTGGTTAGATGCGTCATCCATGGAACAGCTTTGTGTTGATGCTGTGGCTTTGTTCCTGGTATCAGCAGCTCATTTGTGGCCAAGCGTCGAGGAATGTCACCCCTCGAAAACCAGTGCGACGGTCGCTGCAATGATCGTGTGATGTCGAGGTGGAGGTTGGCACCTAGAAAAGAGAAGCAGAATCGGATTCAGTTGAAGAGCGAAAGCAAGACAAGAGAAGAGGTCAGCAGACTCTGCAGCAAGTAAGTTGTTTGGGATGATTGATCGGTGGTCGTTCCTGCCCAAGCTGCACAGATAATGAACACATTAGTCAAGAGTTCCTAGGTAGGTCTTGCCCTATCAGTGCTTTTTGCAAGCTGCTCAGCGGACAAGCTTGTGCGTAACATCTTTCACATTGTGGGGCGATTGGAAATCTCAAAAAGGTGGAAGTCAGCCACTATACATTTGACTCTAGCAAAAGAAATTGCATGAAAGTAAAGAAAAGAAAAACTACGAAATATAAGCTTCTTCAGATATTCTGGACCCATCCAGTTACACATCATCTAGATGGTGCACTGTCGCTTTTGTTGCAAATGCCCTGTGACTCCGACGCACCCATGCGAACACGAAACACTAGAACGTCCTACTCTTCTACAGTACTTTTAACCCTGAATGGCGTTAAGGATCATCTCCTTGGCGTTCTCGACACCGTCCTGGGTACCGGTGATTTCAATAGCCTCATCGCCGCTCTGAGCCTTGGGGACCTGGATCTTGGTGCCAGTCTTGGCACGAATGTCGTTGATGGTGCTGCCTTGAGGACCGACGACTCTTCTGTAAGAGCTGGGGTCGGGAAGGACAAGGAAACCGGCGTGAGTCAGCTTCTCAGCATCGGCGAGAGCCTTCTTGACACGAGCGCTGGCCTTCTCGAGGCTCTCGGGCGATGCTCCTGACAAGGCCCAGGTAATCTCACCCTCGGGTGCGCTCTCATGCAGGTTGTGCACGACCCATGAGATGTTGTCATCAGAAGCGCCGCCAGTAGCATCATCGGTGATCAAGGGCATACCGGAGCCAGCCTTGCGAGTGGAAAGTGCCTCAGGACGCTGAGGAGGACGTTGTCCCTTGTGATCAACGGAGACCTTCAGGTCGCTACGAAGACGACGGAAGAATTGACCATTGTCGGCAATTGCGTGGTGGAACTTGAGAGGGATCTGGATATCAGTGCTCTCAGCATCCTTGGTAAGGGTAGCGATGTGCTCCTTGGCCTTTTCGATGTTCTCGGCACGTCCAATAAGCTTGACCTTTGAACGATCGGCGCCGGTGACGGACTGTCTGGGGATATCGAGCTGTACACCGAAGTCTGACTCGATCTTCTTTCTAATGTCACCACCACGACCAATCAGCTTAGGGTGCTTCTCGGGAGAGATCTCAATGATTTGTGTTGTCTGGCTCTCAAGCTCAGAAACTTGTGCCTGGATGGCTTCGATGATCTTGTCAGCGATGGCCTGATTGGCCTCAACACGGATGGTGTTACCCTCAGCCTCGGCACGAGGGAAGCGCACCATACGGGCAAGCTTCTGTCTGTCATCAGGACCGCCGGCCTGAATGACGATGTTGCGGATGTTAGCGCCGCCACCACCAATGATGTTGCGGTGGTGCTTTTTCTCAACGTCAAGCGTGCGGGTGACAGTTGAGTCGAAGACCTTAGCAGCTTCTTCGATATGCTTCTTAGCGTCGTCGACGGCCTTCTTGGAACCCTTGATCTTGATTTCAACACGCCCAGAAGCATCCGCGGCCTCACGGTTGTTGGGAACGTCGACGTGAGCACCAGTAGCGAGACGAAGAGCATCAAGCTCACGACCGCCAGAACCAATCAAAGAAGGCAATTGACTCTGCTGGACTGAGACGATGGCAGTGTGAGAATTGTCCATGGTATATTGCAGGAGGTTGAGAAGTTCGTCTCTAGCTTCATCGGCACCTCTCTTGGGACCCTTAATGATAACTTCATCAGGCGCCTGATTCGACTTGCGCGAGCTCTCTCCATCAACGGCATCATCATCCTCGGTGTTGTTTGAGCGAGGGAAGTTGATTTTGACGTTGTATCTGTCCTGAAGACGGTTGACCATGCTGCCCTTAGTACCGATCAGATCTTTGTGGTACTGAGGCTTGACCTTGATGACGTGTGTAGCTTCATCCTCGAGCTTCCTGCCTAGAGCCAGAATGTAGGCCTTGCAAGCATTTGCCTTGGCTTGAGGGCCCTTAAGCTCGACCTTACCATCATTGACTTGGATGTCGACATCAAACTCCTCACGAAGTTTTCTGATGTTCTCACCCTTCTTTCCGATCAAGATGTTGGCGAACTTCTGAGGGAAGTCGAAAGTGAGAGTGAAACCGCGCTCAAGCTCATCTTGCTTCTCTTGCTCGATGAAAGCGAGTAGGCTTTCAACAAGTGCATCAGCACGGTCACTGGGACCACGGACAGAAAGGCCTTGAGCAGGAGCCTTGCGAGCAGCCTGTCCACCAAACAAGACTTGGACAGGGATTTGGTCTGAAGGAAGGTTGGACTGCTCACGCTCGACGTGTCTTCTGATCTTGTCGTGGAACTTGGACGGAGCATCGACGTCGCGGGAGACAATCTCTTGCTGTCCACTAAGCAGACCAAGAAGGTGCTGCTGAGCCTCCTTCAAGGCACGCTCGAAGTCTTGAGCCTCGTTGGCAGCAGGCTGACGTCTTGGCAGCTGGTATTCAGAAGCCGAAGAAGGTCCCTCGTAGACGAGCAGAATCTCATCGTCGCTGTCCGACTCGTCGGGAACGACCATGTGCACGCCAAACTGGTCACGGATCTGAGGAGCAGCCGACTGACGCAAGTGCTGGTGGTAGAAGGGGTGAACCTGAACAGGGTTGAGACGGGTAGGAGGGTGACCACTGATGAGGTTCATGATGTCAGAGCGAGCCTTCATGGTGTTCTTACCATCACGGGAGTAGACCTCCCAGGCAGTAGGGCCGTTACGGGCAGTGTTGGCAACAATGCGAGCATCGTACAAGCGCTCTAGATCCTGGATAGCGCGTCTCTGTTGGAGGTACTTGGTGACATTGCGGGCGTGAGCCTGAGCACCAAGAGGAGCATTGGGGAAAGAGCGAGAGATGTCAACACTGGCCATGGCCATGCTGGAAGCCAGCTCCATAACCTTGTTCAAACCCTCGTCGAGCCTGTCAGCGGGGCCAACGATGGTCAGGTTTTCGTCGTCCTCGGCATCAGGAGGCATGATAACGGCGCAGCCAGTCTCGGCAAGGAAGTCGTGAAGAGAAGTGCCTCTGTCACCGACAATGAATTGATGACGACCACGCTCGATGGCGACTTGGTCTGAGACAAGCTCACGCTTGAGCTGTTCAACTTGACGTTCGAGCTGGGTACGGACTTCGTTGACAGCCAAGCGATCACCAGCAATTTGAATAGGCAGGCTGGCCTGAGGCACGAAAGTAGGGGGCTGACGGTACGCGGTAGGCTGGGGAGGAGCCTGCTCGACCCAGGTGTGGTAGTGAGGAATCTGGACTCTCAAGTCACGGCCATTCGCGAGATCGTCAACACGTGAATTGCGGGGACCAGCAAGGAATGGGTAGAACTCGGCAGGAATGTCCTTCAAACGAAGGTTGATGGACGAGGTGCGCTCGTTGACAATCTTCTCAATCTCTTGACGGGCCATCTCAGCGGCAACAGCATCGCCCTCAATAAGGACGTCAACAGTGGCAGAGTCGTCATCGTTCAAGGCATCGGCATCGTCCTGTTTGGGGATCTGGATCTTGGCGCCAGTCTTTTGGCTGAGAGCGGTAATGTTGGCACCACTACGGCCGATGATGTGAGCACGAACGGTGGACGGGACAGGGACCTTGACGCTTTGCTATTTGATGTTAGCGATCACAAGTTACGATAGCAGGTTGCAGCGACTTACTCTGGAACCGAGCTGGCGGGCGACATCCTTCAGAGTCCCACGGACGTCGTTGACAGCGTTGGCGGCGTTGGTACTGGTGGCTCTGAATATGTAGGTACCACCAGCGCCTTGGCTCATCTCGACTTTTGCTCTGGCGCGTTTGTTGATCTCACGAAGGATCTCAGGTATAGGCTTTTTGAGATCTTTCGGTTGGGCGAGTTGGGAAGGAGCGAACGAGATTGCCTCGGTGTAGCGGCCAGGGAGAGAGACATTATGGGAGCCGGGGGTGGCTGAAGCGGGAGTAGCGAGACCTGAGGCGGGAGTGGAGCTGCGCGAAGGGGCATTGTTGGCGACCTGGCCATTGCGAAGACCATTGGCGTTAGCAACAGCAGCAGGCTTCTTAGACCATGGCGAAGGGCCGGCGGAAGAGCGAGGCTTGGAGGCACCAAGCGAGGGGAAGAGCTCCTCAGATTGAGTGTCGAGGACCGAAGGCTTCTTGGGGGCAGGAGCGGAAGCGGACTCGGGAGCGGGAGTTGGGGCAGCAGTCGAGGGACCAGCCGACGATGAAGCAGTGACAGAGGCAGAAGGAGGAGGGTGGATGATGTCCTCCTCGTCGACAACCTCCTCAACTGTAGGCTTGTGGTCGTCGTGCTTCTCGGCCAGACGCTGGGCGGGCGTCAGGCTGTCGGCAGAAGAGCCAGCGAGGGTGGGAGCCTCAGAAGCCATGATTGTACCAGTTCCGATGAGAAAACCGTCGAAGATGCTGCAAGCTGTGTGTCAGTGTGGCCTGTTATGGGCGTTGGCAAGGGCACGGGGATGCACCTACAGCTGAAACCGTTACTGACGAGCGGCTCAACTAAGTGTGAAAGGCAGAATTAGATTCTGTCCTTGTGTTAGGAGATTGTTCAATGACTGGATCGGCTTGAATAGAGACACTCACATGAGGATTGGACGTCTTGTGCGATGACCAGAGGTGACAAAAGCTAAAAGGGAGACTCGACTCGAATCGACTCTAAAGTTAGGAGACATCTGGAGCTTCCAGCAACTTCCTTCCCCACAATCACGAATGAGCCTCGAAATTGCCAAGATTTGGAGGACACCTGGCGGTTGTGCTGCGTTCTGCTCCTTTCTGGTATTTTCCATCATGCCTGACAACGGAGCTGTTGTCCATCGCATCGAGAGAGATCCGAGGATTCATGGTTCAACTCATCTCCTGGATCGAAACGTCCATGCTTCCGTTCCCGGGTGTGACGGTGTCGCCAGACTCATTGCTTCCGTGTGCAAGTCGTGCAACGCTTCATTCAGAAATGTTCGTCTTTCGCACCTTGACAAGCTAAAGCCGCTGGACGGTGCAGTAGCCATGTTCGGTGATATGTTACAAGGTGCAGCCATGAAAACTGAAAAACCCCGACATTTAAATCACTTTTTCAAGATCGCTGCTGCCTGGCTTTATAACACAGTCTGTCGCATCGCTTAGCTAGCATATGAGTGGGCTGTGTCACAAGCCAACCAGCATGAGCTTGTGCCGCAAGCCTGCACAGCCTGCTCTCTTCAAACCAATCCAACACCAAGCCAACTCGACGCTGTTTGTTGATAGCGCGTTGTGACCAATCATGAACAGACGACTGGTACTAAACAACATATCTGACATACCATCTCGATATGTATCATGGGACTTTCGACAGGAGTTTCTGCTCAAGCGGGCGCTTGAAACAATGTCTTCAGGTTACCTGAGTCCAATGAAGGCTTGTACAACAAGCGCCCTTTCAATGTATCTTGCTTGACAGGATGAGAGTGCTTGATCGTCAGGAAACGCCGTCTCCAACGCTCATTTTATGGGCCAAACAACTATGCGGTCATGAGATGTGCTAGATTCCATAGCAGCGACCGCTGTCCACGCCTGTTGGCTTGACGGGCTAATACAAATGCACAAATATCGGTCCAGAGCGCTCAGTGCGATTTCTTGAGCTACTTCTCATACCATATTTCGGAAAATCATCCGGAATCACTATTCAATGCTGCTATCACCGTGGACCGCCGACCTCGTCAGCCAGCAGTTAGATGAACTTAGGGACCCTTGGACTACTCTGCTGTTCGCCAATCTACAGCAGCTACAACCTAATTCACTCGGCAACTACATCGTGATCTTCGAAAGACTTAAATGTATAGATCAAAAGTTGCCTGTCCAGAGGACTCTGGCAGTTGAATGCTTCAGATGGATTATCTCAGCAAGCAGGTCACTTCACTGGACTGAGTTGCAAACGGCACTATCTCTCAGCGATTCGATCCAGCCGGGAGACTTGCAATCCTTCGAGAATGACTTCTCGACTCAGGTCAGGAGGGTATGTGACAACCTTGTATGTTTTACTCGGGAAAATGGGGCACATCTCTGGGGCCATGAGAAAGCTACTTTTATTCACCCTTCGATCTTTGAATTCTTTGTCAACCAACCCCAACTGCTAAGATCTCTTGGAGATGCCTGGGAAATCTTATCTGACACTCGTGCCATGCATCGTAGGAATGCACTCGATTGTATCAATCTACTGCGTTCAAAGCTTGACACTTTGTCTCAGGAAAGGCCTCTAGCCCATCAGATTGACTATACTTCTTTCAACTACTATGCCATCAACCACTTCGACAAGCATCTTGTGGCTGCCGAAAGCCTGTCGGAACCGCCCTCGGAGCCAATGATTCTCCTCCAACAGATGCTCAATCAAGGCCGCGAATACCTTCTCCGCTTCCTTCTGATGCGGCTCTATCTGAGTCCGTATATCGGAGGCGGTCTTCGACACATATCCCCGGCTGATGTAAACTTCGAAGCTTTTCCACAGTTCATCATCTGGTCCACCGACCTATACAAGATCCGTGCGAAGTTTCAGCCACACATGGAAATGTCGCTAGGCCGACTGCTGCGTGCGTTAGTGAGAGCTGGTCTTCTGGTTGCTGTGAAGAACTTGATAAAAGAGGAATATCTTGGAAATTTCGAGCACGACATCGATGAGACTGAGAACGAGGATTCGGCGCTCTACATCGCTTGCGAGTCAGGACATGTCGAGATCGTTCAAGAGCTTCTAGCTGCAGGGGCTTGTCCTCAGCCTGAAGTCATCACCCCTCTTTGTTGGATCGACTGTGAGACGCCCTTGTTCAGGGCTATCTTGAATGGTCACACATCAGTGGTTGGTCTGTTACTTAATGCTGGAGTCGACGTCAATGTCCCCACCGATCTTTACAGTTGGTACACCTACCCTCTCCAACTCGCAGAGATCCATGAACATCACGACATCGTCAAGCTGCTGATAGAGTATGGCGCTGATCGAAGTCTCTTCATGGGGTTCCAAAGTTCCGCTTACCTGGAAGAGATGTAGGCAGATCTCGGCTCTGATACCATTTCTTCTGTTGCCATACTGCCCCTGCCCCTGCCCCTCCGCATTCCCAAGACTCCATGTTCGAAACAAGAAGTTGCAGAATGCCATTCCACCCTCTTGTGGGCATTGTTATCGAGGTGTCAAGCGCTGTTGCCCAACTGGACTATGCTTTGCGAGCAAAAGTGGCGGTGTGAATTGTCCAATTTGGATAGCGCACTCACGTTCTATTATCAGAATTACTCAGGTTTCAAAACATTATCATTCTCACAGAAGTTGAACACACATCATATACACTCGAAACTCTCTGTCCTGCAGACACTCTCAAGCCTTCATCGCTTTGCGCCGCCTATCGTCTGGCTTTCTCCGAAAGAGCGCCTCTCGGCACCGGCAGCAATTAGTAATCGAGCGATGTTCATATCGTCATACCTCTTGCCATAGCTTATAGCCATTTGCAAAGGATACAACAATTGACCGCGATGGTTGACGGGGATGTTCACATTGACATTGAACCCAAGTAAGTGCTCGACCATTGACTCAAATCCACCCTCAATCGCCAGGCTAAGCGGCGTTTCGTGGTCATGCCAGTCAAGAGAGGCATATGGATTCCAGACAGGAACAAATTCAGCCAGGACACCCTTGTCCAGCAATAGCTTTACAGCAGATGTGTTGCCATACGCTGCCGCATAGATCAACGCATGGTAGCCTGCTTTGATCATAGCATCGTCTGTGCTTGTGAAGTCAAACAGCCCTTCCTGGACAAAATTGTTCATTGACTCAACAATACCTCCTTGTGCCAGTGCAAGTAAGGTTTCAACAGGCGACTTTCGCCAAGGAGACGTCTTGAATATCTTGTAGAGGCGAGTGGTCCAGACGAGGCAGTCTATGAGCGCGGGACCGCCAACAGAAACCACACAATAATCGTCCGTCAGCCCTTCAGATATGTCAGATTTGAGCAAGACTCTCAGCTGTAGCAAGATAATGAGGTATTTGTCGTCTCGAGTAAAGAATCGTTCCAGAAACGCAACAGATGAGGAGGAGCGCTTGAAAGCCTCGCCAGAAGCAGTAAGATGTTTGTCGAAATTGTGAATGGCGTAAAAGGCAAATGGATCGTACATGAATCGTTCTTGGACATCATTGGGATGATCGAATGGACACAGGTTCTCGACCAGGAGATTGATATATGCGAGACAGTCGAGGGCATTTTTGTAATGCATAGTCTGTCTGTCAAACAAAATCGTCCATGGATCTCCGACATTATCCAAACGCGACAGATCTTGGGAAAAGAATTGCAAAACGGAACCGTGGATGAACGTGATCTTCTCGTCACTGTTCCATATGGTCCTCTTGCTTTGCTTCGGTATATGGACCAGGTTCCCACATGCGCTGGCAACATATGTGATTGTGGGACAATCGTGCCGGCACTCATCCAATGACTTCGCTGGAGTTGGTCTGGCCAGTGGTAGCAGCAATTCGAGCTCGGCCCAGCGCGGCTCTTTGTTGGCTGACAGTAACCATCTAAAACATGTAATGGCGATGTTTTTCTGACGCTGATCTTTTTTCCTGATGTCATTTAGAATTCGGATGTAGGTCTCAGTCAGGCTCATTGGCAATTCATCCAATGCAGATCTGATGTCTGTATCGGTCTCTAATGAGCAAAGATAATCCAATTGCAGCGTAACCCATAGGAACCTGGAAGTGCGAGTCAGCGGTGAACTACTTTGCTCGAAGTGAAGCAGGTTCGATATGGTCTTGCACTCGCTGAGCGATCTCACTCGGATCGAGGTTGCTTGTGCACAAAGTCTTGATGCATGAACATTCGAGCAACTCACATTCCGTCGGCCTTCTGAATCAGAGTAGAAACTACCTGATCGAACAAGACGTTGCTTTGTATGAGGAGAGACCGATCCAACCTCAGACTCGCTGCCCTCTGTCGGACGAGGAGGTTGATATCGTTCGTAGTGCCCTTGGAATCTGTCGCCACCTGGAAAACTTCCTTTCGGTCCAAGGCTCTAGCGATATCTGCCTTTTTTCTACTAGTCACAAACACCTTGAAGCCTGGCTTGGATGAGGTCATTGCACCGATAAAATTTAGGACAGATCTTCTGCCTGCATCAGGACATTCGTCAAGGCCATCGATAATAATGAATGTTCGTGCATACGGCTCTGTCAGTCTGAGAAGATTGGCAGTCGTAGCATTTTCGAGTGGGCCTCGGCCTTCTTTCTTTGCTTGAAGCAGCCATCCAGGAACCAGGTCTCGACTTCGGCACAACTGATTCAACAGTGCCAGGATGAGCGCATCAGCATCTTTGAATGAGGTATTGCTGAGAGTAAAGTAGGCAAAACAAATGCCATCATTTGCGCTGAGATGGGTGTCTTGGATGTACTGAATGACTTGTGATGCCAGAATCGATTTACCGGAACCGGCTACAGACCAGATGTCAGCGCGAGTAGATGGTCACCTTCACCACCGATCAGATGGGGATGATTTCCTACGTACGTTTTCCATGGCACCACAAGATCTGGGACTTCTGAGAAGAGAGCCATCTCTCAAATTGAGGTGTTGTAAACAACCAATTGCAAGTTCCTTGATGGCGTGCCTCGAGGGATTTTGCTTTCTTGAGCTCAAAGTTGTCTGGACTGAGCCAACGATGAAACTCTTCTTTCTCTTTCTCTGTTATCAAATTAGTATGGTTGTACAGATTGATTCTCAAGAGAAGTTTTCTGTCTTCGTAACCACTTGCGCTGGTCAAGTGCTGTGGAGGTGATTTGATGACTTACCACTATCGACAAGAAGTTCTGACAACCCGGAGTGCATCAATACATTGCAGTTAAACTGGATTGAGCTTTTGATCTCCCCAAACTTGGTATCAAATGGCTCCCACTGCGACCGAAGGAAAAGAGAGAACGACTGAAATCTTTTCGCACTACCGGTCTCATCAACGAAGAGCTTTCGTGCCGCGCTGTAGAACTTGAGTATATCGGCATATACATCGGCCAGCGCGTCACATATATTGGGCAAGTGGCACTTCTCGGCATATCTTGACAGAGGGGCCAGCAACTTCGAGAGGTCATCAAGCATTTTCGACAGCTTGTCAAAGTACTCGACATAACGAAGGGCAAGTCCAATAACCAATTTAGCTCCACCTAAAGCCATTGATGCCACTGGCTCAGATTGAAGGAACACAGAGACACCACCAACAGACAACTGGAAGATATTGAGGAAGTTGGTTATCCTCGTTGTATATGGCCGAAACGAAGATTGCTTGGAATGTTCTTGATCGAGTTTCCGAATTCTCGCTAGCAACTCGTCAACGTTACTAGAGGACGCCTTCAAGAAAGCAGTTTTGTCCGCATCGGAAAGCTCCCGAATGTGGCGCTCCAACGCTTTTTCGAATGCTGAATTTGACGTCCTGGTCACAGATCGGGTAGAAGTACGAATCACAGGCTTGGGGCTGACAACCGAATGATCTTGAGCCGACACTGCGGCAGCAGGTTTGGGCCCTAGGTTGTTTCTGGAACGTGTTGGAGGGGCAGTTGTTGCCAGTTTAGGTGTGACCTCTCGAGTGTACGGCTTGTCAGATGCAAATACCGCGTCCTCTGGTGTGGAGCATAACAGGAACGCCTTGAAGCGGCTCATTGCGAAAAAAACCAACCGGAAGAGATAATGAAAGTGATAGGCTGTAGCTGTCCGAACGCGAGGCTTTGAAGCCTTTTTGTACGATGCCACTATAGCCATACGATATGATACCCTGGGTTCTTGCCGCGCGCGTATACACATTACTGCCAAAGGTTGCAGGAGCATAATTTATTCCATACGAATATGGTGATGAGATGAGTGGGGAAGTCAGCTAACAGCGCGCCTAATGAGATACAAGTCTGCGGCGCGTAATATAAACGCTGAACAATCAGCTTGCTGCCGTGATTTGTTGGATACAGTAGGCAAATCACTGTCGTTATTTTCACGCATCGATTGACACCGATGGTCCGAAGCGTCCTCGCCGACATATTTGATAAACTGAAAAATGCTTTGTGATTCGGCGGCTATGCAAGAGCGCCAGATATTCGCGACGTTTGGCTTGCCGATTGCTCCAGTCTGGATCGTGGGGCACATCTAGGGAGTCCCAGGATGCGTCGTGTTTGGATCGTTGTAGTTTGGCCAAGGCGTGAAGTATTGTATGCTTTTTTGATGGCTCATAATCTGGATGATATGTAAGAGCTTTGATGAGCTGCCACATCAGAGGTCAAAAACAACACAATGTATGAGATACTCTCTCCAGTCCTGGCTCTGTCACCACGCTTCCGTAATTGTTACCGCTCAGCAGTGAGTTTACGTATACTTCTTGTTCAACCTACGTGTATATTCCGATCTTTTCTATCGAGGTGTACGACTATGCCAGCACCAAAGCGATGGGTTAGTTCTTGGAAATGTCAGGATCTATCTTGACGATGCGAATTCGAGATGTTTGCAGAGGAACGACACAGTCTTGAAAATGATAAAGAGAACATCAGTAGGCCTGAATAGCGATCAAAGCATTCTCATTGCGAGCTCTCATGAAAATACCTACTAAGAATGCGACTTGGTGAAGATAAACTCACCAAGAGAACCACTAGTCAAGTTTTGTCCAGTGCCCGCGACGGCAGATTCGAGACCAGATGTCAGAAAGTCCTGACTCTATTGATGTGTCTGCCTCATGATCGATCCAGATGAGCATCGAGCCGGAAACCAGGTATCAAGAGCCCTGCGTGAAGTCTTAGCAAGTGTATCTTGCAAGACATAACCCGAGCGAAATTAGGTCGAGGTGGTACATAAGATCATTTTCCTCATGGGCAGAATGCTTAATGCTTATGAAGTAGATAACTTCTCGGCCAGGTCGCAGGACCGAAGCGCAGGTGAACACAAGACCCTGGTCGTGGACGCAACTCAAAGTCACACTAGACGACGCGTTTCTAAGCCATGAGTGCTTCTTTGCTTGTTGGTTGGAAATCGAGGTTTTCAACAACAGCGGTGTGGTCAATTAGCACGCATAAACGAGCCGACCATAGCCGCTTAAGCAATTACTATCAATGCTTCTTTCTTCTTGCTTGCTGAATAATGTCTCGAGCTCACCAATCGACCTGCTGCGTTTGCTTGATGCGTCTTGACACCTGCCGAATGAACCGAGCTTCAAGCAGTTGGGCGCAGTCTTCGCAATAATACACAGTGTCCTCGTTCGTCGTAAAAGTGTGCCTAAGTCGGATGTGGCCGGTTGTACTGCTTTAAGTGATGGAAATAACATGGGACTCCACGGCCGCTCTGACGTGGCCTTCCATGCACATCACACATGCAGCGCGCCAGAAAAGGGAAAGAAACGGCATACCATCGCTTCTTCAAACCCCCCTGTGTTTGCTTTGCTCACGCCGAGTCGTGTGGATCGAGCGGTGACGATGTTACACCAGCCACAGATAGCGTCATGAGCAGCCCCAGCTCTTTTTGTGGCTTGCGGAGTGTGGCTTGAGAGAGATCTTCGTCTGGAGGACCAGATGAGTGCTGCGCCGCGGCAGATGCAGGAACTGGACAAGGATTAAACGCCAGGTAATGCTGTTCTGGTGAGCTGGCTTGCAGCTTAATCTAAATCCAAGAAGTACCTGAAGGTCGTTCGGTGAAAGCGAATGTACAGGAGCACAAGTAGGCCAACTCCGAGATTCGCTGCTCACAGGGTCTTCGAACTTACATGTGGCTTGCATGCCACGGCCCTATCCGTTCGGACCCTGGATCCAACGCTCAATTACCAAAGATCTGCTGATCTATGGCTTTCTTTACCAGTCCATTTGTGCAGCGGACTTAAGAGCCTGCTAGAAGCAACCAAAAGTAGAATATGGTAAGCGAGTACGGAAATCCAAGCGTACGACTCTAGGCAGCGAAAGAGTCGTAAGTGCAGCGGTGACTCTGACAGGTCACGCGGTGTAGCACGTTAAGTCGACCTTTGTAGGCAGCCAAATTGGGAGCAATTACGGCGGACGGTATGAAAGAGGGGGACGAGAAAGAACTTACACGCCATGCTAACCATTACAGAACGGAAAATGGTCTTTGAATAGAAAACGATCGTGCAGAGCGAGTCGAAGTAGCATTCGTAGATGCAGATATTTTGGGGGTCGATGTTCTAGAACAGCGTGACTCGGGAAAGTGCGTCTCGGCATTTCGTGGCGCAGTCTGCAGTCACATTCGGCCCTTGATAGCCGATGATGAGTCCCAAGATAACACGAGATACGATGACTAGAAGCAGAATTTTGTCTATTAAACCATCCCGTCCCTCTCCGGAGCATTCACGAGAAGAGAGAAGCTAACAGCCCACGAGATCCAGGAGAAAAAGAAGACGATTATCAATCCAACGGATATTACCTCGTACCCCGTGACCCTTTTTTCGGCAGCTACGACCGATACTGGTGACGTCATATATCGGTCGCCTATGACGAACCAGCGGGATTCCAGTCCCTTCTCTTGCTCAGGCATTCTATTTCGTTCCAATCCATCTTCGACTGAGAGAAATCCATCGATCAACACTCTACATCAATTGACGCTGGCTCAACCCTTCCAATACAACCCTTTGTATTCTTTCGACACGGACTCGACTTTTGCAACAAACGACTGGCATATGTTTCCAGTCCAACACCATACTGCAGGACTGTTACGGAGAAGTCAAGGTCATCACAGAAACACTTCTGATTCGACGGTCAACTCGACCGGTCCTTCGTCGCCATTCATGCAGAGCAGCACATATCCTTACATTGCCAACGCCGACCAGTCTCCCACCACGTCGTATTTTAGCGACAACGACCAGACATTCAATAACGTCGGCTACGCACCATCAAAGCTCTCTCACACGCCCGCCGCTCATCTGGCCATGCAAAACATGGCCATCGACCAGCATAATTCAACCTACAATGAGGACATTCCAGACTTTGCACACTCGTCACGGCATTCAGTGTCAAGCAAAGGTCAGGACTCACCGTCGACGCCTCAGCCGAGGTCGAGTTCTGACCATGACCATGAAGAGAGACCCGCTCTCTTCAAGATGCCAACCAATGGTGAGGAAGTACCAGATCTGGAACTGTTTGAGCGATACTTATATATGAGCTCGCAACCAGACTACAAAGCCAATGCCCCTCGCGTCGAGCTCAATCGCACAGAGTCCGCTGCTTTTGCCGACGAGCTCTTCAATCCAAACAATCCTGATACCCTTCAGCCACCGACGCTACATAGCAGCAACAACAACAACAACAATATGCTCTCGCCACACCGAAACCTGATTGACGAGCGGTTACGCACTGCCAACAGCATCCGCTCTCAGTCACCAGTCGGAGATATGTCGCGTGAGCGATCGCCTTTCAGACAAAATTCGCCCTTTGCGGCACCTGCTTCTCAGAACTTCAAATCACCTGGACCATTCTTGGCTACCGCAGCAGACTCAAGGCGTCAGCAGAGGGAAGAGGCCAGTGCTAGAGAATGGATGTCACATCAACCCAAGCTACGACGAGAGGCGACCAAGACCATGTCACCAAAGGATGCCCTCCTTGACTTCAACGACAGCGAGAGTTCAGACATGCCTTTGTTCGCTGACACGTTGCCTTCGGGCTACAACTTTACTTCCAGCATGGCTGCTCCTCCAACCAACGTTGCTGGCTTCCGCGCTTCATCCTCCGATCAATCCTCAATCGGGTCTACCACTTTCAACTTCCTGCCACCTCAGCATCCAGTAATGCCGAGCAACCCTTATGGTCCTGCACATTACCGTCCTACTGACTTCAACACTGAACCCACGCCAGACTTCCCTGCTCATCTGGCAACGATGGAGTCATCGATGAGCGAGGGACCCGGTGCCTCTTCTCAGGGTAGCATGACTGCTGCTTCTACATCGAGGCCACAGCACACCACTGCCGACACTGGCAGTTACACATGTACTGCTGATGGATGCTATCAGCGCTTTGACTCAGCTGTTAAGCTGCAGAAGCACAGACGTGATGCACACCCTGCTCGTCAGTCTCTGTCATCAACCGGCACTGCCACCTCTTCTCCTGAGGAAGACCGTCGCTCGAGTTCACCTGTTGCCGGTAATCTTGGTAGCTCTATGACTGCTGCTGCTCTTGCCGAGCGCAACTCACAGCAGGGCCCTCACAAGTGTACACGTATCAATCCATCGACTGGCAAGCCTTGTAATAGCATCTTCAGCAGACCATACGATCTCACTCGCCATGAAGACACTATCCACAACCGCCAGAAGCAAAAGGTTCGTTGTCAGTACTGTCGCGAGGAAAAGACCTTCTCTCGTGCAGATGCACTTACGCGTCACATGAGAGTCGTTCATCCTGAGATCGACTTCCACGGTAAGCGTGGACGAAAGGGTGATCATTTTTGAGTTGATGATTCCACCCTCTAATGTTTTGTTTCATTCTCATGATCTCATTTTATGTTCATGACTGCGCGGCGTTCTTGCTTCTACTCTGTACTTGTACGACAATGATGATGATACTGTTTTGGCTTTCTTTTTTTTTGGTGTCGGGAGAGGAGCGACACCTCGTTTAGTTACCCATGTACAATTATGCTATCAATTGCTTGACGAAAAGCTATGCTTCTTATTTGATCCTTTCGAGTTGTGGTTCTTTCCCATTTCCCAAGGCTCAAGACGTATGCATGCTCAAATAGTTTCATCGGCTAACGACAATCACGAATACTCTATTTCCACTTTCCTACAAATATACTCTCCCTTTCTACCTCAATCTGCTGAATGCTTATCTACCTCGAAAAACTTGTCGCTTTTGCTGTGTCGTCGCATTCAGAAAATGGAGCAGAGAATGTGACGAGGCTTATGGTACCTCAGCATGGTAAATCTCAAAATATGATCTTAACGATACAAGCTATAACCAGCTCACTACGGGAAAGAAACCTAGTCAGACCGCAATTATGTATCTCTCTTTCTCGTGTGTCACAGATTTCAGGCAATGAATGGCTTGTTAGGCGTGGATATCGTCGCCATTGACTGAAGACAGGGTGGTATCCTCGCCCAGAAGACATGGTCAAAGCGTTCCCAGCCACCTGCCCTGCCCTTCTTCATTCAGGTCTTATTCTTCGTTCGCCGTTTTCCACACGCGTTTTCAAGATAACGGGACGTGTGTGAATACGTGACTTCCATCGAGTAGGCATGAAGCTGGCTTCTCCTCTGACACTTATGGACTGCTTCAAATGACACCGACTTTTGGATGGTCTTGTTCAACAATTCTGCATCATGTCCGCGATGCCCAATGCCTGGGCGGTGTCATCTAAACCTCTAAAGCCTTGCAGCAGTACTTGCAGCTGCGCCATGCGATGGCTGGCGCATCGAAACAGCGATTGGACATCCAGAGATTTGGCGCCCGACATGAATGCATACATTGTGGCTCAGCGGCACGAGGGCTCTACAGAATAAGTGGTGCTGACCTCTCCCAAATTGCTGCGAAATTGCCGTCGATCGCGCCCCTAGATGTTTTCTGGTTGGTGAACAATGTCTACAACAACACCGCTATCGCACAGGAAGAGGGACAGACTAAGAAGTGTCGTTTCTGGAAGACCGAGACCCGTGATCCAAGGCCTTTTTGCGGTTGCCACCTTGTCAAGCTCGATGTTGGATTGTGTGAAATCGAGATTCCAAAGTACGCTCTCCATCTCGCGGTCAGATTCCGTCCTGAGAACTTGGATTACCTACTTTCCAACGGTCACCCAGCGAACAAGCTTGATGATCACGGACGAAAACTCTTGTGACATGCCTGCGACCAGGGGTGCAGGACTTCTGTCGAAGTACTCTTACGCGCAAGCGCCTCGCTTGGTATAAATGTGGATGGCGTATCTCCACTTCATCGTGCCATACGAGAAGATCACCTCGAGCTCATGAGATTGTTGTTGCAAACAAATACTCACTCCAGTTCCTTGTTAGGACAGCTCGGTCAGACGCCACTTGTGATGGCAAAAGTGGCAGCCGGAGCACAGGATCCCCTGGAACGGACAAGAGCCAAGATATTGGCTGCTGTTAAGATCCGTCAGATGAGCAAGCATGCGTGAAAAACGATCCTCAGTTGGCAGATCCTGCAAGGTCACATATACATGCCGAAGTGCAGCTCACTAGCGAATATGCTTGTTAGAACCGTGCTAGCTGTACATGCTTCTCTTCTCTTCTCTTGTGCTTCATGTGGTTCAGATGTAGGAATTTGCAATTTGATTACTTCTGCTATCTGACTAGACCGACGTTCCGGCCTCTTTGTGCCTGTTAGGTCCATCCTTCGTCCTTATCTCTGAGATTGCCCTTAGGCTTCCATGATCCAACTCTGTTTCGAGTCTCACGGTCAGTCACTTCCATCCAGGTTTGCATTTCTCCAAGGACCATCCGACCTCAGGCTAACTCCCCCGTGTGCCTGCGGCAGTTTCTCGTGTTGTACATTTGTCTCATGGTCCCAGTAAGACTCGTCATCGTCGTTCGTCTTCTTCTCCGCCTGATGAGCTAGCATCTCAGATCAAATTGCCTCTCAACTCTTGCTCTCTCTCGATGGCTTCGAAGAGCGACTTGAAGTTACCAGCACCAAAGCCGTCAAAGTTGTTACGCTGAATGATTTCGATGAAGACAGTAGGGCGGTCCAGCAGATGCTGTAAGTCAAAGTTAATCCATTGCTCGGAATCAAAGGCTCATCAATTCCACTTACTTTAGTAAACAACTGTAGGAGATAACCGCCTTCATCAAAGTCAATGAGGATGTCAAGACTGGCAAGGACATCAAAGTCTTCATTCAACTTCATGCCAGCAGCCTCGAGTCTCTTTCTCATAGCCACGTAGTAAGTCTCAGGCACCTTGATGAACTCCATACCTCTGGCCTTGAGGTTTCTGATGGCAGTAATGATGTCCGTTGTTCTGAACGCGATATGCTGGACACCAGCACCACCGTAGAAATCAACGTATTCCTCAATCTGAGATTGCTTCTTGCCCGCTGCAGGCTCGTTGATGGGCATCTTGATGACTTCGTTGGGAGAAGCCATGACAACTGACTTCAAGGCCGAGAATTCAGTGCACATCTCCTTGTCGTCGACGGACCAGAAACGGTGGAAACCGAGGGCTTTTTCGTAGTAGGCGCAGACGTCGTCCATTTCGTTCCAGTCTTGGTTGCCGACGCAGTGGTCAATGGCTTCCAGAGTGACAGGTGGAAGAATCAAGTTCAAGGGGTCTTTGGTGGTGGGTTCGAGGCGGAAGCCAGGGAAGAAGAGGCCGCGGTAGTTTTGACGCTCAATAAGGGTGTGGGTTGTTTGTCCGTAGGTCTGGATGGTGGCGGTTTTGACATAGCCGAGTTTGCCTTCGTGGATGGTGTTAGGGGCTTTGATGGAGGTTGCTCCTGCCGAGACTGCGGCGTTGTAGATTGACTCCACGTCGTCGACTTCGAATGCCACATCTGTTTTTTCATCAGTAAAGTCTTAGACTAAAGGGTCTGTTGAGACAAACCTTTGACAGCATCGCCGTGAGTTTCAAGATGCTTGTGAACCTCCTTGACCGACTCCCTCTCATCCTCAGGGACATCATGCAACATACTCAATCCACGAAGAGGAGAAGTCAAGACGAAAGTGACTCCTCCGTTACGCACGACGTAGGAGGCAAGTCCTCTAGACCCGGTCTCCAGCCCTCTGTATGCGATCTTCTCGAAGCCCATGCGAGCAATGTAGTAGGCAGCTGCTTGTTTGGCATTGCCGACATACCAGTGAACGTGGTCGTAGCCTTGATATGAAGACATCTCTGCTTGTGTTGTGGGAGGAGGAGATGTCTCGCGAGGTGGTGTGAGGGCAGCTGGTGCCATGATTGTTGATGTTGTTGGTTGGTGTTGTGGTGAGTGGATGTTATGTTGATTGAAGCTGTGGGTGAATAAATCGTGTTTTGAAGTGACGATGATCACTTTGATAGTCCTTCAAAAGTGAATGCGTAAGATGTATATCAATGAAACTTCTCGTTGACCTTTGCGTTTTAAATATATCGTTCCAAGGTCATGAGCTCAAATAGTGAGGCGGAAGACGGCCCGTTAGCGCCTGTTGGATTATGGATGCCTCTTGCAGAGCGTTTGCTGCGGGGTGAGGGGCCCTGGTGTTTAAAGCGGCAGTCTTCCGCTTGACATGACACAAGTGACGTTGGATACGAGTTCAGACTATCAAATAATGTGTAATGCCACTGTCATGATCACGAAAAACACGGAGAAGGATGGCATTCTATTTGATCATAGGATCAAGAGGTTCTTTGGGGACAGTCTCTGCTCAGCCCCAGTAGATTGTTCGAGGGTTATCTGATATTTTTCAATACTGGATTGGAGTTCTCGCAGTGATTCTGCTCATTATGTCCTTGATGGACGTCGCTCAATCTTTGCGGAGAATTTCTGGTTCAGCAAAGCTGACTTGCCATCCACTCTTCGTTCTCCTTCTTCATTGCCTCCTTGACGATAGCACCACACATCTTTGCATATGGGTTCGTTCTCACGGCCATCTCGCGGGCTTCCTTGCTTCCATACTGGCCTCCAGCAGCAAAGTCCCTACTTGCTTGCTCTTCAACACTTTCTGCAGAAGCTGATTGAAGTGTTTCACTGACACCGTGCACTTGCTCGCCACTACGGATGATGTCGGCGATCTTGAGTAACAGGAATCCGCGGTGTGTGTGGGCAACTGCAAGGACAGTTGTTTGATGAGTTGACAGCTGTTGATCCGAAGTAGTAGGTGAGGCGAGCTGGAGGCCCTTCTGAAGGTCTTTGAGCAGCTGGCCACTTGCTTCGACATGGTCTGATGTGAAAAGGCCACTTGTAGGGACAAGTAGTCGGGTTGCTTGTGCGCGATTGATGTATGCAGAGGCGTAATTAGGCGACTCGTCGATTAGTGATGACAGATCGCGGATTGCCTTCTGGACAATCTGGGAATCTGAACTGTCGCTTTGCAGTTGTGAGATGATTTGGAGTTCAGTCGATCTGCGAGTAGAGAATTGGTCTTCTGGCATGCCAGGTAGTGATGTCTGTGATGATGCTTGCTTTGTGGGCGTCGCCGAGGCCTCCGGATCGAAGAGTGATTTTAGAACGAAAGCGTCTCGTGTAGTTAGGCCAGGCATTTTGTCGATTTGTTATGATGAGTTGTGCGCACTTGATGTTGTCAAATGTTACTGAGCAGCAGGGGAATCGCCGACTATCTGCTTCTCAATTTGTGGTTGTGTCGTTGTTGACAGAAGGTGCGAAGACGGATGCGGCCCGGCTTATCTCTTCACCCCGCTCAGAGTGAAGCTGGGGAAGGAGCGATGCAGTCACCAGCTACGGAACAGCTTCCGCTCTTGCTTCCTGCAATCAAATTCGTCTTTCGTTGAATGCTTCACCTTCTGAAAGTTACCTTTGTCGCGGTGTTTATCTCAAGATTTTGATTGTTCGTATCTTACTACGTGAGAGCAAGTGGCCAAGACTTCGCTCGCTCATTTTAACTCCTCCGGACAATCAGGTTGATTTTGCCAATGCGACTTTATAAATGAAGGATGCTCCTTCAAAACGTCATATATCCGAGAACTAGTCCGAGATGGTTTGATCGCAACTCCGAATCTCTCGGCATTCCACAGAGCAGGCACTAAACAAACATCTGCCAAAGTGATGGTGTCGCCGTAACAATATCGTCCTGCCGTTCTGCTGACCACACTCTCAAAAGCTTTGAGGCCTCTCTCGGTAAAGAACTGTGCCCATTCCAAACGGTCTGCTCCAGAAGATTCAGCACGTTTCATGGATGTGTTGTTGGTTGTTGGCTGAGTGTCGACAACGATTATGTCCGCCAAAGTGCGGACATCTGCCCTCGACTTGGCATCTGTAGGAAGCAGAGGGGTCGACTGCGGATAAGCTTCTTCGAGATATTCTAGAGCTGCCATGGACTGCGGTATGCACCAAGAATCATTGATCATCAAGGTTGGGACAGAGCGAGACGGGTTCTTTGCACCGTATTCATCCTTGAGATGCTCGCCTTTGTTGAGATTGATGTAGACATGCTTGTACTCGATGGCCTTTAAGTCGAGAGCTATGCGGAGTCTAGCTGAGCAAGACGACCGATAGTAGCCATATAGAATAAGATTTGCCATCGGGAGACGATGATACTGAGCTAACACACAGTGTGAGGCACGGATATGAAGATCGTTCGAGGTGGTTTCTCTCAATCAAGACGAGGCACCATTGCTCAGTGCACGAGGGGTTGTTGGAGGGCAGCACGGACCAGGCGCTTATTGTCAGGTTATGCAGAATTTCGGGTGGCACAAAAAGCATAATTTTACTATCACGACAAGAATATCAAGCTAGCTTGGCCGATGGATATCTTTGAACCCAGAAGTCTACTTCAGCCTCAAAGCCAGCCCTCTCATCTCCCAGAGTCATTCTTACAACAGTCTGGAAACCGAGATGGTCATACAGCGGTTTTCCCGAGGCAGCAGCAATGAGACCTACTGAGACCTTGTCTTCATTTGCCACAGCCATACCATATCGACAAAGGAGCGATCCATATCCACGTCGGAAGTGGTCTGGGTCCACAGCCATATTGTCCAGCTCCATGTAATCTTTCAGGTATCTGTATGAATGATGACTAAGTATGTCTCTAAATATGTTCTTTGATGGTGCATACTGTCGGGTCGCGAATGCTGTGGTGGGGAACAGAAGCTCTGAGCGAAACTCATCTACACTGCGATCTGGCAATCGTCAGCCATGTTGCAACGAATATGACAAGAACAGAAACAGAAGGTATGAAGAAAGGTACTCTCGCTTTTCTTGCTGTAGTCGCACGAACCTTGCTTCGTCGTGAATGCAACACTGACTGGCTGAGAACGGGGTTTCTGACTGGACGAGAGGTTCCAGATTGCAAAGCCGACCACTTCCTTTCCCTTTGACGATGCACTTCTGCCGTCGACTTCGACCACTGTGAACAGCTTCTTCTTGTCCGCCAAAGCCTCTTGTAGCTCAAGCAAGTACGAGTTCTCGACATCAGCAGGATACTTGTCGGCATGAGGGCGATAGAATTTGTTCCATGGGGACAGAGAAAAGCCCTTGAAGGCTATACGCGCAGTAGCCGGAAGGTCGTTCGCAACAGCAATTCGTACTGCCATTCTGATAGGAAGAGGTAGAGGAAAGAGTAAAGTGTGCTGTTATTTCTCAAGTCGGACAGCCATCACTTTATATGTCCGTCGAAATCGCGTCTATGGACGCGCCTACCCCCACGCTCTCGATCAAACAAGCGGGCCAGTCACTTCCATGCATACTCTTCACTGAGCGGCAGATACGGAATAGCGTAATCACTGGCACGCAGGTTGCATGAATATGTGAGTTTGGACACCTTCTTCCACAGTAAAGCATCATAGCATCGCCTATTTGCCGAATCATGTCAGAAGCCGCGCTCAATCATGTACCTTCTACAAGCGCGACGGCTACATGGGCTGTCGTTGACAATTCTGGCGGCAACTGAAACAATCCACATGGAAGCAATCCGACGCCCACCTCGGACGGGAGCGGCGGATTCCACCAAGTGGTGAACCCTGATGTGCCACACTATGGCGATCAGACCAACATCATGCCGGAGCTGGATGCTTTGGATAACGACTTGTTGCAACAATGGATTAATCAAGTTTGGAGCTCCAATGCGGCACCTCTCCAAGGTGTCCCAAACTTTTCTACCATGGATGCTTTACACCCAATTGACACAAGAAATTTAATAGCTGATTTGGCTCGGCTGGACTGTTATAATCTCCCGAACGTTTCGACTACAGATTTTAGCACGCTAGATTTCTTTGACAGCACGCCAACTATATCTTTAGGAATAGATATCAGGTAAGCCGACGCCCCCAAGCACCGAGCAGAGCAAGACCGCTTATTATTGCTCAACGATATCCAGCACATATAAACGCGACAACAGTCTGGCTGATCATTGAAGCAGACCATCATGAAAGTGACGGTGCAAGACTTCCACCATTCGAGATTCAACTGGGATATAGTGAAGGTCTTGGGGAGCAGGTCTGCGCTGTTCAATCCAGAACATCTCGGTATGTGGTTATTGTGTAGTTGAAAATGGAGAGCGTGTACATGCCATTCAAATCTACAGACGAACATTCTGACGCGAAGAATCTACAATATCTCGCAACTCTGTTCGTGGTAAATTATAAGGCCGAACCTTCTCTTTCACTTGCGAAATGGTCTCGTAAACATGAGCAGCCCTGAACAACAACTCCTCGGTATACGCACGGCCTGTAAAGGTTACTCCGAAGCTGTGACGGTCAGCGAAGAAGCTCCAATGGTGTTGTTACAACTCACGGGACGTTTGGTGCAACATCAACGAGGTCGCCGCGGTGGCGAATGGGTACAGTTCCCTCTGGATAGAATCCCAAAGGGACAGTGATCGTGGGTAGACCTAATCTAGCAGTAAAGGTAGATGGAGGATCCACGCCGGTTGGATATACGATCAAATCCAACCTCTCTTTGTCCATAGCGCCTGTGATACCTTCTTCGCCACACAAGCGCAGCATTATCTCCAATGACTGCTTGTATTCATCGGAATCGTATCGCGGACCTTCTTGGATCCATTCCAACGTTGGATATCGCGTGAGGGATAACACTCCTTGGCCTCAGTTTTCGTGAAGCGTATGAGATCTGCCAGACTGCGGATATCGTTAGGGTTCTCGATAAGCTCTTCAAACCATCTCTCAATGGAGTGCTTGAATTCTGCCTGCAAACAAGCCCTTTTGCTAGATGCCGCCCATTCATTCCACTCATCAGCTCCTGTAAACTTTATATTATCCACGATCACCGCACCAGATGACCTCAACATCTCCAGCGCACGCTCAAATCCGTCCATGACCACGTTGTCAACCCCTTTGAGAGCATCACGGGGTACGCCGAGTCGCAGCCCGTCCAGACGAGACCCTTTGCATACTTCTGCGTAGTTAGGAATACTGTCGAACGGGATACAATCGGTCGCATCGTCGTATGCACTCTTTCCAGAGATAGCCGTCAGCAGTCGAGCAGCACACTTCACCGTTCTCGCAAAAGGACCAACAGTATCCTGGCGACTGGAGAGCGGTATGATCCCGTCTCGTGAAACAAGACCTGTCGTGGGTGCCACTCCTACAACACTGCTCCGTTGTGCAGGGCAGACGATGCTGCCATCAGTCTGTGAAGGTCAACATGATGATCTTTGTGTCGTTCAGCTCGTATTACCTCTGTACCTATAGCAGCAAAGGAAAGGCCAAGAATGCAACTAATCGCAGATCCACTGCTGCTGCCATCAGGGTCCGTACCTGGAGCGAATGCGCCGTATGTTTGTCCGCCTCGAGCGCTCCACCCATTGCTTCCATTGTTCGGTCCAGATCGAAAGTTTGCCCATTCAGACATATTAACCTTACCTAAAAGTATAGCGCCAGACTCACGGAGTTTACGAGCGACGGTAGCTTCGCGAGCTGGCTTCGAGCCCAGCAATGCGTACGAGCCAGCGGATGTCGAGGTACGATCAGCAGTGTATATGTTATCTTTCAAGAAGATAGAGATACCGTGTAGCGGCCATTGCGAAGTTAGCTCAAGCTGTTGAGTGACTATACATCTTTTGACAAGCATACCCACGAAGCTTCTTGTCGTCACGCTCTTTATCCATGCTTGCTGCTATATCCTCTGCGTCCGGATTGACCTCAAGAACCGCATTGAATTCGTCGTTGACTTCATCGATACGAAGCTTGTAGGCCTGCACAAGCTGAACAGACGTAAACTGTTTTGAAGCCAGTCCAGCGGATAAATCTTCAAGTGTTGCTTGTGCAAGCTGTGGATAATCTCCTCCAGCAGTACTCCTTGGAGTGGAAAGCTTGGACCGCATCTTACACACATCCATCAGCATGATGGTTGCAATGAGTATGTGACGAATATGACATTTGGAAGAGTTTGAGACATGTCGTTTGCTCAAGCCTATGTGTTTGCAAGGTGGGGCAAGTTCAGACCCCCTGAAAATGCCAAGGACTCTTTAGGCGCGATGCATATGCAATCCTCAGCCTGACTTCATGGCTGGAAAGTGTGTATCCAGCCACATACGGAGATGTCGACGTGTAATCTTGTAATTGGGCCTTTGATGGGTATGGCTGATAAAGGCCGCTGGTGCAGGACCACTGCATAGCCGCCTGACCGTAGTGGATGTGGAAACGCATCAAGGCTACAACACAGCGCGAGCACAGCCGCCTCCTCTATCTCAAGTTCCTACGATCAAGCAACGTAGACATGCCTTTGCAGCACAACGCAGACGAGAAAAAGCCTCAAATTGATGTTTGAACTTGGAAGGCTTTCACCAAGATCGACGAATGCTTCCTCAAGGAACGCAATTGCCATCATCCAAAGGGTCCAGGAAGGAGGCATAAGGTGGGGTGAGTGCTTGACTGTCGGTCGACTTGACATCCTGTCTCGGCGAGGCTTGCGAAAGTGCTGCGGCCCTTTTCAGTCCCAAGCTACGAACGAGGTGATCTCATCTTTCGTCTAACCCGAAAGGTAGAACAATTTCTGTCGACCTGCGTACTTGATGTAGAAACCCTTCTCAGCGTGATCGTCGTGAACCTTGTAGATCTCCAGAAAGGCATCTTCGCGTATCTTAGCAGGTTTCCAGAGTGCTACAGGAGCATCTTTTACCACGTCTGTTGTAGACTGGGCAGCCAGTACACTAACTGACAAGGCTGTTGAACAGGAGTTTCACGAAGATAGACCAAGAACCGTCCAATTTGCGGTGCAAGCTTGCTCATGAATTATCAGTCTGCTAGCTTTGCCTATCGCGTTCATGGAAGAGCATCTCTACAAGAACGCCTAAAAGTCATTGATCTTTGAAAAAAGTCTCACCCTCGCTGACCTCTAGATCATGCACCCACGCTAGACGGTCCACAACCCCATTCTTGGAGGTTCCGAATCTGATCAACCAAAATTCTGCTCTTTGGTCGACCCATCTACCACGAGCTGCCATCTCATTACGAGGTCGGAGCCAAGAGAATACATCCTCGTGGTAGTGAGCAAGTACATACTTCTCGGACTCCAATCCTTGGACGGACCAATACAACTCTCCTTTCTCGATGGTCACGACAATCTTCATCGTATGGATAGCATTCCAGTAGGTCCCAATGTAGGTCTCAAGTGGCTTCGAGGAAGTGTTCTGCTTCTGCTTCTGTCGAAGTTCTTCTGTCACCGAGGGGAACCACTCCAGCGTCTTGGCAGCACTAGCGGTTGCAGCAGCGACATAATCGTTCTTCTCGGGAACATCAAGTATCTCTTCTAAAATCAACTGACTCACCCAATCAGGAGCATCACATAAAGCAAGCGAATTGCTCATGACAACGATAACCGTCTCAGACTCGGGGACAAGTAAAGTGGCCGAAAGTGCACCGGGCAGACTTCCTTGGTGATACAGAACGAGCTTTGATGGGATGGTTTTGCCTACGATTGGCATGACGTCTGGCAACAAAGGTGGATTGCACCCGACTGCGCCGAGAGAACCTGGTATTTCAGCTCGGGCCCAACCGCATGCATATGATGCTTCGTTCAGAGTGGTCTGTTCCATCGGGGCGTGTGCAGACATCAAGTGAATCAGCTGCTTGAGGGGAGAACCAGGTGTGGAAGTAGCCCTCGTGCGGAATTGATCCTGGGCAGCTTGTAGGAACCCATGGTACAAAGTCAGCAAATCTTTGACACAAGTACGCAGACCGGCAGCAGCACCGCTGAAAGTAGTAGCTGTCGCCTGTACAGTCTTGATCTCCACCGGCGTAGCATCGTCGAGGGTGTTGTAGGCTTTGGCAAAGTTCTTCTCGCCCTCAGCTGGGAAGTCGAGCATGGTCCTCTCTAGCCCGAGCGGCTCAAGGATACGTTCACGGAGCGTTCTGCCCAGCCACGTCCAGAAATCTTATTGATCATAAGGCCTGCAAGTTCATAACCCAGGTTATTGTATTGAAATTGTCCTCGAAAGGGGTTTATAGCCTTTTGATCACTCAAAAATGCCATTGCGTCTTTCTCGGAGATCAAAACATTGTTCTGAGCTCCGAGATAGTAATCACCAACGGACATACCAGTGCGGTGAGCCAACAGGTCTGTGATGGTAGCATTGTTGCGAATGGTATCGTCGTCGATGTTAAAGTCAGGCAAAATCTCTTTCACAGTTGTGTCCCAAGTCGCCTTGCCTTCTTCAACCAAAGTAGCAAAGGTAGCGGATACCAATGCCTTGGTCAAAGAACAGGCTGGGTATATAGTCTCCTCAGATGGTAAGAGTACAGACTGGACATCGCGGAAACCATAGTTGGCATAATATCTGACGCTTCCCTCGTACAGGACTCCAATCGACAATCCTGCTGTTCCAGCGATATCGACGATTTCCTGAATGGTTGGGTCTAAAGCAGCCAACCTTGTGCTTATGCTTGTGGAAGACGCTGAACGAAGAGATCATTGATTAGCTGTACTGTATAGTTGTCTTGATACGAGGGATGAAGGCCAGGCGATAGGTACATTTTGGCTTCTCTACGGATGTTAGTTTCTGGAGATACGATCGAGATTCCCATGTCCAGACCATAATCGCTACGAAAAAAGGCCACAGCGAGGATTGATGACGGTTTGATTTCTATACACCAGAAAGAATGGCAGGTAGGATAAAGTCGAACAATTTTGCGGTGTGATCAGTCGAAATCAAAATTGAGGGGCACAAAGCTGGACCTTGAACCGCATGCTCAGGTTGTTCAATAATGATGTGACACGTCGCGCTGCATGATAACAAGCAACTCAATATGTAAGGTCTGACGCTGGATATGCGTCTCATACTAATCGCCTAGCAAGGCTTGAGCATCGCCGAGGAAACTCCAAGGGGTGCAAGCAAACATGAGCCAACTTCTCACCAAAATTTGCTGTGGGGAAGGCTCATGTTCCGCTGCACTCACTCGCTCACGTTTCCAAGCCAGTGTTGCGGACGCTCATACGTAGGATCTGCTAGTCTTTTCATTTTAGTGAACAGCATCCGGGCTCCGGGAGGAGTGAACAGAGCCGCAAACTAGAGTCTGAATCTACGGCGTCAAAGTTGTCGTCCCGCTACATCACGATTTCATCTAATCAGCCATCGGTGCTGACCAATCCCAGGCGTCAACCGTGAAGGATTCTGTAGCCGCGCGGCAAGACCGCCCGATGCCACCAGCCAAAGATGGAATGGGCGTACCGAAAGATCAGTTATCGCGCCTCTGCACAGTCACTTGACATCTTCTACTTGTCATGCATCCGGACACTCTATCAAGGAAATTAGTATTGCACTCGACAGACTACGAGACAGCTTGCACAGCCCATAGTACAGACGACGACTAGATTTTCTGAACTCTCAATGATGCATCGTTGATCTTGTTGAAGCAAAGACGTTCAAGCGATACTGCAGGGTCCATCTTCCAGCACACGCACTCTATGTTTCCTTCGTCGTCAGAACCGAATTTCAGTTTGAACAAGTCTGGCCCGGAATACGTGAATAGTGCTTGTTTGGCCAAATCATCACGCGGACAGAACCAGTCCAGAACGTCTTCGCCTGACAGATGCAGATCCCAAGCTTGCGAGTCCAAATCCTGGAACACGACCTGCAAGTTCTCGTTGTCTTTTCGACGAATCACGATCTTGAACGGCATCTTGTTCTGATTGACGTAAGTCCCAACATAATTCTCCATGGGACGAAGAGGAGTCGCAGACTTCCGGGACTTTTCAAAATTCAGCGCCATATCTTTGAACATTTGGATATGGGATTGTTTGGCTTCTTCGGCCATTGCAACGTAGTCATTTGAGCTGTGGCCTGCAACAAGCGTCTCAACAAGGAGTTGATTGATCCAATCCGCTGGATCACCGAAGCCTATTGAATTGGTGAAGACGACCAGGCTCATATCCAGCTCAGGAAGAAGTGTAAGTGCAGAGGTATATCCTGCTAGGCTTCCTGGATGAGTGATGGCCAACGTGCCGTTCGCGTCAGATGCCAAGATAGGCATCTTTCGAACGAACATACCATTACACCCAAGGTTTGCAAACGGGTTTGGCAACTGTATTCTATGAAGACCATAGCCATACGACCTCTCGAGTAGGGATGTTGGAGTCGTCGGTACATGAAAAGTAAGTTGACTGGCGACGTTCTTCAACACAGAGTGTGAAGGTCCACTGGAACCATCAAGCTCTGACTTCTGAGCTGCGAGAAGTGCAGTGGAGAACTTTAAGATGTCCGCCGCAGTGCTAATGATGCCCTGAGCAGCAGCCATAATGGTGCCGTCATTTGAAGGCGGTGATGGAAGTAGGTAGAACTCGCCGTCATCAAGGACAGTGTAAGGCTTCACCATCTGGTTTTCAGGCACCAGCGCGAAGTTCACACTGCTCTCATGCATATCCAGTGGGTCAAACAGTCGAGCCTTCAAAAATTCACCATAGCTCATTCCAGAGAGAACTTCGATTACTGCTCCAGCTACAGCATATCCCCAATTGGAATATACATAATGTGTACGAACAGGCCAGACGTGTTCCAATCTGTTGAAGGCTGGGATGAGGTCCTCCTTCCTCAGCAAAAGTTGAGCACCGGCACCATACCACCAGTGATTTGCTGCTGCGAGCCCAGTTGTGTGGGTAAGAAGCTCACGTATAGTGAGTTGCTGGGTGACGACAGGATCAGTATGGTCGAAATCGGTCAGTATCTGGCTCAGAGGAGTGTCATATTGCAGCTTTCCCTCATCGACAAGTATACCGATTGCGGCTGCTGTGAAAGCTTTGCTCAGAGAAGCTATACCGTAATGAGTGTTCACGTCGGGTACATCTTCGGTCTGGAGATCCCGATGTCCAAAATGTGCTTCATGAATCATTTGACCATGATGTGTAACAGCCACAGATATACCAGGAGCACCAGAAATCCGACCAATTTCAGCAATCGTTGGACCAGCTGCCCTTAGACATTCGACAATTCCGGTCTTCATTGTCGATCTAGCCTGATATGAATGGAAATGAGAGGAAATCAGGTCTTGGTATGAGGAGAGTCGCGGCTTGTTTTTGCATCGGGCCAGGACGCGTGAAGATGAAGGAGGACAACGCAAAGCGCGTGGGGGACGGATGCCTGCAGCTTACTCGCTTATGCATGGAGCCTATCAGACCGTATCTTCATTCAACGAGGCTGCACGAGGTCATTAAACGAATGCTGTGCGTAGCATTTGATGGTTCATTTCTCTGCCTGCTGAATTTTGCTCGTTGATTCATTCTCCAGAGAAGTCTATCAAAAGAAACAGCTATCTCTCGGCATGTATCAGTCTGCTTCGTTTACCTGTCTTTTGTTCTCTTCCGTCTGGTTGTGAGCGCTCGACGCTAGCTGTTCAGACATAATTTCCTGGTATATAAAACCTTGGGTCTGAGGTAAAGAAAAGCCCTTGGCTCTTTTCCTGATCTGTGGTGATCTTCAGGCGGCCCTAGATGATTGGTCTGCTCCCGCTCTTTCTGTTGTCTTGTCTACTCGAAATTGACTTACCATTCCGCACTTGACTGATTAACATGCAACCTTCCAACGTGTCTAGAAATTACCAAGACACATCATGGGCGATCTGACTGATTCTCAGGTCCAACTGTCCAACTGAAAGTGAGCTCATACGGCCTCGAAAAGCCTGGTACAATACCTGGTAGATCCAAACGAACGACCTGAAGCCTGTCATTGCTCAGAAAGGCGATAAGAGCGGACATGGTACGGTCTCTCTGACTCCTCGCAAGGACGTTGAACTCGAGGGCGAGAGCACCGACGTTGACCAGAACAAGTAGTGAGTATCAGCTGTCTCAACTATGTGAAGCCATGACCGCGAAAGAGGGCGGAGATCGTATGTTGGGAATGATGCGAGGTGACGGTATGGAGGTTGGGGGCGGCGCGTCAAAGGAATGCCGAGGTTCATCCGTAGCGTGATGACAGGACGGGATCCAGCTTGCCAGCTCTTTCAGCCTCATTTATTATCCTCGCGAATCAAGATTTGACGCGATATGCATTGAGTCTCATGCCCAATCTCACACTGTGCGTCAGACATGGCGCTTACGTGCACGAAATCTCACACTGTGCGTCAGACATGGCGCTTACGTGCACGACGAATGCAGTGTCCCGGGACAGGATTGCTGCCTGGACGAACCAGCCGCAAGCACGCATGCATACCTGCAAGACTGCGCCTTCCTGATCGTGGTTACCCCGCCGAGGAGTGTGGTCATGATATTGACGCGCCTTCGCATACAGTCCGACGAGTTTACGATTGTTTAACATCTGTGAGAAACATCTTGATCTCATAGTCCACGCTATTATGTCGAATCCGAAGGTAGTTGCTGGTGGCAGCTTGACGCAGAGGCTGGAGGTACGAGAAGTTTTTGAGCACCTGAATGACAGAGACAAGCTATACGCTCACCACTTGTCAAGAGCAGCCTGGCATGGCACCCGTATCATTCTCCGACAGGTTTCACCTGAAGCCGAACAGATATTTGATCTGATCCTTGAATTGTACCAGAGCTGCTCTGGCCATTGGGACTGTTTGAAGGAGAGCTGCGGTGCCGATGAACAAGGCCTACACGACTTTCTTGAATACGCAGCGCTATTTCTCGGAAACATAGGCAATTACTACGTAAATCATCAAAGCACCGAGCAAGATTGAACGCGTCTGATGTTAGCAGAGCGAAGGAGGCCAGAAGTTTACACCAGCTTTGACAGAGACAGCTTTGTTGAAGTTTGGGAAAGCTTCTGCCAAAAGTCGCGTCTTACTGGAAAGAACATCGCCAGCCATAATTTCGCCGCGCCCTGCGAGTCTTGGTTTCCCAGGCCCAAATGCTCAGTCCGGCTACTACCCTGGGCCTGAGACTCTAAGCCGTCAGGAAATAGTGGAGATTACCAAAGTTCTGGAGAGCCGCTCCATTGAGCCGGAAAACACAAGAATCCAAAAATCCGTGCAAGACGGCCAAGTCATTTACAATGTGCTCCAAGGATCGACAGAAACAGGCTGCGAAGAAATTACGGGCCAGGTTGACGGAGTGACTGCAACCATTCGTATGTTGAAGGGCGACTATGCAGATATTCTCAGAAATGTTTGTGCATCGCTGTCTGCAGCATCTGAGTATGCTGCGACTGATTCCCAGCGTGCAGTCCTCGACGACTATATTCGGAGCTTCAGAACTGGAAGCCTCGATGCTTACCGAGACTCACAGAAGAAGTGGGTTGTCGAGAGAGAGCCTGTTATTGAGAACATTTTCGGCTTTGTTGAACAATACCACGATCCCCAGGGTGTAAGAGCCGAGTTTCAAGGGCTCGTCGCGGTGGCCGACCCTGCAGAAACGGCCATCTTCAAGCGATTTGTGAGCGAAGCACCGAAATTTCTCAGAATGCTTCCTTGGGCAGCCGGGACTACCGAGAATGATGGCAAAGGTCCTTTTGAGAAGACTTCTTTCGAGGCACCGGAATTCACGAGCATCCACGGTGATTTTGGGGCCTTCCTTAGATGCGGAGATTGAGTGCTGACAATCATCTCAGCATTGACCTACTGCTCGACGATAATCTTCGAAGGCATAAACCTCCCTAACGTAAGCGGAACTCAACACTTGTTGAAATTCTATCGGCTAACACCAGTCAGTACAACGACATTCGAGAGACTGTAGGTTCCAAAAACGTCATCATTGCCAATCGGATGCGCGCCAATGTGGAAGGTATGAGTGCGGGTAATCTTGTCAAGGAAAGTGATGCGGAGTCTTTGAGTAGGTGCAGACACCGTGTACGTTCCGTGTCCACTGCTGTTCATGAACTTCTGGGTCATGGTGCAGGCAAACTCTTGGCCGAAGACGGAATTGGAGGAGCTAACTTCGATAAAAATAATCCACCCATCAGTCCTGTGACAGAGAAGCCGGTCACGACTTGGTATCGCTCAGGTCAGACTTGGACATCGGTTTTTGAGGGCCTGGCTACTTCTATCGAAGAATGCCGGGCCTCTTTGGTCGCTGCATACCTCATGGATGTTCCGGAGTTGACCGAACTGTTTGGCTACACTGACACCAGCGAAGTGACGGCAGGAGAACGTGAGTCAGACTCATTAGATAATTGCTGGGCTCTGAACTGACTTTTGCAAGTACTATACAACACTTACATACTTCTAGCGGTGGAGGGTATTGAGGCTTTACAGCACTATAGTGTTGAGAACAAGGTGAGCCTACAAATTTGACCTGTTTGGTGACATACTGATACTTGTCCAGACTTGGGGCCAAGCCCATAGCCGTGTAAGTGTATCTCGTCGCTAGGCCAATATGCAATATTGATTCGCTGCGTTGTAGGGAAGCTTTGGCATGCTGAAGCAACTGCTTCGCCACGGTAATGATTGTGTCAGTATTGATTACGATGCTGGAAAAGCGAGTGTCACTGTCGCTGTCGACCGCACGAAGATTATCCCTTTTGGCAAAAAAGCTCTGGGTGAGATGCTTCTGAAGATACACGTCTATCGCTGTACTGCAGATGTCGAAGCTTGTGGACCATTCTATGAAGATCTTACAAAGGTTGAAGAAGAGCACGAAGAATGGCGTGCGGTCATTGTAAGCCGTCCAGAGCCTCGACGAAAGTTTGTACAGTGCAACACTTTCCTCGAAGATGGCAAAGTCTCACTGAGAGAGTACGAGGCAACAAATGAAGGAATGATTCAATCATGGGCAGAGCGCGCAGTTTGAGATCTCATGATAGATTAGTTGTCTGTCCAACGACTATAAGAAACGTCAATCTTTGCGTCGCCCACAACCATTCACTTCACGCTGACCTGAAGTAGACTTACGCAACAGTCGCTGACACTTGAAGGATCACAATCAGAAGAGATAGGCCACCAATCCATAAGAGCGCGGAAAACTTGTACCATTGCATGACAAGGCGCAGCAGGGTTCTTAGCCTTGTTTTTGTGTGCCGAGCTGCCATAGGACAATCAAACGCTTCTGCTCAGTGGAGCACCAGCGCTTACCCGCTTCGAGGGATACCCAGATATGCATGTTCACGCGCGGCGCATAACAACTCTGGCGCTGGCAATCCATTGGTGGGGTTGTGTTGTAACTCTTCTCGAAAATATGCATCGTAAGAGGCTTGCGGCAATCCTTGGAGAGGGGTGTCACAGTCATGCGGCCAGAAGCCGCATAAAAATCCGATCGCTTCTGCTCCTTGCAGCATCCTCATACTCCAAGCGACATGCTGAGTTTCCTACTCATCTATTTCAGAACGTGGAATTATGGATGCAGCAGAGGCGCAAGTCGGAAAATGACCAAAATTGATAACGCTGAATGTATCACAGGAAACAAGAATTCAATGTTCAATGGAACTCACGGGTCGAAAAGCTTGTGACTGCACTTGAGCAAGACGACCGGTCCACCGTAAAGGATTTCCTCCTCAAACACGAGAAGAACCCCCTGAAAGAACATCCGACCGCGTTGGATGCCATCTTCGAATTTTCGTTCAAGTCTCTAAGCGAGGAGAGCTCGAACTTGTTAGGAGTGGTTTCGTTCTTGATGCCTGATAGTATCTCAATGGATCTCTTCGTTGCAGAAGACGAAGCTGGGGAACCTAATGACCTGCCTGAAGCACTTGACTTTTGTTCGGATCATGATGAGTTCGTCTCGCAGACCCGCTGGTTCTTTTTGGCTAATTTAGTGCTTGATCAGGTTCGAGAAGGCATTGGAACCTCTCTTCACTCTGGCACTTGTTAAAAAAGGTCCCCTCACCAAGGTCATGTCCGTGCATAGACTGGTCCAGACGCAGTATCTGTTCTTCATGACCCGGGAACACCGACAAAAATGCTTTTCATATGCGGCTTACTTGATATGGAGGGCTTTCCCGCGAGTAGACACCGCCGAAGCTCAACTTTACAAACAGTGGAAAGCTTGTGAGAAGTTCATCCAACATGTCTTGGCTCTCAAAAATACTTTTAAGACGCAGACTAGACTATTCAAAGGCTTCAAGGCTACCCTTGATTTCGTCAACTTGATGTCGGCTTGCGAAAGGTAGGCAAATGCCTAGTAGTCCTGTAGATTCTTATTAACAGCGCCCAGATATCTGGTCGAGTCACATTCATTCGTGGAACTAAGAGATGTATGCAATGTAAGTCAAGCAGCAATATCAACTCTCGACCCTAAGGAACAATCAATCGATCTCGAGTGTACGCTGCTTTCGCATATGGCCATCATGGAAGAGAGCCTAGGTAATCCCTCGAAAGCCCTAGAGATTGCAACAAAAGGCCATGACCTACGCAAGACCGAAGAGCATCCAAATCGCATCATTCTTGCTTGGGATGAGAATAATCTAGGTTATACTTGCAACACTGCAAACAAACACCTGGAGTCCAAAGCTCATTTCGAGAATGCTCGTGCAAGATGGACCGCCATGATCGACGATGGATACATTGACTCGCCTTGGCCGACTGTTCAGAAGAAGAACTTGGGCAGGTGCTTGGTCTATCTGCATGAGTACGATGCGGCTGAGACGCTGCTTCTCGAGGCCACGAAAGAGTTTGAGTCAAATGAGCCTATAAACTGGGCGATGCTCGCGTAGTAAGTCAATCAGATGAATGGAACCTTCCATGTAAAGATAGTTTCAACGCTGAATTTTGTAGCGCATATTTCGCGTACGGTGTACTGCAAAACTTTCGAAGGAAATTTTCCGAAGCAGATGCTCTGTTTACGAAGGCCCAGAACACTTGGCTCGGAGGCGACCAGACTAGAATGCATCCATTTAACGGTGGTTGTATGTACCGCATGGGCTATGTTGCTCTCCAGCGCGGCGAAATGGATGCTGCAATGTAGAAATCCCTTCCTTCCCTTTTTTCTCATGCTGATTGAGCTACTAGCAAGCACATTCAAGACTCGATGTGCGTGACAACATTTCATATGGACACCATGCCGGTAGAGCATGCTCGCAATCTCTTTATCCTTTCACAAGCGTTGGAGAGATCAGTGGGTTTTGGTAGCGACCCAGCCAGAGTGCAAGAGCTGAGGAACGAGGCAGAACTCTTGCTTCGTAACAAACATGCGGGAGCAAGTTCTGCAGGCCATACCGATGACTACGACAAATTTGTCCCGATCTTCTGGCGATGAGAATTTCAATCAAGGAGAGGTGTCACTGTAAATCAAGTCGGCGTGATGAATTTGGTCTACAGATCTCATCTGGTTCACGCAGAATTGAAAACTGATTCGTTGTCGATGACGGCCTAAACCTTGAACCACTCATACTTTCAAGGTATCTACCATGCTCTATCTTAACATTGCACTGCTTCCTCTGGATGCTATAAGGATGCCATTGGGAGAACCTCATATTGGATCAACCATCCATCTTCGACCCCAACAACCACAGCAGGGGACAAGCCTCCAAGTCAGCCCGCATAGGATACTGATTCTTCTCAGAATCATTATCAAATCAAGATGCACGCCATCTTCTAGTCTCTCGTCAACGCTGTTGCTACAACAACATGACCAGATATGAAACATGCGGATGAGCTGCAGGGCGCGCGCGTGATCATCCAATCAGGTAGCCGAGCGCTGTTCTACTTGGCGGACCTACCAATCTGCTGGTCGCTCGCGGCATGTTGGCCAGCAAAAGACCCTGATAAGATAAAGTGATGGTCGCTTGCGCTCTACCCACCATCTTTTCAATACACAGCGTTTTCATCAAGATCTTCAACTCAAGTGACAACGGAAGGCGACTCGGGCGCCACGATGTTTTGGTACATCAGTTTCCGAGTTCCACAGATACATGCTTCTGTTACATCTCACTGACTTACAAAGTGAGATGAATCCCCGTCACATTGACTCCATAACCACATCCGACAACAACATCTTGATACTCGGAACATCTCGCATCTGTGTCAGAATCGCATGTTCGGAAGCTCCTCCGCTGGGGTCGCTCGCCTCCTGGCAAGACGGCGATTCTATTGTTCATGTCCTCCAACGCAACAGTCCTGCAATCGAGAGCCTAAACTTCGATTATCAACTCATCCACGAGGTTGGCTCGTCCAACGCTGTATGGACACTTGGAAACAACGCAATTTGCAAAGTTACTCCATGGAAAGAAGAATATCAATTGGAAGCGGACACACTGGCCTTTATCAGCAGGGAGCTCCCTAGTGTCCCCATCCCTCAAGTGCTGTACACATGGATTGACAAGCCTATCAACCGTTCTTTTCTCATCATGAAGCGTATCCACGCTCGTACAATTAACCAAGCATGGGCGGATCTTTCTCACCAGCAACGCCTCAACCTCGCGAAAACAGTGGCTCAATATACCGCTCTTGTGGCCACCAAGACTAGCAAGCGATATCAGACTGTTTCGGGCTACGGCGTTAGTTTTGGTCCAGGTCAAAGATACCCCCGAGATAGTCCCATACACCACTGGTTCCCTCGCACTGTCGGCCCCATGTCCGCTGGAGAGTACCGGAAGTACTTAGAGACTTTGTCAAGCAACCCGTTTCCTGACTTCGACGATGACCTTATCCTCTTACACGACGATCAAGGTCCAACCAACGTCTTGGTGTCCGATGATGGTAATAGTGTTGCTGCAATCATAGATTGGGCAAACGCCGCGTACTACCCTCGCTTCTGGGCAAACACAATCATTTACGTCGTCGGCGGGTTCATTATGGAGGACGAAAGAGTACCCGAAGCCGAGCGGTGCGACTGGGCCAAAATGCTATCAGCGGCTCTGGAAGCACAAGGATTTCAGGAGCGCAAGGAGCAGTACCAGGCTTGGAGAAAGGAGGTGGTCGATCACGACACAGAGAAGGATCTCGCAGAATGGGCAAAGGTGCAGGTCAATCCCTCATGAAATCATCGGTCCTGGCTTGACCGCATCTTGGTCCAACTTTGCACCATGCCGACCACTCTTGCCATGCGATTTTCCCCAAGACTTTTGGCTGTTCCCTTGCAGTGAACGACAAATCTTACGAATATTTCTTTTGTTTACTTCGGCATGATTTATTTCTCGATACCTTCCATCCTATCCACTCAATCACCATTCCTACAAAATAGAGATACTGCGGCTTTCGCCAGGAATGTCCGCTCGAACCATCACTTTCATCGCCAGGCTTCTCTACGGAACCATGTGATGACGCCCTGCCTTTCTAAGCATAACATCCGGGTCACAAGAAGGTCCAAGGCAGTTCCCAAATCGTATATTTTATCTTGCTGCATCCAAAGATATGTGATTCAATGCATGCAACAATAATATTGAATCTTCGATTCCTCCATTACCTCATTGCCTACCTAGAGGGCACATTCGACCTACAGACATAAACCTCCGTTTACGACCTAGTCTGCTCCACACATCACAACCAAACAAGTCTTAGTAACCAAGATGTGAGACAAAATGCAGTGTCGGTGATGATGCCAGTTATGATACATGTGGGATGCTAAAGCTAATCTCTATCTGAGAGTGACCGTGATGCGATGGGGTGGGTGTAATGCTACTTGTGATGCTAATAGTACAATGAATGGAAGGGAAAATGAGCCTTCGCTACAGCTCATCAGGGAATGTACATGTCCGTCTTTTTCTCGCAGTCAGGGTCAGTGTATACCACCCGCTTGTGGAAGGAACGATTCAAGCCTTTTAGTGATCCAGTAGTTGTGTCCGTTGCGCACCTCTCATTTGACACATCTTTTGGAGATGGGTGTGCCAGTCATGTTTTTGTCAAGCGAAGGACGCTCCTTTAGTGAGTCAGACCGATAACCTTTCTGTTTCTCTTAACCAGACGGCGCAAGCCGGCTTCCTTATCGTCGGCAAAGCGTCTGGCCTCGGCAAGCCTACGCTCCAAGTCCTCGACACTGACGATGTGGTTCTTGTCTCTCTGCTGGTCTTCCTTGATAGCCTTCTCGTTGGGAGGGCTGAGAGGAACAGGGGGCATGATGAACTCGTTGACGTACTTGCCCGCAGTGTCGACCAAAAAGCTGCCCTTCTTGCTACCCTCCTCAACAGCCTTCTCCATGGCGTTGGCGCTGCGGTGACGATTGCCATTGGAGGCACCCTCGAACTCGCGACGCAGAGCAGCGATGTCGATGGCAGGGAAGTCGAGATCAGTAGGAGTGTTGCTGTGCTGAATAGGGTGGAACTTCAGGTTCTCTGGCAGTTGACGGTTCAGGGCTTCCATGGCTAAGAAGCGTTCCTCGAGCTGAGGCTCCATGTGGCGGATGATGGTACCGCTGGGTGAGATGACAAGGCGTTCCCAGAGACGCTGCTGTTCAGAGGTCATGGGACGCCAGGCATGTCCTGAAAGCAAGAGATCAACGTCTTCCTTCTTGAGCTCAGGCTGGTGAGGTGGGATTGCGTTTTCGGGAGTCAAGTCGGCGGCAGTGGGCTGTTGAGTAGGCTTGTAGTGCGCAACTGTCTGGGCAAAAGGGCGAAAGAAAGCGTCGAAAGCGCCGGCTATAGTGCCATGTTCACTGCGCAGTTCTGCAATGAGAGAGGCAGGAGTCAGCGCTGCTGGTGGTGGCGGAGTAGGGGCTTTGACCGGAGTGACGGGAGCAGGTGGAGGAGGGGGAGGAGTCTCGGCCTTGACGGGCGTGGCGGGCTTTTCTACCTTTGGTGGTTCCTCGGGCTGGGCCTTCATCTGAGGAGAGGCAGGACGCGAGGGTACTGGTGTGGATACAGCAGGCGTGGATGCAGCAGGAGTCGAGGGCTTGTCTCTCTTGGACTTCTTCTTGCGGCTGGTGATGGCCTCCTGGATGGGCTCCGAGACGGTCTGAGTGTCCTTGGTCAAGAGTTCTTCAGTCATCTGTCTGGCCTTTTCTTGACGCAACTTCTTCTGTTGACTCTTGGTGTTCTGACGAACATACGCTGAGCCAACTCTGGTTGAAGTAGGAGGAGGTGGCGTGTTTGCACGGGAGAGCGAGGTAGAAGTGATGGAAATGTCGTCGGAGATGTGTTCGCTGCCGGGAGTGCCTGGAATTTGGATAGAAGCAACACTGGGCTGTCTCGATGGCATACGAGATGTAGCGGCGGGAAGCGTGCGGATTGCAGGAGCAACGACTGGTGCAGGTGGAGGTACAGCTGTTGTGAGACGCAAAGTGCGTGGAGCTGCCACCTTCTTGGCCGAATCTGATGCTATGCTGGGACTCTGCGGACGCGATGTAGACGTGATGGTGTTCCAGGTGCGAGGGATGTTCTCGGTTTTGACCGGAGTGGAAGTGAGAGAAGTAGGTACTTCACCACCCTTGAGAACGGCAGCTGTAATGTCAATCTTCCCAGGGTGCTTCTTCTTACTGACGGTCTCACCTGCAGCCGACTTGGCTGCGGCAGCAGCTTCAGCGGGTGTCAGGTCCTTGACAAGATCCACTGTGTTGGTTGCGGCCTTGCTCTTCTCTTCCTTGGAAGCACCTGGTGGATCCAGCTGAGCCTCGGACTGTGCCTGAGATGCTGCCTTTTCGAGCTTCTCAGTGGCATTCTTCTGCGCAATTGCTTCGGCTGCAGCGGCAGCGGCCCTCTCGGCCTTCTCGAGCCTTTCGGCTTCCTTCTTGGCCGCCTTGTCGGCTCGCTTCGCCTTCTTTGCCTCAGCCTTCTCTGCCTTGATATCAGCCTTCGATGGAGTCTCGACCTCAGCACCCGGAGCTGCATCAATGTTCTCGGCATATTCGACATTAGCAAGATGAGATTCAGACCTTCCCCGTCTGGTAGGCGTGGCAAAGTCATCAATGACGTTGGCGAAAGGTCTGGTCTCATGTCTTAATGGCGTAGGGGCTCGAGATGGCGTGCCAGATAGCACTGGAACAGCAGGAAGAATTTGAGAGTTACCGCGTCTAAGACTGGCTCTCGAACTGGATCGCGAAGTTGGAAGGGAACTGGACGTATCGTCCTTGAGTGGGGCAATCACTGGAGCCGTAAAGCCTGGAGGAATTGATGGTGTCGAACGTCTAGGGACATCATCTTCCTCGTCAAGGTCAAGAGGCGGCAACGACTGACCAAGACCCTCCAGACCAGGGGGCACTGGTGGAGTTGATCGTCCGGGTTCGTCGAAAAGATCTGATGAAAGATGAGCTGCACCACCAAGAGATGTTATGTCTGAGATATCTATACCTCTAGTCAGCAAGGTTCTGAAAAGTTTGTTTTGTATACGTCGAATAGTAGCGACTGGTTTCGGCAGATGGTAGACGACCGCCGAGAAAAGAAAAGCTAGTATACATGATGTGGATCACATGAGAACGCCAGTTGAAAGTATTGGAAAATAGGTGCAAGACGGCAGACACTGACTTTGTTAATCTACCAATCTGCGACAAAAGGTAAGAAGATACGTACAAGAAGGTGGCTAACGTTGCAGAGACGTGAGAGGCATAAGGAAAAGAGAAAACTCCTGCCGTCCATATAGCCACAGTGGCAAATGCATCGATGATAACTCCGAAGCTGACGAAAGAGCCAACTGGACATGATATAAAACCCGAAACGCCAGTGGCTCGAGACTCTGAGAATCTCCTTTTGGTAAGGCCAATGCTGTGCTCGCTTTCCACCCTAAATCAAGACGCCAGTAGCAAAGTCATGGGGGATAGATAGACATGACAGAAGGGGAGATAAAACGAAAGTGAAAAGTCGAACAAAACAAAAACTCAAACAAAATCAAAAAAAGAAAAATAGGTAATGCGGTCGTCTACCATCTGCGGAAAGCACCAGCGTCGGCGCTGCCGTACACATTGTGCAACCCACCTTGTCCCTGACCAGTGAATAGCCCCTGGTTTCCGATTTGGCTGGCTTGGTGCAGTCTTGCCTGAAGAATGCTCGGGTCTGCTACATCAACTACACCACCTCCAGAGGAGGAAGTGTTAGCATGTTTGTGCTTTTTGCCCTTCTTTTTGGGCTTCTGAACAGTGTCTTGGAAAGCCTGAGGCTGAGTGCCATAAGGAAGATTCAGAAGACCAGGGGCTGGGACTGGAGTGGAACTGGTGGGGTGCTGGTGTAAGAAAGAAGGAAACAATAACTCACGCTTTGCGGCATCTGACATTTGGGCACCACCACCGAGGTTGCGGCTTCGCAAAAGATCTCTCATCATTTCATCGTTAGGGTTGCGACCGGTCAAATTGGCGCCGTAGCCCAGGCCGCTTGTTGCAAAACCATGACCTTGGCCAAACATGCCGCCTCCGCTGAAAGGAGGAGTGCCTGTGGTTTTGAGGCCTGGAGGAGGCCCTTGAACATTGCTGTAGAATCCGCTGGGAGGGGGCTGCTGGAAAGAAGACTGAGAAGGCATCATAGAAGATTGTTGGTTCATGAGTTTGGCATTGGCGACAGGCTTGACGGCAGCCGAGGCCGTGTTCGAGTCGTTTGCGAAAGTGTATCGTGAAACATTACGTGCGTGACCAGCCGGAGCAGCAGGTGGTGGCTGGAAGGGAGGTTGAGAAGATGCAGTCGAAGGGGTCTTGAACTGCTGGAGAAGCAACTGCTGGCGTTGTTGAGCGGTCAAGTTGGGAGCAGTAATGCTCAAGTTTGACAGCTCATTGGAAAGGAATCCGCCGTCAATGACTGAGTTGGTGCGCGAAGGAGGCTCAATGGCGTGCTGCGGAGACTGACCGCGACCCATAGTGTCTTCGGGCTCGCCTCCAAGTTGCATGCTACCACCAGTCTCAGGACCGTTTTCGTCTTCGACGCTGTTCACAGTCTGTTGAGCTAGTTGAGCTTCGGCTTCCAAGCGTCTACGCTCCTCGTCTTCCTCCTCTTCGCGCTGTCTCATTGCACGTCTCTTGGCTCCGCCGTGGGGGTCGAACAGTGAGGGGAAGTTGTCAAAGTCGATGTTGCTATCCTCCAATGTCTTGCTAGACAGTACGAACTTGAGGTCGAAGGACTGGAAAGCCTTGAACATGTGTGTGAGAGGATCCTCGACAATCGGCTTCTTCTTCTTGATAGGTGCGACAGGAGCTGGAGGCGGGCTGGGAGTCGCAGGCTGTTCGGGCTCGGGGGAAGGAGATGGTTCGCGTTCGGGTTCAGGCTGAGGCAGGGGCTCAGGCTTGGGCTTTTCCCTAGCTGGTTCTTTGGGCATGACAAGTGATACAGAACGGCTGCTAGCTGTGCGGCTCATCTGAGGAGCCTTGGACGCCCAGCTGGCAGTTGAAGGCAGCGCAGGGCCGTCGTGTTCGACGCTCGGGCTTGGAGGGATGTATTGCGAGTCTTGTCTGGAAAGAGTGTGAGCGGCGGCAACAGGCTGTTGACTTTGCGGCGGAGGCTGCGAAGTTGGTTGCGAGGCTGCTTGCGGATGCTGTGTCGAGATGACATTCATCGAAGACAAGTCTTGACGGGTGAAGCTGTCGTTCTCCTCGCCGGGTTCGTGGAGGAACATGCAGTTGCGGTTGGTGCATTGTTCGTTGCGAAGGTAGGCCGAGCAGTACTTTGTAGTGCCAAACTGAGCTCTCAGAACACGATCGCCATTCTGTGACCCATCGACAGCAGCAATGCAGGAGGCGGCATCTTGCTTGCGTGCGTAGGTGACGTAAACGCCGACAGACTGGGGGTTGATGTTGTCCTTTGCCTTGCTGACGACTATCTTGACAATCTTGCCGTACTGGCCAAAGTATTGATCGCCGCGAAGAGTCTCGAGCAATCTATCTTCTTGCACTCTGGGGCTCAAACCAGTCACATAAACCAGGTTCTTTTGCACGACGCGCAGACCAGCGAGATGCTTGCGAGAGAGTGTGTCGGCCTCGCGCTTCTGAGCTTCCTTTTGGGCGGCGGCAGACTGCTTCTTTTGCTTGGCAGCCTGTTTGGCTCTCCAGAGGGCTTCCCTGGATTGTGTGTTAGTGATGGGCGGGAGGAGCAGTTGGACAGGGATGTGTACTCTTCCGGGCCAGGCTTGCGAAACTCTATGTTGGCATCATCGTAAGGACGGCGACAGGCAGGACAGAGGCCGTTCATGTTGTTGCGCACATTGTGATAACAGAACTGGCAGATCTGGGAGGGCATGTTAGCTGGCGATGTGTGGAGGATGATGGCAGTCAGCACTCACCTGGTAGCCGCAGACGCATGGTCGAAAGCCACGATCTGATAGATCAAACTCTTCTACACAGAGAGGACATGTCTCTTCCTCATCGTCGTCGATGAACTGATCTTGCTGAGTCCGCGACATGATGTGGCACTTTGAAGGAGCGGAAGTGGTGATGGAGGGAGATGGCGAAGATGGAGAAGGCGCGCAAAGGCGGGAGAGAAACTGCAGGTGCTTTCACAAATTGACAAGAAAGGACAGGCAGAATCAGGAATGAATTAGAAGGAGATGGGATGGGATTGTTGTAGTGTAACAGCGCGGCCGCGGGAAAGAGCAACTGCTCTGCTCTGCTCTGGCTTGTGAGAGAAGGAGACTGTGGCCCGCACGGACGCCGCCCGCTTCTGATTGGCCAAGAACGACAGGAACGATGATGACCATCATATCGAGGTTCCTTCCAGCTACTTGCAGGGCCACTTTCAAGAAGAGACACCACACACAATCCCACAATGGCTCTACGACAATCCGCCACTCGCTCGCTGCGTCTTGCTTCGCGCAATGTCGCCCCTTCGACTCGCGCCTTCACCGTCTCGGCCCTCCGCCAGAAGGAGCTCGCCGCCGATGTTTCCGACCTGCCCAACATGAGAGTACGACAATCTACCCACGCCGCTGCCACACTCTCGTGACCGAGTATTGATTTCTGTATCAGCACGCCCAAAGAAGCGCTCAAGGCCGTCTCCATGTCCCCGTCGTCAACCCCGCCGACAAGTTCCAAGAAAAGGCCGACAGCCTGCACCAGTACGGCCAGTACTTGATGGCTTGCATGCCCAAGTACATCCAGCAGTGCGTCCACACCCACCCTTTGCCCTCTGGAATAGCATTGACACGTATCGATCAGGTTCTCGGTCTGGAAGGATGAGCTTGTCATCTACATCGCCCCCAGCGCCGTCCTCCCCGTTTTCAACTTCCTCAAGTACCACACTGCCGCAGAATTCACCCAGATCAGCGACATCACCGCTGTCGACTACCCTACCCGTGACCAGCGTTTCGAGGTCGTCTACAACATGCTTTCCGTCCGCCACAACGCTCGTATCCGTGTCAAGACCTACGCCGATGAGGCTACTCCTGTCCCTTCGCTCTGTGGTCTCTACGATGGTGCCAACTGGTACGAGCGTGAGGTCTACGATTTGTTCGGTGTCTTCTTCGTTGGACACCCCGATCTTCGTCGCATCATGACCGACTACGGTTTCGATGGCCACCCGCTCCGCAAGGACTTCCCTCTTACTGGTTACACTGAGATCCGTTATGACGAGGAGCAGAAGCGCATTGTTGTTGAGCCTCTTGAGTTGACCCAGGCTTTCAGAAACTTCGAGGGTGGTAGCTCTGCTTGGGAGCAGGTTGGTCCTGGTCACGACAGAAAGCCCGAGAGCGTAAGTCTATTTCTACGCAAATGCTGCCAGCACTCATACTGATCAATTGCTACAGTTCAAGCTTCCCACACCAAAGCCCGAGCCCAAGCCTGAGGAGAAGAAGTAAAAGATCCACTCTAGACTCCCTGGCGGTGTATCATAGTGTAATCAGTTCAGGTCAAATTTCAAATACCGACTTTTCTTTTTTGTTCATACCAGAGATACTGGAGTTTGTGTTTCTCGTCCTACTCTACAGCTCTAGCAATCGTGTTTCAGGCTTTCTGCGAGTTACTCTTTCAGACATCCAAAGAGTGCTGCGCACGGTCCACTCGCACCTTCCTATCGCAGCCACCGAGCCGTTGCTTGGAACGATAAATCACAGTCCAGGCAGACACTTGATCTTGTCCTGATCAGAAGCATATATGAACCCAGACTGACCTACAACCCGCAAAAAAATCATTCTAAAACACAATTTAGAACAGGTAACTCCAAGATACAGCCTAGAACTCAATCGCTACCAAGAAGTTTGTCTTCGACATGACAGATCCAGCCTTTCATATCATCACCCCTCGCCTCACACTATCCTATCTGGATCCTGGAAACCCACTTCACTGCTCCTTTCTCGTCTCACTCTGGAACACAACCGAATTTATAACCATGCTGGGTGGAAACCCAACTTCCATCACCACCCCATCAGCCGCAAAAGCACTAATCGAAAATCGTTTCTTGGTCGAACATGCTCGCAATGGATATGGCACATACCTCGTCTCATTACGCGAGGACAACACCTTTGTTGGCACAGTCTCCCTAATGCGAGGAGAAAACTCGACGTTGCTGGCTCCCGATGTTGGTTTTGCTTTACTCTCTGAACACATGAGGAAGGGATATGCTGTTGAAGCTGCCAAAGCACTTATCGAGTATGTCAATCGGGAAAAAGGTGTAAAAGCTGTGTTTGGCTTCTGTGATGAGAAGAATGAGGCTAGTATGGGTACGTTGAGGAAATTGGGTATGAAGTGGGAGGGAGTGAGGAAGGTCAAAGAGTTTGATGATAAAGAGACGGCGGTTTGGAGTTGGGGTATGGACGATGTGAGTGATTGGGGACTGTGACGGTCTAGTCTTTCTTCTTGAGGCTGTCGCTGGTATGGTTCTTGTCTTGTTGATGCAAGAGACGTCGGTACAACGATCTATTGGCGATTCACTCACGCTATAAGTTTGAGATCGGAAACTCTTGTGAGTACCGAAAGTATTGGCTTGCGGTTTTCGATACCTCTGCTGATCGTGCTTCAAGACTGCCACCGCTGAGTGACTGGACAACAACGGTTAGAAGGTTTATGGCTTGCCTGACAAGAGCTCTGAACGAATTGTTTCAGAAGATGCACAATTTGCAATAGACCACTTGTATTGGTTGGCAGTATCCAGGTGAACAACGCATGTCAGTTTTGGATCAAGCGAAGCCAATGGACCATGGGCTTGGCAGCGTCACCCTGCCTGCTATCATGCTCGGCAAAGAGCTAATGGACAACATTATCAACCTGCGATCCTGATACATTGGTGAAGAGACAGCGTTCTTGCAACGTAACTGCTAATAGGTTAGGATACGATGTCTGCAGGTTGATTCCTGGAAGATGGGCATCCACCCAAAGTATTCATCAGTCAACACATGGCGGCAAGCAAAGTACCAGAGCACTGTCTACCCTACGACAGCAATACGAACTATAAGTATTATCAGCATACCACGCAGGACCAACGCTCGAACTACCCAACCAACTCTCAACAGTAATTCTCAAGCAAACCGTTTTCTACACCTAGCGACCACATCCGATAGACAGAAACTTTAGTCTTTCTAAGAATTCAACACCACCATGTCTAAACGGACAACCTACCTCATCACCGGCGCCGATACTCCCCTCGGCTACACCCTCACTTGCCTCCTCGCAAGCGAATCAAACAACTTCATCCTCGCACTCTGCAATTCAGACATCAAGACCTGGCGTCGTCTCCACTCCGGCAAAGAAGACACACCCTCCTACATCCAAACCCTCCACATCGACTCCTGGTGTTCTCTCGACGATGCAGCAGACAGAGTAGCCCAGAAGTACCACAGGAAAATTGATGTGGTGATTGCTTGTCCAGACGCCAGTGACGACGCCAGAGTCGTGGTTTCGAGAATGGATAGGGTAATGCATACTGATACTAAGGTGGCGATTCTGCAGACCGAGATCAAGGATTGGTGTAGGAACCTTGTGCAGCGAATGGATCAGACAAGCAAGATTGTAACTCTGGGGGTAGAGATTGGGGTGCTTGAAAAGGCAGAGATGAAGGCGAGGGCCCCGTCGGTGCTTTCCCTTGTGAATGTATTGACCAAGAAAGAAGGATCAGGAAGTGTTGTTCGCTGGGTCGGTCGATCGAAACCCGGCTGTTCAAAGAGGTTGTTGCAATGTTGGGAAATACTCTAGATGGGCATACACCTCCATTATGTCCTTGTTGTTCTCCCTTGATATGATAACATCCTTCCAAGAACCAAAAACTACCATGGCAAAAGAGCAAAAAACCAGAGCTGAGCTTATATGGGAAAACACCCTCCTCAAACCCCTTGATCAAAGTCACCAGATGTCGGTCATCTGGCTATGGCATGATTTAAGACGTACACGGCGGGATTGTGAGTCGTGTTTTATTACCAATGTTACGGGGCATCAGTGGACTAGCCGTTACACCACTGAGCCGATCACAGTGACAAAAGCAACCTTGGAGAAATATATGCCCTCTGCAGGAGGGGTCTGGGTTCGACTCTGTGGGTGGGAGAAATATTGTTTTGCGTTTGAGTGAGGGTCGGACTTGATGGTATTGACAGTGAGGTAGCTTTAGCATTGACGCTTGGTATCATCGAAGGCTTGGAAAGTGCCTGATGTTTGGTCTCTGGTCGCATTGCCAATCTACATCGATATGTTAAATTTTGACCGAACCATAAAGTTGTTCCCCGAGTAATCTACCTTCTCAAGCATAGATTCAACACTCTGCTTCAACGACACGGGAACTCTCTCCAAACTAACAACCTCAGCACCATGATTGCACGTCCCTGTACTGGCCCGTTCTGAACTCAGCACCCAACTACGCACATCAGGATTTTCGAAATGTATCTTTCGAACGATATAGTTCAAAGCTGCTTTGCTTGCTTCATAAGCAGTCATGGGCATCGATGACATCGCCATTTCGTATCCAGACCCAATGAAAATGTGATGGCGGCACATAAAGTTCAAATCTTGTGCTTGCTGACTTTGTATTCACGGAAATCACTGGCATCAAAAACGTGTCATCGAGTTTGTTGAGCTGACAGCATCAAAATCGAGGCTTCATGAAGAACATCCATGGTACAGAACGCCTGGTCAGTTGCGACGAAATTGGGTCGCGTCTCAGACGTAGCATATGCACAGTCGAATACAAGCCAATTTTCCAGGACTTGGCCATCTGGTCTTGCGACCCATGGGATGGCGAGCATGGATGTTGAGGAGCAAAGCGTGAAGTTGGAAGCGACGGAAGCAGTTTCTCATTATGTTCATAAATTATGCATGTGCATAAGAACTTTGTATATACTTCTATCCACTAAACAGTCGAATGCCTGGTATATATACGTAGCATGATATTTGTTCTTCTCAATCTATGTGCAGCTGCTAGATCCAGAGACAAACTGTCCATTCGAGTTCTCACACCCGCAAACACCAGTCTGAGGATCCTTGATACATCCAGCACCTTCACCACTGCTCTCGCCATTGTCGTTCCAGAAGAAAGTCCAGTAGTCAGAGTCAGAGCTCAACTCGCTATCGGTAGGCGCAGTGCAAGTGTAAGCCTCGCAAGTGCCGTAAGGAGCACCATGGTTGGCGTCGTATTGGTGATCAACCTTGAAGACGGCAAAGGTCTGAGTCTTCGAGGTTCTCGTGTTGTGACTGCACTCGGCGGCTTGAATGGCCTTGCTGGTCTTTGCGGGGCTGCAGGAAGGTGACTTTGGGTATTTGCCCTTGGTGTTCGAAATGGCGGGATCAAGAGTGGCTGTCGCGAGGCCGAGAGTCAAGGCGACGGCGAAGAAGTTGGCAGTGATCTTCATTGTTCGTTGATAGAGTGTATGATAGGAATGGAAAGAGCTGGAGTCCTTCTGAAACGAATGGATTGAATGTAAAGCGAGACCAGCTTGCTGAAAATATCTGTTTGAAGGTGTGATGGCAAAGAAAGAGCAAACAGCAATTCTGATGGATCTTTATAGGCATGCGCAGTAGGGCTACAGACCTGACTTGACTTCACCTACATGTTTCGTATTCTTAGGGCAATGATGAGGGCATGGTCGGCTTGACAGGTTCATCGTGTCATGTATAGAGAGGCTGCGACATTGGACGTGTGTCAGCCTGAGGGCCGGGCCTTTCGCATCCTTGCGAACGCGTCAACGCTTCGTCTAGGCGCATGAACCTCATAACATTCGCTATTGCATCGAGTTCCATGTTTGAGAGGCTGCCCTGAGTAGGTGCAATCGATCTTCCAGTCGTATGGTATTGACCCTGTTTGTCGCGGGCCTCACAAGCATTCCCTTGTCAAAGTTGCGGCGAGTTTGTGTTGACGTGGCTCAAAATTTGGCGAAGTCCGAAATTCTGGCTCATGACCCTGACCTTAAATTAGTGACCAACAATAACAGGTCCGACGACCTCGATTGCGATTGGATTGCATATCAACGGGGTTTTTGACGTCATTTAAGATATTTTCACTTGATTTTGGACCTTATCTTCTGAGCAAACTTTGGACTTCTTGAGACTGGACGATATTGACCATTTTCTTTGTTGGCATGTGCTTATATTAGAAATCAGAACTCTGTTGCTTATTTTGAAATCGTATTGACCGCATCTCACGACCATTTCCCTACCAACATGCAGATTCCTGAAATGCCTGTCTGGGCCCATTTGCAGGATGAACAAGTCTGGGTCCATATTGCGAATTCCCATGATCAATCGAAACATAAAATTCAGAATTGTGTGTAATGCTTGACATATCGTGCAACGCGTGCATCGGTAAGGCGTATGCAAGCATCCGCCAGTGGCCGTATCTCTTAGCAGCCTTGTCGACAGGATGGAAAGACGCAGGAACGACTGTAGTGTATCGTAATACCATCTGAGCCTTACCGGCTCCACAGACTCGTATGAGCCTCATGTTTCACCACGTACGATGACCTGACCGGTGAAGTATGGATACTCTTCAATTCAGTTGTAAAGTAAACTCATGCAAACAATATCGGCAATCGTGTGCGCATACAGCATGGTAACAGTGACAGTGGCAGATCCCTACGTTGGACAAAAGCAAGGCTATCACTCATGATACAGACCAACTTGGACACCGCCATCTGGACTCAGGATGACACCAGCAAGATCCTCGATGAACGGTCTCGAGTCGCGACATTCGATCCGGCGGAAGTGCTGCATGAGGCGTACGGTAAGGTAGTAAACTTCAGTGATCGCAAATTGCTCTGTTCAGTGTCAGTCTTGTGCATATCAACATGTCCATTTACACTTACGGCCTACGCAGATACGTGGTCCGCCTCCGAATGGAGTGTAAGCCTGAACACAAAACAGTCAGTTGACATCTGATGGACCTTGTGCATGGTATGCATACCCAGCCTGGACGGAGATCTTCCCATCTCTCTGGTTTGAACTCATCGGCATCCTTTCCGTATACCTCCTCAAGACGGTTCGCAGAATGGATGTGGACGACCAGTATCGAGCCTTTAGGTACGAACATGGGCGACTTGCCGTCCTTACCACCACCGAGTGGAAGCACAGTATCTTTGTTAGCAACACGGGGAGGTAAGATTGGCGTCACGGGGTAGAGTCTCATGGCTTCATACACTTGTCAGATCGACTTGCTTCAACGCAGGCATTCGTGCGCACATACCTTCATGCTCGCAATATCTCAAATATTTGGCATTCTTGATCCACTCGTATGTCGGTGGAATTCCCTCGAGTTGATCAACCTCTGCAAGTAGCTTTTTCCACGCTTCAGGACGCCTAGCAAGCAGATACCACATACTGCCGAGCAATCCGGCACTGGTATCCTTTCCAGCAAACATCAAGCTAGTCGCTTCTTCTGACATCTTCTTGAGATCTTGTGTCTGACGTGCCATCTCATCTAGGAAGGAGTATTGGGCACGCCCTTCGCCTGCTTTTTCAGTACCGATTTTATTTTGGGATGCTCGTTCAAGAGCCATTCGCGCATATCTAGCTGTTGCATCTAGCACATTGCGTATTGCCTGATCGACACCTGGGCGCTTGAGCCAACGATATAGCAGAGACCAGCGGAAGCGATCTGCGGCGTCTTGGATGACGAGCTCAATGTCATGGGCCAGCTGAGCTTTAGCGTCCGTCTGATTACCTAGAGAGTCAAGCGACTCTCCAAACAAGAATTCTGAGGAGACGTCGAATGCATACCGGTGAAATAAGGCACTCAGATCAAAGGTCGACCCATCCTCTGGTATCAACTTCAGTAATTTTTGAAAATGTGCCTCAAACAAATCAAGATCTGTGATGCGATCTTTAGCAAACATGGGCCGCAGGATGCCTCGTGAGTGAGTCCATGCAGGTCCATCAGACATGAACGTCGAACCGGACATCAGATGTCTGAAAGCTAAGCGCCCAGGTCTAGCGGACCAGTCATCGAACTTTAAAGAGAATGCCGTCTTGATGTTTTCGGCCTCGATTGTATGGAAAGCTGATCTTTTAACAGTGCTGACGACGAATGTTGGACCGTATGTCTGGAAATGGCCGTCGAACCATGCCAGCAGTCTCTTCTTTCTGGCTGCGGACAATAGCGACAAAACCATGTCAAGCGGTATGAAAGGATCCAGATTACGGTAGACACCGCATGGTGGAAGACATTTGTGGTTCTGTTCGAGCTCTTGCCTCAATCGTCGGAGCTTTAACCAGCCGAGAGCGACATAGGCAAGAGTTCCTACCAGCACAGTACCTATGGCGGCCACGGTCAACGGATGAGGAGTTTTCAAAAGCATCATCAGTAGCTTTGCGATTTATGTCTGGAATACGGCACTGGTGTTTGACGTGTCTGGTGAAAGGGGTCACGCTGTAAGCTGAGCTGAAGGATGAGGATGATTGAAGCTGCAGCTGCAGCTGCACCTGCAAGCTACTGAGAGTTCTTGTCTCCCCATGTCAGACGGCTAGCTCCAGATTCGTCTCTTTACAGGGTGCGTCTGCGCCCGTCGGATAGTGTGCAGCTTGCAGACTGCCTATTTTGACCTGGGCGACACCTGCTATTCGCTGTTATACTCGAATATGCAGACGCACTAATGTGCGCGTTATTCAACGGCTGCGAAATCACCCTGTACAGAACATCGACGAACTTGCTGTCGAAAGAGCGAACATCTCAAGCTGATTATTTAATGGGATAAATATGTACTGCACTTGAGAGCACATCTGGTGCACCAGAAAATGCCGAAAGGCAATTCCGGGCGAACCTGTTCTTGAAACATGATTGGTTGGTGCTCCGAAGCTCCTCTAAGTGGGGCATCGCGGGACTGGAGCTGCCCCACGTACCCCGTCATGATCATTCTGAGCAACGACAACACCGCAGATGTGAACGACTAATAAGAGCTCGAGGCCCACGTCCTCAGATAGCTCAAAGGCACCTCCCAGTCGAACTCCAGATATCACTCATCATGAAGGACCTCACGACAGAGAACATCACGGAGAATGTTCATGCCATCAACAAGCAGTGTACGAATCCCAGGACAAGATACATATTTGAACGTTTAGTGTCCCATCTACATGATTTCGCAAGAGAAACACGACTCTCGACGGACGAGTGGATGACTGGACTGGACTTCCTGACAGATGTTGGTCAGATCAGCACCGATCTGAGAAGAGAGATGATCCTGCTCTCCGACACACTGGGACTGAGTGCTCTAGTTGACTCAATCGATCATCCACGCACCGGAAAATCGACTGAGGGAACTGTGCTTGGCCCTTTCCATACCCATGATGCACGCGAAGTAGAGAACGGTTACGCCATTCACAAAGATCCTGACGGAACCCCTCTGCTGGTCCTCTGCACTGTTAAAGATACTGAAGGCAATCCGCTCGAAGGTGTTCAGATCGATGTATGGGAAGGCGACTCGCACGGAAATTATGACGTCCAATATCCGGACAGAGATGGTCCAGATGGCAGGGGCATTTTGTTCTCCGAACAGGATGGAACTTTCTGGTTCAAGGCAGTGAAGCCTGTCTCCTATCCGATACCAATGGATGGACCTGTTTTCAATATGCTTCAGATGTTAGGCAGACATCCGAACCGTCCCGGTCATGTTCATTTCTTGTTAAAGAAAGACAGCTTCGATCCCCTGATCACGTAAGTTCTGGCGATCACAGATGAGCTCCGATCAGACCCTGACAGATACGCAGTGCTTTGTATCCTCGTGGCGATCCCTACGAGGCTTCTGATCCAGTTTTTGGAGTGAAAGAATCCCTCATTGTAGACCTGTCAAAAGTGACGGACCCAGAGATGGCCAAGAAGTACGGTGTTGAGGAGGGAACGGCTCTCTTGACTTATGACTTTGTGCTGGTAACAGTGAAGGAAACACTGAAGCTGCGCAAGGCGAAGGCCGAAGAAGCCATCAAAAAGATGGGTAGAAGCATGGAAGATTTCCAAGGCTTGCCAATATTGGATGTCGATTGATAATGTGACATACTCATAGCATCTACATCGAGTGTTCGCCTCATCTCGATGGCAAAGACACTATAGACTCACCGAATGCAGAATGCTGACCTGAGAAATCGAGACCAAATGCTGTCACTTGTACAATCTACTTTGTACTCAGTCTTGAGCAGTCACGGCACCTGAAAGATGAGCCGAATGACTAGTGTTGAAGTGTAAAATGGATGCAGGGCCACATGCTCCTGATCAAGCACATAGACGAAGGGCGACTCCCACTGCACCCCGCACTGCTACCCGCCGCGGCACCAATTGAGAGCTCCCCAAATGCGGCGATCTTGTGTACCTGTCCGACCAAACCCTGGTTGCTCGTGGACTCGGGTGCATTTGCGATATTCCACCCGTGGTCATTACACTTGAATTGTGGGACAACATGCGACCAGGATTGGAACGGGTGCTCGGGGGCATGCCACGCCAAGGGGTCAGTCGGGTGGCCTGACAGCGCTGACGCAGTCGGACAAAGGATTCAAGGGTGCAAGGGTCGTCGCTGTTCAGACGATATTGGAGATGAGGTTGTTGCTTGAAGGTATCCTTTCCAGTGGTAGATATGGACCAATGGCAGCACGCGGAATGTGGAACAGATCAAAGTATAAGAGTGGTTTGCACCACCTTTGGCGGTCGAGGACTCGTCGGTTAGCGCCGAGGGAAGTGGCTGATCGAATGGCACGAGACCCCGCCCAAAGAGAGCAGTTGCGCCGCCTCCGCATTTCGTTCACGTCTGGCGCCTTCCTTATGTAGTCGTTTGAGCCTGCGCGTGCCTACATATCTTCTCTCCATCATCCAGACTTTGTCAGTTCCATCGATTATATCCCGAAAACCAGACCAGATTCCAAGCTCAATCACCTGTCTGCTCTTACCAAACAGTCTCGTTGTTGACGTTCTCGCCCGGTCGTGAGGTGATCGGCGTCCTGCATCATCATATCCGAAGCTCCCCCACAACAAGGGGCCCGCACAATCCAGACCTCTTGTCATTTTGCCCACCTTTCAAAGCGGAGTCGCTTTACAGTCTTATTTCACGAGTCTTCGCCAGTCGAAAAATCAACTGAAGCCGACCTCCAGATCTCAACCGACGACCAGTGTGCTGACTCGAGCCCACACGTGGCGCGTGTTTCTCCACAAACATCGCAAATGAATCTTGGAGTACCTTGCTTTGTACAGGATCAACTCCATCGAGACAGTCTGTTGTAGCCCGACAGGAAGGACCATGAGACTGTGACCAAGGCGTTAATTCGAACCTGTAAGCATATAAACCCGAAGTTCAAAGCCCAAGTCGTTCATCACGAATATTGCGACCGTGCGAAGGGTCGCCGACTGATTGATGATAGGTATACGAGAAGCTTTCACACGACCTGTTTATGTTACAAATATTTCTCTTTTCGCTTTGATACTGTTTCGCTACAATCAGACAACCAAAATCAATAGGTGAGATTGTCTCGAATCGTCCACAATCTAGGGTTCCAGCACGCTCAACAGTGGGCCTAACGTATAATTACCAGATACGATCGATAGATAGAAGGAAAGGGGCTCGGATACAGGCACTACAAGCAATTATTAGGTATGTTCTGTTTCCTGTTTACCCCACGACGCAGCAGTTTGACACTACCGCTGCGTGCATCACTCTTGTCTTGAGATCCTATTGCGCGTGGCTCGAGAAATGCGCAACTGCTTGACAGAGTAGAGCGGGCCTTGCTCGGAGCCTCAGTCTCTGTACTGTGAATATATAACTGACTCCGATGGCGGTGCCCAGAACATCTCGAAGACCGATTCCTTTCTTACACGCGACCTTCAACTTCTCTCACCAAAAGGCTTCTTTACGTTTTGGCGAAAGTCCTTGTTGCCGGCGTTTGCTCTCACATCCTGTAACAACGCAGAGCTGGTGACTACTTTGCTGGCGCTCAACTCGTGAGTTCTATTCCTTCACATGCCATCGATCCTGCTTCAAAAACCAGACTGTTGCCTAATCTGGCGGACTCGACGTCGAATGTGTACCTACCACGACGACTCCATGACCGATGAGGCATCACTTGAGACACGAGGTCATGCAAATGGCAGCTGACATGAATAGATCAGGCACCTTCAGTTCGGGGATAACATCATTCTTTCCGCCTGCCAATCAAAACTTCGGCACATTGGTAGATTTGCCATCTCTTTATCCAACCACACCTCTGTGCAACCTTCCACAACGCGAAATCGCCCACTTGACAGCTCTCTCTGCGTATTCCAAGATTTATTACGCTTTTAGGAGCCATCGACATATTCTTTGTCTCACATCACTCGAGCGTGACACGGAGTCTTCAGCTATAACCTCTTCTGATACTTCACTTCACCTCGACCACTCTCCTTCGTTAGCAAGACCCAGACTCAACTTTACAGCCAGTACAAGATACTCGTCAACATGGCAGCTAGCACTGTCAATCGTTCAAGCTTTGGTCCCACTGCCATCAGAACCGACAAGATCAAGTTCGGTCGCTCGACGCCAGATTCCGAAGCCTTTGCCTCCTCGGAGGACGAGCCTGATCTCTCTCACTCAGCTTCTTCAGTGACTGTGCGTCCGACTGCCGCGGCAGGAATTCGCAGATCCTCATTCCTTAGCGAGATCAAGTCAGGCGATTTGAGGAAGCAATCCGTCACTGGTACTATTATGCCTCCCAACGGTTCACAACCCTCCACGCCGTCTGCTGAACACAACCCTTGGACGTTCGGATCAGCTCTAGGCCGCGTCCCTTCCAATGGCTCGAACGGAGGGGCGTGGGCTGCTCCGAACTCGATCTGGGGAGCTGATCGACGAGACTTGCCGCTTCGACTGAACGATGGTTCAGCTGCTTCGTACCTTCCCCAGGCAAGCCCAGGTGTCGTGGATTCAACCGAGTCATTTCCATTCAACATCCCGCTGCAACCCATCCTAAAGACACACAGATCTCAATCCTATTCTGTCGGCCAACTCGATACTGAGGTGGGTCCTCAGAGCCCTGGTGCCGTAGGTACACCTTCAAGAGCGCGTGCCGGCATACCTGGCGCTCAGTACCGTCCTGTGCGCCCAAGCGGACTCGGTGAAACAATATTTGCCGAAGGCAGATCTTTAGCACAGCTGAGTGAAGTTGAAGATGACGGAGGCCCTGATCAAGGGGTCCGTCTTGCCAATCCTAGAGCACGTCAGGATCCGATTTCAGATGTCAGTAACGCATTGCTCCGCCTGGCAACTCACGAAAGCGCACGCGCAAAGCATGGATCCGCCTCACTAGGTGCATCAGCTGCGGAGGACGTCCGTCGCTCTATGTCTGACAACTATGCACAATCTGGCGCAGAGTCTGCTATTGAGGACGATGACTCTGAACAGCTTTACTCCGGAAGATCTCTCAACCTTAGTCAATCCATAACGCAAGACAATGCTCATCGCGGAATGTGGTCTACTTCTCTTGGCTTTGGTATGGACGACATGACTCAAAGTAGAAGGCATTCGCTGGCAGACATTCCGACTCGCCGCGGGTCACTTGTTGGCGGTTTATCTGGTTCTGGTCAAGGATACAACAGTGTTGGTTCGGCGTTGGGTATGCTGCCACTCGGATCAGAAAATGGTAACAACGGCAGCAATCGCTCGGATCACCGCCAGATGTCTCACGACCTTGAGACAAACATGACAGAGTCCGATATGCAACACAGAGCCTACGCGCAAAACTACTTCTCGGGTGCAGCTACTGCCCATAGAAACCGTGCTGAGTCGACAAGTCTTATGATGAACAACGGCTTACAAGGCCCTTACTCATCAGCATCTGCAGGTAGTCCTTTTGGCCGTCAAGGGTGGAGTGCTCCGCTCTACATTGTCACTTTCAAGTGTTCAAGATCTGGAATCTTCTACATTCATGAGGGCACAGGTCTTGATGTCAAGGAAGGAGATCTGGTGATTGTCGAAGCAGATCGTGGACAAGATCTAGGAACCGTCACTCACGCCAAGATCGACTGGCCTAGAGCCAAGGAAGCCCTGGAGAAGACAGGAGAAGATCATTACAAATGGTTGATGATGTTTTCGCGTCACAACCTTGCCTTGACCGACTCAGAAACACGCGGCCTCATGGCCTCGAATGGTGCAGATCATGGTAGCACTCACAGAGATAGACCTCTAGACGAGTATCCACCTGGTATGGGAGGACCTCCAGAACTGCCGCAAGAGCCCACCAAGCCGAAGATGATCAAACGTTTGGCTCAACCCCATGAGATTGCCAACCTTCGCGAGAAAGAAGGAAACGAAGCCAAGGCCAAGAGAATTGCTCAGCAGAAGGCCAACGAACACAACCTGAAGATGGAGATCCTGGATGCCGAGTTCCAGCTTGACTGGAAAAAACTTACCTTCTACTTCTACTCTACCGAGTACATCAACTTCAACCTTCTCGTCGGAGACCTGTTCAAAATCTACAAGACACGTATTTGGCTGTCGGCTATCAATCCTGCCGCCTTCCGTTCCCGTCCAAACCAGCCGCCCAGCTCTATCGGACCTGGTGCTATTCAACCCGGCGCTTCGCCCAGAACCATGAACCCTACGGCATCATCCTTCTTCGTGCCCCGTCCTGCAGGTCGATCGAACTATGCAGATGATGTGACAGGCGCAGCTCCTCAGGCATACCATGAAATGAGCCAGGCTCAGATGCAAGGACAAACGGGATCTCGGGGCGGCTTCGGAAGACCAACATACTTCGGCTCGACTGGCTTCCCTGGTGCTTCTGAGCAACCTTGGTACATGCCGGTCGGATCTTACAGCCAGCAGCCATTCGAGCCATCTTATGGTAGCACTCCATCGCCTTCGCACGAATTGGCGTTCAGACCGGCTCCTGCGTTCGGTCAGAGCCTACTGAGAAACAACACTCGTCAAACACGCCCAAGCGATTTCAGTCAGCTGCGCTAGAAGCCATGTTCTGCGAGCCGCGCCTCTTGTGACGATCGCGATCAGTTGAAGTATTCCACAGCACCTCATCGGGCAGATTCAGTCGGGCGGGAATGAGAAAAGGTACAGAAGAGTAGAAAGCAGGAGAGAAATAGCAATGACGACAAGTGGTAAAGGGCGAATAGGTAGAGAGGAGCTTACCTGCAGAAGCGGATGGCTGAAGACGGGCTTTTGATTGCTTCGACGAGGAGTTCCTTCTATTGTCTATTGACTTTTGATAATTTTCAGTGACGCAGAATCAGTTACAACAGAACTACGGGCAGCGGACGCGGGAGAAGGTAGTAAAGGTTGTATCCATAAACTCAGATAGCTCTTGATAGTCTGAGAAGCCAGATTGCTGATATTGCACGGACAAATATATGATGATTTTGGAGAATGTGCAAGCAGTGCAGCGTGCCTACCTAAATCAGAAGGACCACCTAGATTGCGAAACTTCGTAATCGCTCGCGTTCATTTCCCTGCTCCAGAGTTCAATTGACAGAAGTGAGACAACGAAACCCAGCACAATGACAAGAGGCAAACGCAAGGCTGAAGGTATTCGTTACAAGTCGGCACTAGACAAAATAGATACTGATATTTTAGCGCAGCCACACAATCACCAGACAGCAGGTCGTCCAAGCGCAGAGCAGATGCCGACGGACTTGACGCGCACAGCGCATCCGAAGAGGAAGAAGACCAAGGACGCATCGAAAGCCAGCAAATGCTGTTGGTGGCTAGCCACCTCAAGCACAAAGATGACGGCTGGATTGACAAGATGCACACCGAAGTAGACAAGGACGAGGAGGGTTTTAACAAGCTGCTTGACGACAAAGAACGAGAGCTGTAAGCCCACACTCCCTGTCTGCCGTTCTGTCTGATCTGACGCACCGATAGGGAAGACCTCGACTCGCAGTTCCACAACGAGATCCGCAATCTCCTTACAGACGTCCTCGGCGGCCCAGCCCCCAAGCCAAAGAAAGGCAACCCTGCACAAGACAACCTCTATCTCTGGCCCGCACACGAGCACGCCCAACTTCTTTTCACCAAAGCCGAAAACCTGCTCAAGCACTACAATGAGGTCGTCAAAGGTTTCGAAGAAGGCAGAGAGCAATTGACTACCGACCATCTCGAAACCTTTGAAAAGGACAAGAATGATGTAGCTGAAATGCTACATGCTGGACAAGAAGTTGCTCGCCGTCAGATTCAAGAGGTCTTGAAGCGACCCGACGACCAAGAATCTAAACGCAACAAGTCCAAACCTCTCTTCACCGACCAGAAGCTGAATGACGTGGCTGCAATGTTCAAGGTCCTGCGCGATGAGCCTGAGGAACAAGATGAACACGTCGAAATCGAGCAAGAGGCCAGAATGGACATAGTCGAAGGGGATGGGCTCTTCCCGATTATCCACAACACCAAGAAGGGCGTCAAGAAGCTGGCTAGTCATCTGCTTGCCGAAGAAGAATGATTGGTTTCATGCTTGTCCATGTCGCTGCTTGTCTTCTGAGGACATTATCTTCATCTGCAGGCTCAGTCTTTGAGCTACGGACACTATTAGCTTACATTGCTGCCGCTGGCCCGACTTTGCTTGGTGAAAGAGGGGAAAGAAAAGAATGGCTGAGGTTGAGGAACCCGTCGGGTAACCTTCCTTGTTCAGTCATGGTCCACAATGACGTTGCGTTCCATCTCGGTACACTGTCCCCCGACCTCATGCGGGAGCTGTCTTCCGATGAACCTCTTGACCACATATATCATTTGCTTTACTGTATCTTAGTCTATCTTGCTCAATCAACTCGTACTTCAGTCCTTCTGACCAAGTGCCAAACTGCCCATACTTTTGTCGCAACTCGAGATCACGTTGTATGCCCTTACACTCGAGACAGTACAACATGTCCGAACGCGCTGCTCTATCGGCTCGTGCAATTCCATTCATGGAGCTGTCGAATGGAGCAGATACTTCGCTGACTGCTCCGCCGCCACCGTTGCCTCATTATCTGAATGCCGAAGGAAGAGCCATGGCTCGTTTCGCCGTAGAAGGAAATGCTGTTAGTATGTATACTCAAGCACTGCTAGATCATAGCGATCGTGGTTTCCATATCTGAATAGTCTCATGTGCATGAAGAAAAAGCTGACATCTTGAGCAGTTACCGGAGGAGCCGGCACACTTGCCTTAGCAGCAGCACGAGCACTTCTCGAACACGGACTGGCCAATCTCTTCCTCTTCGACCTTCGCTCCACCTTTGACACCTCTGATGAAGCGATAGAAGCTTTGCACAACGACTTCCCATCGGCCAAAATCATCATCGAGCCCGTCGATGTCACGGACGCCGATAACGTCAATCGTGCTTTTGCTGCCGCTGCAGCTAGAGGTTCTATCGATATCTTGCTTTGCTTTGCTGGTGTGGTGGGATGTTTGCATGCCATTGAGATGACACCAGAGCAATGGCGTCGCACTATCGACATCAACACTACTGGCTCCTTCCTCTGTGCTCAAGCTGCCGCAAAGCATATGCAGACTCAAGGCACTGGAGGCAGTATAGTGTTTACAGCATCTATCAGCGGCCACCGCGTCAATTTCCCTCAACCACAAGCTGCGTATAACGTCAGCAAAGCTGCTGTTATCGCGATGAAAGACTCCTTGGCTGCTGAGTGGGCGAGATATGGTATCAGAGTCAATTCTATCAGTCCAGGGTATATGGATACAGTGTTGAATGAAGGTGCTGGACTTGAAGAAGCGAGGAATATCTGGGCGAGCAGGAATCCGATGGGTAGAATGGGGGCGGTGGGGGAGTTGGATGGGGTTGTGGTGTTGTTGTGTTCGAGAGCTGGGTCTTATATCAATGGTGCTGATTTTGTGGTTGATGGAGGAGCGACTGTTTTCTAAGGATGTTACTCTCCAGAGTTCTTGGTCAACTTTATGTCGGTCCTTAGTGGTGTGTAGCGAGGGTAAATGTGGGTATAATAGGTGTGCTTGTTTGCTGATCACAACAAGCTTTTTGCTAGAAGCAAAATGGAAAAACCGAGCAGAAGAGTCGATCCCGAGCATGAACATGCAAGATCAACCGCAAAACAAACCGCAACAGGCCACTCTGAAGTACTCATACAAAGCAAAAGCGTCTACAAAATACAAGAGTGAAGCACGGAGAAAAGAGTCGAAGATCGAGAAAAAAAAGCAGAGACCGAGTGAAAAGAGTAAACAAGGAGCATGTCTTGACCGAAGAGAAATCACAGCCATCACCGGACCAGGGGTTATGGTGCACAGGTGGGCGCCTAGTTTCAAGCAAATTCAGGGGGGATCATTTCGCTACACCAGATAACAAGGAGTCGTCATGCTCTCCCCATCTGATAGTGACTGCCTTTGTTAAGTATGTACTCTGACAACTCCGCTTGATACGCACCAGCACGAACTTTTCACAACATGGTCAGAATCTTACGATATGCTTTGATCGTCAATCAAAGCAGGTTGCAGCTTCCGCTTTCATCTAGTAGAGTCAAAGATGGCTTTGTTAATGTTTGCCCACGGTCATTCTTTGTCCACTATACTGCTCACGCGCGCTCATTGCTCATCAGACTTAGTCAAATGCTGATAGTCGCTGATTACTTTCACCCAGTGTCTCCATTTTGGAATAAACTGACTTGGAACTCATGCTGTCTAGATTACCCTTGAATCGCAGCTCCAGCTCAGGTTCTCTGCGGCCACAGTCCTCGAGCTGTCCAGCATTCCAGAAACTCCCTACCGAGCTCAAGATCCTTATCCACAAGAATGCGGTAACACGATCTGAGCCCATCGACCTCAGCAAACGAGTTAACCAAAGGCTTCCCGAAATCGCACAAGTCTCCAAGGTTTTCTACAACGAAGGTTCCAAATACTACTATCGCGAAAACACTTTTCTACTGCCATTGCCCTGTCGACTCAGCCGCGGAGAGAACTTACAACTGGATCAATGGCTTTGTAACTCTGCAACCACTGAACAATGCAAGAAGATGAGCAAGATTGTTGTGCAAGTATCCCTGCCCCCCGACAGACCAAACCTTGCCAATCTGATTCTTCTCGCCACACACTTTCAGAATGTGTCTAGCAAGGAAGCTAGCAAGACGAATAAGCTACAGCCATTCATCAATGTGCCTGCCGAAATGTAGTCAATCATACCAGTACCTCCTGTAGCCACGCAACTGGGAAACCATATCTCAAAAGCTTTTTGGAATGTGTTTGATGGGAGTCTGCATGATCTTGCCAAAGGAACATATAAGATCGACTGGGTAGACGAGGAAGAGATGGAGATGAATGCTGGCATACCTCTGCTTGAGAGAGCTGTAGCTCTTGGACGAATCTGCGAAGAGCTGTGGCTAATGATCATGAGTGTATGGGCTCCCGACTCATAACATCTTGTGGGCGCCGCGTTTGAGCCGAACTTCCATCCGATCTTCTTAGCAAACGCGCAGGTCCGCAGCTCAGATACGACCTGCACTCAGAAGAGACAAGGAGCTACTCGAGAGCAGTCCGTGGTTCGAATCGTGGACTACAGCAGAGCGTAAGTGGAACCATGACCGAGCATTGGAACACCTGGAAGAAAAACTATTGGACCTTAGTGGAAGTCAGAGTATACTTTCGGTGGACATCAGAGATATTGCAGCTAAATACTTAGCACTCATACGAGGGTCAACAATCGACAGCATCTTATGCTCAAGATAACCATTATCTAGTATCTCTAAAAGACTACAAGAAGGTTGAGCGTGAGAATGGCCCTAGGCCAGATGGAGTGTTGTTTCTTTGTCGATTTGAACTTGCAAGAATTTCCTTCAGACGAACACTCATCCTTTTAGGACCGGATCCGGACAGGTCTTTGTTGTGTGAGACTTATACTCGAAAATGGGTGCAGAACGTTGATGGCTGTATCAATAGTTGTTAATGGCGAAAAAGTATCGCTTATCATACATACGCAGCCATGACATCAAGGATACCGGACAAGAAGCACCACATGCGGATGATCGGGACTTTATCAGAATACGAATATCTGACAGCACTAGAACCTTCAGCTCTGATTGCCGACCACCAAGAATACGTTCGCAACAGAATCTCCACGCTCGAGTTACAAGCCAGAATCAGAGCTTCGCTTCCATATGATGTCAAGCAAAAGATATATCGACATCTGCTTACCGATGCAGAGCCGATCGATATCACCAGACTCGAGAACCACATAGTGCCAGCATACTATACTGATCCACATGCTGAGTTCGACTATTGGAGACTCACGCCATTTGTCTTTGCAACTGACAACATACACGACGCTGTTATAGCCAGCAACGCACATGAATTCATTGAGAATGTTCTTCTTAACCCTACACATATGGCTCGTCTTCACACTCTGGATCCACCCAAGCGATTCATCTACGAGATATTGATTCGATGGGACTTTGTGCCTATGTTCCTCCCCGAGATCTCTTTGCCAAATGTCGAGTCACTCTTTGATCTGCTCCACGTCTTGGGTGGCAATCTGGATCGCATCCAGCTGCAGTTCTTGTTCAAAGACATTCGAGTCGTATACGATAGATCCCTTTCTTCGAAGAAAGAGATTGCACCAGATAACAAAGGCCGTCTTCGGATCATGAAAGCCAAAATGCTGGATCTGCTGCAAACAGCCATGATGGAGTATCATTGTTGTCTTGAAACACCATCTACGGTCTCGCCGCTACAAAAGTGGGGCAGATACATGAAGTTTGACGATGCTATTGATCCTGACATGACAGATGCTGTCAAGTACAAGAAAGTCAGAGTTTGGTTGGCAGATGCCTGCTCGGAGCTTCTGGACCGTATGTGGGACAGTGGAACAGGACGCCGAGCTGGGTTTGTCAAGTATCATATGTTGGAGGCGTTTGAGATGGATCAGTCTTACTATAATCAAGATCCGAATGTTGTGCTCTACTGCAATGAACCGGGGACACCGTTTTTGCCATTGAACAAGAAACGGTTCTTTCCATAGATATATGAATTCAGGCCGTCTTTTATGGCGCTTTCAGTGGTCGTCCTTGCTGGCCGTAATTTGTCGTGCATTATGATATGCGCCCAAACTTGGTATAGCTCGAACGAGAGAAGGACGACTTATACGGCCAGGCGCGCTCAGTGCAAATTACAAGGCGCATTAACAACCTCTCACTTCACCCCTACAACCATCTCCTACAACAACACCCCCATCAAACAACCATGCCTTCCATCAAGGCCATCATCAAGAATTTCTTCTCCGCGCTGTCCTGTCGCACCGGCGACGACGAGACCGAGGCACCCCCTCGTGCTCTTGTGATTGTAAGATCCCGGCGCATCGTTATTCGTTGTGACTTGTTTGCTAATATGCACGAACTAGGGAGGTCCCACCGACTTCAATCACAAGGAGACGAAGGGCGGTCGTCCTCTTCTCCCGCCCATTGTTGGTGCCCCGCCTCCTTATGTGCGTCCGCACTAAGGTCGGTAAGTTCTTCGAGGAGATTGTGTCATCCCATACTGACGTTTGTATAGGCATACCACATCCTTGACGCGACGCAACGTCTTTTGGCTGGCTGGGTTGTCTTTGTAAGAGTATCAATCTAAACTCTTTGTCTTCGGTGCCTGAAATGCTTCATACGTTGTGCCTTTGTGTCTATGTCATGTTTAGTAATGCTCCAAGCTGCAAGGCAATGTTTGTAAAGGGTTATAGAAAGGCACAAACTTGTACTGATATCAGCAGTGTCCAGAGAGAGTATGAGATACCGCTGCTCTCAGTGGACGTGTCATGCTTCTGGAAATCTTTGTGACTTTTTACAGCAACACTCGGGATGAGTTGTCTAATAGGAGGGAGGTTATATGCAATCAGTGTAATAATCAAAACAAAAGCAAGCTATACAGATCCAAGCTGGAGACCGCTGTTCTACATATCGTCCCAATCGGAGTCATACTCCTCTCCGTTCGCGGGAAAATTCCTCAAATCACTGTAATCTCCTGCATTCCAAAGACAAAGCGGAGCAACGCTGTGTGGGAAGTATATATGACCTGCAGGTTTGACATTGTGCTTGACCACAAACGCGCGCATGTTATCGGAAAACTCAGACATGGCCAAGTCATCTGGTCCGTGGGCTTCTCCGCGGACGTAGTGTTCGAATTCAGGTGTAATGTTCCATATGGCATCACCATTATTGGATTTTTCGACCAATTTGGGAGGGATGTTGAGCGTTACACGTTGCCAAAACTCGACATACTCTACTTGCCGCTCGTCGTAGACCTTGGTTTGCAGATTGGAGCAAATATCGTGTGCTAGTTGAGTCACCATATCGTGTGGCAGAATGTTGTTACGCGCAGTCCAGGTTCCAATCATGGTAGTTTTTGGTATAGGAGGAATCGCTGACAGATCATCCCTTTGCTCCTGGGTCATCAAAGCGAGTCGTTCCCGCTCGAGAAGATATGTTGTCCATATGATTAAGCCTTCGTTGATGACCTCCATGTATCGTTCCTGGATACCAAGGCCGAAGGGTATTGCTGCCTTGGAGTTTTCATTCTTGTTGGCATAGTGGTTCTCGGGACCGCCTGCACACTCAAGAATCGGATACTTCAGCACCTCACGGCGGATGTCTTTCCACTTCAGAACAATGTTCAGACGATGTCTGTTCTGGGCATGATGACATTTCAACGTTTTAAAAAGCCACAGGAGAGCGCGTATGTTCAGCTTCTCCTCCATATCTCGAAAGATGACACGGCCGGAAAGGTTGGGATCAAACTTGCACAAGACTTCGAATTCGACAGACTGCGGAGGTGAGTCGAAATCACGAAGCCTGGCAGGGTGCGGAAAGTCTCTCGGGTTGGCATTGGGATCCGATGGGTCCTGCTCGGGGTAGCAGAACAAGTGTTGGGCGAACCTAAGCATCCGCCTCATCGATGTATGCCATGGCTGCTCGTAGAAATGCCCAGTGCTTTCATCTTCGAGTCTGCGGGGATCAATTGGATACCAGGCTTCGCCTGGGACATATAGATGGACATGTCTCCAGTAGTGTCGCCATATGAGAAATTCGCCCTGTGCGGGAGTTGTGTCAAGTTTGGCCACCCATTCAGGGACCTTTCGTGAGCTCAAGAGGGTGAGATCAACGAGGGTCGAGCGAAAAGCGTTCACAAAGATCTGAATCGCTACCTCCGGAGGCAGCGATGGTAAGTTCGAGGAGTGAGTACTCACGTCGCAAATACTGGTTTGTACAGACATGTCCTGGGCTTGGATTTGAACAAGATGGGTCGTCTGTCCAAGGGCTAAGCAGACGAGAAAAGGTGCAGAAGAACACCAAAGACGACATGTTGATTCAGCGCCAATTAGTATCCGAAAACGGCTTACCGAAAGGCTTCTGCGACTGCTTTGTTATATCTTCCGCTTCCGGAGATGTAAATTGTGCAATCTGCAGAACACCGGACATGGGAGGGCTAAGCTTTGGATCCAAACCATCTGATAGCTCATGACCGGTGTTGCACAGAGCATCTCTTAAGGATGATCAATGTAACTATATCAGCGTAGGCGAGTCCGATTCACAGATACATTCCTCGAAACTAGTCAGCCAAGTTCATTGTTTCTGAGGTTCGAACTTACATCCATAGCTAAAAAGAACAGAACAAGAACAGATATTCATTATTGCAATTTCTCTAGCAATGCTTTTGATGCTTGATTACAGTTATGCGATGGAGTTTTGAATTCACGAGCCAGAGGATGCTGTGCGGCAACATGCAAGATCATGAGTACGACGAGTATCGAGCTCGAGGGGGCCAACACGGGAGCTGTTATGAGAAAAAAGCTAACAAAACAGACAAGAAGACACTTTCTCGATTCATGTTGTCAAAAGCTTTCATTTCCACCATATGATCATAATTTGAACACTATTTCGTTGGTTCGCGAGATGGTCGGAGATCAATGGTTGATGGTCGCGAGAGATGGTAGAGTGAGTCTTGGCGTCACGTGAACAAGCGACATCTGATTGCCCAGGCACGCGACGACGTTCTTTCCAGCAACTGCAATCTGCCCAACCTCGACGGAGCTTTTGTCAACCTACTGTCGCTACTTCTCGGACTCCAACAAGACAAACGACCAGCCGTCGAGAGCCGTGACGCAGTCGAGCCTGCCACCAGTAACCGCCCAACCGCGAGTGCGCCATCCTTGTTTGCTGTTTGAGTCGAACCCGGACGCGTCGCTGCAGTCTTGACTAGAGTCTGTCGTGTCTGTGTTCTCGTTCCTTGGACGTCTACAAGCGTGGCCCCCGACCAGTGCAGATACTCGTGGCAGGTCCTACTGCCAACTGTCTTTTGCGCCTGGTTGCCAATACAGAAAGAGCCAAGGCTGCTCAATGCGACCGAAGACTGGGAGGGTGGGTTACGCATCTTGTATCTTGACAATCGCGGGACACGAGTATCTTTTCCTTCCTCCATTCCATTTCTGCTAACCTTAGTGGCGGACTGAAGCCGAGTCCGACTGATCATGGCTACTCAAGCTGATATAGATGCCTTGTCCGAAAAGCTCGGCGCAACTCGACCTCTGTCGTGGGTTGTCGCAGACTGTCCCGTCGTCGCTTTGTTTAAGAACACCTCGACCGGCGAATCGGATTCTCTGGGCCAGCCATTAGATCGAAATGGCTGTGGTGACTTGCTCAGGCTCTGGATAGGCATGAATGAGGATACCAATGAGATGTTCGTGACTTTGACCATCCGCATCCGAGTGTCACCAGTCAGAAAGAAGACTCGTCGACAGGGCCGGCTCATGTTTATGGTTGTTCCGTCCAACTCCTTACGCCTGCAAACCCGTGTCGTTGGCTATACCGATCTGGGCAACAAGCTATCACAACATCTCTTCGAAATGCCCAGCGATACTCAGTCCGCAACATCCGAGCTCTTGCACTTGTCTTTCGACCTTGGCTCTCACACGAGCGATGTCATAATGCCTGCGTTCCAGTGCAGGTCCAATGTCATGCCGCAAGCAATGGTGTTACTTCGTAAACTCAAGTCACTCTCTGAGACGTCCTCCTTTGAGGTTTATACCAATCCGGAGCAATCGAGGCAGGCATCTCTCCAGCATGTATCCAACATGTTACTGGAAGGACATCCTATAATCACTCCTTCGATTGACCTCAAAGGCTTTTATCCTGGAGGCCGCTCGGCATGCAAGAATATGTGGGCAGACCAGGGATGGCTAGAACTTGGAGACAAAAGTATTGTGGGTAGAGAGAATGAAGTTGGAAAGAATGAGAAAGAACTACGTACTCCCCTCGATTCGCAACCACCTCCACCTTATGAGCCAAACAGTGTGCCAAATCATGTATCCGTGTCTCTCGATCGACGCGGATCGCCATCGTCGCCACGAACCATTGTATCTGTATCTGAGCAGGGACTTCCAGCCACAGCACCTCCGAGTCACAGCTCACCTGTCCGATCCGTCTCGCAACTTCACTCCCAACAGCTTCGTGCCGGCAAGCCAGAAGTTACTTCGCCTGAAACATATAGAGCATTTGGTCATGTACTCAAGCCTTCGCCTTCGACACCCGAGACGTCGCTCTCATCTGGATACACTGCCACGTTCTTGTCTGGACTCCCAGGCCAATCACCTTTTCCCCAGATTCGAGACTGTTCGGCGACTCGTGGCAAAGCAGTGGCCGCAGACAGCTCTTTTCCGCCCATACAGGTAGCCGTCTCTTCTGTAATTGAGCGTGCCTCGGCCAATGACAACGCCTCAACTAGAGCCAACACTCCAAGCGGAATCGCCGACTGTGTTCCAGACTCGGCGAGTCGCAAAAGACAGCCCTCACTGTCGCTAGAAGCGGGTTCTAGTACTGTCGCCAAAAGACCTACTCTCTTCCGTCAAAGTCATCAACCGCCTCTCCTGCACGATCTACAAGCAGGCTTCTCCCCAACGATTCCTGATACCATATCCTACGTTGTTGGAGACACAACGATTCCAGTCATGGAAAACAATATTGTAATTGGTCAAACAGATCAACTCACGCAATGGCTCAATAACGCCTGGCGCTTTTGTCCCACTGCTCATTACCTCTTCATTGCTGAATTGTTGAGCTATGGGAACGTTTTATCAAGAAACAGTTCTGAAAAGGATATTGCAACTTGTCATGTCAATTGCACACTCGCAGTCATCAACCATTGCACAAAGCGGATGTTGACAGACGAGCTCAACTATATCAGTCCTGACTGCGAAGTCGATGACGAAACAAAAGCTCTGGTCAGATGGTTATATTTGCTGAAACCTGGTGCTGATATGGAACTGTTTCCTAGCCTGCTTCGTCTGTCGATGCTAAGCCAGCAGTCACTTCTCATTTCGCGCACTGATGAGGATCATGACGCTCTCGCGGCTAGCTTCAGACGACGAAAGGCAGAAGTTGTGAGTCAAGCCTGCTTGAAGTATGGTGCCGAGATATTGCAAAGCGACTCGAGCAACCTCGTCTCAACGATGTTAAGAGAAGAGCAGAGGATTTGAAACTAGCATCTACCGCACTTTACATCGTATCTAACTTCTCACATTTCAAAATAAAGTATGGCCTCGATCTCCTCAAAATTGACAAGCGATGAGTACAGCGACTCCTCGATCACTGGCACATCCGATGAGCTCAAGAAATCGCGCCGGATCTACCAGATTCAGAAGAAGGACCATTCTTTCAAGAATGAACATTTCTTTGTTATCACCGTTTTGGACTCGCGTCTCAAATTCTCGGTCCTCTTTGTGCTGACATGCCTTTCTTCTGTAAAACGCAATGCCGCAGCCGGATGCGGCGTTCTCATGAAGACTTTGTTGATTGACTGAACGTACTCGAATTCTGCTTCGCACCATCTATACTGCCCCCAACTCGGCAATCTGCTACTAACGCCTGCATACACCAACCATGGAGAATGAGATTGACACCTATGATGCGCTCGATGATCCCCTGTTCTTTGCGCCAGTTACAGCGCCCGAGCTAGATCTCGACACTCAACGTGGCTTAGACTGTCTAGAGGCAACGCTGGTGATCAAACCGTCTTTGGGCGAAGAATGCAAGACGGTTGACATCACCAAACATGAGAATCACTTAACACCCGATATAATCCGCGAAGGCGGTGACGACTGGATAGATTTCTACTGGACCATGGTCGACTTGGTAGTACCAGGTGAAAGAACATTGCTTGATCCAAGAGATCCACTTGTCGGGGATGTGACTATGACATGGGCTAATGCGAACTTCAATGCTACAGTGTTCGCAGCGAACTTTTTCGGTCCCACGAACGATTGGCCGCAGTACAACATCAACAATGAAGAGATCCAAAAATGGCTACGAGAGTGGAGGTCAGCGGCGCAAGTGCAGCCTTACGGACCTGAAGAATTCGAAGGCAATGCTGTACCTACCAGAGAAGAAGTCGCCGCCTACAAGAATCTACGACAGCGTCATTTGCTCAATCTCACGAACTCATTTGGTACACGAACATATATCCACTATGAAGTCTTCATCATGTGGGACTTCAATACATTCGCGGAGGAAGGTGAATACACTGCTCCAAGAGTCTCGGCAGCAAATATCCGCCTTCTCTTTGACCTCGTCGATGCTTTTCCTCCACAGCACCTTGATCGATTGAACGTTATATTTGTCTTCAAGGATGTTCGTCAAGGTCGCTACACTCATGTTGCCAAGTCCAAGCGCAGATATGACGGCGACACCAAACTCGGCCGTCAATGGCAAGCAATCATCAAAGATGCCATTGCAGAGTCCCAGCAACTAACTGAAGACTTTGAGGAAAAAGAACTCTATCCAGACATCGGAGCTATTTTGCCCTTGAAATGGGAGCTTGCTCATAATGTTAGAAAGAAGATGCTGAGGACATTTGGCAGGCACAATCTGTTGGACAGAGGACATTTGAAGTTTATGATGTTTGATGCGTTCAAGGAGCCAAGGAGACTGAGGAGACAAGATCCTGACGTTAGGAGGTGGTTGAGAGAAGCTTGAGGAAGGTGCGTCCTGTTCTCGGAATTAGAGGTCTGTTGATCTATCTTGCTCTGAATACATTGCAACCTCTTTTTGGTCTCTTTCTTTTCTCGCGGTGTCTATTTGCTTTGCAACCTTGAGAAGAAATGAAATTGGATAATCCGCTTGACTCATTTCTTAGACCTTTCAACCTCACGGACATCTGCTTGATGCATCGGACATGGCAAGTGACACAAGCCGCGACTCCAGGATCTCACACATGCATACATCAATGTGGTTAGCCCAGCGTCGACGAATAGGCATCAGTCCGGCTGCAACCTTTGTTCGCCGGAAGCAGCTCAGTCCATGAACTCGAACCGGGTCGTGGCAGAGTACGTGGATCTCTTTGTCTCTCTGATAGCGCGAGAACATATCCTCGAGCATGATGGCCATTCCATGGTCTTTCCTCGAGCTGCAGAGCCCGCCTATCCTTGCACATCACTGTCCTTGTTCTACGCGGATCTGACGATGGGTGAGCCCGATGATGATCTCGGGGATCTCCTGAGATTGCTTGGACCACCACCATATCAGATAGACGAACGACATCTAGAGAAGATCTTTGCCAACTATAAACCAAGGGACATCACGACAGGAAGACTCATCAATGCTCCGCCATGGATCGAGCAAACAGGCGCAAACTCGAAAATATATCAGTTGTTCTGGAAGAATGTACCATTGATTATTCCTGATGAGACCTACCTTGACCCACCGAGGCGACTTACTGGGAACATCTCTGCAGAACTTGCTACATTGGGTGTCCAGACACCATCAGAAATTGCTTGGGTGAATGTGGACAATTTTATTAGCAGGTACTTCTTCACCCCTGGATCTTCTTGGTGTGATGAAGGTGAACAAACCATCATCTATGAGATACCTCTATACTGGTCGTTTGAGTTCTCGATCGAGTTCGCTGGAGACACTTTTCCTCGCATCGATGAAGACAGTACTGCGGCTTTTCTAGGAACTTTTGAGCAGATGCGATGCATGCATCAGTACTATCGCAAACGACTTACTCCAATCTTCATCTGGAAGGATGCTCGTGGAGACAGGATATACTCGAAGCAACCAAACAACAAGCGCAACATCCGTCCTGAACTGGGTATCTCTCAGCCCATGCACGCCATTTTGGAAGGAGCTCTGGACATGTGGAGCGATTTTCTCGCAGGCAGGCTGGACACATACATGGATCAAGATACTTTGCATGATCATTTGTCGGTGTTCGTTCGAGATCATATACAAGCTTTGTACAAGCACAGTGCAGAGAAACGCGGGTATATGAAGTACTGGATGACACGTGCTTTTGATGCTTTCTCAAGACCGAGGATGGGGATGGATAAGGATATGTGGGCTTGGGCGGCATTGAACACTGGAAGTATCATACAGCCGGATTACAACTTTTTGTTACCTGGAGGTAGTGAGCTTGCCAGTGATGCCGAGGATCAAGCGGCCGAGGGCATAGATGGACATGAGCTACCTGAAGAGATGGATCGGGGATTTGGAGAGATGGATGCATTGTCAAGAGAAGATGATCACGGTATGGAAGAATAGTATGCAGGCAAGAAAATGGGATACGCTCAAACATTTTTGCAATTTTCCAACCACAACCGCGGTAGCTCCTTTGGCAAAGAAATATATCTCGAGACAATCTTACCATCATCTATCTCTCCACGACCTCTGTCAAGCTCGACCTGGTACCGAGGTAAGGGGCAGGCAGCACTCCTGCAAGTGACGCCTTGATTTGCTGAGCCAGAGTACGAGAATGCCAGTGATGCTGCTGTGTGAATCCACCCATGACCCAGTAATTGTCAACTTTGGAGTGACGTTTCCACATACCACGAACTTCACCTTCTTCGTCTATGCCCCAAGTGGCATCGACAGGCAATGAGATCTTCAAGATGTCGGCGACAGTCTCGCGCGCGTCTTTGTCTGCGTAACCCGTACACCAGACTATGGCATCAGCGTCAAGAGTCGTGTCATCAGAGAGGCGTAGGCCAGATCTTGTGTATGCTTTAGGCTCGACACCAGATCGGAAGTTGACTTTGCCCTCCGCCAGCAGGTTTGTAGTGCCATCGTCCACATAATGACCACCGCCACGTTCAATCAGGTTGTGCATCAAGGCAGCATCTGGATCTCTGCTGTCAATGACCGGGAAGCCAGCTTCTCGGAGAGCCAGGTATCTGTCAGGCTCATCTGAAGCGAGTTGTTGGAACAATTTCTGGCCGAGCTGGCTGTCGACAATCGTAGGCATCATCATGAAAAGATCATCCGCTTTCTCAACGCCAAATTTGTATGATCTGAGTCTATTTTCGTGGCAGATATACTCTAGCGGGACCACATACTGGGGTGATCGTACTATCTTGGTGACTTGGAGTCCAGCATCGTAGCAGTCTTGAACCACGTCAAACGCGGTACTTGCTGATCCAACAACACAGACACTCTTGATGCCTTGGTCCTTGAGCACACCAGGGTTCTTGTACTGTGACGAGTGGATAGTGGCACCCTTGTATGCTTGCTGTTCTGGAATCGATGGTATGTGAGGAATCTGCGAACCAATTCCTGTAGCTTGAACCAGATGCTCTGCGACGGCGGTCCGCGCTCGGTAAGGTGCATCGACCTCGACTCTCCAACGTCCGTCTTCGCCCACTGTAGTCTTAGTGATCTCAATCGAATTGATCACACGAAGCCCGAACAGCTTCACATACCTCTTGAGGTGTGCTGCAAGGTCATCTCTGCTCAGAATCTTGCCTTGAAGCTCAGGATGGTATTCGAGATAGGGCAGCTCACAGTAGGGCGTTGGGACATGAAACTTCAAAGAATCATATCGTAGAGCCCAATTATCGCCAATATGTTCCTTACGATCAACCATGACATTCGATACACCAAGGGCTTCGAGACGCGTTGCCAGTGATGCAGCTGCATTGACACCTCCAACGATGAACACGTCCGTCTCGTATGTCTCGTGATGGCTCAGAGGCTGGCAAGGAGCATAAAGCAGATCTCGGTGTTCATAGAGACCATGAAGATAATCAAGCTTGGTGCTCATAGTCCAGAGGGCTTGCAAGGCAAAAGCCAAAACTTTGCACGACATCTGGCGGCTGGAAACACGGTCTCAAAGCCAAACACACACGTGATGAATAACTGTACTCAGCGAAATGGTCAATTCGAAATGCTCAGATTGTGTCAGAAAAAGACCGACTTACCAATTTGGTTCCAATCTGCACGAGGTCCGCATTTCCCAAAGGATAAAATAGTGTGGTAAGACACCTCTGCTGCTGAGTCTCGAATAGAGCACGTGCGATATGCTTAGGAGTGATGAATGTTCGCAGATGCCAGGTGAATGCGAGCTGATCCTTCCAAAATGCCTGTCCAGCAAAGAAACAATTCTCAATGGCGACAGCGTCTTCCAAATACATAGCCTCAACTAAGTCAGATATGACGTCCGAGGCTTCCCTCGTGGCTTGAGAACGAGCTACTGGACCGAAGCATGCTGATGCGCGTTCAACGACAGATAGGTTATACTGCTTCATCAACCTACGCAGGTCGCCCTGTAGAGGCTGTTGCGTATGAGGACTTGGCTCATCGCGGCAAAGGTGATCATGTTTGCCTAAGTTCATATAAGTTTGATATGCTGGCGTAAGCATCTTTGTATCTCATCGTACCGGACTGCATGCTCGGACAGGAGGCAGCTCGAAAATGTACAGCAACCCGAGGAACAATTGCAACATGTAAACTCTGATTCCGAACGCGTGCGGAGCAGAGCTCACCTTTGTAGGTGAGCAGGTTATAAGGTCATCTGCAAGCTGCAGTGCCTGTGGGCGAATAGTCATTGGGCCTTCATTGTCGCCCAAGCGCCGCAATCAAGGGATACTATGCCTTGCATTGCCTAGGTTCGTACATGGCGCGTGACGGGGACCCGAGTAAGCTTCAATATGCGATCAACACTGACAGCCATGCGATACAGCTGACAATGCTACATCATCACACCAAACAGCAGCCTAGTCTCTCAATCGCATCGTGTAAGCGCGAGGTCGACATCCCCATTTCCATTTTGGCAGAACCCCTCGGTCAAGAACTGCAGGCGGTTCGTGCCCGGGAACGGAAAGAGCTTTGCAGATCCTTGCTTCATCCACTCTTTACCCCCACCGTCCTTAAACATTCTCCCTACCTATTTCCATCTTGAAATAGCCACCACCTCTGAATTGCAGAAGTTCACAGAACACAGGACTTGATAGAGATTGATGTTCTATAGTATGGGACACAAATACCTGCTGGGATCGGATATCTGATATCGCAATGAATCAATCGATTGACCATCCAAACAACGGCAGCTGTTTGCACGGCTTGATGCATTGTATCTGTTTGCGCGATAGCTCGACATGTCATCAAGCTGATAGTACTATCATTGGAGCTTTGCTCTTCGATGATTTATCTATGAGCTCTCCCGTCCTGAACATTTGAGTCTCCTCTCTCAACGACCATGGGCAGAAACCGCAAGCGTTGCCCCGCCTCCACCTCAGACTGTCCACGCCTCCATCACTCAAGCGCTGTGTAAGTGCTCGGATACTATCATAATGTCAACTTACTTATTGGATCAAGCATGGAATACCCCAAGCCCTCTTCTGAGGTCTCCACTGAGCTCGCTCCTGATCAGGCTCCCAAGACCCTTTCCGGTGAAAAAGTCAAGGAACTCCTCGCAAGCTTGCAAAAAGCAGCAGATGAACTTTTGTCAGTCTTTTCCTTGCAGACGGAGAAGCAGATCAAAGAGGTGACCGGTCATGATGTTCTGGTATGGTGAATAAAGCTGATATCGAGGAAGCTCAAAAGCCAGATTCAACAACGAGAACAGGATATTCAACGCGGTACAGAAATGTTCCTCAAGCTGCATGAAGATATTGCTCGCTGGACCTACGAGAGAATGATGGCTACTGCCAGTCTTCAGGAGCTGGAGGTATTGCAGGAAAAATTGATCAAGCAGCACCTGAAGACGGAAGAGCTAGACTGAACTCCCAAAGTCGCCTTTTTAGGCCGAGCCTGTCGCAGTCTGTGTCTCCAGTGAGAAGCTGTTGCCATGCTTTTTGGTCTATCACCCAGCATCGTAGCAGGTCAATTCTGATGGTTCCTACTTCACAAACCTTTGTTCCGGTTCCACATCTAGCATCTCCTTTGTTCTTGTTTCTTCTACGTCAAGCTTTTTGAGTGGTCGTGATTCACTTCCTGAAGCGGTCTTAAACTTTGCACAAAGGGCTTTGTCATTCTCAACTTACAATATCTCAACAAAAAGTCATGGTTCAGATATCTTGCATCTATCCACAGAACATTCATTTTCTAAAGATGGCTTCCCGCAACTCCTCAGATGATGGCATGCAGCGCATCATTCACGAACTAGAAAATCTCCAGCTCTCAGAAGCTGCAAAGGGGTTCTTCATGAATGTAGGTCTATCTAGCTTGACGACGCCTCTCAGAGCTGACTCTATGTAGTTACTCAAGCATATGGACAATCGTGACAAAGAGTGGGCCAAAGTCGTCAAGATGTGGGAGACATACGAGAGCGGCTCATCAGGTCCGAACAAAGCCATGATTGAGATCATGCGAAATGTCCAAGATATCTTCATGAAGGATGATGAGTTCCTTAAGCACTTGTATAGAGATCGTATGCAGGAAGTAGGGGCTACGTTGAGGGACGATTCAGCATGAGTTGAGCTCAAAGGGACAGGAGATATCATGCACTTTTGTGCATCTCATGCAAAGACATGGTGCAGATGGCAAATGGAAAATGATGTTTCACAAACTTGGCCAGTCTCCAGCGAGTCTCATCATTCTAGTTTGCGAGTAGATGATGTTCCATCTTTCACCATAAGTTCGTTTGTCTAGTCGTCTAAATCGATGTACTACACCAAATTAGGCGTGTCTGTCGTCTTCCGGTTTCGCACGGAATGCTATGGAACAACGAGAGACACAGACCGTGTGCGAGATTCGCAGTTCCTGCACTTATTTATTGCTTGCTCGAGCCCAATTCATCTGTCTTTCTCTCCGCAGTTTGCTACTCATCTACCCGCGCAGCACGTCTGCTTCAAGAGTCAAGTAAGTCATGACACCTGTATGTGATGCACTTTCCTTGACCGTAGATCAGGATGGACAATGCGAATACCGCCGCCTCGGCCTCTTCAGCCGATAAGGACCAGGCCTTAAAAGACATAGCTGCATTCTTTGAAGCAGGATCTCACGTGCAGGCCGTAGGTCAACTTCATTGGATGGCGTTTCAAAGCTGATTATTCTTTGCAGGCCGCTGTTCAACTCCACGTGGCTTCCACTCACCTCATTGCCATACTGGAGCACATCGAGGGGTGCAAGAACGAGCGTGCCATGGTACACAAGTTGTGCCAGGACTATGAACGTGACTCTGAAAATGTCGATGAAACCGTGCTTGAGATCTTGCACAAGGTCGAAAAGATACTTGACAAGAACTTCGACTTCCTTCGCGCCGAATGTAAGCGCCACCAGGAAGACACAAAGGTCATGCATGATCAGATGGAGAAGACGTTGGAGAAGTTGGAGCAGCACGCTTTGGGCGGAAGCTAGACGATCTTTGTGAGGAAGATCTATCACAGGGCCTGCGCGACCTATCGATCTTGCTGTCAGAAAGATGCCAAAAATCAGCCTGCGTTAACGAGAAAAAATGAGCAGACAAGACAAATACACTTTGCTCTTTCACAAACTCTAAAAGTGTGCGCTTACTTGCATCGACGTGAACTTGTGAGACGCTACACCATTGTAGTGAATGTAGATGTATCATGACAGAATATCAAAGCGAAGAAAATGGACGTGCAAGTAAGTTGGCAGATGCATGAGAAACAAACACATACAGAACTAATTATTGTACAACAATAAAGCAACACCAACGCGGAAGGAGACGATATAGTTCGCAGAGATCTCCTTGATTTCCATCTACTTAGTCTCTAATGCCCACAAAGTATGTTTGGCTGAGCGGAAGAGCCGGTGTTCCGTACTTGCTCGTTATTTTAACTCTTGTATATAAAATGAACCGGAAATAGTAGTTGTAATGTTACCTACATTTTCTGATAGATAGTTTGATTCTGGTCGGTGCTATTTGAGGATTCTGGACTTCTACTTTGCACCTTTTTGGCAGGCGCACTCGCAAGTCGTGAATCTCCCTCTCTTCATTTTCCACCTTCCGCCGTTTTGGGCTTTCTTCTTCACGCGCTGACAACTCGCATCGTGCGCACTTTCGTCTCCATTGACTCTCTTCTCATCCTCGCAAGTTGCAGAAGTATGACAAGATCAAGCTGGAGAGCGGACGTCTCAAGATTACAGAGGAGACTGGAATCGTCAAGGTAAGACGGAGAAGAGAGAAGACAATTAGAACTGAGATGCTGGGAAGGTGCAACTCCATGAGCACGCCTCAGTATGTTCTTTTATGCTTTTTAATTGGCTTTCAAACTTGATCGAGGATGAAATGCACGAGTCTTGCTGCTACTTTCTTTTCTTCATCACGGAACGTGTGTTTGGTGTTGTTCAAAGTGTGATATCACAGGGAGCAGACTTAGGTGTTTGGTTTCCGCTCTTACAGTCGCAAGGCACTCAATTGAAAGTCGCACTCCGACATTGTCATTCTTTCCCTTCCGCCCCTTCAATCGTGACAATCACAACCCTTCACTAGTCCTAAAGTGAGCTTTCTTTACATGAATGTATCACATCATGCTAACCAAGAGCGAGCATGCAGGACGTCCGTCGCATCCTGAACAAAGCCACAGAGTCTGCAACCAAGACGCGTAAACACTGCGGTCCCGCTAAACCCTATCTCGAGCATACCAAGAAAACACTCGATAAGGTCAGCAAGAACATGGAGAGGGTCGTGACAGGACTTGAGAAGGAGACAAACGACTCGGTGCAGACTTCGATCAACCTTGTAAGTACTCAGCGAATACAGTCTACAAATCACAACTGACTATCTTGGTAGCTCAAGGCACAAATCGAGCAGCGCAAGGCTGACATCGAAAGGGCCAATGAGTGCAAGAAGCGCCAGTTCAAAAACTATCAGCTCTACAACAAAGCCGTCAAGTCGATGGAGGAGCTCAAGTCTGGAGAGATCACCAGTGCGTTGGAGCGATCTACTGTGATGGACACGATTGGCTTACTGAGAGCATTGCTCGTTGGGAGGAAGAGAACAAGAAGGCTGAGGGCGAAATTCGCAAGCTTGAGTGGGGGTTCAAGACTTGAGGTCAACCGGACAAGTTCAATGAGCAATCTCTAGCTCCTGAGAGACGCTGGGAGCTTTACACAGATGTTGACTTGGATAGTCGCGGGTGAAGGTCAGAATTGGAAAGAACGATTCTGGGTTCGCCAAATCGCGAAATTGGCCACGATCAGGAAAGCAGCAGAAATCAGACTTGAATATTCAACAAAGCATTCCAAACTCTCCAAACTTCGACTGGAATGTCCATCATGTTTGTTGGTAGGTGTTGTGTGCAGTAGGAGGACGGGCGGAGGTTGTTGCCGGCTACCCCTCGGTTGGCGGGGGTCAGGGCGCGAGCCTCGGCCGGGCGTTGGACGATCTGTTGATGAGAAAAAGATGGTCCGAGACCGAAAGTTGGATGTTCTCACAGCCTCGCATGAATATTCCAGTATGCCAATTGATAATCAAAAAGGGATGACTGTAAGATGAGCGTCCTGACGACTCGACCTTTCCTTCTTCTCTCTTTGTCTTGATCTTTCAGCGCTTGTCATTCTTCACCCTACCAACCTCGCCATCGCTGCGACCATCGACAATACCAACGGCCATACCATGTCTATCACCGCCAGCATGCTTCGCGCCATGCGACCAGTCACTCGTCCAATGATGCGCCCGGCAGTTCCGGCAAGACTCCTTCAGCCTGTCCAATGTATCCGCCAGTCCTCGCACTCTCCTCTCGGCAGCTCGTCGTCGCCCGCACGCAAGAAGGTCACGCTACCAACAATCATGTCCCTGTACCGCAAGAATGAACCCATCACTGTCATTACCGCCCATGACTTCCCCTCGGCACATGTAGCCGACCAGGCAGGCATCGACATAGTCCTTGTTGGTGACTCCTTGGCAATGGTCGCCCTCGGCATGGACGATACCAGCGAAGTCCTCATGGAAGAGATGCTTCTACACTGTCGTAGTGTTGCTAGGGGTGCCAAATCTGCTTTCATTGTATGCTTCCCTCCTTACCCTCTTCTTCGATCCCACTGACTGATCAACAACAGGTTGGCGACCTTCCAATGGGTACCTACGAGATCTCCCCCGACCAAGCCCTCCAATCCGCCATCACCATGGTCAAGACCGGCCGTGTCCATGGCATCAAGCTCGAAGGCGGCGCTGAGATGGCTCCCACCATCAAAAAAATCACATCCGCCGGTATCCCCGTCCTTGCCCACGTCGGCCTCACACCACAACGACAGAACTCTCTTGGTGGCTTTAGGGTACAAGGCAAGACGACAGCAAGCGCAATCAAATTGCTACAAGATGCATTGGCAGTACAAGAGGCGGGTGCATTCGCAACGGTCGTCGAAGCCGTACCAGCTGAGATCGCAACTTTGGTCACCAAGAAGCTTCACATCCCTACCATCGGCATTGGCGCTGGAAATGGCTGCTCAGGTCAGGTGCTAGTTCAAGTTGACATGCTGGGCAACTTCCCTCCTGGTCGCTTCCTGCCCAAGTTCGTCAAGAAGTACGGAGATGTCTGGGGAGAGTCTTCAAGGGCTATTCAGCAGTACAAAGAGGAGGTCAAGAGTCGAGCATATCCTGCTGTTGAACACACATACCCTATGCCTCAAGCAGAGCTTGCTGAGTTCAAGAAGTTGGTGGGTGAGGAAGAGGATATGTAGTCCTCGTGCGGCGTTTAATGTTGTTTCTTGTTGCGCATATACCCTCATTGGCGATATACATTATCTTAATTCAAACTTCTCATCTAAAATATCTGTACTCAGGCGCTCTCGGCGCTGTCTCGTTCAAAAGTCCATCTTCATTCCCTCACATTTTTGCATTGTCGTGAATCACTATTCCGAAAGTCATGTTATACACCTCCACCAGAACTCCATTGTTTATCCTCCAAATGTCAAACCCATACTCGTCTCCATCAGGACTGCCTTTCCCCCACCTTCAACCAAAACTCTGCGCAACACAATAACTAATCACCAATTCATCACCCGTCTTGAAGCATCTCCAAAGATTGCCCACTCCCTCATCCAGACCAGGTGCAAACACCTGATTCACATAACAAAACACGCTTTCATGCGGTTGCAAAGCCAACTTCTTGCGTAGGAACTTCACTACTGCGTCAAAGTGCAGGGATGAAGACATTTTATATTTTTGACCGCTGCGGAGGGGTGGTGTGGAGGGTCCAGGGCGGAAGTGGAGCATTACTGGCAAGGAGGTTTAGTATATGCACGCGAGAGAGAAGGAAATAGGCGGCAGGGTAGAAGGAGTAGCAAGTATTGGGATGATGTGTTAGTGCTGTCTTACTCTTCTCCTTGTCCAAAAGTCCTGCTTTGGAGAGTGCGGTGTGGGCATCGCGGGGTAAGTGGTCTAATACCACTGATGCTGCCATTGTCATTGGCATGTCGGTTTGAAGGGATTCATCTGATGCTAGTGTTGCTTCTGCTTCTGGCTCTGTGGTAGTGGTGTCTGGTATTGATGGTGAGGAAGCCATGTCTGCGATGTGAAGACGTGAGTTGTGGTGATGTGTGGTTATTGCTTTATGCCCAGTATTGATTTCCTCCCTAGAATTGCTGTTGACCTGATTTTGAGATGGATGGATTTTGCGATATTGTACTTAGAGACTGTTGATGTGTTGGTCGTAAATGAGGGACGAGGGAAGCTGCGCCTGGAGGCTGTCCGTTCCATTGGGCAGACAGTTCAAACTCGGTCATGCCATCCAAGACATCGATACCTCTCTTTGCGTAATCGCTGTAGGGATTTGGCTCACAGTTAATTGCTCTGCTCCACCTGTTCGATGCAATACAGGGCCATGGGAGCATAAATGCTCCGAAACATGTTGTAATGGTGGCGACCCTGCTCTCTGAATCCACAGTTCACATATTCCATCCTAGTCATCTACTCTTCCATCAACTGTTCCAGGATCCGCCTCGCTTTCCCGGCGACTTCTATTGCGTCAACTTCGTACCCCTCATTCTTCTCGATATTCCCAAGCCTGTTTGTCCAGAACTCCCATCTCTCTGGCGAAAAGCCTGGCTTCTCACTGACAGCCCACAGCTTACCTCCAATAAGGGTATCTTTATGCTGGACACCATCCATGAGTTGTCTAGCAGCCAATCGCACCCAGTCATACACGATGAACATGTCCATTGTACGAGTAAGCATCTGGGGCTCTGCAGTCTCCAAAGCTTGTGTGATAGCTGACAAAGCTTGATGCGAGCAATTGCTGATACCCTTGCGGGTTAGTCTAGCCATGAACGCGTGCAATCCACGCTGGTATATGCGCTTGGTTTCGTTCCCGGGAGTGTCTATGTGTAGACGATAGAGATCTTGAGCGCCTGGTGTCAGGAAGAATCGCACGTTAGTGATGTTCTTTGCGCTACTCGATAGTGACTATTCTCACCTTCCGCCTCTATCAACATATAACAACCATCTTGGAAGATATATCGCCATTGAGGCTGACCTTCGCTTTGTGGAAGTTCTCTAATTGCTTCCACTATCTCAACAAGTCTGTCTTGGGAAACGTGATTGGCTGGAAGGTATTTGCTGGTATAGATACAAATATCCTCGACTTCATCGCGGAAACCACCGAGATTGTGTTCGGGCTTGACGGCTAGAGATATATCGTTTGCTACTTCTTGGGCCCAGTTTGTGGAGCCAATTGGGAAAGATTGGATGCTGGTTTTGATTTTGGTGTCTGCTTCGTCGTCCCATTCGTGTGTGAGGTCGAGGTTCAGAGGATAGGTGTCGATGGGCTCCATGTTGACAGCCTCTACTTTGACAGAGCGATGATGGTGTGGGATTCATGCATACCGAGTTGACTGCCTGTTGTTGATAAACACTACGTCACAAGATCCTACTAGGTCCACATTTGTCACGCACCAAGGAGTTGGCTTGTCACTAGACAACTGCAACATCTTGGCATAGATGTACTATTTTCATCTCTATCAAAGGACAGGCTAACAATGATGGTCTAATTACATCTCGCGAGTCTCTCTACCTGATCGGGCTTCCAAAGATATCCTTCTTGACGGGCGGAGTCTGATTGGACCCTCCAAGGAGTGCAAGTCCCACCGTCTTCCTAGCCGGTGTACCTGGCACGCTCATATGTCCTGGAGTCTCAGGTCTCCATTCTCCATTCTCTCTTTCTGTTTTGTACACCGATGGAGGCTTGAAGTTTGTTTCTCGGCCACGGTCGAAGATGTCATCAAGCATGCTCTCGATGATACCTGCGTCCATGAATTCTTGGTATTTGCGCCAGAGTTTGAGTGCTGTAAGAGCGTCTTCAACACTGTCATGGCCTTTGTCGGTATCCTGTTGGATTTCTTCTTTCAGCAGATACCAAGCCAAGAAACGTAGCGATAGACGTCGTTGACTGCGCAGACGGTGCGAGAAGAGGTCGACCGTGTCAACAACTTGGGCTCGAGGTACGTGGATGTTGATGATACGAAAATCTTTCGGCAAACCATGGCCGACGAACACAACCCCCAAATTGAGCAGCAGCCATAATTTCTTGTAGGCCACCTTCAAATTGACCAAGTTATGTTTGCTGACAGCTCGGTCGAGATCGCCTGGACTGATGCCTGAATATGCGGTCAGATAGTCAACCACGGGCTCTGAACTTGCAATGTAGTCGTCGATGAATGGAAGGCCCTCGTAGGGGCCTGCACCTCGTAAAACCGAGACACGCGCAAGGCCAAGTCGAGGAGGCCGCACTGTTTCGCGCGTGCCATCTGCTTTGATGTCAATCTCAGCCTTTGAAAGAGCAACAAACTCGGCATCGATTGCACAAGGCATTTCCGCTCGAGGGAGCTCAGTTGTAGGATTGAGGTTGCGTAGCACTGTTGGGTCAGGTGATTTGTGTGGCCCTCTTGGCAGATAATAGAGTAATGATGGGTCCAGGTTCTCTTTCCAAGAATCATCAATGACATGAGATGCCGACTTGGCTTGATATGTAAGAATGGAAGGTAGCTTCCAGTTCATGTCGAATCTGAGGGCTTCTTCTGATGTCGTAGATCTGACGAGGAAATCATTGAACAAGTGCCATTGGTCTTGATCGGCTGGATCAGGCGAAGACGGCGCAACGTTGATCAATGACACCAGGTGGGACTTTTGATTGTCTGCACTGTTAATGTCAACGACCATTCCGACAAGCTCGTAGACCATAATATCGTAGAATCCGCGTTGGAGATGATATTTGAGATCAGAGCCTTCGTAGCAGAAGAATTGTCCATTCTGAACCACAACGCCAATCTCTTGAGGCAGCCAGCCAGGCGTTGACCATAATTGCTTGTGGTCGGGAGAATGAATGGCGGTGTTGACCATCAGAACTTTGGGGATGCTCTGAATTGTCTTGCGCGTGCTGAGTTGTTGATATCGCTTGCAGCGATCGCACCAGCCCCGAGTCTGATCTTGACGTTCAACACTCGCCTTGAGCACTTGAGAAAATGCTGGCCTTGGTGGAGCCATACGTGGGTGATGTTTCAATGGCTTCGGCGGATACACCAAATCGTGGACAAGCGTTTCGCCTGGCTTGAGCATTTCGTTGGCGCAATGCCCGCATCTTATTGCTAGCAGAGCGCCTGTCGTTAGAGATTGCTCCATGTGCCTGTTGTGCGGAGGTAGCTGCCGGAAGCTATCACAGAACGTCTTGAGCAAGAACCTGTTTGCTGCTTGTATCGTGACGGATAGCGGATTGTTCGCAGCAGCAGATTGTTCGAGCAAGCCCAGAGTCGATGCATCTGACAAGCTGCTGAACACTTTGAGGAAGTTACTAGCTTGACAATTCATACCAGCAGCCTTTTCCAACATGTCTGTTAAGAAACCCATCTCACACAGCAGACAGTTATCATAAAGACAGGAAGTGGCTGTGTGATGAAGCGCTAAATTGCGTATTGTTGGCGTAAAACGAAGAAGCTGTAGAAGCGGATTTGTGTAGGAGTTGGCGATATGAGTTTCCAGTCCAGAATACTTCGTCTTGTTGTAGTACCTGCATTCTGTTAGAAGAAGATAGGCTGATGCAGCATAAAACTACTAACTCAAAATCGAAATCGTCTACACCAAATTTACTATATTTGATCTCGACGTTTCGATACATAACTGGAACATCTCTTCTGGTTGCACCACCCAGGGCCAAGTCGCCTAAGGCCTCAAGAGCATCCGACATCCGTCTTGAGCTTTCAGTGCCTTGGGAATCATCCTTCTGTCTTTCACTGAGGAAGCGAGGTGCCGAAAGTGTGTCGTGCGCTCTTTGAACGGCCCTAGTATCCTCGAATTGATATCTTCGTGTCTTACGAGGGAAGGGTGCATAGCCTCCGATGTCTGACCGTTTCAATGAGGCGAGTATGCCGGCATCAATCTTGCTTGGTGGTGCTCCAACCTCAGAGATCAGATGACTAGGCCAAGCGGAGAGCAAAACTTCTCTGTAGTATGGCATACCGATCAAATTTAAAGGGCTGCAATTGATCAGCTCTTTGCTTTCACAACTTCAACGAATACTCACATGTCCGGTGACCAGTCCATAGGTTGATTAGGTACCGGTTGATCCGCAAATTCAGTCGGACTGCCATACTCGGTAAATTGAATCTTATTAGGAGAACCCCAGAGATGCATAGCGCATTGAGCATCGGCAAGAACGAGCGCATCGCCCGATGGTGCTATATCTAATGATGTGATATGAGTATCAAAGACGTTCGCATGCCGCATGCTAGGCGCATCCGGGTTCATGATGTCAATAGCATAAATGAGCCCACCTTGGGATGCGACCATGCAGGTCGTTGACATCTTGGGATGCATTCTGACAAAGGCGGCGCCTGGTGGGAACGGGACCGGCGGAAGCGGCATAAGAGTCTTAAGATCAAAGGCGTTGGCCAGGTGGTCCAACATGTACCCATGCTGTGGCCTGGAAGACCATCCACAAGTGACTAGAACATCTGATCTAGCGTCCATGTCGTTGATGAATGCTGAATGCGCTTTCCAGGTCCTGGCAACTTTGTAGTTGATCAGATCCAGGAAGTGGACGTAACCATCAGCTGTGCCAGCACAGATATACTGGCCACCACGTTTCATCATAGTATATGGCGCATCGGCTTTGAGCTGTGATCTGATCAGTCTGTGTCCCCTAGTCAGTGGGATACAAACATACTGTGGAGGTAATGATTCCCTTGTCGACATCGATCTTGTACATCGTCTCCTGGCAGCCAGCCACTAAAACCTCATGAACACCTTTTGAGGTGAATGCCATGCAGCGCAAGTCTTTCATGTCATCTTGTCTGCGACAAAGTCAGATCTACCTCGACTGCCCCAGCTCCTTGCACGACTTACTTGAAGTGCCATTGAGTCAATCCTTTCCGCGATGCCAAATGTACGCTTTTAGCTGTGATTGATATGACGCCGCGATCGCACATCAGCATCTGCTTGACGGGTCCTTCTGAAGGTGCATGGCCTCGGTAGGAAGTGTATCTTTGCAACTCTGGTCCGTAGAATGATGTTATCCGACCCTGGTACATTCAGATGAGCAAGACTAATCTTCGTTGATAGAAAAATCAAATATGAACTCACAAATTCGTTTGCAGCCCATAGCAGCTCTTGCATAGAATCAAAAGAAAAAGTGCTAATGGGTGTATTCAGAGCATTTGGACTAGGCGGAGGAAGCACTACGCGAGCGACCTGAAAGACAAATGAATATGACGATCTCAAAAAGAAATGCAACTGTCCAATGGATCCAGGGTCGCATAGGAGTTGTTGGGCGACGCCTTACCTCATCCCAATCTGTCTCCATTATCGTGGGATCGACTCGTTATATGCAGCATTACTTGCGCAAACAACGACATGTGGGTTAAGAATAACGAAGGTTCCCGTCTCGCATCAACAAGGGGAACAAACAGAACAAGCGACAATGGTGGTACTCTGCAGCAATCAAGCAGCCATGCGAAACCGGCGGGACGTGTTGTCTCCTTGGATCTTGACGCGTCTCGATGCAAGACGCCTCGGAAGCCACAACCAAGCCGCTGCCGAAGATTCCCCATTGGTAATGACGTCTTGCAGCGTTCCTCCTCACCAAGAAGGCGATCATCATTAGCATACCACAAAAATGCAGAAACGATTATTTTCATGTCTGAGGGCGCTGCAGCATGAAAACCCATTGGTAGGTCATGATTGAAGCTGATGTTTCATTGACTTGGTCTGAACCACAACAGGGATTGCCTAGGTCTGGTACACCGCCGAATTTGAGAGCTCGCATGCAAAGAGGTCTACCAGAGAAGCGACCCATAAAAGATGTCAAAAAAGTCATTGCAGTATCTTCGGCCAAAGGTGGCGTGGGTAAATCGACGGTGTCAGGTCTGCATTCACATCTACTCCTAAACTTAATGTCCAAGCTAAAATGGAATAGTAAATCTGGCTCTAGCATTTGCCAGAAGCGGTTTGAGAAGTGGTGTCCTTGATACCGATATTTTTGGACCCTCAATTCCGACTTTACTTGATCTCGAAGGAAACGAACCGAGACTATCAGCCAGTAACGCTACCCACTATAAATCACTTTCAGACTATGGCTCATACATGCAACAGACAACCAATTAATACCGCTAACGAACTATGGATTGAAGTCCATGTCTATGGGCTATCTTGTGCCGGAAACCTCGGCGATAGTATGGAGGGGTCTCATGGTTATGAAGGCACTACAACAACTTCTGCATGAGGTCGAGTGGGGCGGCCTCGATGTCCTTGTGCTTGATCTCCCGCCAGGTACTGGTGACGTACAACTGACCATAACACAACAGATTGAACTTGACGGTATGAAGTGGCGCGTATTCAATCATATACTTAATGTGCTGACATATTGCAGGTGCGGTCATCGTATCTACACCTCAGGACGTTGCACTCAAAGATGCAGTTCGTGGTGTCGAGATGTTCCGAAAGGTCAAAGTACCTGTACGACATCCGATATCTGTCTTACCTTGTACTCCAGCTGACATCGTGTCCAGATTCTCGGTATGGTTCAAAACATGTCCGCATTCACATGCCCGACTTGCTCTACCACCCACTCTATCTTCGGTCGCGAAGGTGTCATCAAGAAGTGCGATGAGATGAATATCAAGCTCCTAGCCGACATACCCCTCCATCCTAGCATCTGTGAAGACGCAGATCGCGGGAAACCCACAGTGGTTGCAGAGCCAGATAGCTTGCGCGCGCAGGTTTTCAAGGATTTGGCGGCAGATCTTCGAGGACAGCTGCAGTTTTGAAACAAGCATGTACGATGAATTGAACTGCTGAGGGCTTCACGTGCAGGCTGTGATCCGAACCCTTGCAATCCTTCGCCAAGCAATTTATATAACACATCTAACTGGACCGGATTATATTGCTCGAGCTGACAGATTGAGTACCTATTTGTTGGACTGCAGATAAAGAGTGGTGATCGGCGCAGCCTTGCTGCTTGCCAAATATACTAACGAGCTCAGCCACGTCAGCAAGGCTACCTTAATACGATGATTATAAGCTCTCTTCGAATCCCTTCGTATGACACCATTTTGGGTCTGACCGGTTGTCTGAGATATTGTTGCATATCAAGTTGCGCTTCTCAGAACCCTTACTTTTCTGTCGTACACTTTGCACTTCTTCTGTGCCGGTGAAATTCTGATCAGCTTCTGATGTAAAGCCTCGAATCGAAAACAAGAAATATCTTTGTTAACTTCAAGCGTCGTCTGGCAACTCGCGGACAGTCATGGTTTTGACACTTTCAAACTTCGCGATCGAGCGAAGACGGGTCTCGTGGCTCTTCTCCTTTGCTTGGACGTGGGCTCTAGTCTGCCGCAAAGCCCTTGCACAGAGCAAGGTCAACCCAGATGCGAATCCCTGGGTGCTGAGCTACAACGCAGAAGGTTGGATCACTTTGCAAAAGGTATTCATTAGCTAACATATTCTAGCTGGTCCCGATGGTAGGCTCATCACACAAAATCGTTATGTGATGTCAATGACTCTTTTCTAGGACCATGGAATGCCATTACACAACTGGTGGACTATCCAGAGCAAGTGAGTCATGAGTTTTATACTCAACCACGACGAGTAGAACCTGATGTGACCTGATAGAATGTCACCTTCTTCCCATCGCTTACACAAACGAGTCTGTTCGTAGAAGCCAGTGCTTGCGACACGCAGAATTCTGCTTGTGAACAGCGAACGGGCATGTGGACTCCAAGCGCTGCACATTCACTCTTTGACTGGGTCAATATATCCGTGCCTGATTCTTCCAAGTGGGACGCAGCGGCAGAGCCTCTGATGCTCAAGGGGTCGGCGGTTCTGACCACTGATCGGATCGTCTTGTGGTCAGCGGATCGTACAATCGGACCAGACTATCTTGACGGAGTAGCTGTGACCATAGCTTCCAACTATACCGTCACCGGGTTGGAGGCTAACACCTCCTATACACTGGATGTTGGCATGGTGAGTCGGCTAGCCAGAGAGATTGCTGTATGTGTTCTGATCTTTTCTCTTCAGTTGTCGCTGCACACTGGACTGGATACCGTGAATTGGACTACTGGAAACGGTTCAGATGTCTCGTACGATCGATTTCTGAGTGGTGCTTACCAGACTGGCAACATTCCATCGGTCTCTTTCGGCCTACATGTAGGCTCTGTCTGGCCTCCAGTCACCGGGAGTCTTGTTCTAGGCGGATACGATAGGTCACGATGCATCAGTACGCCAATAGTGTCGGACACGAACGACTTCACGCTCATTGAGCTGAGCTTAGAAGTTGCTTCCGGAGGCTGGGCTTTTTCCAACAACTCAGAGGCCGACCCGGAACACCTCCTACGCATTGATGATGCGGACAACAGCAACAAATCTCTTACAGTGATGCCAAATCCCGGTGTGCCATACCTATATCTTCCAGGAGACACATGCTCAACAATAGCATCCTTCCTTCCCGTGACATACGATCAATCTATCGGACACTACATTTGGCAAACGACGCATACCTTCTTCGAGGAAATTGTGTCGTCGCCGTCAGCTCTGAAGTTTTCATTCAGTACAGATTCAGGCATCAAGAACATTTCAGTACCTTTCGCACTCCTGAACCTGACACTGGCATATCCTATCACCAGCACACCAACGCAGTATTTCCCTTGTGTCTCCTACACGCCCCCTGATGGTTCGCCTTACCAGCTTGGACGCACGTTTCTGCAGGCAGCGTTCCTGGGACAGCACGGCCAGACGAACAAGACATTTTTAGCTCAAGCTCCGGGACCGGGCATGATGGCTGAGGCTATCACGAAGCTTGCTTCTACAGACACGACATTGACGGCTATGGCTAATCCTCCAGACTGGAATGCGACATGGACTGGCCAGCTGACAGCAGCTCCAGACAATATTGGAATAGCCCCTACGTGGGTACATCACTCCGAATTGAGCGGAGGTGCAATCGCTGGCATCGTAGTAGGAGCAGTGGTTGGTCTTGCGCTATGCATAATTGCAGCTCTGTTCTTGCATCGTCGTCGCAAGTCTAAGAAGCAGCAGACTGTACACTGGGGTGGGCATCAGAGAAGCGTGGAAAAAGACGCTTTTTTAGGAGAGGGCACAGGTACAGTCAACGAATCTGCAAGTGAGCCCATCCACGAGATTGCAGTCTCTGAAGCGGCCAGAAAGAGTGGCGAGAAGCCTGGACCAGCAGAAATGGAGGTACCGGCATATGTTGGAGAGTTGCAAGGGAGCGATGTGTATCGGAGAAGTCAGGTGTCGTCTTGACTGGAGACAGATCGCATGCAGACCAAAGTGGTTGGGATTGACTTCACATGTCAGCGTGAGCATGGCGTTTTACGAACCGGGCTGTCGGAGATGGTGACATGGATGATCTAGATATTGTACTTATACGGTATTCGTTCGACAAAAGCGCACGCTGTGATTTACATGTGCGTTCACGAGATTGTGAAAGAGAATAGATGAACTTGACTTGTAGAGATAGGCTTGAGTCTTTTTGATGACCATTTGACAGAAAATGACGCGGGCAACCCCGGATCTTGTTTTCTCGTTGCTGAGGGGTGGCCTCGTCCGAGTGTCGCTCTCCACGCCGTCATAATTGACCAACGCATAACGCTGAACCGAGTCGCACTGCATGCCGCCATTGGTAGGCACACTCGGAGCAATCAACAACCAGGTACATCCTCGACCGTACCCTAGTCTCCCATACCATGGCAGCCGGTGATGACGCCCCGGCCAGCCCACTGCCTCCCAGACGCCCTCCTCTAGGCCATCGACACTCGAGCACATCCTCGCATGTTTCCCAGTCCCCGAGCGACTCGACCACCAAGGGACATCACAAATCTGCCCACCACAAGCCTCAGCGACATGTCGTTAGCCATCACAATCGCATGGGGTCGCGCAATCCCAGCTTCCACCGGTCTCTAAGCAAGATCAAGATTACCCAACACGATTCGCGCCAGCACGACGACGACGAGCCTCCAACTCCAAAGGGGAAACAACAGGCCTCATTAGCCTCTCAGTCCACTCTAGTGCCGCCCAGTCCATCCAGGCCCAACATGAGGCGCAACAACACAACCGTCCACCTGCCACGCAATCACTCACATGCTGGTCTCAAGAAAAATCTCTCCAGTGGTCAATTGTCTCGCCCGACTGGCGGGAAGAGCACTGTACATGGTCGCACTGCAAGCCAGCACCAACGACCCGAAATTCGACGCGCTCACACACAACCGTACAAGCGATCCAAAAGTCCTGCGCCAAAAGCTACTCAAGTATCATTTGACGTAGGCGACGATGACGACGATGACGATGGTGAAGAGATGGAAGGTGTCGATGACCAATGGACAGAAGAGAGCGCATCGGCTTCACCTAGTACCACGCGCGATAACACACGGAACAACACGCGCCAGAACTCGGTCGTCCTTGATCCAAAACTGAATCCCTACGCTCGCCAGCTTGCCGAGGAAGAAGCTGCTGCAGACTCTTCAGGGAGCGACACTGTTGGCTCGCGTAGTCCGCCTAAAACTACCAAAGCTCCTGTCTCGCTGAGTATTCGAACCAAGGACTTTGCTGCTCCTCAAGCCGCCCCTACCTCAGCACCACAGCAATACCAACAACAACAGCAACCTCCAACCTCATCATACAATGCTCAAGTCGCACAGCAGCACATGCCAGATGCTGATGCTATAGCCCGTCGTCTACTGGAACGAAACTCTGCTATAAATGCTGCGCCACCCAGGGTCTCATCTGTTTCAGCTTTGGCAAACCCAAACTCTAGCGATCCAAAGAGCTTGTCAACCTCAAATGCTGGATTGTCTGTTACAGGTGGCTCTAACACACCAGTAGTCTCACGCTTCATCTCAAACGATGGCATCAACAGTAAAGATGGGACGCCAGCCGACCTGTCAGGCTTCATACAGGGCGCCAAAGGTCACTCTCGTACCGTATCTCAAGCCCAAACACGCAGAGAGCAATCTGATCTCTATCGTAATCAATCTACTCCCAACTTTGCCTCGCAGAACCAAGCGACCACGCCGTCAGGCTCTGGTGCCGTCACCCCAGACCCAACTCTAAATCAAAGTAGAACACAACAGAAATTATGGTTACAGCGTGGTCTTTCCAATATCGAAGCCAGCTCACAGCCCCACCTACCCGGTCTGTTGCCCACAGGCCGTGCCCAAGCCATGCGCACCCCGCACGCCGGCAAACAGTTTGAGTTTGTTGACAAGGAGTGGGCCGTCGTACGTCGCTTCCAAAACCCACTTGATGCAGGCCTCGAAAGACTACGGAAGATGAACGGAGGCTCTTTACCAGGGCGACCAGCCAAGTCAAAAGCAGGCGCAGCTCAACAACACACCAATGGCGGCGTCAATGGCCACAGAAGAGGACCCTCTAATGCCGCATCTATTGCTAGTAAGAAAAGCGATGCTACTGTTGTCGCAGGCCCAGAGCATCCGACGGCAGGCAGAAAGTCTCGTGTCAGCTTCCACATGGGCGAGGCTGAAGGCGACAATGACGATGACGAGCATGAAGAGCACAACTCGCGCTCTGATCGCGAGAGCCCTGCAGATATCGCACGCAGATTATGGGAGTCGCCTGTCGGTATACAGGTAGAGGGGTAGGAAGAACTCTACAATTTCTAAGATGCTGCTGAGCTCTTTCTTCAATGCTCATTGTTAATTCTTTCTCACACGTCGTTTTCGTCTATTCTGACATCTTTGCCTCATTTTCACACTCTCTTCGGCTTTTGATTGCGAGTATTTCGGGTCGGCTATGGTGGTATACATGCATTTGGCGTGGCGTTTGCAGGTCGTTTCTTCGTCTTCGACATGTCTCTTTTGCATGTCTCTTTCTTGGGAAAGTCAATTGAACAAATTTCCTTACCAAGCGAACAATTTTTCTTCTCGCGAAATATCATTGGTTCGCGCAAAAAAATGTAGAAGTGTAAAAGGCTCTTTTTACTTGGCAACTCCAGGCAATAGAAACCCGTTTCCAAGACATTTACAAGCCGTGTGTCCATTCGGGTAAACTGGCAGAAGTTGCATGTGTTGGTTGAGAAGATGGCGGCCACGATGGCTGTAGTGCGGAAAAGCTTCCAGACCAAGACCGAGATCCAGGCACAGGACGACAGCGATTGGATGTTGCGATTTATGCCGAGTCAAATTGTGCAAAGTCTATCGTTTTTCTGCCACAGCGCTGGATTCGTGCAATGCAAAGGGCAGGGCAGGGCAATTTCGGCATGTTCACATGGGCAACGAGGATGACAATTGAACCCTGATACTGCAGTCTCTGTGAGTACCTGCCTATCTCGCATGCCGGTGACGATGGTATCTAATCATTTTGTTCTCGATACATAGCCAGCGACGATGGTATAAGGCCGACCTGGCAGTTACTGCGTAGAAAATCGTTGACCGGGTGTTCTGGGTTGCCTTTTTCTTTCGCTTCTTCGCTTCTTCTTACAGTACTCTCGTAGCAACCAACCGGAACGCACCAGAAGCCCGTCGTCTAGGTTTTTGAGACGGTCGTGAGGGTGTGGGGCAGCCCGGGCGTACGAGAGGACACTATTGCCTGTAGTCCTTCGATCCCACGACTCGGAGATGCTTCTCTCTCTTTCCCTTCGCCCACAGAATTGTTGAATAAAATTCTATTGACAAATGTCTCAAGTATGTGTACACCGCCGGCATGTCACGGTGGAGGGCTGTTCTAGTGGTAAGTGGCATAATCTTGTTTGCACATAAAGCCAAATCTCTTTTTCCAGCCCATACTCCTTTACCGAGGAACAACAATCTCTCGCAGTGTAGCCAGAGAAAAAGAGGGGTATATTTGCGAATTTCACTGGCGACTCAGTCGTTGGAATATGACGGCTTTCGCAATTTCTTTTGTGTATGTGTGATGCATGAACTGTTGATCTTTTCATTTTCGATAGCATGGTCGTTGTTTGCCCGGCGCACCGTTTTCTGTTGCGACTGTTGGACTTTCTCTTCGTTCCTCCCCACAGGTCGCTGCATGGAAAAGGTCAAAGTTGCACAACGGGCGGTGCAGCACGACCAGAAGTTTCCGAATTGACAAGACACAAGCGCCAGGTACCAAAGTCTAATGGTCGCACCGGTTCGATCTAGCGCCCGCCTCATGCATTTCTTGCGTGAAATGAGGTGCGACACTAGGCCGAGAATGGGTGTTTGCGACCAAGCGCATACCGGGAAATGAGATTGAGCACGTTCTTTGCCCTGCTTGTGCTCTCCACACAACCAACCTGTCCTCGTGCCCGCGGCTAAGATGAGGAACTCAGGTAGGTCAAGAGTGAGATCGGGTTTGTATATCTTGTGGAGACCCTCTCGTATCGCGCGCCTTCCTTCCCTTCCTCTATCGATACACAGTCATTCCAGCTGCAAGACAGTAACAGTCACTCTTTCCTTTTGGATCTACTTGCCAACTGCGAGCTGAGCTCTGCCACCACACTCTTTACACCACCGTCGACACTAGCCAACCTCGGCATCAACATTCATTGACCGAACATCACTGTCATCCACTGGACATATCACAATCACCACACTATAAACCATCATCAAACATATCAGCCAGCCACAATGCAGCTCACCAACTTCATCCTTCCTCTTCTGTTCGCCATCTCTGGCGCCAACGCTCAGCAATCTAGCGATGTGACTTCTGTCCAGACCTACTACACCACCGTCACCGTCAGCCGTGTTGTCGAAACTACTACCTGCACTTCGACCACTACTCCTGCTGCCCCTTCGACCACTTCTACTAGCCAGGCTCCTGTTGTCTCCTCTTCTTCTGAGGCTCCTGTTCCTACTAGCTCGCCCTCGACCTCATACACCACTGAGCTCCTTACCCAGACTGTCCAGAGAATCGCAGCCAGCTCTGCTGTCTCTTCTTCCATGGTCACAGTCTACCCTGTTGCTGCCAGCGCTTCTACTGGCATGCCTTACGCTTCGACCAACGGCACTGGTGTCGCTGTTGCTTCTCCCACTGTGACTCACTACACTGGTGCTGCCTCTGGCTTGACTGTCCAGTTCGGCGCTGCCGCCGTCATTGCTGCCGTCGCTGGTGTTGCTCAGATGCTCTAAGCAATAGATCTGCTCTTCTATCCCTTCTATACCTTCTTGGAAAATGCCCCGTCACGTCAGGCTAGAAACACTTCAGCCCGCTATTACACTTACCGTTTTGTATAATGTTTTCTTCCACCCCTCACATATACATTGAGGGGTCGTTGATGATATACATCCTTTTCTTATTCGTCGCCATTTCTTTTGTCTCTTCTAACGACTTCTACCAACCTTTTACTCTACACACCCCTTCTTTATCACGAAGAACGACACAAAAGCGAACAGAACGGCGTTCGGAGACAAAGATCTTCTTTCTTCTTTATTTATTGGCGGAAATACCCTTGGGATTCGATGATTTTCTTCTGTTTCCTCTTTCTATTCTTCTTATATTTACTTATCTTTGATTTCTTACCATTTGGTCCATATGTCAAACATATCATTTACTCAAATTCTGTCACCATATCTCTTCTCCCGTGAAATGACTATGCGTTCTGTGGCGTCATTTGCTCATCTGACCCCTCGAGCTGTTTTATAAATGAGGAATGCAAGAGCGTTTGATTTCCGTCATCAAGATAGAGGCCTTGTTATCCACGATCGATCGCACAATCGTCTATCATTGATTGAACATACTTTGGAACTTTTTGCGACGTCATTCAGCACCTGTTGTCATTGTTGCTCGCCTGATGATCAGAGGATCTGCTCGGCCCGTTGCTCTAGCTATTTATGACTGCGAACGTGGTATTTTCTGGCTTGAAACATGTCATACGCACTGCGGCTGTCAGAGCCCTTTGATCGTGTTTGACACAGACGCAGATCTGAGTTCGTCTGTTTGACGATTCTGCGGAGAGGGCCTGTTTCAGGAAGTGGAAGTGTTTCGTGACAGATTTTGTTGGTACCGTCGGGCAAGGTGTTTGGAAATGGTGTTTTCGATTTGTCGGAACTGCTTTGCATTCCAAGACACTCTGAAATTGGTGCTGGGTAGGTGTTGTCTAGTTTCGAATGATGGGACAGATCTTTGGCCTGGCTCAATATGCTTGAGACGTCGCTATACAGGTCGAGACATCAAACATGCTTTACACAGTACGTTTGTTGTTGCTATTGTTGAGAACTAGATGCCAACGTCTTTTTGGTCGACGACTGTATCGTCCTGGAGAATGAAGATCCTTTGATCGAACCTTTCACATCAGGCTGACTAGACTTTCGTAATTCGGCCTTATTCTGAACAAGCATGAGCAGGAACAAAAACAAGTGACGTGCAGTGTTGATGGGTAAGAGGATACAGGGGACTGTGTTGCGGATGCTGTATTTCCAGACTACCGTAAGCTTGATCTGCCGGTTTGCAGGTCCAGGAGACCAATCAGAGAACGAGCGCTTAGGTGAACCTCGTCTACTCTATCAGCAAGACCATTCTTCCACGAAGTTAGCGAATAATGGCGATGCTTCAAGCGCCGCTTAGTATAACAACTATTCTGATGTTGAAGTCAATGCAAGATAGCCGCTTGGGAACGGGTATCATGGCAGTCAAAGGACATGAGAATATCAAAACCCAGCAATCATCCTTGACATTTCTGGAAATTGGTCTGTCTCCCTAGCATCGACCCAGAGACCTCGCCCACGGTGATCATGGCTCTCTCCCACACCCCGGTATCTGTCATCACGCTGTTCATACTCGTGAGAAGTTCTCCACAACAAAACTGCTAATTTCCCAATGTAGTCATCGCGAGAAATGACGATCCGTGTATCGGCTTGATTAACAATGAACCCGAGACACAAGCTCACTGTCGCGAAGAACCACGAGATAGTGCATCACCAGGATTTACGGAAGAGTCGTTGATACGTAGCGGCAAGCCTGGTCATCTCAAAGGTTACGAGACAGGTGGAGTCCAAAGCTACGAACTGGATTCCGTCGGAGAAAGGGCATAGTTGCCACTGAAGAGTCCCAGAGAATTGCCAGGATCGGAGGGGGAAAGACAGAGATAACGAGCGGTACCTTATCGACCAACGTGATATGGATAGCATGAAAAAAATGACGTGTAATTTTTTCAGAAGAAGTAGTTAATGAGTATCAGAGAGAACAGGAGCTCAAACATTTGACTCTTTTGATGTACCTCCTTATTCAAAAGGAGATATTCTAGCCACGATCTAAGGGGCCTCCCAGTGAACTTGTAGTTCTGTTATATGCCAAAAAACGCCAGATTGACCGCTATGCTCGACAAAAAACTGAGACTGAACTGATATCCTCACCATGTCTACAATGTTGGCAGGTTGATGTCACCTCTTATTCTTCTTTCTTCTTGGCTGCCTTCTCTCCATCTTTTTCGGCCTTGCCAAGCTTGCCTTTTTGACGTTTCTCCTGAAGATATTTCCAAGAACGAGTCGGCCCACCAGTCAGGATTCCCTTCAGGGACTGACTTGTACTCGGCCAGCTGATCGTCTTCTTGATACAGTCACCGACAGCCTCGGGGATATCGTCCTGAGTCCCGATGCGACGTTCGAAGTCACCGCCTTCACGACGTCTGATACTCATAGAATCTTCGTCAGTGGCTTCTTCGATGACTTTGTCGAATGCTGAGCCAGGAATCTGAAACTTCTTTTGATAATTCCAGTAGAGCTTTTGGCGGAAACTCTTAGGTAGACGGCGAACCATGTTGCCTCGGCGCTTAGGGTCCATATCTTGCTGCAGGGTGAAACCGTCCAAACCGCCGATGATGTCTTCAGCAGGAATCGCTCGTCCAGAAGATGAAAGAGCATTGGCGATAGCGGCTTCCGTCTCCCAACCGTGCTCTGCAGGGACTCTTGAGTCGTTGAAATCCACGTTGGGCAGATTTTCGATGAGAGGAACATAGAGTTGACGGAAGCTAGGCAGCTGTGCATCGACAATGTTGGAAACCTTGCGAGGGTTCTCGCTTCCAAATCTAGGGTTCATCCTAGGATCGCCCATGTAAGAAATTCCAGCGATAGTTGTGTAGAGTTGTCTCTCAGTGAACTTCTCAGGCAACATTAGCAAAGCAGTGCGTACTGCAGACATGAGGTTGATCTGATTGGCGAGTCTGACTCTCGGATCATCTCTGAGAATCTTGACGGGCTTTTGTAGCCTACCAGCCAGGTACAAAGTATTCCATTCACTAAGATCCTTACAGATGGTGTTGATGTTGACCACACCGTACTTGATCATGACACCATTGACGGTGATGTAAGGGTTGAAGTAAACTCCAGCACCGATGCTGTCCTGTACTTTCGAAACGGTCCACGACCCTAAGCTCTTCAGAAAACTGTAGTGATGAGGGTTCTGACGCATGTTGGTAGAATGCCAATGCTCTGTATGAGAGACACCGAAAATAAAGTCTATAATTTTACCACCTCCTTCTTGCCATTTTGTGACGGCCTCGGGTGGATGAGGATGAGGTGAAAATGATTGAGCGACGCTGGCTGCTGACTGGTTGGTGGACTGGGTGAAGACACCACTGCCGTATGCGAAAGCGTATCGAATTGGGGCACGGAACTGCCATAGAATTTGGCGCATGGCTTCTTTGAAGTCTTCATTGATCTTGATGTGTTGGTTGGTACCGAAATAACGGTGAGGAAGTTGCGAGAAGGCGGTAATTTGGGAGTAGTCGGCATTGTCCTCCCAGCCCTCGGGCATGGTCTGATTGGGAGTTGCTGCTGCTGAAGATTGCGGACGCGATGAGGCTGCAGTCGAAGCCTTGGATTCGGACGAGGTGGAAGAGCTGGAAGAAGTTGACGAATATGCAGAGCGAGCAGCATGTTGTCTTAGAAGAGCATCCGTGGAACGAAGACGGCTGTAGTGTAAAGTGTAGACTGGCGAGCTACGGCCTGCCACGAGTGGCCGGACAGCACGGAAGACCTTGGAGTAGATTAGCTTGCTTGAAGCCCAAGTGTTCTTGATGTAAGCATACAGAAAGCATTATTAAAGCTATAGTTCAAACAATGGAGGGGTGTTTTAAGCGGCTTTTTTTACTCGGAGTTCGTATACAGCGTAGGACGTAGGACGAGAACGAGCATATTTGATCAGTAGATCAATACATGGCGAGTCAGACAGAAAGACAACAAAGGTGATTATCAGACAGGAAGGAACAGAGGTAGAGACAGTAAGACAAGAACGCAAGCCAGGAACAGGAAGGAGCTGGAACTCTTAGAAAGCACAACCGGACGGACCACTTTGCGTCAGAAGCCGGGGAAACAACGAAAAGCCCCACGCGTGCCTGACGTCGCGCCTTGGCAATCACGTGTGAGTCAGTAGCTAAGCTTTCCAATCTGTTTGTTGTTGATCGGAACGAATGCGACCCTGTCAAGGCTGCTCTGTTTCTCGACCGTCTCGTCTTGATCGAATTTGCCCAACACCCAGCTTGTCGCCGCCAGAATGGCTGCCATACCGGGTCTAGACATGTCCATGCTGACATACTCTGCTCGACTGGCTACCTTCAACACCGAACATCAACTCACCAAGAGACGCGCCTCGACTCAAAAGAAGAAACAAGCCTCGACCGCGTCCTGGCCACACGAGTCGCCTTCTGGTGAAGAGGTAAGTCTGGCAACCTCTTGTCTTTGGCATCCCATTCTGACGTTGGCAGCTTGCTCGAGCCGGCTTCTTCTTCAAACCCGCCCCCGATAGCGATGACAATGCCCAATGTTTCCACTGCGCCGTAAAACTCGACGGATGGGAGAGCCAAGATGTCCCCCTTCAGGAGCATCTGGCTCACTCGGCGCACTGCTCTTATGCCCTCAGCTTGTCTGTCTCAGACAAGGCCGAAGAACGCGATCCTATGAGCCCAGAATTGGTCGAAGCTCGCACGAGCACCTTTGGCGACATGTGGCCGCACGAACACAAGAAGGGATGGAAGCCTAAGGTCAAACAAATGGTTGAGGCGGGTTGGGCATATGATCCATCGCCAGCAGATGAGGACGGCGCCACCTGTTTCTACTGCAACATGTCGCTGGATGGATGGGAGCCCAAGGATAGCCCACTCGAAGAGCATCGCCGTAGAGAGCCCAACTGCCTCTTCTTTGCCCTGATGGACCGTTACAAGTCTACAAGACGCAAAGGTGGGCGTGGTCGTGCATCTACTGCCTCGAGAGCTTCCCGCTTGTCCACCCAATCTGTGCAATCGACCTTCTCCGAGGCTCCTTCGCTAATGTCCTTGGGTGACACAGGTCCCCAACTTGACGTCGAAGATAGTATTGCCATCGATACAACCATCTCCTCTGACGCCGGCAAGGGTCGTAAGAAGGTCCTCAAGGGAAAGAAGAAAACAACCCGCCAGGAATCTGTCGAGCCCTCCATTCAGTATCCGACCCTGCAAGAGACGTCGCAAATCGAGGACGATATTTACGCTGTCCCGGTCGACGCCGAACCTGAGCCTGTCGTAGAACAACACAAACCCAAACGCGGTCGCAAACCTAAGACCGCTCAAGATTCGACCGTCATTGATGACTCTGTGATGGAGCCTGCGCCAAAGCCTACGAGGGGCCGTAAGAAGGCAAAAGAGCCCTCTCCACCTCCAGAGACCAGTCTGGACGAAAGTCAGTTGCAGTCTGAATTACAGGACGCTGCCGAAGTCGCTGTTATTGCACAAAGTCCTCCAACGAAACCTGGAAGAGGCGTTAAGAGAACGAGTGATGGACTTGAGAAGCCCTCGCTTGTTGAAGAACAGGCAATTGAAGAGGAGCCAGCAAAACCCAAGAAGGCCGCGAAATCCACAAAAGCCAAGAAGAGCAAGAAGGCAGCCAAGGATAATCAGGAAGAAGCAGAAGAATCCGCCGCAATTTCACAACCGGAAGAAAAGCCGAAACGAACAAGGTCTAAGAAGACCAAGAAGATCGAGCCTGAGCCCGAACCCGAGCCAGAGGTGGAGCCCGAAGCAGATACCGAGCAGGCGGTTGAGGTACAAACAGAAGTGGCATATCCTGCTGAAACCGAAGAACACCTGGAATCCGAACATGAAGCATTTGAGAGAAATTTCGAGATCGCCGATAGTGACGCTGGACCCGACAATGAACCTCATGACGAAGCGCAACAACAGCTACAAGAACAAGACATCGATCAAGAGAACGTTGATCCTAGCGTCGAGGCTGATATCTACACGGAACCAGACAACGAACAGTCTCATGACCCTCACCAGCAACAAGACGAAGATGTACTTGATGAAGATTTCAACAACCTTGAGAACGTCGAAGCTGAGGAAGAAGCTGTGGTTGAAGAGGCAGGCAACGACGTCGGTCAAGAGGAAGAACAACCAATTTCGATCGCACAAACTCCTGCTGCTGAAGAGTTCGAGCCGACACCAACACCCGAAGTCAAGCGTGTTTCTGCAGCCTCCATGTCCTCTGTCAGAAGGTCTGTCATACAACCAGCCGACCCAGAAGATGTCGAAGAATCGGCACATTCTACTCCACGTAGTGTGAGGAGTCCACAACAATCAGATGCCGAGAACCAACCGCCGTCTTCGTCAACACATGCTCCAGCTACAGCACAAAAAGTTGTTCCTGCTCTCAATGCAGTGAACTCCGCTATCCAACCCAAGGAGATATTCGCAAGCCCTACTAAAACTACTCGAGTACCTCTTGCTGCATCTACACCCAATCGTTCCCCTTCAAGGCGATCACCGTCCAAGTTTGGCAGACTGACTTCGACAACTCCGTGGGAAGCTGTTGATCTCGAATCCGTCTTTTTCCCCGATTCGGAAAATGAGAATGGAGACGCTGACGATGTTCTCAACAAGCTATTGGAGGTTGGTGGTGGACTTACTTCACCAGAGAAGAAGATGACCGTCGAGGAGTGGATTCGGTCACGAGCAGAATTGGGAGAAATCAAGCTCAAGAATGAGTGTGAGCGTATGGTAATGCTATTTGAGAAGGAGGGTAACAGAGGTCTGGCAGCTCTTGCGGGCATTCAGACCTCCTCATGATTGACTGAACGAATAACGAATCTCGTATCTCTGTTGCAAGGAAAGGCTGTCAACTTGTCCAGGAGTTTTGATTGAGGGAAATAAAACATGAACCGAGTCCCCTTGGTTGCGAGACAGTTTAGGGATTCTGTGGATCATTCTCGTATTTTTCCGGTCCTTCCGTATTTTGACTCTTTCATACCAGCCTGTGCTATTGCATGATTGATAGTACTAGCGTTCGTTCGCTCAACAACCTTTGTGCCTGCATGTCAATCTACTGTAGTAGCTGGAGATCGCCATGGTTCGCACGCCCATCAGGGCTTAAATCGCTTGAAGATACACTTATCGGACCAATGACAGCGAAGCCTGACATTGTTATCCTCTGGCTGAGTACTCGTGACTAGAGAAAAGATGAAGAGTCGAAGAGCAGTCTTGATTGAAAGTGTGTAGTTTTGCAATGTGGATGTCAATTCTGGCGGATGTACAAGAGCCAGTGGACGTTGATAGGAGGGGAGCATCCTTCGGAGTCGAGCGCAGCGGGCCGATCCAGACGTCGACCACCACCTTCTGTCTTGACACTTGACTACCTCGCCATTCGCAACGCCTATCACGATATCAGGGCCCAACTCAAGCTTTTGCTGATCAATGTCAAGTCAAATTAAGCCGGCGGACATGCCTTTGCAGGCGCCTCGGAAGCTTGGTACTATCTTGCCTTGACCCCTCTTGTCTTCATCAAGGCCCATCTCTGGATTGATAAGGACTATACGGCGTTCTGCGTGACCCATGACACATGAGCCGTGTGTTCATTTGCCAGCAACGATGTGTCCGGCATATGCAATGTTCATTACCTTGTTCACACTGGTAGGTTGAGAAGTGTTGTGCTGATAACGATATACCTCGGCAATGGTCTCGCGTCCAGCCTACTATGAGGCCTCAGGTCTGCCGCTTGGAACAGGCGTGTAGTAGACTACTTTCAGCCTCTGATAGGTCTTCCCCCAACGCCCACTCCATATCTCTCGGGCCATCCCGCTTCTCTATATGAACTCCATGCACAAAGTTTAAGTTTCATCTAGCCGAGAAGTAGGACCACTTGACCTACTGTTCACCAATCGCGAAACATCGCCCAGTAGCGCGAACATTTCTCAACCATGCAGCACGAGGCCTGGAAGCTGGGTACTACCACCTTATTCACAATACACAGCTCGGTGTCCTCTACGTACCTGTGCAAGCCTGAATACAGTAGCTTGATGCCTCTATCGAAACCATACACCGCTCGAGATTCAGGCATCTCCCGGATACATGTTTCGTACCCTTGCTCGCAATATACACCTAGGCCAGGTGGGCCTTTCAATCAGGCTCATCACACAATACGAGAACCCGCCATGAACGAAGATGGAAGGTCGTATCCCTACACATCTGCAAGTTAGCGAGATACTCCACGCCGTCCCTATCACGTCTTTTCGAGTCTCGACAAAGAGATAACAGCACTTCTTGCTCTATCTATAAAGTCCAACCTCTCACCCCAATAGCTTCTTGTCTCGACACATCAGCACCACCATCGTTCCATCTTCACAAGATACTCTCGCTCTCACAAGTCTCTCGTTCAGGACTTTATCCAACTCCACGACCTAGCCAACATGAAGCTCACTACTGCTTTGCTCGCCGGTCTGCTGTCTGCCAGCACCGTCGTTGCTGCCCCTGGGACTGCTATGCGCCGCAAGCGTGCTGAGAGTGCTCGTGCCAGCCTCCTCAAGGCCCCCAAGCCTTTCATTGCAGCCACCAACGTGACTGCCGTTGTCCACGGCCCTGAGAACAAGCAAGTCAGCTATTCCAACAACTGGGCTGGTGGTGTCCTCGAAGGCTCTGGCTGGAAGACTGTCACCGGTACTTTCACCATCCCGAAGGTCACCGTGCCTTCCGGTGGTAGCTCCAGAACCCTGTACTCCGCCTCTGCTTGGGTCGGCATTGATGGCTACTCCTGCGAGTCTGCTATCCTGCAGACTGGTGTCGACTTCAGCATTCAAAATGGTGCTGTGACCTACGACGCCTGGTACGAATGGTACCCCGACTACGCCTACGACTTCTCCGGCATCAGCTTCTCTGCCGGCGATAGTGTCACCGTCACCGTAACTGCCTCGTCCACCACCGGCGGTGTGGCAACCATCAAGAACAACAGCAAAGGCACTTCCGTCAGCCACACTTTCAGCGGCGAAACCGATGGTGCTCTCTGCCAGACCGATGCCGAGTGGATCGTCGAAGACTTCACCCAAATCGAGAACGGAGAGGAATCTCTTGTCCCTCTGGTCGACTTTGGCACTATCACCTTCACTGGTGCCTCGGCTACTACCAACAGTGGATCCAAGTATGGTCCTTCTAGTGCTGATGTTATTGATCTTATCTCTGCCAACGGTCGTACTGTTCTTACTGATGTCACTGTTGGTTCTTCCTCTGTTTCTGTCGTTTATGAGTAAGCGGTCTTGGCTAGAAGAGGTAGCGTAGGAGGTGCGATGATGAGTCTTGGGAGATTGACAGTCGGATCGGTACGATGTAGTAGCAAGCAGATAGCTGGGTATGAGACATGAATTCAACCATCTCTATCTCAATGCATCGATACTCGCACATGTCTTGAATTTGCTGCATCATCGGAATTTGAATATCTGGATGTGGAGGCAATTATGAGTTCGAGATTTATCGACATCTAAGACAGATAAGAAGGACTTGTCATATATTGCTTTGAACTACTCTGAATTACATCTTTTGAAGTACTTCAAACCACTGTGAACCACTTTTGGAACCACTTCAAAGTACCTTAAACTGCTTCAAGCTACTTTAAGCCATTCGCCGGATTTCAGTATAAGGATGGTGAGAGCCGTCAAGAAACATCCTTGCTTTTTCAAGCCAAGTGGATTCCACATGGAAGTTATCACTCGTTTCTGGCCTTTAGAATACTTTGACAGCTTGGCAAGTATGCTGAAGCCCTCTGACTTCGACAAATGCGCTGACCAGCCCCTTGTAATGTACTAACCCAGCAGCCAGAACCAGCACATGAAAAACTTGATGACTCGCTCCCAAATTGTCAAATTTGTAAGGGAACCAAGCTTCTGGAAACTTTGCATGAATCAGCATCCACAACGAAAAAAGCATTAAGACCCGGACTTACGCGTAATGCATAGAATGCTGCACCCAAGAAATTTAGCAAAGCCATCAAGACCATCCACTCTAACGCTAGCCTTCTTCGTTGGACTGTAAAGCCGTATAGGTACACTCCATGCATGACGAACACCACAGCAAACAGCCCAAGACTCGCATACATCCCTGCTCTGGCAACACGGAACGCTGGTTTGATAAACACCGGGTATAGCGTGAACGCGATACAACCTGCAGCACTTGCCGACAGCAGAGCCCAATGGATAGTCCTCAGCCAAGGATCACAGATGAACGCGAAATGAATGGAGGCGAGACTGGCTCCCCACATGAGTACTACGATGCCAGAGAAGTCGAGACGATTTCCTAGACTCGCGATGGGCGGGCTGTGGTTCCAGACTACATGACAGCCAGCTGAGCAAGCGAAGCAGATTGCTACGCCGATGAAGTATAGGATGAAGACGACTGCGTCTATCGATTGGGCGTCCTCGACTTTCTGGTATAAGGTGTAGTAGAAGTGGAAAGGGAGAATGGCGAACAAAGTAGCGCCAAATGCGTGCGAATGTATGTTTACTTGTAAATCAGTCAGTATGAGTATGCAAATCAAGTTATAGTCAGTCCAGGTTCACTGACTCGTCTCATTATGCCATCCCAGCATACTTTGAAGACATTTCTTCCAAGAGCCCGCGGTCGGCCTGTCATATGTCAATTTCGTGAGATCAATACTAGGATCTCGAGCTCTGACCGATATCCTGATAAGAGATACTCATTGTCCCTTGCCAGATGTTAGGACAAGCTTTTTGACTTAATGGCTTGGTAACTCACTTCTGCCATGCAGCTGAGGAACAATAAGGTTAGCAACAAGTTTCGACGTTGCCAACGCACTACTTACGTATCTCGTCATACAACAGCAGTCTCTCCTTCCTTGCTCCAACAACTGACTTCTTCAAGAGTGGTTTTGACATGTTAACACGACGGGAAAAGTAAGAAACGTCTCTGGAAAGAGCGTTCGCTGCCTTCATATGCATGCCTTCCTGGTCAGAATCTCGCACGAAGCGCCGTCAATAGTCGGGCGTCTAAGTCTTTGATTGCAGACCAGTCATTCGACTCTGGAGCGGGAACAACAAGTTACGCTCACGCCAAAAGGAGTTCTGTTGCTCGTCTCTTGTGGGCAACTCCCAGAGATCATGGCACAAGACATCGCTTGTTGTTGGCCCCTTTCGATCTACGCCCAACCATGGTCTACTACGTATATGTCTAAACGTTTGCTACTTGGTAATTCACTTGGCCTCGGTCGTGCAAGATACCAATCAGGGAACATCGCGTGTTACTGAAAAGCGTGTCGCGATGCTTCCAATTGGCATCAGTAGAGATTCTGATCTTGAAATATATAATACATCTACTCGTACAATTCATCTCGCTATGGCCTCCCGAGATATGCATTTGTGCAATCAATCATCTTCGCTCAATTTTCCAAGAGATCAACAACAATAGGGGTGATTCTCTCAACACCTTGAGCCAGTTTGGCACTGACAGGAATGGCATGAAGCTTCTTCTTCCAAGCATTCTTCTTGCCACTGGGATGTAACGTCTCTCCTTCAGCAACACTCTTCAAATAAGCCTGCAAAGCCGCAAAGTTCTCCCTCGTTTCTGGCAAATCAGCCTTGGTTGCAACCACCAACCAAGGCTTCGAAGAAATAGGCGGTAACTTGAGTTCAGGCAAAACCCTCGAACCATCAGGATTAAACAGCACAGAACCATCTTCGAAGATGTTGGGAGGCTCGGCTTTGACAAGTGGTGAGTAACGAACCATTTCCTTTTCTTCTTCGACGCGGCGTTCGGTTTCGGCGTTGACCTCACGGTCGCGAAGGAGTTCGTATTGGCCTACTTCTTTCCAGAGGCCTTTGAGGGACTGGACTGCATCACCAGCGCTAAGGTCGACAACAAAGGCTAGAATGCCGGCGCGTTCGATGTGGCGGAGGAAACCAAGACCGAGGCCACGGTCGAGGTGGGCGTCTTCAATCAGTCCGGGAATGTCGGCGATGGTGAAGTTTGTGCGAGGAGGGCCTTTTCGGTTGCTTGAGGTGGCGACTAGGGGACGTCCTTTGTGGTTGTCGAGGACGACGGTGCCGATATTTGGTTGGAGGGTTGTGAAAGCCCAATTGCCGATGCGGGCGCGGCTGTTGGTAATGGCTCGTAGCAGAGTGCTCTTTCCAGCATTAGGGAGACCTACAAGACCGACGTCTGCAAGAAGCTTGAGTTCGAGCTGGATCTCGACCTTCATGCCTTCGTCACCCTTTGTGCCGTACTTGGGACGAGTGATGCTCTTTGTCACGAAGTGGGGATTGCCCAAGCCACCCATTGCACCGGCAGCAAGCAGCTGAGGAGATTCCATAGGGGTATCCAGATCCAGGCGTATAGGTGCCGGAGGCTGTGCCATTGCGATCTGCGATCTTCTTGGACGAGGTAGAGGAGGGAAGTCGGCGGATGTAAATGATTGAGGCATGGCGCCAGGGAACAGCAACCACTTGTCGCGCCTCCATTTGCGAGTATTGTCGACGACACCAGGCTCATCGTCAAAGACAGCGTCCGCTCCCATGGCCTTTTCTCTCTTGTCTGCCACCTCTTCCTCTGCCACGGGGTCGTGTCGCCATACTTCTCGTACAATTGTACCCACGGGCACTGTGATCAAAATGTCTTCTCCCCTAGTTCCTCCTTGACCTTTTCCTTGACCATTCTTTCCACGACCAGCTTTTAGGATTCCTCGTCGCGCAAGCTTGTGCAACGATGTTTCGCCTTGCACAGCCTGGATGTAAATGTTTCCTCCTGTTCCTCCATCACCACCATTCGGTGGACCGTTTTCGATGTACTTTTCGCGCAAGAAACTGATGCAGCCGTGACCTCCACTACCTGCGTGCAGGACGATTGAACATCGGTCGGTAAATGGTGTGATCGAGTACGAGTCCGGTGGTGGGTCTAGACGATCGAGTTCGCTTTCGGGTGTGTCGTCGAAGCTCTCATCTTCATGGCCTCCTTGTGTGCTGGAGACAGTTGCGATACTTCTTCTGGATAGACATTGTGTGTTTCTAATCGATCGTGCCACTTGTAGTCCTCGTCTCAAGGCGCGTGGCGCATTGCTCCTACTGGTGTGGAGACAGGGGTATAGAAAGGGCAAGAACGTCCCGTTCATAGCCATTGTCGTGTTTGCGATAGCGCTCCGGCCAAAGATAGCTATCAAACAGTGGCAACTCTTTTCAGACAAAGCAGTCTCCATCTTCCCAGAAAAGTATATGGCAGGATTTGGCGAAGGTCCAAGCCGAGGCTTCTCGTCTAGACTTGCTATACGCTATGAACCTAGGCTTGACCGTGGCTGGCTGACGATCATTTTTATTACCCCTCCTGCATCTTATCATCAGCTATAAAATATTGTCTATCCCTTAACTGCACGATGACAGAATTCTCTAATCACTCTGCCATACACTTACCATGGCAAGCTTTCTGAAACAAGCTCCTTTCTCGCCAGTCGTCACCGGTGCCGCTCTGTTGGTCCTGCTCAAAGGACCAGAGTCGATACAACGACCTGTTTACGATCACCTGCACCAACTCCTGAAGCCTCACAATATCGATCGCCTGGTCACTGCTCTGAAATGGCTGTTTGCATTCGGCTTGATCAAGAATGTTAACGAAGCTCTCAACCAGCTTGCTCGCAACAACTTCTCCCTCCGCTCAAGCAAGGCAGACTGGGACTGGAATAATGAGATCGCCATCGTGACTGGAAGCTCTTCAGGCTTTGGAGCTTTATTCTCCAAGGACCTTTCAGACAAGGGCATCCATGTCGTCGCCATCGACGTCAACCCACTCCCAAAACACTTGGAGAACAACCCCAAGATCACCTTCTTCAAGTGCGATGTCACCGACGTCGAAGCCGTTAACGCCGTCGCCGAGGAAATCAAGTCAAAAGTCGGACATCCTTCTATCTTGATCAACAACGCAGGCATCGGTGGCCAAAGAACAATCCTCAACACCACTCCTGCTCAAGTCCAGAAACTCATTGGCGTGAACCTTTTGTCGCACTTTTATCTTGTGCAAGCTTTCCTTCCCGATATGCTGGCTAAGAAGAAAGGTCATATCATTTCTATCGCTAGTATGGCTTCTTTCTTCACCACTCCTGGAATCACGGATTATTCGTGCTCAAAAGCAGCTGTTCTAGCCTTCAACGAAGGTCTCAGTACTGAACTTCGCTCTATCCATCGTTGTCCCGAGATCAAGACGACGATTGTGCATCCTTTCTTTGCAGACACTCCCATCATCGCCAAAAGCAAGTCTGAGCTTGAGAAAGCAGGCATGAAGATCTTGGACCCACAGGATGTTTCTGATGCTGTGGTTGATCAGATTCTGAATGCTAGAAGTGGACAGATCTTGCTTAGCAATGGATTTGGACCTATCATGAGAGCGTTCAGAGGCTTGCCTTGGTGGTTCCAGGAAGCGTGTAAGAGACTTACCGAGACTGATCTTTCGCGTTTCGATACCAAGTGATGTCTGGGTTGTATGGTTTTCCACTAGCCAAGGGTTGAAGCTTTTTTGATAGATTTTTGTTTGGGTATTACGGCCTATCTAATGACAATATGCTTTAGTTCTACCATTACTATGTTTACAGAAGAGCGAAGGCGATGCCACCAAGTCCCACAAGTGCGGCTGCAGGATACTGCAGAGCCCTATCTGTAGGTGCAGCGCCGGTGCTCTTTGTAGTCTCGCCAGGTGCAGTGCCAGTGGCAGTATCAGCTGCAGTGCCACTTGCAGTGCCAGGCGAACTACCCGCAGTGCCACTCGTGACCTTCTCAGTAGCGCTAGCAGTTCTCGTAGCCACAGCTTCCACCGAAGCAGCAGTAATCGTCATGTCCCCTGCTTCCCAGGTATAAGTCGCGCCACTCACGGGGCTAGTGAGGATACCGTTGATATCACTCCAAGTGCCAGTAGCTGAGTGTAGTGGAGTAGGCTTTGCATAGTCAGAAGCGTTCTTGCCATAGTTTGTGAAGCCGTAATCAGCGCAGCTGAAACTTTGATTCGCGAGGATGGCAGGACAATCTGCGAGAGTGATGTTGCCGCCGATGATCGGAGTATCGATGTACATTTGCTTCATAACATCCAGAAGGATGAAGCCGGGATCTTGGCTTGGGCATGTGTCCCAGAGTCTGTTCAGGCACAAAGTCAGTCTCAACAGATCTCACGAGCAAAAGAAAGTTCTATCATGTCCACTCACGCAGCAGCAGTAGCACCATACAAACAGCAACTACATTGCGGGGCCGGTACTCCAAAAAGGGTGTATTGCTCGTTTTCGTCGTCCGTGACGCCATTTTCATTGTGGACCTTATCAAGACAAGTAAAGTATGCATCAGAGACGCTCGCCGTAGTATCGTCGATACTCTTGAGGTCACAACTGCATTCTCCAGCGGCATCGGCAGGAGCTGGATAGAATGGCAATTCCGGGTACATACCCGGGACCGGCCATGGGTAATCTGGATTCGGATCGTTGCATCCGGTATCGTTAAATACTACCATGAGTTGCTGGTAGTCGCACGAGTAGACCTACAATATGTCAATGCTTGATGTTGTTATTCGGTATTTCATGTCATACCCTGTTCCAGCAGTTTGTAAGGGTGCAGTTGATTCTGTTGAATAGACCTGAACATATTTCGTCGGTAAGGTCGGTGGTCAGGTTCTGCGCTTGCCAGCAGGTTTCCATTTCTTTCGGCGCTGCACAGTCGGCGAAGTTGAAAGGTGAGTCCACGCGAGTGAAGATGGAAGGTAACTGATACTGCCAGGGATCATGGGGATCATCTTGAGCGGAAACAACAGCAGACAAAGCTGTAACGCAGCCTGCGAGAAGAAATCTGGCAACCATGATCAAGAGCAAACTCACACTTCGAAGCTACGAAAGGAAAAGAACACAGAGTGTCTGGCGGTATAAAGGAATTGCATCTCGCTTAGGCAACCGAGTTGAGAGCCTCGAAGGATCCAAGCACGGTCGCCAAGCAGCATTGTAATCAAATTTACTGTGCTCAACAGAAGCATAGTTCGACTGTGCCAGCCTGTCAATACCATGGTATGACTGGGTTAGTCGCCAGCAAGGCGCAATTTGTTGGTTTCTGCGCTGTGGAGTGCTCCGGACTGCGACATGATGTTACTCTCCAGGGACCGGCCGTTCTTGCGCATCTCCACGTTTCTGGTAAGCGGCTTTCAAAGAAACATCCACGGCGCCTCAACATCCGTGGCCACAAATTGCGGTCAGCTGGACCACGTTTCAACGCGATGGGCACTCATGCAAAATACGAAGACGATGCAACCGGGTTTACAGAAGTTGATATTCTCAGATCTTCGAAGATCCTGTCGATGAAACCCCGGCTATAGCTGATCACTTCCCCATTCAATTGCGACATTCCTCCCTGACGTATATCCTCGATGACTCGAAGGCTTGTGAGTCAAAATAAGCAAGCTTTTGTATACAATAATATGCGCCGGTTAATCTGGCTTTCTATATATGCTCAAGGGTCCTTGCTATTCCTTGATTGCTTGTGACATTCCTCTTCTTCACCACAATCCGAAATGTTTAAAGCGGCGTTGCTGGAAACAATCGACGCCGAGCGACATGACCTCATCAGTTTTCTACAAAACCTCACACGCGTCGACTCGTCAAATCCTCCTGGCGACACGATATCAGCAGCTTGTGTTGTTACGACTTTTCTAGCGTCCCGCGATGTTCCTTCCACAATCATCGCACCGAAAAGCCATGCGCCGAACGTCACCAGCACTTTTCCAGCAGTATCGCAATCACCAGCGCATAGTCGATCCTCATCATTACATCAACTAGACGGCCATGCGCCAACTCCAGTTGACTCACCATTCGAGAGAAGCGGAATCTCAACACCAAAGCCTGGACCACGTCTGATTATGAATGGTCACATCGATGTCTTTGCTATCTCCGAATCTGAGAAATCTCAATGGACCCACGATCCCTGGTCCGGAGACATCGAAAACAACCGACTTTATGGACGTGGAGTTGTAGACATGAAAGCTGGAACTGCCGCCACCATCGCTGCCTACACATACATTTTCGCGCATCGACATCTCCTACACGGTACTGCTGTGCTAGAGGCAGTATCAGACGAAGAAAATGGTGGAAAGTGGGGGAGCAAGTACCTTCTCAACGATGACGACAGGAGGGAGACCTGGACAGGCGATGTGAATCTCAATGCCGAACCTACAGGTCTGCAAAGCATACGGTTTGCCGAAAAAGGCACATTACGATTGACCTTCTCGGTCAAGGCCAAAAGCGCACATGGAGCCTACACACATTTGTCTGAAGGTGCAATTCGAATTGCAACAAGGTTAATCACGGAGTTGGTCAAACTCGAAGACTTCTCTGATTTCGAGCTCGATCCAGAAGTTAGGAGATACCTTGAGCGCCAAGATGTGCGAGACACGGTCGACGAGATCATGGGCGCAGGCGCCTCTAAGAACATTCTCAAGCCGACAGTAAATATTGGAGTCATCAGTGGTGGAGTCAAGGTCAATACCATTCCAGGAGACTGCAGATTCGAGGCTGAGATTCGCCTACCCATCGGACTGGTCGCTGAGACCATCCTCAAAGAAATCGACACTATCCTCGAGAACTTCCCCGGAGCCAGCTATGAGGTTCAAGAAGCAGCTTCCAATCCACCCAACTCATGTCCCTTCGATCACGCCCTTACACGCGCAATAGCGGACAATGCTGAACACATTCTGGGACGGAAGCCAATTGCGATACCATCACTTGGTGCCACAGACGCTAAGCATTGGAGATACAAAGGCGTACCTGCATACAGCTATGGCCTTTCGCCAGAGGGTATGGCTGGTATTGACGAGAGTATTGACCTTGATGATTACATCAATCTTGTCAAGATACTTACATTGACGGCATGGGACTTTTTGACCGGCCCTGAGTAGCACTGATCAGATGGTCTGCGTTTCTTATCTCTCGTCCACCATCTACAACCTTACGATAGACATGACACTATATCCACACAAAAGCGAGTCTTTTTCTTGTACATAACGAACGCAACAATATACCCCTGGTTTTCTTTTTCTGTGCTGATAGCAATTCCTGCTCGTTATTCGTTCTCGGCTATCTTTGCACAGGCCAGCAAAACAGAACAACACTTTCCTTTCGATAGAAGAATGAAAGGTCCATGCAGTACGACTATCAAAACAAAAGCTTGATGGAGTAGCTGGGAATCGAACCCAGAACCTTCTCCAACTCAGTACTGCTCGAAGAGCAATGCTAAGAAGATGTCATACCACTAGACCACAACCCCTTTCATGTATGAAGTTTTTCCAATCCTTCATATACTTTTCGCAATATGTGCAAAATCCCGACATTCAACCATGGCCTCTCTCGCCCTGGTCGCTATTGGATCTGCGAGCCTCTTGTTCGAAAGTATCTCTGTAGTTTAGCAGTATGCCAATGAATTGAAGCTGGCGCAAGGTCTGCTATGTTCAAGAGAGAAGAACAATCTATTCCGCCGTATAAAAAACCTCGGCATGGCTAATGGCGTAGCAGAACCGGCTTGTGTCGATGATGAAGCCAAGATTCCTTCTCTTTCTTGCGCCGAGTAAGCCACATCCTTCGACACTTCAGTGCTTCATATACAATGTCAACCACGTCATAAGACATTTCGTCGGCCCGGCATACCATACCAATGGACTCTTATTAACCGTGATCGCCTGAGAAAGGGCATTTTGTCTGTGGAGGCTGGTGCGGGGATCGTGGGGCTGACGAGTGATCATCACAATCGCCCTTGTCGATCACTTGCCATCTCCACGAACTGCGATTGTTCCTCCAACCAGCGCCGAGCATCAAGCAATATAACGCATGGTACCTGCGTCCGATCAAGGGTGAAGGATGTGAGTTCGGCAACTTTGTCCCGGCGATATACCAGGGCAGACGCATGGGTGGATGAATTGAAATCTACCGTGTTGATGCACTGTGTAGAGACATGCAAAGGTAGGTCACGATAAATAGAGGATGTGTTCGCTCTTTGCCACGGCAAGAAAGTCAAAACCATCAGCAGTTCAGCATGAGGTTCTTTTCGCTGCTGGCGGGCGCTGCTGCGTTTGCGACTTCCGCTGTTGCTCAATACACCAACAGCACACAGACTGGCGACATCGACCAAGTGACCATCTTCACCCCGCCGAGCAATTACACCATTCCTCGTACCCTCTATGCAAGGACTTTACTACTGAATCAGGACTGTGAGGAAGACAATGTGATCCTGGCGACCTGGGAGAACTACCTCTACAACAACAACTCAAACCCTTACTTCCCCATCTATCAATCATATGATGGTGGCCACACCTGGTCAGAGCGCTCTCGTGTGTATGATCAGGTCAATGGATGGGGCTTGAGATACCAACCCTTCCTCTATGAGCTTTCCGAACCCATTGGCAATTTCTCAGCTGGCACTATCTTGCTTGCCGGCAACTCCATCCCTCAGGATCTGTCAGAAACCCAACTCGAACTCTACGCCAGCACGGACAAGGGTTACACCTGGAAGTTTGTCTCTCATATCGCCCATGGTGGTGAGGCTCTGCCCAACAACGGACTCACTCCAGTCTGGGAGCCTTTCTTGATGACCTACAACAACAGCCTCATCTACTACTACTCAGACCAACGCGACCCTCGCTACGGCCAAAAGCTAGTCCATCAAATCTCCTCGGACCTCCTCACCTGGGGCCCTGTAGTTGACGATGTCGCTTACGACACTTACGACTTCCGTCCCGGTATGGCCATTGTGTCTGAACTGCCCTTCGGCCAATACATCATGACCTATGAATTCTACGGCGCCAAAGAGGTAGATTTTGCAGTTTACTACCGCATCTCCAACGACCCTACAAACTTTAACGCTAGTGTGGGTTACCCACTCGTCGCTACAGATGGCTCTGTCCCCTATGGTAGCCCTTACAATGTCTGGACACCTGTTGGTGGTGATCTCGGTACCATCGTCGTCACCTGCGGTAATCTCGAAGAAGTATACTTGAACCACAATCTCGGTGCTCCAGGTGCTTGGACCAAGATCAATACTGTAGAGCCTGCGTCGTACTCCAGGAGTTTGTTGGTTCTGCCTGGTCAGGAGGATATTCTGATTGCTGGGGGTGGTGTATTGAGCGGTGAGAACAATTCTGTCACCGCAAGCACCGTCAATGTTAAGCCTAAGGCTCCTGCCTTTGCCAAGTGCAAGGCCAAAAAGTAGATGGTATTTTCCGTAGTGGTTATATGATGCATATACGATATAAAATCACGATGAACGATCCCCTGTTGAACAAGTGCTGAATCAATGTGACAGAAGTGAATGCTTCTATTGATAAAATAATTGCTCAGTCGATGCACATGGATTGTGTTGCATCTTCATGAGAGACGGCGTAGCTGCGCCGATGACCTCAAAGCGGACGAATAGCGCAGATCGTGCTCTCCTCATGGCTGAAGGAACTGCAAAGCATCATCTTCCAGTATGGAACAAGTTTCAGGAGGTCCTCACGATGTCATGATGGTAAGATGATCGCAAGACAGGGTCATACTACCAGTCAAGTTTTACAAAAAAAAAAGAAAAAAGAAAAAAAGAGGTACCTTTGGTAGAGTGATAACAGCAAGATACTTTATTTATCTAGATCGCACTGTATGTCATGAAACCATCTATCGCATGAACCAAAGCTGCTTATCCTTGGTCTCGGTGCCCGCGATCTCCCAGTTGACGGAGATGTTCAGGTTGCGCTTGGCATCCTTGTCTTTCTTGAAGGTGACCTTGCCCTCAATGACAGTACCTTGCTTCAGAGCCTGCTCGTCCTTCTCGGTAGCGTCAATCATCAAGACACCACAACGCCAGTGGGTCTCGGGACCAAAAGGACTGGTGGTGAAGAAGACGGTCTTGTCCTCGTCTGACTTGGGAGGCTTGACGCCGCGGAGCATGCCAGCAGGAATCTCGTCCTTGCGAGATTGCAAGAAGAGGGTGTCAAACCAGGTGCAGAAGCCATCGAGATTGTCAATGTCCTTGTTGAGGGTGAATTTGATGTCAGAAGTAAAGTCGAGATCGGCGACTGTGACGGTATGGAGATCGAGAACCTTGAAGGGAAGCTCGTCTGTTGATCTTCCGACAATGGTGTCCTTGTTGGGGTAACGGACCAATGTGTCTTCGTAGATCTTCTCCATCATGGCGGTCATGTCGAAGCCGTAGACGTCTCTCCAGAAGGTGATGTTGTCTGAGATCCAGTCTTGGTCGGCCAGGGGAGCAAGGTGCATCGTGCAGTGGCTGGGAACCATCAAACCATCGGGCTTGAGGTATCTATCTCTAGCGTAGAGGACAGAGTCAAGCATAGCCTCGTACAATAAACAGTAACCCATCCACTCGCTAACAATAATATCGACCTTCTCGATACCATCAGGAAGCTTGATCTCCTCGATCTTGCCTCTGACGCAGGTGATGACCTTAGATTGGCCGTTCATAGCAATGTTGGCACGAGCCTTGTTGATGATCTCCGAGTTGTCGACAGCGATGACACGAGCAGCACCAGCCTTTGCGCAGAAGAGAGAAAGAATACCAGTACCACAACCAACATCGAGCACAGTCTTGCCGGCAAAAAGGTGCTTGTTGGCGTAGATGAAGTCTCTGTAAGCGTCTGTGCGGACAGTGTCTTGGAGCATAGTCTGGTGAATGTCGTTGTATGAGTACGAATCGAAGTAACCAGGATCCTGGTGGTTTTCATCCTTGGTGTTGCTTGAGCGGGCCTCACCGTCTTTAGCAGGCTCGTTCCAGCGGTCGTCCAAAGTCTTCTCGACGGTCAACTTGTACTCTGCGAATTGGTTGCGCAGACGGGCCAATTCAGCCTCGAGCTGAGCAGTCTTGTCGCTTGAAGTACCGATAGGCAGATCCTGGCCAGCGGCGTCTTCTGAATCCAGAACATCGTCCAGAGAGAAAAGCAGAGCATCGTCTTCCAGAACAGGTTGCATGTACTTGTCATCCTCGAAAAGAGATTTTGATGATACATCAGGTTTTGAGTTGCCATTCTTGGCCTCGGCGCGGACGTAATTGACAAGCTTGATAGCACCAAAGAAGTCAAGGCCTTGTTTTGTTAGAGAAACAGCTTGCTAATCTTGATGTTAGAGACATACCCACCAAAATCTTTTGTGATCTTCAAGAAATCAAAGTTGTGTTGTTCGGCAGCATACTTGATCATGGAAGCAGCATCAGGAAATGTCTTGTCGCTGAAAAAGTCCTTGACTTGAATTTCTTCGTTCTCTTCGGGCTCAGCATCTTCCCAACCCTCGCTGTCTTCACGCAACAACTCATCGATTGATGAGGTGCTTGAGGCATCTGAAGACTCGATATCGTCACGAACCATTTTAATCGATGTGATAAGGATGATAAGCCTGTGATATTGGCGAGTCGACGCGGGCAGGAAATATTTGCTAAAAATGGGGTCGGGCTTAACTCCGTTCTTGTCCGATGGAGCTGGTCGGGTCAAAACGTCATGTGAAAGCACGACATTGATAAGTCGTCGATGGCTCATATGTCTATCGCCCACCGCTACTCTCACCTGGAAAGGCAATAAGAGAGCATGGCGCCCGACAGGGGCTCACTCGACAACCGCGACGACATGAACGGTCACTCGGATGCTGCTTCGATCCTCTCGTCGCGTGCCCAACAGCCGCAGAACTTCACTCTCCGCTCCCTGCTACTCGGACTTGCCATCGGCACTGTCATCTGCTTTTCCAACACCTACTTTGGCTTGCAGACAGGGTGGGTCTCGAGCATGGCTATGCCGAGCGCTCTGCTGGGCTTTGCCTGGTTCAAGGCTGTCTCAAGGACGCTATCTTATCCTTTTACGCCTGTTGAGAACGTTCTAGTTCAATCTGTTGCTGGATCTGTAGGGACAATGCCTCTGGGATGTGGCTTCGTTGGCGTTATTCCTGCTCTCGAGTACCTCCTCAAACCCAGCGAAACTCCGGGAGAAGGCACTGGCGTCCATCTTTCGCTAGGCAAGCTTATAGTCTGGGCTGTGGGCATCTGCTTCTTCGGTGTCGTCTTTGCTGTGCCATTGCGAAGGCAAGTCATTATTCGCGAGAAGCTCAAGTTCCCCTCTGGTACAGCGACTGCCCTGATGATTGGAGTGCTGCACGGAGGAGAAAAAGATGCCACAGTCATCCACATGGACAATGAGAGCGAACATCACGATGAGAATACACAAGTTGAAGAGGAGGAACGGAGGCTTGTAGCAGGCGCCCCAACACAACGTCGAAGGCAACAAGAAATCGCTGCATCCGAGTCACAGGAAGATGTCGAAGCTTTAGACAAAGACCATCAGGCCGATTGGAAGGCCAGGATCAAGCTCCTGACTCTGTCATTCGGTGTATCCGCCATATATGTACGTATGAACCGCAATCATCAAGTTTCGATACTCTTGCAACGATCCCTTAAATCTGTTCGTGAGCTCATATATGTTTTCAGACCCTCATGTCCTACTTCGTCCCCTTCATCCGCGATATCCCGTTCTTAGGCACGTACTTGGCCAAGGACTGGCTATGGACTCTCAATCCTTCACCTGCATACATTGGTCAAGGTATTATCATGGGTCCTGCGACCACTCTACACATGCTGTTGGGTGCCGTTCTCGGATGGGGAATACTATCTCCTCTCTCCAAAGCCAGAGGATGGGCACCAGGTGCTGTGGATGATTGGGAGAAAGGTAGCAAAGGCTGGATCGTCTGGGTCAGTCTTGCCATCATGCTTGCCGATTCAATTGTCAGCCTCGGATGGCTGGTTTTGCGTCCAACCATCCAACTCATTCGAATCTTCGGGCCACGAGCCAAGGACAGCGTTGCTCGTGGCACCTGGAAAGAAGATCTCCGTAACTTCGCTCACCCTCACATGAGAGGTTACAGTCCGGTCAATCTCAATGAGCCTACACCCGAAACCGACGGGTTGATTTCCGGAGCCACGCAATCCAAGAAGACTGCTCAGGATGCACCGGAACCTGATGCCCCACCTGAACACTTGATCAGCAACAAGGTCACTTTGATTGGGCTGGTGCTGTCTTTGACTGCTTGTGTTGGCGCAGTCCACTTCGCCTTTGCAAACCTCATCCCTTTTGCACTCACCCTTCTGTCGCTAGTGCTCGCTCTACTGTTGTCGATCATGGGTGTTCGTGCCTTGGGAGAGACGGATCTGAACCCGGTGTCTGGCATCTCGAAGTTGACACAGCTATTCTTTGCTCTAGTCACACCAACAGGTTCACCCAATGCAGTGATTGTCAACCTTATTGCCGGCGCCATCAGCGAGTCAGGCGCCTTGCAGGCGGGAGATCTCCTTCAAGATCTCAAAACCGGGCACTTGCTCGGCGCGAGTCCGAAGGCGCAATTCTGGGGCCAAATCATTGGAAGCACTTTCGGAGCTGTGATCAGTGCTTGTATCTACAAGCTCTACACCCGGGTGTATGAAGTTCCTGGAGGAATGTTTCAAGTACCCACGGCTTATGTTTGGGTATTTACCGCCCGTCTTGTTACTGGTCAAGGTCTCCCTCCTATGGTGGGTCAGTGGGCAGCAGGAGCAGCCGCCGTGTTTGCCGTCTTCACAGCAATGCGGATTTACGGAAATTCGATAGGAGCAAAGTGGACTCCCTTTGTTCCCGGAGGAATCGCCGTGGCAGTCGGTAAGTTAGCTTCGTCCATGTCTGACTCAAGATGCATCGAAAAGCAACTGGCTAACATCAGAGATGCATTTAGGCATGTACAATACCCCATCGTTCACTATGGCACGGACAATCGGCGGATTGGTCAACTGGTATTGGCGCAATTGGCGCAAAGAGTCAGAAACACCCATTATCATTCTGGCCAGTGGGCTCATTCTGGGTGAAGGACTGTTTAGTATAGTCAATCTTGGCCTAGCATCTCTACAGGTACCGCACTTGTAGGATGTGAGTCTCGGTCACCCGTAGTCGCCCGTGACCGATCATGGCTAAATCGAGACATGAATCATGGTCTAAACACCACTTCTGGTAGTCGTTGCGATGTAGCCTCTATTTCAACGTGCATGCAATAGGAAAGTGAAGTGCCGGGTTCCTGGTTCGTGGGAAACTGCCGGAGGATGCGTTCGATGAGATTTGAGTTTGGAATTCCCTGCCAAGCCAGACCGCTGGCGAAGTGGGGCGGCAACCACGGCAGCAGTGCTTCTTGCCGTTCAATTTTTGGGAAATACCGTGACTCTGTTGCTTGCACTTGCCTAAAAACAACATGGTGTATATCGATCTTGTTGAAGCACTGGTATCGGCGGCGAGACTAGTCCCACTCAGAGACATTTGTGTGTTTTGTTTGTCATGATTGCGAATTTGCAATCCTTGCACCTCGTGGGCAGTGGAACTGCGGGACTGTGAGCCGCAACCCTCATCCTCAGCCTCTATCGTTTCAGGTGTCGCGCAGTTCTTGGAAACTCGAGAGCCGTTCGCGTCAATCCTTTTGCTTTTGGACTCCGAGGTTTGACAAGAGTTTGGCGTGAACTCAAGCCCTCGCTCGGGCAAGGGTGTTTGTGTCTTTGCGAATGCGAGCTCTTACAAATTCTCCGCTGCTACGCGACAATGGTGGCTTGAGGGTAGTCTCGCCATTCTCGCTAAGATAATCAACGTTCATCAGCTTCCAGGGTCACGGCTCATCTGCATTACAAGCACTCAGCACAGTCCTGCGCAACCATGCAACCCCACCGGCTCGAGCGGGCGATGATGGCTCTCAGACCCTATGAGAACGAGCGGTCTCGACGAACTCCTGGGTTGGCCGGTCCCGCATGCTCTCGAACGACTATTGTACCGCATACTGAATGAAAGATGGTGGTTCTAAGGAATGCTCTTGGACCTTCCTATCATCTTCGCTACTAGCTATTTGTGTCACAGCCTCAACAGATACGCACGTTACAGAAGACAACGGCCTACAATGCTTAAATATGCTTTCCTCCTTCCTGAACAGCTTCTAGCAAGATCGTTGACCCTCGGCTCGCTACCGGCAAATATGGCTCTTGCACACCCTGCAACCGGATCACTAGGCGAGAGGCTCTCAGCCACCAGGCACTACTCAGCAATCTGCCGTAGCCAGCCTGCAACCTTCGTCATGTCATCCTTCTATAGCCTTGTGGATATGAGAGGGTTTCACTTGGACTAGACATTGTAGGTTAGTAGGACTGCTCCAAGAGTACGAGTTTCAAAATTGGACACAGACTTTACAAGCCACCCCTTCTCGATCTGTGGTGTCGATCCACCCTGATAGCGATAGTGTTATAACCCTCGAGCATTCAACAGCCTCGAACGCGTCGGTTTTGGATGAGCCTGGACCCTCGATTACTGCTTCGGTCTACTCTTCATGACCTCAGGCTTCCCCGACATACCTTCCACTTTTCTTCACGTATACACTCTCTATTGTCCGCGGACATGGATGATGAACCCCAGCATATGCCGCATGCCGTACTTGCCGCTGCTATTCCAGTGTTGTTATACTCCTTCTTTTGTCTTTCCCTAGGAGTATTGCTTGTCAATGTCTTACACAAAACCAGAGATGGATTTAATTGTGAGCCGAACATCATCTGTTCTCTTTGTCCTCATCTGCTAATCCTTTGGAAGATGTTACATTATTTGCTCTTGCAACGACATGCACCACTATAACGTCGATCATTCAACAATGCAATTATATCGCCAACTGGCACGACTTACGGATCCAACAGTATGAGCAATCCATCATTGTTAAAGACAACCCAGCGCTGGCGCTGGGTCCTTTATCTCGAGGCTTCAATGCGGTCTTGTTTTGGACGATCCTGTACTTTTACAATGTTGACTCAATCACCATGCTCTTCTGGTATGTCGATATGCTTGATGACATCGAGGTCTCGCTGACACATGTAGGGCCATCGCACTGGTATTTAGTGTTTGGAACATTCGACCAAGATGGCTTCAGCGATGGCAGGGTGTTATCAGCTGGGTCTCCAAAATTTTGGCAGTCTTGCTTCCCGCCATATTCTCGGCGCTGAGAAAAGGATTTCAAGTCAACGCTGGGTTCATTGGCACTCTGATCCTGATGAATCTGCTGAGTACGTGCCTGCAAATGCTGATCACAGTTCATCCCAGCTGACAGAAATCAGTGCTCGTGAGCTTCGCATTTGGCGCGATCTGCGTCATTCTCATCCTCTTCAAGTATCTACGAGCCAAGATAGGCTTCGACAGCTATGCATCCGCATCAGCATCAAAGTCATACGCAAATGGCAGTGTTGCCGGAGTGGAGACCACGACCAGTCGAGTGCAACGCTCAGCGCCGAAAGGAGTCAGAGCGCGGGTTGACGGATGGCTTGTGGTGCGCTTCACCATCGCCTTCCTGATTCTAAGGTGATTACAAACTCTTGTGGTATACAGAAGAAACATCTACTGACCTAATCATTCCTTCAGTGGCTTCGAAATCTTCCTCATCTCCTTCGAAATCAACAGATACCACAAGACGAAACATGCAAAAATTGCTGGCGCACCAGACTTTGGCGTACGCGCTTCTGTCGTTGATGTCTTGAACTACTTGCCCGGCGTTACTGCAAGTCTACTCGCTTTCCTACTTTTTGGAACTACGGCACAACAACGCGCTATGTATGCACCAATGCTGGCCAATCTCCATCCAGCCCGCTGGCGCAGGCGACCAAAGTCAGCGAGGTTTAGTGGGAACGTGGATCAATGGACGCGCATGGATGCTGATGGCTCCAGACCATCGCAGCAGACAGTACATGGAGATATCGAGATGCAGATGCCGACGAGGAAAGATAAGGTCACCAGAACTATTGTCACAACGGTGGAGAGCGAAGAAGCTCTTTTCAGTCCACCACCAATACCCGCAGATTTAAGAGGGCACGTTGCAGTCTTGGACGATCGCGACAAAAAGAGGTTAACGAGATAGAAATCGTTCTGTAGTATCACTCATGACATTCATAATTCACAATTCTTGTAACGATATTGGCGCTACATTTCTTGTTCGCACACACTCTAGTATGCGCTTGGCATTACGTTCAAACGTCCTCCATCCTATTTCGTAATGTCAGTTGATCTGCTTGCATATATCAAGGGAGAGAGACTCACAATCACTAGGATGTTACCGTTTAGGTAAGCACCAGCTCTAGAGGCGATGTACAGAATGGTCCCAGCCATGTCTTCTTCGTCACCTGTTCTTTCAGCCGGGATGTACGTCTTGTCGAATGATCCTTCCTCCCGAGGATCCGCTTTCGAGTTCGAGATCAGACTCGACGACAAGTCGGATGGGAACACTATAGTTCGAGCATCAGCATGAAGCCCATTAAGCTCAAGAAGAGACAAGAACTCACGACCGGGTGCAAGAGCATTGCATCTGATATCGAAAGGCCACAATTCGCTAGACAAGTTCTTGGCCAAGTGCATGACTGCTGCCTTACTTGCTTTGTACGCCATCGATTGATTTGGCTGTTTGATGTAGCCAGCGATACTCCCCGTGACCAAGATCTGACTCTTGGTCTTGCTAGCCACGGGGTTCTTATTACCCTTATCTAGCAATTCCAAAAATGCATACGCAGTGAACAACACAGCTGTAACGTTAACATTCAGCGTCGATGTTACATCGTCCCAGGATTGGTTCATTGCCGCTGCTGCATATTCGGCAATGCTGACTTCGCGGTTGTTGATACCGGTTACAGGTCCCATGGCACCGCTGTTACAGACCAAGAGATTGATGTATCCAGTCTCGGATTCAACGCGTGAGGCAATGGCTTTCAAAGTGTCTTTAGAAGTTACGTCGCCTACGACTGGGATGATTACCGATGGGTTGCTGGCAGCTGCTTCTTCAAGTTTCTCTTTGCGGCGGCCGATGATGTAGACTCTTTTTGCCCCGTTGGCTGCGAGGGCTCTTGTCATCATAAGGCCGATTCCTAGAGTTATTAGTTTTTGGTTGCTTGATAACCATATCAGGTCATAGGTCTTACCGGAGCCTCCACCGGTGATGACGGCGACAAGGCCATCGACTGAGAAAAGGTTGTTTCTTTGGTAGATATCGGCCATATTGTAATTGTCTCCGAGATCGAATAAGTTGGAAATTTCCTTGTGTAAGACTTTTATGTGAAGCTCTTGTCAAGTGGTGAAGTGGTTGTCTTACAGATAGACGGGGTTACCGGACAAAAGAGCGAGCTCCGGATGATGGTGAGCAACGACAAAGAGACGTCATCAGCAATCTATATCTTCTTTCGGAGTTCGGAACTCTACTCTTCTATTCCCTGTCGCACAACATTCTACGCTGTCTTCCTATTGACAGTGTATGTCTAGGCATGTTCCTAGGTGCAAGGAGGCAGCTACGACCAGCTAGCAAAGACCGGAGCAGTTCGGTGTCCTCAATTGGAAGCTTCGGGCGTCGAGTTGCGCCCGCGTTTGCGTTCGACCGTTCAACACTATCAACTTCGCACCTCAGCCTCTCTCATCTTGAGATCTTGCGGCCTGTAGGAGTCGCACCGACTGCACGATATGAGACTGTGCCAACCAGCCTCTTAACAGCGAAATGATTTGACTCATGCAAGCCACAAAATCGAGCAGCCATGGCGCAGGAGATTTTCATGATCGTGTCAGATAACCTGAAATATATAGGTAGTGAGGATCTTCTGTCAAGCTCCACACAACAACAGCATGATGCCAAGAGATCTTGGAACACATCTGCAAACTTGTTGCGGGATCGCAAACAAGAAGCCTCGTTCCACTTTACAAAGTCAGCAAGCCATGTCTCCCAGCGCCCTCGCGGTCGCTCCGGCAGACCATGCACTTGTCGAGATCAATTCTTACCAGAGGTTGAATAGCTTGAACACATTGCTCAGCACCACCTAAGTCGTGATGGAAAGCTACGCTGCAATCCAATCAGGGGTCGCAAACCACTGGACAACCATGGAGACCAGAAATCTAAGATCAGCTGCCTTGGCAAGGCATTCTTGAGCGACACCGCCTGATAGATACGGGCGGACAGACTGACCAGAGTGTCGCCGCTCATAGAAATGGACTGGAAGCAAGGCGAGTCCCAGCTTGCATCTTTCGCTTCGTCGATCGTCATGACTGCGAGTGTTGAATTGTAGAAGCAACACTCCATGTGGACTGATCACTTGATCACTAGGAACGTCCTCGAGCACTATACTCGGCCTAGATTGCTCATACTTGGTTGTCTCAACTTTACCAGGCGTTAAATGATAGGCATCTCGACAGCCGAACTATAGCAGCAAATACCTTGCACATGATGCGAACACAAACGATTGACAATCCAGCTACAAGAACATAATGAATGCTCTAATATACAGTGCTGTCAATAAGAAAAATGACAAACGCCATTTTTCTCACTAGCTCAGCAGTAAAACCGGTTCGTTTGCTACCATTGGAACGACCCGAGATTCGTCCTTCTGGTGTTTATGACTTTGCTGGGACACTGTCTTGATCTAGTGCACATTGGTCGTCCATCCTGCAACATATCGGATGTTCGTAGCTGGTCAAGTGCAGGCATTCAGGTCTGGACCCAGACCTTCTATACAGAAGCTGGGAGTCGATCCCGTCGTCCAGGAATGGTGTCGTGCAGGTATCAAGCTCAAAGACAAGACCAAGGTCATACTTCGCAGCGTATTCCTGGCGTTCCTAGAAATGAGGAGACTGGCAGCAGGAGTGACATAGCTCACCGCGCGAATAATGAATCACATAGCCTGTCCGAGCGGTCTGGGGTTTAATATTAGGCCTCCATGACCTTCTTGTGCGACCATCATCAGCCGTTTCAAAGGATATGCGTCGCGGCAGAAGAACGGACCTGCCTCCACACTGCTCACATCTCCGTCACCAGCGCCAGTAGTTAAGGTATGCGGAATACGTGCCGTTCTCTACATTTTCCTACTTCGGCACAGATCACCTTTTATACGTTTGCGAGTCAGTCAACTCCCGACCTTGTGACCTTTCTTTCAGAAGCACAATGACGTTCGAGCTTCAGTGACTAGAGAATAACGCAACTGTGACTAGTGAATACGTGTGGCTGACGACCAGATGCGGTCCCTTGTTTTTGGGGCTCTGTTTGCGGCTCAATTACTATTAATACTACCATTCGCACTCTGCCTCAAATTCCTAGACCAAATCACATGAAGAAAAATTTAGAAAAGACCTCTCTTCACATAGACAGAGAGTCTGTTGCCAGCAACAGACTGCTCACATTTGACGAAATTCGTACGTCACTGCTGGTCATGGCTGAAAGCGCTCCTGAGCTAACCACATTCCATTTTTAGCGTCATGGCAGAAGTACGTCTGCTCTGTACTGACAGTTGGTATACAAAATGATGAGAACTGATCTTGTCCTAGAGATAGTCCACACATCCATACGGGATATCGGTAGGTCCATTGTGGACTTTGTAGTTACCGAGTGTTTTGCTGAATTTGGACAGACCACTGACTGGCTCATGGTCACAATCAATAAAGAGCATATTCAAATGGCACAATGAGACAAGTATGATTGTTGAAACCATGTAAAAGATCTTGTGTATGTCGCTGACGCTGTTCCCAGTTAACATCCACTCACATTCCATCGGGGCTATCATCTTTGCTATTATCCTACCGCTCCACTTCTACTTCGCTCTATACCGGAATGTGCCAGCAGCACAACCGATTGATGCAGCAGTGTTCTTGCTATATTTTGCTGGAGTTGCGTCATGTTTTGCCGTCTCAGCAGCGTGAGAAAGATCTCAACATGAGCAAAATCATGCAAAAAGCTGATAAAATTCAGGTTTCATACTGCCGGCAGCCATAGCCAAGCTGTGCATAAGAAGTACAACAGAGCCGACTGCTGCGGTATCGTACTGCTGATGTGGGGAGCAAGTCTTGCATCGATTCATTTTGCATTTATCTGTGATGCTCGACTAAAAAGCTTACACTGGTTTCTTGTCTGCTTCTTCAATATCTGATACCCCCTTGGACCTTTTGTACTGACTGTAATGCAGAGCTCTGCCAGCGCCACTGGCTGTATCACATTTATACTAGTGAGGGTTTTCTAACTGTGAAGCACAGATTCCGGAGTCCAAGTTCCCTGGCAAGTTTGATTTTGTGGGCGCGTCGCATCAGATTATGCATGTTGCGGTGGTGGCTGCTGGTTTGGTGCATTATCATGGTCTTTCGAAGGCATTACTGGAGACACGGGGAGATATGCGACACAATTGTTAACAGGCAGGCACTCGGATCGTAGACATTGTTCGTTGCATTGGATTCAGCCATAACGATGCATGACCCATAACCCGTAGAACGATCTGCAGCTGATCAAGAAGCGTGTTTTTACTACGAGCTCACACGCGTTCATGGAGACAGAAATTCAGAAAAGGTCGATTTGGTGAGGTAGGCTCAACGCTGAAGTCTGCAATGACAGCAGAAATCGGACGATTGACGATTGTAATGTGAGATGAATACTGAAGCAACAGAAGCATAGGCTAGAAAGCAGGAGGAATCGATGTTGGAGCTCGATTGCTTCGCAATTTCCTAATGCGTGCGCTGTGGCTGAGACGTGCATGAGATAACGTGATCGTCAAGCAGGGCCCTAGGATCACTGAATCCTCACAACACTTCTCGGAAACTGGCTGCATCGTCTGGCGTGTACAATACACAGTAGCTTGGAGCCCTTGTCGTTTAACCGGGAAACCTCCCCTTCCGCTCCATGATGTTCTCCTTACACGAGGCGCCGGGTACATCCTACGAGTATTTGCTTCCCTGTTTGCTCATATTGCCACTCACTGACGATGTCAGCCTGGTCCATCTTGGTATGTACCCAAGGGGCGACTCTCAAGGTTCTTTTTCGCACGAATTCCATGTTGCGAGAAACCTCACAGACGAATTTCCACGTGCGAGAATTGCATGTTGGTGGCTTGGTGATGATACTTTATCGCATATGAAGGACGGTGGACTCAGTCAACAAGGAGACAAATTGCTAGGGGAGCTTCGAAATATGGAAAAAACTTATGACTCGGGCTTTCCAAGACCCATTATATTCGTCTGCTGGGGATTCGCAGGAGGACTTGTCCTAAAAGAGGTAGATGGATACTGATACAATTATCTCATGTACCCACTGACAAAAATGCTCCAGGCCTTACTCAAACTTATTAAAAACACAGAAGATGACGAGGATGAGAATTCAGATTCCGACAAAGACGAGAATGCAGGCGTTGACAAAGACCTGAACGACAGTGTTTCTGGCGTATTCTTTCTTGGATGCGCACACGATGAGAGAAGCAACAGATTCACCGATCGCGTTCTCTTTAGCCTGGCTATCGAGTGCCATGACAGTGTATGGAATCCAATGCCATACGCGAATGTTCCCATGCTAGAATATATCAGTGCAACCACGGCGAAGTTTAGAAAGCTCAAGCTACCGTTTCCGGTCTGGACGTACTACGAAAGTGTCAAAACTGAATACCAATCCGACAAATTCTCGACAACGGGCAGAGTACACTCTGAGATTGTAAGATGTTTCGGCTCGAACACACGATGCAGCAGACTGACTGCCCTTGCCTACTAGCTCTGCCCCTTAGAGATCTCGAGACTAGTAGCTGCGCCCTTCCGCACAAGATCCCTTGCCATAACCCATGACAGTCTCTGTGTTATCGCTTACCAAAGGAGTAAGGACAGCGAACGACTCTTGGGTGACTTGCGCACAATGGTAGGTGAACTCAAAATGAGCAAGCTCATGGTTACCAGGGGAGTCGGCTCAACCAAAAATAGAGCTGCTTGTGCCTCGAACAGGAGGGCCGCGAGAAACTCTGATCTTGTCATGGTTCGAGAGACATATGATGGACTAGCATCAAGCACAAACAATCGCTTTCCAAAACAGGCCGGAAAGCCTCCTGCGAACAACGAACCGAACAATTTAGGCACATCTGATCCGTCCCGGAACAAGTCAGTGATGCCAAAAACCATGGACTACAAAATCGGCTGGATTTGTGCGCTACCATTTGAAACGGCGGCCGCAGAGGTGATGCTCGACGAGCAACATCCAGAGCCACCATATGATTCATGGAATCTCACAACATATACACTCGGGCGCATAGGCACTCACAACGTAGTGATTGCTTGCCTGCCAGCTGGACGCCCTGGAACCTCTGCCGCGACCACCGTCGCAAGAGAAATGCGCGACAAATTTCGCGGTATCAGGTTTGGCTTCATGGTAGGCATAGGAGGTGGAGTACCCAGTGGTAGAGATGACGTTCGGTTGGGAGACGTGGTGGTCTCGAGTCCTCATCTAGATCATGGAGGCGTTGTTCAATATGATTTTGGCAAAGCAGAAGAAGGGGGAGTATTTCGCAGAACCGGCTACCTCAACAGTCCTCCTACATTTCTTCTAAATGTCGTCAACCGAGTTCGAACCAATCACGAGCGAGGTAGACGGATATACCCAAATCATATGGCAAGATATGCTGAGGAAGGTATGGAAGAATACGCTCTTCCTCAGAACGAACAGGATATACTTTTCAAAGCATCTTATCCTCATACCGGAGACTTCGACTGCGCCAACTGCGATACTGATAAAATCATAAATCGACGTGAGAGAAACACCAAGAATACTACAGTCAAGATACACTACGGCACTATCGCATCCGGTAATCAAGTAATCAAAGACGCACAGACGCGAGACCGCATTGTCAAAGACCTTGGTGGTCAAGTCCTGTGTTTTGAGATGGAAGCTGCAGGATTGATGAACGACTTCCCATGTCTGGTGATCAGAGGCATCAGCGACTATTGTGACTCGCACAAGAATGATGGATGGCAGAGATATGCAGCTGCCAGTGCTGCAGCATATACACGAGAGTTATTGCTTTCGATACCTTCAGAAGATGTGGTAGGATAGTCTCAAGTGTGTTCGGTGGTATGCATAGAGGTAGACCAGGGCTTCGTCATTGCTTTTTGCTTGCTATCATCCTGCGTATTCAACCCTCCCTTTCCCATCACTGCCAGAGCTGCTGTAGTGAGGACGTTTGATGGGTCCATTGTGATCTCTGCCAGCTGAGACCAAAGGAGACAGTCTTGGCCTTGACTTTTGCAAGATCCACCAAAGACATGATATCTGTTCTTATTCATCATCCTTCTTGACACCCAAAGTCTTCTCCAACTGTCTGATTCTCTCCTCATCGCTTGCATTCTCAGCCATCAATTGGCCGATTCTGTCTCTGAGGAACTGCACTCTGATTCTCAGATTCATCATCAGGTGCATCTGGTACAGACTGCCCTTCTGGATGCCTCTACCAGCCTCCTGAAGTTCAAGCTGGCGACGCATGTATGGTGTGATGTTGTGCTGGATGCTTGTCATGTGCTCGCCGTGTAGCGATTTGCAGTGTTCGATCTTGTCATTGCGTTCGGAGACTTGTTCTTTGAGCTGTATATAGTAAGTAATGTACTACAAGGGGTTACAAAAAGTACTTACGCTTGCGAGTTGAGAGTTAAATTCAGCAGTTTCGACCGCAGTCAGGCGCAAACGCGGTGACTTCGGGCCTTTGTCTTCGTTGGAGTAACGATCTCTGGGGCTGCAAAAAGGAGGGTCAATATATGTTGCAGGACTAAAGATCGTTGGGTTATACCTGAAGACAGGAGCCATGTTTGCTGCGATCTCGAACTACAGAAAGAAAGCGCACGTGAAATACGGCGGAGCGTTCTATATTGGTCAAACAAAGCCGGTGAAAGCAGAGTCGATAGTGAAGCGTACGCGAGTTATGGCGGAGCGTTAAGTTTTTGCAGAGCAGCTCCGCTGAGAGTCGGGACTGTTAACAAAAGAACAGCACAAAGTGACAGCATTCACATGTATAGTGTGAGAAGTGAACCAAGATTTGTGGTTAGGGGAGTATGTTTCTTTCACTTGCAGTGAAGACATATGCGCATTTGATACAACAGAAAACGAAAGGGAGGCCAGAGCAGACTCCCAACAGCAGCTAGACCCGTATATAGTACTATCACAAGTCAGAGTGGATTCGCAAATCGCAGTCATGACCAGTGAGAGTGGTAAATGCATGAGTTCTCGGTGAGCGCAACTCCATTCCAGAATCGATTGTGACTTTTTATAGCATCGAAATCGAGCTCGAAAGGCGCAGGGAGAGCAGAGGACGACGATCGCATCTCCATTGGCCCCCATCAGAGGATATAGCACTATCAAAATCCACGAACCCTTCGAGAAAGGGAGCAGTGCCCAGTGAGAGCCCAAGATTTTACCACTCTCACTAAACCCTGCCACTAATCTCGAATCGTTCGTGCATTTTAATAGTCATGAAACATGCCGACCAGCGATAGGAGACGAATCCGTTCCGCTTTAATTCAAGATTGAGCTGCAAAGATGCAGAGAATTTTCGAGATTGGTAGTGATGTCCAGTGAGAGTGGAAGACACTAGTCGGTCTCGCTGGGCGCGGTGCTGATCTCGGGTACGTTCGTGCCTTCTTATAGCCATACACCGAACGACCTACAGAAATGGAGATGGCTTATTCCAAAAATCCAGCTTTCCCTTACAGATCCTTCCATCTCCAGACACTCCATTCGACCAGTCGTTCATCGTTGAAGAGATCTTGGCTCGCCTCTTCTCTTCCCTCCTCCATAGCTTCCATACCGCCCCCTTCGAGTCTCTCCCACATCTCTCTGATATAGTCGATATAGCACACCCTCAGGGGGTATGCAATCAGAAATCTGGCGTCTTTGTCTTTTCTTAGCCATTTCAAGATCACATTTGCAAGCAGTTCGGGATGTTCTTCCGAATAAATTGTGTCAGCTGCCAAGATCACATGAGCCTGTGTTTGAGGTCGCTGTTCATCCTTAACCAGTAATGTAGTAGGATGTTTCCAGTCCAAAGTTCCGGCTTCCATATTTGTGTTGGCTTTCTGAAGACCTTCAGAGTTGAGACCAATGTTAGCGTCCAAGGCAGGAACCAAGGGTGCTAGATCTGTGAGCACAACCGGTTGCTTCCAGAGGGTTGCTGCTGTGACACCAACAAGACCTGTACCAGCACCAAGTTCCAGGATGGGAAGGACATCCGAGCTAGGCTCAGGAAATTGGATTTTCGGACCAAGATGATGGAGCTGAGATGCCAGGATGTGAGAAGCAGCCCAAGTTTCTAGACCCAAGTTCTCCGATGTCAGGTTAGGCTCACTGATGCGAACTTGGATAGTTTCACCGGATCCATTAGATGGTACGGTGAAGTCCTGAGTCTTAAAACTACGTTCCTCGGCTGCCATGATGTATGAGGTCGGTTGGAATTCGTCTGGTGCCAGGCTCTATGATCGGCCAGATAGAGCTTCGAATATGTGAAATCTAGTTTTTCGATTTGCAGCAGCGACACTGGTCCGCGGTAGGTTATGTCAAATTGTACTTTCCAGATGCAGGTGAGATCTCGAGGAGTGTCACCAAAATTTCTCCTTTTGACTTTTTGCACAAGGGTCTGCAAATTTTGCGGGGAAGATGAGATCTAGAATGCATGATGAACGACAGCCTCGATTGGACTCCGCAGGGAGAGTCATATGCAAATCATCCTCTGCTGAATCAGCCAGAGATGTTGTAGGACTTCAGCAGTAAGCGGATGTATTGACAAGAAGAGGTGCTGGGCATGATGGTGGCATCGTGCAAACAGAAAGAACAGCCCATCTTACAAGCTAACCCGAATCGGCAATTGCTGTGCCTACCCTGCACCCAGATCTCCTTGAAAGAAAGTTGAGTAGTGGACTCTCTAGATTGTCGTCATTGGGCTCGTCAGAGCTCTATACCACCAATTGAGTAATTGCTGCAATTAATGTTGTTGACTTGACCTCCAGCCCAATGTGCTTTGGGGAGGGTAAGTAGTGGGTTTTTCCAGAGTGGTCTGCGCACCCCCTGCTCGGACGGACCCCCTCTCCTTCCCTCCCCACAGATTCCTGCTTCGTTTACGTTATTCCTCTTTGGTAGCCGCCTCCGGGGTATGGCACCATACCACCTCTCGATGCATGACTTGACCGGTATTTGAGGCTTGATCTGGATTCCTCCATGACTACTCAGGAGGTTTGCGATCACGATGCGAATATTGGTGTAAGAGTAACGCGAAAGATAATTGGCGTTTTCCGGCGCGTCTCGAATTCGCCAACCTACCGAGCTTCTTCGCTCGGAATCCTCGCTGTAGCACATAGGTTGCATGTATTTGCCATATTACGGACGCATGTTACGCGAGCGTAGGATCCATCGTGCCATGCATTTGGCTGCTCGAACGGTAGCGCCACAAACTCAGCATCAGGAGCGAGAGTGACTGAGCGCGTCGTGCCAGATGCTATACCAGCATACGAGCAAGACGCTTTCCTCTCGACACTTCATGCTCAAACACACGATTGTTTCAATGTGAGATACCTGATTTCTCCGACCTGGGTGCCGTGAAACCCGCTGGCCTACCCGGCTAAAGGCGTTGAGTTCTGAGAAAGACGTTTAGTTTTCGAAGTTCCTTGGTAAAGGCGTTGAAATTGTCTCACGTGCCAGGTTAGAACGACCACCGTGACATCAGTCCACGATTTTCCTGTTTCCGCTACTACCCATGGCATTTCAAGCTCTCTACTATCGCACCATGGCCTTCTGTCATTCGTTTGTACATCGCCTCAGTTTACCTACCACAATCCGGTGCGATGCGTCACGAGGACGGCTGCTGGCAGCGGCATAGATATAATGGTTGGTGGAGAGACATGTCAAACGTTCATTCTCGGGTATGGCTTGTCGCCTGTCTCTCTTCCCCTTGTCTTGGCCCTGAGGACGTTATCGTTTTTGGACGACGGTCCTTGAATGAGCTGATAGGAAGAAACGACCTCAGAAGCAATACACCATGGCGTGGTCACTGTATCTACATCGGCTGAACGACTGCTTATCGGCACTGAGATCATACTGACTCTGTTTCTAGCGGAAACTCCTGCACCGTGGATATCTAGTCTGAGACATCTTATGAGCTTACCCCGTACTAAGCTCGGCACGGATTGACAGGAAGGGCAAGGGTCTTGACAGACGCCTTTGATTGACCACATGGCTATCCAAAAAGTAGCAGAGTGAGCCCTACTCCACACAAGCAACCGCCATCCTCAAGCCACACTCATAGGCGCGAATCCTTGGATGGCGACGGTGTTGCTGAAAGCCCTACTGATCATCACCCCTCGAACCTTAATCGTAAGACGTATTCTCCTTCCTTATTGTGCATATCGGCTTTTTGTAGAGCCATTGTCGTCACATCTTCCCTGCTCTGCCGTGACTTTCGACCCGTTCTACGTTTTGTTTTATATATTCCTCGGGTGATCCCCGTTTTGCTCTGCGAAACTTAAGACCAACCGTTTCTCTGTTCTTTCTCACACTCACAAGACAAGATGCACTGCACACGGATATTGTTCTCTATCCTCGCAACCTCGAGCCTGGTTGCATCTTCACCCTTTGCACACAGCAAGCGTGATGCAGCATCAACAAGCTCAACTCAGCTATCTACCACCACCACAACAACCTCAAATGCACCCTGCCCCACCACGCCCGAGGCAGGCACCTACTGCGGCTTCGTAAATCCAGAAGACCCGTGTGCACCTCAACCAGGCGGACAAGGTCCAAAAGTAGTCCCAGACACAGTATCAGCATTCACACACTACACACCCTTCCAAAGCATGTCTCTAAACAACACATACGCCTCTGGCTACACAAACATCTTCACAAACCTCACTGCTGCAGCGGACCTCAAGGACTATCTTGGCTTCTACTACCTCGACACCTACTCACCATCTATTTGCGCGCAAAAATGCAACACAGCTGCAAATTGCACAAGTTTCAATATCTACATTGAACGCGACCCAAGTCAAAATCCTACAAAGAATGACTCTACGGCACCTACAGTGTGGGGATATTGGTGTCCCAATCCACCTTCGATCACGAATTATGTTTGTGCGCTTTGGGCGGATGGAATGTATAATTCTTCAGCGACTAATTACGGCCAATACCGAGGAGGCGATTTTGAAGTTGCTATTGTGGGCAGTAATGGATTTGTTAAGAATGGAGTGTATAACTCTTCTTCTTATTGGAGTCAGGCGCCGTCTGCGGTCTCGACGTCTGGGGTGTCGCAGCCGAGTACTAGTAGCATTGTGGCTTATACAGGAGGTGCAAGTGTGCTTGAGAGTGGGCGGATGTGGAAGGCGAGTGCATTGGTGATTGGGACGATGATGGTCTTGTGAGAGAAGGTGCACTTGCCTCGGTACATCCCTGTACTATAGCCCTGCTGTTAGGATCGACTATTGTCTTTTGTAGCCAAAACCATGTATTATTAAAATGATTGATATGCTTACCGATCCGGAGTTGTCTCTTCGTTCTCCCTTCCATGATCATAAATCGCTTGCGTATGTTTTTCATCAAGGCGGATTATTCAGAGAGGCAGTAGAGAGATCAATCGCTCAGTAGTACTGTTGTTGACCAAGAAGATGCGTGTTTGCATCTGTATACCTTGCACTTAGAGCGAGTTTCGGCATCTATAAAGCTTATATAGCACATCGCCAAAGATTATGTGATCAAAGTGGTATCGGAGCAAAACTCGTTATACGCATATATACAAGACTACTTTTTCAACATTCCACCAAGCCGCCCGCGACAAATCTAGTAAAAAGCAAACAAGCAAATGAATAAGTATAAGTCTAGAGTTCATCTATCGTAATTCAAGAAGGAAAGAAATAAGGAAATGTGCCTAAGCAATGTTGCCATGCTAGAAGAAAATCTAGCAGTAGGCGGTACCGTTGAACTTGGACTCGGGGAGAATGACACCGGCATTGATGAGATCAATGTAAGACCAGTAATCTCTCTGAGTGCCCTGTCCGTCGACGGTTGCGGTGGAGTAGGAAACAGCGGTCCAGAAACTGCCACCGCTGACGTACTTCTCCCAGGCGTAACGCTGAGTGTTGAAGATCAATTGACGGTCAGCAACGGCAAGGCTGTTGTTGTACATTGTCTGGAGCGACCATTCACCGATGAAGTTAGGGAACTTGGTTGACTCGGCGATGAAGGCGGCTTGACCGCAGACAGCGGGGGCAACGTATTGGGAGTAAGTACCAGCGGCAGCGAAGTAGTAGACGTGAGAGTCGATGACGAGGTTAGCAGAATCGTCGAAGTAAGGCTCCCAGAAGGCAGTGCCCTTGAAGCAGTCCTGGAGCATGACGGGGATGCGGCTGTCGACCTTTGCGACACGGGCAAGAGTCTCGGTGGTGTAATCGGCAACCCATTGAGCACCCTTGGTGGAGAGACCAGCAGAAGTACCGAAACCGGAGAGGTTGTCAGATGCCTCGTTGATAGGGGCGACAGTCCAGGAAGTCAAGTTGCCGCTAGCCTTGATGAAGTCAAGGATGGCATCGACAGCATCGTAGGCGTAGTTGAGGTTGGTGGTGTTGTAGAAGAAGTCGTCGTGCATGAGAGCCTCACCGATATCGAGGTTGTTGACACCACCAGGGAGAGAGTGAAGACCGATGATGACGTGCATGCCGTAGGTGTTGATGGCGTAATCAGTGATGGTCTTGAGGTACTGCTGCTGGTTACCGTGGTAAAGTTGTGAGCCAGGAACCTGAACCCAAGCTGCGTAAGTGGTAGGGATTCTCAAAGTGTTCACACCGACAGAGGCGAGCTGGTCGATGGTCGAAGTGTTGAGGAAAGATGCGTAACGGGCTTCAAGAGTAGGGCCGCACTGGTCACCGAGAGTCTCGCAGAGAGTCCATTCGTCAGGAGTGGTGGAGAGGTTGGCAACGCTGGCCCACCAGATAGGATCGTGAGTCTGCTCCTTCTCGAGCCAACCGCCAAGGTTAGCACCGTTGGCCTTGAAGGTCTTCCAGTTGATAAAGCCGCCAGCAGTAGTGGGCTGAGCGGTGGCAGTAGAGCTGGCAGTAGCAGTTGCAGAGCTGATGACCCAGGTAGAAGTAGTGGCCTTCTTGCAAGTACCAGCATCGGCGGAGCTGGAGAAACCGTAAGAGTAAGAGACAGTGTACTTGTTGCTGTTGCTGTTGGATCCCTTGTAGGTAGCGTATGAAGAAGCCCAGGTCTGAGAGTAGAGGTTGCAGTACTGGCCAATGGCGACGTTGTTACGGGACAGGATGTAAGTGTTGAAGAACTTGCAAGTGGGCTTGTTTGCCTTCAAGTTGGTTGCGGACTGAGCATCGCAAGCAGCGGCACAGAGCGAAGCATCGAAAGGACCACCAGTGAAGACCTTGGAAGCGAGGAAAGTAGACTGGCCGTTGCAATCGTTGGGAGCGTCAATGGCAGTGTTGCCGTAGTAGACAGGGGAGGTGAAGCCATCAGCAGGCTCAATGGTGTTGTTGACATAGCCGTTAGAACCAGCAATGACGACCTGGAAGTTGCTTCTCCACTGTCCAGCGTTGTTGGCGTTGGCAGAGGAGACTGGGCCACCCCAGAAGACACACTGCGAGTAGTCAGTACGTGTTAACAGAAAATTGCCACTATGATATTCACCTTGATGTTGGTGGTGCTTGAGGGGTTCTCACAACCGGTACCAGGGTCCTTGGTGGGATCGCGCTCGAAGTACAGGTTGAAAGCAGCGCAGCCAGAGATGGCGTTACACTTAGAGGCGCACTTCTCCGAATCGTAAGAGGCAAGGTTGGTGAAACCGAGGTATCCGTAGCTATATTGAATCAGTATACAGTGTAAATATACGAACTCATGGCAGTTACTCACGCGTTGTTGGAGGCGTTCAAGTTCTTGAAGGCCTGAGTGTAGCCAGAGGGAGTGGCAGCAGCGGAGGCAGCGCTGGCAAAAGCAGAGTAGGAAAGGAAAGAAGAGGCGGTGTCGGGAGAAGGGACAGGGCCGGAGCCGCTGGCCTGAACGGCACAAGTACCACGTCTGCGAAGAGTGGAAGAGCTGGTGCTGTTGGTAGTGCTGTTGGAGATATCAATCTCGATCTGACCAGTCAAGACGGAAGTCTGGACGGCAGCGGCAGCAGAGTCGGAGTCGTAGTTGACGATGAGCTCATCGGTGTTGGAAGGAACGGTGATGTTGGAGGGAGTCTCGACGGTATCGACCAAAGAGAAGTCAAGCTCCTGAGGAACGGGGGAAGCGAGTGTAAGGGCCGCAGCTGCGGACAGGAGAGCGAACGAGCGCATGGTGAGATGGAACGAGTGTCTTGATTGAGCTGTTGTCTGATCTGTTTGTGGTTCGGGGACTGTAATTCACTTTATATCCTGCCTCATGTCTGGTTCCTGAACCACGGAGATCGGCTTGCAGATCATTGGGCATATTGTCAAGCTCTGACCAACATGTCGAAATATCGTTGACTCAGGAGCACTGAGCAGGCCTTACCTTGGATAGATCGTGAAATGTTACAGATCGGGATAGACATCTTCCAGAAGCCCTAGAAGCAGGCCACAATGGGCGAGTTCTCGTCCAAATGGTAAGTCCAACAAGGGCAGGAAACCTTGGTTCTATGTGCCTAACCCAGGGTTGACATCAGTCAGGGGAAGTTGGCAGCTGAGAAAGCGCAATGGACGGCAGAGTTTGTACGGCAACCATTGCAAAAGTGGAACACGAGGTACGGGACTGAGGATAGCGAGTTTGGTCTGTGCTTGCCGAAGGCAGATCATCCGAGCCTTGTGCTGCATCTATAGGTGGGCCATGGTCGTTTAGCATGATCTAGAAGCTAAGATCATCGCATCCATTCGCCGACGCCATAGAAAATGTACTCTGGTCTGCAGATGGAACGGTTGCTTCAAAATGTGTTTCGTCCTGCGTCAAGATGCCGTTACATCAGGCTCTTCTTCGTTGTCGTTGTCCCGTTCAGGTCAAGGGAACTGTCGGTTGGAGCTATGAAAGTGGCTTCTTCTTCGATAGCGGGACCGGATTTACTGTCTTAGTTGTGATGATGTTTATAATACGCGAGCAATATAGAGTCGGGTCGGTGCTTGAGTTCGAGGGTCGTTTCGAGATATGAATAGAGGGCTTGTAGGATCAGACAGCCGGAGTGTCTCCCACAGCCCTAGGTTGACGACAGGAACAAGTTTAAGGTTGTCCGGATGGGGCTTGGTCTGCCCAGCAGCTCGGCGAAGTGCACCCGCTTTCCTGCCCTCATTCCGCTCCATATCTGGCGTGGCCGCCTGCTCGTCCGTTCTGCGCCGAGCATTGGCATTATTATGTGCGATCAAATCTCCCAACTCTCGGTACGAACTATCATCGGTGGTCGAGTGACGGTGCTGCGGAGCAATCACTTGAAATCTCTTGCATAAGATCCGAAGCTGATGAGCTGATCATCATGATAAGGCATATCACGACGCTCATCATCATGCTTGGCTATCATGATGAAGTCTGCACCTTGATCATGATAATAAGCATCATTATGTCCAAGACCTTCTAAGACGAGTAGGAGCCCGAAAAGAATGGATACGTTGTTGATAGAGGATGTCTGGTTATCTACACTCTCAGACTGTACTAGAGTGAGGTCCAAGAGAGTCTGCGTCTTCATGAGCGCTCGTCCAGACTTCTGCGCACGCGTGGTACAAAAACCTGCACACTGGCTGAAGTCTCTACAGCACATCAACGGACGGACACAAGACTTTGTTTGGATTTCAGAGTGATACTAGTGGTTTCCTTACATTTCAAGTCTATTTGGTCAATGGAGTGGACTACTGAGAGCCAATGCCTCAATCCATAGTCTGGTTGTTAGAAGGGACACCCTGATCCCATGCGTCATCGCTAACAGTCCGTGGTACCAGTAATTCCATCTGACGAAGAAAATGCGACCTCATGATGATAAGCATGGTGGAATCCACGAAATCGAGCTTTATCTATGTAAGAGTCGACACTTCTTGAACTGAAGTAGATATAATCTTCGCAGGGTAAGGTATGAGGTCGATCAGACTTTATCAAGGTGAGACACCCGAGGACCGTTGGAGGGAGCTTGAGACAGCTTCTGTCATGGAGTTGTCGACGTTTCGCATCTCCATCCTTTGCTTTTCCACGACCAACCTAGAATTCTGATACAGAAAGTTGCATCTTGAACATGTATGGCGACAAGACGATTCTCACCATCTCGAACCACATGACACGCGCTAACAAGACTCGAACAGGTCCTCTTTCCTTACTAACCTCGGCCTCACCGCCAACAACTCCCTTGCTCCTCTTCCCAACTACGGACCTCACTTCCTACTCGGCAACTTTATCCTCAGTTATGTTCTCACCACGACGCGCTTCCAAAAAGCGAGCATCGGGATCGATAACAACATCAACCCGCGCTACGACCTCGTCTCTCCTCGCGCCGAACAACTCGTCTCCAAGGGCAAGATTACACAAGAGCAATTGGACCAATTGCAACGTATCCAGGCTGCTCACGCGAACTCGATGGAACACTACACGGTCTTCGCAGCCGCCGTCTTGTGTTCAATGGTCGCAAAGTTGGACAGTGGCATGCTCAACAGATACGCTACCTTGTACACTGTCATCAGAGCTGCCTACTTTTTGGTCTACAGACAGAACACCACTAGACAGTCTGCTGGTGTCAGAAGCGTGCTGTGGTGGGCTGGTAACATTGTTTGCATCCGCCTTTTCTGGTTCGCTGGAAAGGCTTTGAATGCACATGTTCTGTAAAAGCATGGCTTGTGTCAGAGCCCCAGGATAATTCCACCATCTCTGTCATTAATGATAGGCAGATAGACCAATACAACAACAAGTCTCCGTAAAACTCAGCTTCGAACTGCTAAATCAAAGTCATCGACTTGCTGCAGAAATCGCTTTAATCACGACTGGCATACTGCCCATGTCTGAAGCTGTCTTGTCCATTGCAGCGACTGCTTGGTTTCGATCATCACACCCCGGTCTTCACTTGAACGACAAGAGCAGTGAAATGCCGTCTTTGGCTGGCATGCAGCCTACATCAACATCCCCACATCCCCGCACGCAACCCCGCCTTCACCTTGCACATCCTGCGCTGTCTGCAGCGAGCCTTCTGCCATTTTGCTGATCCTCCGGTCAGACTGGGGATCCCGACGCGATCGAGCTAACTCTGTTGTCTTTCATGCTTAGGGCCTGATCATTTAGATGTTGCAGATCTCTGTGTTTCGGAGGCCTTTGCACCGAGCAGCATGAGTAATTGTAGGCATCATCCTTGCCGTGCTGTATTCATATAAGTATGAGGTGCCCCTTCTATGTTCACCAGAAACGCAGTATAGAGCATCAACATGTATCGATTACCAGTAGTGGCTCTGGCTTCCATCTTTCCTCTCACAGCTTCCGCTGTTCCATATGCCGAGTATATCCTCGCGCCATCGCAGCGAGATCTGTCTCCCGTATCCGTTCATCAGGCCAACGGTACTGTCATTAATGCCGCCGGCGTCACGACTTCTGGATCTGGAGGCACCACCCTCAACAGTGTCTCAGCTGTGACATACGATTACACCAAGAACATCGGCGGCTTGGTTTCTTTCGTCGTCAGCTCCTCATCCGACAGCGAACAATACATCGGCATCTCATTCACTGAGTCATCCATGTGGATCTCACCTGATGGCTCTGATGCCACTCAGAATATTGCGATCGACGAGACATTGTGGTTCGAGATCACTGGCCCTGGCAATTACTCTGTTCAGCCCCTTCACGACCGTGGAGGCTTCAGGTACCTGAATGTCTATCACAACACCACCGGCAATGTTACGTTGAGCCATTTACAGACCTACTTCACTGCCATGCCACACTTCCCTGATGATGGTCTGCGTGAGTACACAGGTCATTTTCACAGCAACGACGAGAAGCTGAACCGCGTGTGGTATGCTGGTATGTATTCATCTTTTTCTCTGCTATGCCCTATGTACAAACCTTCGAATTATGCAGCTGTGAAAATGCACAGAAATCTCAGTCTCGGGGACCTGACCCGGGAGAGTCGCTATGCGTCGTCTCTCGGCAGATGCTATCTTGATTCATATAGGTATTGTGCAATGCTACAGCTACACATACAACATACCGGACCGAGTGGGAGGTCATTGGATTGAACAATTGGATGCTAATCAGATCACAGGTGCCTACACTGACCAACTATGCACAATCCCTTCCACAGCGGGCAATTCATTGGTCGACCTCGATGCCACAGATCCAGATGTGCCAACAGTGTGGTGGTCGAACAGCACCTTGACCAATGGCAGCTCTGCGTTCACCGATGGGCCCAAACGAGATAAGCTAATCTGGCCTGGCGACTTTGCCATCTCGGTACCTGGTGTCTTTCTCTCCACGGACGATGCCATCACTGTAAAGCTGTCTCTACAACAACTATTTGCTAGTCAGAACACTACTACCGGAGCACTCCCATGGTTCGCTCAACCAGTATATGTGTTCCCAGATAATTCTTTCATCGATTTTGGCAAGGTTGTTTTCAGTTTCAACTATCACCTGTTCACACTTCTGGGACTGCACAATTACTGGATCTATACCGGCGATGATGAGTACCTGCAGAACAACTGGAACAGGTTCAAGCTTGGTCTCAACTATAGTTTGAGCTTTGTGGATGAGACCGGTTTGGCCAATGTCACTTCCAGTTTCGACTGGTTGAGAGAAGGAATGGGTGGCCACAATATCGAAGCCAACAGTATTCTCAAACATACTTTAGATGTTGCAGTTGCACTCGCGTATGCCGTCAACGACACTGCCCACGTTACTAGCTGGTCCAATGCGTCCGCAGCCATTGTTAGTGCCGCGAACACACTTCTCTGGGATAGCACAGCTTCACTCTACAAGGATAATGAGACCACCACCTTATATCCTCAGGACGGCAACGTATGGTCCATCATCTCAGGTATTGCCTCGGCCAACCAAAGCACTGCGATCTCTTCTGCTCTCGCTGCACGCTGGGGTCCTTACGGTGCTCCTGCTCCCGAGGCAGGCACAACCGTGTCTCCATTTATTACAGGCTTCGAACTACAAGCCCACTTCCTCGCTGGCCAGCCTCAACGTGCCATCGACCTAATGCGCTTCATGTGGGCAGACTTTATGCTCGACGACCCACGCATGACCAATAGCACATATATTGAAGGCTACGACACCAGTGGCGCATTGCACTATCCCGCCTATGCTGACGACGCGCGAATCTCACATTCTCATGGCTGGAGTTCTGGTCCTGTCTTGGCTTTGTCGACGTTTGCAGCTGGGTTGCATGTGCTCAATGCAACAAGTTGGATAGCACATCCACAGCCTGGAAACCTGACAAATGTGGAAGCTGGGTTCAAGGTTGGACATGGAAGTTATGCTGCTAATTACTCCGTCACTGCTGCTGGATCGAAGTATTCGCTTTCGACGCCAGCAGGCACGAAAGGCAGTGTTATCCTTGATTCTCCTAGTTGCAATGGTAAGATAACCATTGTAGGCAGTGTCAGTGATGCTAGTGATAGCCATTCGAGCTCCAAGCGCGGTATCGGTCACGGCAAAAGCTTTCACTGGAGCAAGCAGATCAAAGCATCAGCTTCCTCATCTAGTCCTTGGAGATGTGGTGTCTGGGGTCCTTCCACTCCAGCCCATCCAAGTGTCAATAACGGCACGATCACGATCGATGGTCTGGCTGGTGGAAATTATACTGTTGATATTACCTGTGCATAAGCATGACGGGATTTGCAAGTAGCATGTATACTAGCAAGATAGATACTACTACAAGAGTCAGAACAGTTAAGGAACTAAATACATACAAGAATATTGTCGTACCTTCATCTGCTACAGTACAACATCCCTTCCAGAGACCTCAATGCTGATATCTATCTACCAGCAAACATATCAACACTCGATCTCGAGTATCCGATAATCTTGTCGGGCCACCCACTCCAATCACCAGAAAACAGAATCGCATCCTGGCATGCACTGCCCAAACCAGTGTTGTTCAACCAAGTGGGTTCCCAATAATTGACACCCTTACCCCAACCACCGGCAACATTCTGAACCACACTAACGATATCTCTGACCCACTCTGTTTGGCCTGCGACACTGATGGGAACAGAAGTATCACTAAGTTCTGGCGCAGAAGCTCCATCGCAAATCGCGGGCCAATCTGTTTCCACCACATGCACAGGTTTCTGATATTTTGTTGCCACAGCATTGAGTGTGTCTTTGAGGTTGTCCAGAGTAGCAGCAGTGCCATAGAACGGATAGAAGGAGAATCCGAACACATCCCAATCCGTGGTTTTAACCTTGCCACTGCCGGTCAGAGCTTCGAACCAATTCAATTGCAAAGTCTTGTTCCAGCCGTCGTCGATGTGAATCATGACGGAGGGTTTCTTGACACCAGCTTTGACGGCATCGTCGACGCCTTTGCGGGCTGAAGACCATAAGCTAGCCAAAGAGGTGAAGTTTGCGATACGTGCAGAGGTGGGGGATGTGTCTACGTCGACGTAGCCGGTAGGCCATAGCATACCATGACGGATCTCGTTACCAAGTGATACGAGGGAGAGGTCAACGCCTCCAGCCTTGAAAGCCAGAAGTGTGGTTTTGACGTAATGACGGAGGTCAGACGCTAGAGCAGAAACACTGGTTGTCGTCCATGCGGCAGGGGTGTACTGTTTATTCGGATCTGCCCAAGTATCCGAGAAGTGGAAGTCAAGATAGATACGATAGCCCTTCTTAGCAAATCTTTGGGCCTGAGAAAGTGTGTATGCTAAATCATATTGTCCTGGCTGTGGATTGACCCAGATTCTATCAAATTTCAAAGTCAGCCTCTGTGTAGAGCCAAATGGGAAGCAGATTATCAATACCTCAGTCTCACAGTATTCATGCCACCATCGCCAAGGATGTCCTCAGCAGGTCTGGTGGCATTGCCCTTCGCAGTGTCTTTGTAAGTGACATTGCCAAGCTCCAGGATGTGAAGGGAAGACAAATCAAAGCCTTTGTAGAAGAAAGGGTCGACAGCCTGGGTTTGGACCGGCTTAGAGGGTGAAGCGATCGCAGTTGACAAACACACCAAGGCAGTGGACGCAAGAGACAGAAGAGAAGGCATGGTAGATGAAGGGGGTTCAAGAAGTGTTGTGGATAAAGTATTTCTCAGGGTTGTACTTGCCCTCCTTATACCTTTGAGATATAGTGTCTGTAAATCAGGCCCTCGGTTACGAGCACCAGATGCCTATATTACTCCCTTCCCCAGCCGCTTCCAGAACATGGGGCATGGGGCAGCAGATGGAGAAGTTGCGGGGCGCATATCGAAACATCCACCAACTGGATGATGTTCCGTCGAGCACGGATTCGCATCTTGTCCCGTGCGAAATAGACGATCAGGGCATGAAATCGGACGTCGCAGTCAAGTGGTGCAGGGAAGGTTACAAGCGAGGGCTTTGTAGTTGTTCAATGGATATTACCCGACATTCAGCCTCATGAGCCCGGCAATTCGGGTCGACAAGATGGTTTCACAAAAGTTGGAAGGACGAACAGATCTCGAAAGAATTCACTCTCGAGCAAAGCAAGCAGCACACAGATAGAACCCTAGCTTTTGGTAGAAAATCATTCTTGGCATATCTCATATGTTCATTTGTAAAATTTTGTGACAGGGTAAAAGAGTAGAGAGCAAGAAACAAAATGCTTGCCATGTGATTGAAGGCAGAAGCTTCTTCACCTCAAGTTACGCTTTTCTCCCCTCAGTTTGATGTTTGTCCCTGATTCATTTTTGTTCCTTCCCATCTGACAGCTCAAATCTTCCTCAGTTGTTCCTCGCGCCGATTCCTGGAAGCCAAGTGAAGCTATCAAGGCAAGAGCAAGCTGTACAGCTTTTCCGACGCAAGCTGAAAAGCGGATTGGAGAGGGATCAATTTTGGGTTTGGAGTTTTTCGTAGACATCCACAGTAGCCAAACTCAACCAGGCATGGTGTACTTCTAGGCACCACCGCCGCCGCGAGCATAAGGATGGAAACCACGGTGACCACCTCTACCACCACCTCTGTAGTTAGCGCCAGGTCTTCCAGCATTCTTGGGACCTGTGGGTGCATTGGCCGGTGCATTGGAAGGACCGGCAGGAGTAGGAGTGTGACCGCCTCTGCCGCGACCTCTGCCGCCAAAGCCACCACGAGGAACAAATCCGCCGTTGTTGCTGCCAGGACCGACGCCCTGGTTGGGTGCAGGAACGTCGTCGTACATGCCCTCCCAGCTTGTAGGGGAGCCGGAGGGTTGGAAGCCGTTGCTGCTGTTGGCTGTAGCAGATGCACCTGACATACCACCACGTTGTTGTTGCTGGCGTTCGTATTTCTGTTGCTCGAAGGCGAGTTGTTCTTGAGCGTTGTAGGCAGGACGCTGGCCGGGTCCGCCGTTCATGGGAGACATGGGGTTGTTGGAAGGTGCTGGGCTGCCTGAGTTACCAGGGCCGCCACCTTGCATCTGCTGCTGCATTTGTTGCATCTGTTGCATCATGGCTGGGTTCATGCCGCCTGTGCAGAAGTTAGTTAGAAGTCGTAACGAGGAAAGTAGAGTAGTGAGTAACTTACCCTGACCCATACCTTGCTGCATGGCCATCATCTGCTGCATCATCTGAGGATTCATGCCACCGCCACCCATCATAGGGTTGCCGCCCCCACCCATACTAGTAGCCAACTGCTGCTGCATCATCTGGAAGTATTGTTGCATGCGCTGCCAGTACTGAGCCATCATGGCAGGGCTCATGTTGTTGCCTCCCATGCCGGCAGGACCGCCCTGTTGCATACCACCTTGCTGGCTGGGGTCAAAGCCACCCTGCTGGCCGCCGAAGCCCTGTTTCTTGAAGCCGCCGTTGTTGCCGTTATCGTCGTTGCCGCGAAGATTGCCTCTGGGTTGAGCCTTCTTGACTTCGATGTATTTGCCTAGGATCTCCAGAGGGCGTTCGAGGGTTCTGTCAACAGCAGCTTCGCTGTCAAAGGTGACGAAACCAAAACCACGAGGACGACCAGTATCCTTGTCCATCATTAAAGTGGCATCCAAAACACGACCAAACTGCATAAAGAAATTCTTGAAATCAGCCTCAGTGGCTTCCTGCGAAACACCGCCAACGAAGATCTTGCTAGTACGCTCCTGCTCGTCGCGAGGGATAGCCCGCTTGGGGTCAATCTGTAACATGATTAGTTGTGAACGACAGACATAAGCGACAGACTTACGATCTTGCCGTCAAGCTGGTGCTCCTTCACCATGACGATGTTTACAGTCTTAGGATCTCTGAAAGTGAGGAAACCGAAACCGCGAGAACGTCCAGTCGCACCATCACGCATGACAGTGCACTCGGTAACTTCGCCAAACTGTGAAAAATACTCCCTAAGCGATTCTGCAATGAGGCAAACATTAGTATACAATAAAAGATAGCACGCGAGCTCTGAATTACTCACGATCTGTTGTCTCCCAGTTCAAACCACCGATAAACATCTTGCTGTCATACAATTTCACGTTAGCTATCTGCTAATGAAAGTCGCATGTTGTTTGTTGTAAATCCAGAAAGACATGATTGCGCAGAGGAGTAGGCCATGTTCTTCGAGCTTCCGGAACACGAAATCCTGGCGGTCGAGCGAGCAGCTTCGAGATGATTCGTAGAGCCACAAATCTTGGAGAACGGCACTATAACGCAGCTGAAGACTGCTATGATGGATCCTCGGAGTGCGCAGCAGGGCATGATCAAGATCAGGTCGAAGTACGGTAGTGGTGTGTATGTGTATCTTGAGAAATGGTCTTGAGAATCGCTTGCTGCGCTAGACGACGGGGACAAAGCCCTCGACACGCCAAACAAACAGCAGCCATCGAATTCCGTGCTTTAGCTAGGCTCTATGAAGAGTTATCGACATGAAGCTAAATAGCTATAGGCTTTGGCTAGATGGATTCAGGAAGTGATTTGACCGTCATACAACGTACCACTACGATCTCGAATCTCCTGCCTGTCTGAAATATATTGCCTGATTGGTCTTGCCGAGGTATGTAAATGGCTGCATAATGCTTGCTCTTTGCGTTGGTGAACTCCCGACGCCGCTCTCGATATTTGGTTTAGAGCCATGTAGTTCCTCAATCCATGCCTTCACGGCCACAATGTAAGAGTGCTCAGGCAAACACCACAGGAGGTGCCTGGAAGAATAAAGAACGTTGAACAGAAGATCGCCGACAAACGAGGCAACTAGATTTGTGCCTGTGCAGAAGGCGGTCCAAGCATTCATGCTTATTGCATCACATCTTGCAGTAACTCTGATCATCTGCTGGTGCAGACGGGTGCCAATAATGCAAGCTCCAGCTAACTCCAGTGCGCATCATGTCTTGTTCGTGTGATACTTCCTGAGGTGGGGATAACAAAAGAAATAAGGCACGACTTACCCGTCTTCTTTGATACCGATAGGCTTGTAGTCGTCATCACCACCGGCATTGTGATTCATCTGCTGAGCAGCGCCATAGTCGTTACCTTGGTTCTGGTTGTTGTAATCCCAATTTTGCTGGCCTTGCTGCTGTTGATCATTCCAGCCATCGTTGGAGTATGATTGGGGCTCGGCAGGCACATTGGAGCCGTTTGCAATGGGTTCTGATTTGGGAGCCTGTTCTGACGAAACGGGTATCGACTCGGTCTGGTCGGCGACGGCGGTTTCGACAGTGGTAGGGGCTGGAGCAGCTGCGGGTGCTGCTGGTGCGGAAGGAGCGGCGTCGTCACCCTCGTAGCTAGCAAAGATGTCAAAAATCATGATGAGTGGAGAGGGGTAGTGATGAAGGAGACGTACAGGTCGGCGAACAGATCCTCTTCTTCATTGTAATCAGCCATGTTTGCTGCAGGTGAGGGGTCGTCTAGGCGTCGCGAGCGACGTGAATTGCTAATGCGAGAAAGGAGAATACGCGGTGAAGGTCAAAGGAAGGTCAGATGTGGGCAAAAGAGAAGATGAAGAAGACTCGGAGGGGAAAGGAGTCGTCGTTTGAGAGTCGTTGAAGTGAGAAGTCAGAAGCAGCAGCAAAGCTTCATCTGTCTCATCGGCCAAGGCGACGCGCTCTTCTGGAATCACTCCATCAGTCACTTCCGAAAATGTCCCGTGCGGCATCTGCTTACCGCGCGTCGCTCCCTCTCTTACTGGTCGCCAAGTCGAGCTTTGTGGTTCTGCGAGACGGCAGAGTTACTCTTGAAAAAATACGAGAGCTGGAGTTGGTCTTAAGTGGCTATGTGATTATTCGAATCAAATCTCTGAAACTGTATAGAAGCTGTATGGTCTTCGCAACAAGCCTCAAACCTCTTCCATACTCGAGTCGTTGGACGCCGCGTACGAGAGTGGCTGCGTTCGCTATGGAGCGCGTCATTGGCGTCCCATGTTGGAGTGATGTGGGTGGCCGTTTGTTGTACAATCGTCTCATCTCGACACAAGCACTCGACTGCCTCGTCTGCTAATTTCCGCATAAAATGGCTTCCAAGAAGCTGCAGCAGGTATCTTTCTGTCAATCATCTTGATCATCATGGCAATGCTGACCTTCCGCTCCCAGGAAATGGTTCAGGTCGGTTCGTCTCCTCTCATGACCCTGTCGTGCTTTCCCCACAACTGGTCTCCCTCAAGCTAACTGGTATACCTACGTTTCTCAGACAGGTCCGAGTATGAATATGTCCAATCTCTTGCCGTCATAGCACACCATCTAATCACTCTCTAGCAGGTCTGCTTCTCCGTTCTGGCGCACCTCATCATCCAACAGCAAGCGTGAATCCAGTCTCGCTGGTGAAAGAAAGGTCTTTGGAGCTTCATACTCCCACGCAGACATCCTCAACTTCGAGAACCTGTATGATCCCACTACAACTCTCGCCCAGATCTATTCTGACCGTACTCTTAGAAACATATCTAATAGCAGCACACCACGTCCACACACACCACCCTCGCGCGATAACCGACCACCCTTGAAGTCCTCGACAAGTCTCTCTCCTCCTGGACCACGCCGCTCCTACTCTAACTTCTTTGGAGAACCAACCAAGAGCTATGATCTGCCACAAGATGAAGAAGCTTTGGACTTCGACGAAGATGAGGACGAGTTCGGCCTGCCGAGCATAGCAAGCATGAGGCGGAAAGGCAAAAAACAAATCGCAAAGAAGAAGAGAGATACAGGAGGTTCACAGTCGTCTTTGTCCACTGTTCCGTCAGCTACTGCGACACTGGCTTCGTGGTCCATGAACAACGGAGACATCGCCGAAGAGCGCAGCTTACCAAGTTACCCTACCACAAAGCGATCTGATGGCAAGATCCTGCGACCACAATACAAGGACATCCTCAGGGATCCCGCAAACGCTCTCCACCTGATCAACCACGCACCTGCCCCGCTCAATGCCTCCCCAAAAGAAGTCGAAGCTCACTCAGCCCGCATTACTCGTATCAACAAGTTCAAACGCATTTTACAAGCTTCGTCGATTAATTTGGCCGAGCTGCGCGACTCTGCTTGGTCTGGATTACCCGAAGAAGTTCGAGCCATGTCATGGCAAATCTTACTTGGTTACCTTCCGACAAATAGCGACAGGCGGGTGGCTACGCTAGAGCGTAAGAGAAACGAGTACCTGGAGGCTGTACGACAGGCTTTTGAGAAAGGCACATCTACAAATGAGGCCGAGTCTGTCATTGGGATTGGTGGTATCTCGTCATCACCAGCGACTCAACGAGGCAAGGGCCGTGGTCTGGACGAGGCCATTTGGCATCAAATTAGCATCGATGTGCCGCGAACGAACCCACACCTTGAACTGTACAGCTTTGAAGCAACACAGAGATCTCTGGAGCGGATACTGTACGTCTGGGCTATTCGCCATCCTGCGAGTGGCTACGTCCAGGGAATCAACGATCTGGTCTCGCCATTTTGGCAAGTCTTTCTTGGCATGTACATCACGGACCCAGAAATCGAGTTTGGAATGGACCCTGGACAACTACCAAAACAAGTCCTGGACGCTGTCGAGGCCGATACTTTCTGGTGTCTTACTAAGCTTCTCGATGGCATCCAGGACAACTACATTCATGCACAGCCTGGTATTCAGCGACAGGTGGCCAGTCTACGAGATTTGACCACGCGTATTGACGGCAATCTGGCGAAGCATCTCGAGAACGAAGGAGTAGAATTCATTCAGTTCAGTTTCAGGTGGATGAATTGCTTGCTCATGCGCGAAATCAGTGTTAGAAACACCATCAGGATGTGGGACACGTATCTGGTATGTCACTCTATCAATGCAAACTCTATATCAAGCTAATTGTGATAGGCCGAGGATCAAGGGTTTTCCCATTTCCATCTCTATGTCTGCGCTGCTTTCTTGGTCAAATGGTCAGACCAACTGCTCAAGATGGATTTCCAAGAGATTATGATGTTCCTGCAAGCCTTGCCAACCCGCGGCTGGAACGAGAAAGACATCGAGCTCCTTCTCAGCGAGGCCTTCATCTGGCAGAGTCTCTTCCGCAACTCTAAGGCTCACATTCAGAAGAGTTCTCAGAACGGGCCACTATCAGTCACATTATAGTGACCAGTCTTTATTACGCCGATCCCTGTACTCTGGTAATGTTACGATTCTACCAGAAGAATCAGTCGATCAACATCAATAAACCTTTGGTTGAAACGCTTCTCATGCTTGGTCAGATTTCGCGATATCGAGGTCACAAAGGTTGACGAGACCCTCTCTTGGCTGTTGAGTGTCAGTGCGAGTATCGTTCGAGATGTCGATAGACTTACCGGAGCATACTGTCGAAGGTGTACGCCCGCTTCTTGAAAGATCTTTGCGCTCTGATATACAGTCAGTCATGATCTTCAGAAGCAAGAGCGTCGACTTACTTGGGTGTCCATGTGGTAACTTTGACTGAAGACGACTTCGGTGATGCCGACTTGGACGATCTTAACACTGCATGTCAAGCAAGGACAACTACAACAGTCAGCATGAGCATTGATATCGGAGAGGAAGAGACTTGCGTGTTGCAGTACAGTACAGCGCCATCGCCCACGCGCTCTCGACCTGCCTCAAGAAGTGCATTCTCTTCAGCATGAAGACACAAGCATGTGCTTAGCCCAGTGCCACCTCCTTTGCTAGTATTACAACGAGCACAGCCGCCTTCGTTGCAGTTGGTGACGTTCCTCGGAGTACCGTTGTAGCCGGTACTGATAACACGCTTTCCGCGGACAAGAACACAGCCTACTTGTCTTCTCATGCAATTGCTTCGTCGCGCAGCAAGATCGGCGAGTTGCATAAAGTATTGGTCCCAGGTCGGTCTCATCCTGGCAGGGTCAAGAAGATTCAAAGCATCGAGTGAAGCCTGTAATTGAGGAATGGTTGTGGTCGGGTTCAGGATCCTGATTTGAGCTCTGGATGAAAGAGTAGCCAAACTTGACATGGGATCGTAGAGGTGCTCATCATTACGCAGAACAAAGTCATCAAGAGCTGGAGCTTCTTTGTTCTCTTGAGCACATCTCTCACGGAAGCGCTGCCATCGCACACTGATGGGAGCGTCGATGCTGAGCAGAATGAAGTGAGGTCGTTTAGCCAAAGTGTCGAGGATAGCTTCATTCCAGATAGTAGTCAAGACATAATTCTCTCTCCAGTTCTCAGAAACATATTGATCGAGTAAAAGAGCAGTAGGAAACTCGAGAGCGGCAGATGTCCAGTGCGCAAAATTTGCAGACTTTTCGATTGCGGGAGTGTCGTCGTTTCGTTTGATGGTGAGAGGAGTGAAATTGTGCTTTTTGATCAGATAGTCTGCTACGGTTGCTTTGCCAGCGCAAATCGCTGTGGAGAGGTTTAGCAAGGAGGAAAGAGGAAGAGTGTCACATGCTCACTTACGACCACAGATACCGATGAGCATGATTAATTCACCTGGTCAGATGTCTGCTTCTTCGGGGCCTCAGGTCAAATCGATCTATTTGTGAATCAAAGCAAGCTACTCAGCACAAGAACACACAAATGGGGAAGTGGTCTTTTGCATGTTTGGGCCGAAGGTCGCGCGCTTTCTGACCGAGACCGTGCGCGGGACCTGAAAGCGCGACCCAGACCAAACGTCACAAGTGAAGGAGCATTCAGCAAGGTCACGACTGCTTACTCAATGATCATTACCATGCTGCGCCTTTGAACTTCTTCTAACTCATCATCATCAACCTCATCCATCGCGCAATCTGTCTCGTATCAATAGCAAGCACGACTGCGAAACATCAATAGCATCGGCGCACAAAGACGAAGCACCACCCCGCAACGCGACAAACAACCATGATGGAACCGCTCAAGTTTGCGCCATGGACGTCCGAGATCGATCTTGGTTTCTACTCAGCGCTTGGTAACCTCAAGCTTAACCATGATCGCTTGGATTCCTCGGCACGCAGAGTGCTGGGTGTTTACCAGATTCAAACACGAGATCCGCCCGAGCGCAGCGCTCGTATGCAGGTCCACAACCAAGCCTTAACCCAAGACCAGTATGCCTCTGCCCGACACACTGCCCACAATGATGATAACGATGGCTAACACATTGTCGCAGTGTACCCGCCGGCTTCTATCGCGGCGAGGGTTACATCCGCAACTTCAATACCATGGATGAATACAAGCAAGTCGACAAGGCCGCCCACATCGAACGTGCTGGTCGAACTATCTGGGACGCCATTAATGATGGAACAATTTTCTCGTGTCCCTCGTTGCTATCGTCGTTCTCAGCTATCTGCTATGCCGACCTCAAGAAGTTCAAATTCACCTACCAGTTCGCATACCCAGCTTTACACTCAGACCCGACCTGGTCATGTTCAACGGCTCAAAAGATTACACCGAAAGAGACAATCGAATTGGTCGACAAGGTACAAACCTGGAGGTACAGCGTAGACACAAGGCAGCATGGGTTCTTCCTGGCAAAGAAGATTAGAGGTGCCGACCTGAACGATGACCATGAGTCACATACCCCACTTGATGAACCCGATGACCGAGACTTTGAACACGACCAATTTCAAGACGCAAACAATGAACCTGACACACCAGACTACCGCTGGAAAATCGGTGCTCTAGCAAACTACGAAACGGGCTTCTTCAACAATGTCGACCCCGACGATCAATACATTTGTTTTGCCGACCCCTCAACCTTTGAGACAAACCCTGGTTGGATGCTGAGAAACTTGCTTGTTCTCGTTCGTCAGCGATGGAAGCTCGACAAACTTCAGATCATGTGCTATCGTGACACGCACGCTCGACGAGAGCAGCCACACAGCATCTTCTTCAAGGCAGAATCTGTCAAGCCTACCGAAGGCGATCACTCAGCAACTTTCCCCTCAATTCCTGAAGCCAGTCGCGGCTCCTCATCACCCACACCTAGATCAATACCACTGTCAGAACGCGGTCCCATGCCCAAGATCACAGGCTGGGAGCGAGACACAAGGTCTAGGAACACTTCCCGTACCATAGACATGGGCGCCTACATGGATCCTACTCGCCTTGCAGACCAAGCCGTCGACTTGAATTTAAAGCTCATCAAGTGGCGCATCGCGCCCTCGATCGATCTTGATGTCATCAAAGAAACCAAGTGTCTTCTGCTAGGTGCAGGTACTCTAGGCTCTTATGTCGCGCGCAATCTCATGGGATGGGGTGTGAGAAACATCACTTTCGTTGACAACGGTAGGGTCAGCTTCAGCAACCCCGTACGACAACCGCTCTTTGATTTCAACGACTGTCTTAAAGGGGGTTCACCAAAGGCCGAAACAGCAGCTCAAGCTTTGAGACGTATATATCCGGGTGTCAACGCTGCCAGTTATTCGTTATCAGTGCCGATGGCCGGACACCCTATTATGGATGAGAAAAGGGTCAAAGCCGAGTTCGACCAGCTACACCAGCTTATCACAGACCACGATGCAATCTTTATCCTCATGGACACACGCGAATCACGCTGGTTACCCACGGTCATGGGCAAGGCCGCAAGCAAGATTGTCCTAAATGCTGCTCTTGGCTTTGATTCATACATGGTCATGCGACATGGAGTCTTGTCACAGTCGAAAGAGGAGCAACTAGGTTGCTACTTCTGCAACGATGTCGTAGCACCTGCCAATTCGCTCAAATCAGCCACACTCGATCAGCAATGCACTGTCACTCGTCCTGGTGTAGCAGCCATTGCATCCGCATTAGCAGTTGAGTTGCTTGTTTCAATATTGCAGCACCCAGATAAGGCAGCTGCATCTGCGCCTCCTGTAAACAATCCTTCAACGCAGCATCCGGACCACCCATTAGGAAGCGTTCCTCACTCACTTCGCGGCTTCCTCGCTGATTGGCGTACACTCACAATCAGAGGGCAAGCCTATGATTGTTGCTCAGCTTGTTCACCTACAATCCTTTCGCTATACAAAAGTGAAGGCTGGGACTTTGTGAAGCGCGCAATCAATGAGAAGGGCTATGTGGAAGAAGTATCAGGCTTGGCGGAAGTCCAGAGAAGGGCTGAAGAACTTGACAACGAGGTGGATTGGCAAAGTGAAGGTGAAGAAGACAATGATGAGGCTGAGATAATATAGGCAGGTACGTTGCTCACGGTATGAAAACAGTGGTTTGGGAGTGCTATTAAAATGCAGAATTGTATTGTAGGAGTAGGATATCCATTGAAAGTACGATTCATTCTTGGCTTTTTTCTTGCTCTGGTCGTGGAGAATATCAGGATGAGTTTGTGCATTTTTACAAGTCGTTTCTGTTTCGAGTACGCACATTTGGAGATATACTTTGTGGAGGAGGTCTTCTTGCATCGACCTTCCAGATTCGGCAGGGTATAGGCCTTCATGCATCTTGGAAGTGACATCCCTCTGTCTTCTGAGTGGAGTTGTCGACATGACTCAACGTTCCAGTGTTTACCCAATAGAGTAATTGAGTGGTTTTCCGAGGATGTTCGATAGCCCCCTTCACCTGCGTCTTCTCCGCATGGCCGCAGCGCGTGATATAGACGACGTCCCGCACCAGCGGCTCTCACGGCCCGCGTGTGGGGATCCAGCTGCAACTCAAGACTTCTGCCGAAAGTTGCAAATGTTGTCGACCATTTGCACTATACTTCGGGCATGAAAACTTACTGGCCTCGGTGATCCCATGCTACTATTCTTGCTCTTAACAAGGCATTGACAACCTCTTCCGTGGTGAGGTGCATAACAGATCAGATATCACCTCCGCTAAACGACTTGCTCTATGATATGCTTGAACCGGTTAAGCTTTCATGTACCTTTAGGGTTTCTAGAGCCAAGTCAGATGCGGGAGGGTAACGGCAGCCGTCAGCAACTATCCACAAAGGTCAAGAAGCGTTATGCAGCTCAGTCGTAGGTAGGGAATAGAAGCTGGATGTGGAGCTGAGGACTGCAGAACCTAGGTTGGTAAGCACTTCTCATGCAGCTTTCTGCACCTTCACGTTTTGTACCCTTGTTTCAGCTTTGGCAAATGCCTCCTCTTTCGATCAAGCCGAGGAGACTAGGTCCATCAGTCACGGGATGCCACCCTGCGTCCCAATGATTTCATGAACGTTTTGATGGCCTTGGGGATATATAAACACTGCACCTCCCTCCCGTTCATGTCTCTAGATTCGGCTCTACAAGCCTATAAACGACTTGAACCATGAAGCTCACCAACTCTCTTCTCCTGGCGTTGGCTGGCCATGCAGCTGCCCAGCATGTCCATCTAGATATCCCAGAAGTCTCTCATTACATATCTGCTATCGAGTCCGAGTTCTCGGCATGGTATCATGGACCAAGACCAACGATCCCTCATCCAACCCATCCACCCAACCCTTTTCATACCCCAGCACCATCAAGCTGTGCTTACTGGCTCGAAGACATCAAACACCAGGGCATCGCAGCATTCAACCCTAGCCCCTCGACCTACCAAGTCTTCCGCAACGTTAAAGATTTTGGTGCAAAGGGTGATGGTGTAACTGATGATACTGCCGCCATCCAAGAGGCCATCAGCTCAGGCGGTCGTTGTGCACCAGGCTCATGCAGCTCCACCACAACCACACCTGCAATCGTCTATTTCCCTGCTGGCACTTACATGATCTCCTCGTCAATCATCGACTACTACTACACTCAAATTATCGGGAACCCCAATTGTGTGCCCACGATCAAGGCTTTTGCAAACTACACCGGATCAAATGGTCTTGGGTTGATCGATGGCGACAAATACGGCGCCAATGGTCTCGGATTTGGAGCTACGAATGTATTCTACCGACAGATTCGCAATTTTGTGATTGACACAACTTTGGTTCCTGCGAATGAGTCTGTGACTGGTATTCATTGGCCGACTGCTCAGGCTACTTCTTTGCAATTCGTCACCTTCAATATGAGTCAGGAGGCAGGCACACAGCATCAAGGTGTATTCATTGAGAGTGGGTCTGGAGGCTTCATTGGTGATCTGACCTTCTATGGCGGATTGTATGGCATCCAGGTAAGTTCGACTCCATTCTCAAAGTGCTGCCTGATACTGATTCCGAGGTCCTAGAATGGCAATCAGCAGTTCACGCAATCAAGACTAACCTTCAAAAATGTGGTAACGGCCATAAACCAACTATGGGACTGGGGTGAGTACCAAATCGAATTGATCTTGGTAGTGCATGTTCTAACAACTTCTAGGTTGGCTCTATCAAGACATCACCATTGATAATTGCTCTGTCGGCATCAATATGTCTTCCGGTGGTTCTGCAGCGCAAGCGGTTGGCTCAGTAGTGTTGATCGATAGCACTATCAGCAATACTCCTCTGGGTATTGTCACCGCACACAGCGAGACCTCGCAGCCTCCTGCTGGCGGATCTCTAATCCTGGAGAACGTCGTTTTCAACAATGTACCAGTAGCTGTTCAAGGGGCTGGAGGCATCACAGCGCTTTCAGGTTCGTCCGGCTCAATCACTATCGATGCCTGGGGGGAAGGCCATGAGTACACTCCAAATGGACCCACAAACTTCGAAAGTACGTTCCCTGCCAACGCTAGGCCTGGATCACTTCTTTCCGGATCGAAATACTACTCTCAGGCCAAGCCTCAGTACCAGAAATATCCAACTTCAGCTTTCGTTAGTGCTCGCTCTGCTGGTGCCACAGGAGATGGTCATACAGACGATACAAATGCTCTCCAGGCCGCTGTCAACTCAGCAACAGCACAAGGAAAGATCCTGTTCCTCGATCATGGCGACTACAAGATCACGCGCACACTCACCATTCCAGCAGGCGCTAGGATTGTCGGAGAAACTTACAGTGTCATCTTCTCATCTGGCGAATTTTTCAACAACATCAACTCCTCACAACCAGTTCTTCGTGTGGGACTCAACAAACAATGGGGAAGAGTTGAACTCTCAGATTTGATCATCTCAACACAAGGCGCGCAGGCTGGTGCTGTATTGATTGAGCACAATCTTGCAGCACCACCGGGCAATCCGTCTGGATACTGGGATGTCCATACTCGTATTGGCGGCTTTGCAGGCTCGAACTTGCAGCTTGCTGAATGTCCTACAACACCGGATGTTCTCACTCCACCTGCGGCTGTAAACACGAATTGTATCGCGGCATACATGTCTTTGCACATCACCTCAGGCGCATCAGGCTTTTACATGGAGAACAATTGGCTCTGGGTGGCTGACCATGACATCGACGACCCTAATCTCACACAACTGACCATCTACGCCGGCCGCGGACTGCTGGACGAAAGCGACGGTCCTGTCTGGCTCGTCGGTACTGCAGTCGAACACCACGTCAAATACCAATACCAGTTCTCAGACGCAGCAAATGTTTTCGCCGGCTTCATCCAAACCGAAATCCCATACTACCAACCCAATCCTCCAGCTTCAGAGCCTTTCCCATATGTGGCAGCTCTCAAAGATCCTTACTTCGCTCCTGTAACCCAAGCTGTTAACCTCACTGCCTCCAACACCTCAATCCCTACCGAAAATGCTTGGGGCCTGAGAATCGTCGACTCAAACGATATTCTGATCTATGGCGCGGGTCTCTATTCCTTCTTCGACAATTACTCGACTAATTGCTCTAATCAGGGTAATGGCGAGGTTTGTCAGAACCATATTGCTGATATTGAGGATAGTAAGGGTGTGAGTATCTATGCTTTGAATACGGTTGGTACGCATTATTCTGTACAGTTGGATGGAGTTGATGTTGCGCTATATAGCGACAACTTGGATGGGTTTGTGGAGACGATTGCAATTTTTAGGACTGGATGAATTTGGTGATGGTCGTGTATTTACTTAGTTGAGGACACTTTCAGACACTTCCTCAAACCAATTCATCATGTCTTCTAACGGCGACTTCCCAAGTGGTACAAGAAAGCAATCTCCTCTCCGCAGACTCTCAAAATCGCTCTGGCAAGTAATTATCACAAATCGGCACTCCACGCTTCCAGGTACTCAACGCCTCTGGACAATATCTCATTCATCAGCACACCAGCTCCAAACATAAATACTTCATCCAAAATCTGAGTCCACACTTTATTCCCTCTCCTCTTCAGGACATCTGCAGTCTCGGAATGTGCCAGACTTTATAGCGCAAACCGGCATCGCATCGCCATTTTTACATTGAGTAAGGTAGTCGATAAGGACATCAGCTGCGATCCAGAGATAGAAACAATATATAGGAATCATGTAAATGTTGCCGAAGACCAAGTCGAAATACTCTTTGCCGTGGCGAAGGTAGAAGTAAGCGACGACAAGGATGACTTTGGAAATTTCGCGTAACATCATCCCGTAGGGGATTTCCATGATTGTCCCGTCGTTCTGGTTGTTAAAATCTTCGGTCTTTTCCATGGCGCAACACGACTGTCGTGATTTCTTGTGGGGAAACAGTGATGTGGAGGAATCGTTTGGTTGGTCGTGGACCTTTTGAAGCAAGAGCTCATCGAAGATAATGACTGTTTGATGCTCGGCTGCAAGGCAACTGCTTGATGACTCTGAAGTAGTGACCTTGCTCGTTGTGTCGTAGCTTCCGAGTGTATGAGCACGTTTTCGTTGTGCGTCAATGATGACTCCAGGAATCTCCAGCCGGGATACACTGAGGCAATTCTCAGAGAACGTGGTCATACTCTCGAATTCGTTATGTTGATGATAATGATAATGATTCGCTGTGACTTTTAGCAGATTGGGTTTATCGTAGCTTTTCAAATCAATTGGAGAGACTTTTTCGCACCAGCAGTTGTTGATTTTACTCTGGACCAACCAGTCGTACTTCCCACCGGTTAGGGCTCGGACTCTAGCGAGAGCATATTCTTTGCGTCTCGTGCAAGTAGTTCCGATTAGATCCGCGATCACCTATAGCAAGCCAGATTCCGTTGGCTGGTATGTGGCGACGATGTCAAATCTTGGTAGTCATCAACGCTTGCTTGGAACTACATGCTCATTGCGCCGCTGGCCCACACAGGCAGCAAAATCAGTCATATTCACCGAATAGGTGTAGGATAGTTCTAGATGTAAGTATAAAAAGTGTCCATCAAGTCGTGAAAAGGATTCCTCCCTCGGGATTTCTCACTTACAAGAAGAGTTGCACTCACCCATCATTCGTCCAGCCTCATACAACTCACCTTGTCTTATACCAATGGAAAACTCACAAATCGGCGGGTCTCGTGAACTTAGACCATCCTGCCACAAGTCTCGGTCTTGGGACTTCAAGCCAAATACTGATTCTGAGTCTTCTAATCGCGAGGCAGCTGGCGAGACATCCGGCTCATCTTCCACGATCACAGACCTTGACCGTCAAGACTCCGTCCTAAGGCCATCCTGCTGGAGGTACAACTTTGGAAATCAGGACTTCGCAGACCCTGCTTCGGGTTCTGCTTCTCTGAGTCTGGCCGCACCACACTTTGATCGGCATTCTACCTCTGCCACAGCTGCGGCTCTGCCCTATTCTGCTTTGGCCTCTTCTCGATCGAGATGTCCTATGACGTCTCATGGCTCCTGGCATGATGCATCGCAACAGAAAGAGATGCGATCACAGCATTCACACATGCCAGTACAAGATGCTCCTTGGCTCCAAGGACCAGCACAAGAGTGGGGTAGAATGAGAGAAGAGAATGAAAGGTCGATGGCAGAAGAATCTCATAGGAGAATGACCCGAGAAGACGACTTGAGAGACCGATTCAAGCGTCCGAAAAGTCCAGGAGCGAGACAGAATTGTATACGCCAGTATCATATTATGCAACAAAGGTGTCTTGATCATGCCTGCGAACAGACGCCCTGCTTCGATGAGGCTTGCACGTTTGGTCTCCCACAGGACAGTGGGTGCCGTTACAGCGGGTCATTCTACTTGGATGAACCAACGAGTCCTTGTATGTGGGGCTGGGGTAAAGTTTTGGTCGAGCACGCAGAGAGGTATGGAAGGGAGGCAGCAATGATGGTAGATCTAGAGACGATGGCGCAGTCGTACAGGGAACGGCACAAGAATGACCAAAGGTTCACGGGTCCGGCATTGGTTAGGGACCCTCCGGACGCTCCAGATGGGAGCCCTTACTATGTGGTCGTCAGACCGTCGGAGCAGAACAGATAGAGGCTCAAGGGCGCCAAGATGGCATCAAAGAAGAAGAGGTTCCACAGTCCTAGCAGTTCATGAAGGCTCGAAGGCTCCCGAGGCACAATGATATCAACAAGCTATCAGAATGCACAACTGTGTTCTGAATCTGAGTCTGTCCATCGAGATAGCTTGTGATGAGGTTCTCTCTGTGGGAATTGCCATCGTTCGAAAAATTCTGTGCATTTCTTCAGCAGCACTGTTTAAGTGTTGAGCGCATTGGGAGGATGGAAAAAAGCAGCGGACTGTTTTGTCAGTGAAATGTGTATTCAGAGCACGTACCCGCCCGCCCACTTCTCAGCTGTTTGATGGTGCAGGCAGGTGCTGGTGATGTATCAGGAAGGCGCATGGATAGACATTTCCTGGGCTTCGAATTCATGTCGTAGCAGCGTGACTACTTGGTCGAATCGACAGACAATCGTTGCCGACAATGCGGACCCTTGCAAGCTATATCTGACCGCTTCTTTATGGCCTCAAGTGCAGGAGCTGAGGTCGCTAAAGCGCAGCTGAAAAGAGTGCTTGGCCGTTTCGCCCGTTTCGGCCAGAACGCGTCTATTCTTGTGCGCTGGCTTCACTCAACCAACTCTCCTACGCGTACAACAGCCGACCCTGCATGCTCGTACGGAAAACCGGCGCCACGGAGCAGAGCCGCTATTTGCGATAAGTTTTTGACTTTCTGATATCTGTGAGACACGAAAGCAGACCTAAGGAGGTTGAACAAAGTCAAGTCGTGTTTTTCTCGGTCCTTTCTCCCTCTTGTCTATCGTGCCTTCCTTGTCCTCCGTCTTCGTGTGTGCTCACCTCAGCTTCGTGCCTGTCTGGAACTGTCGATTGCCGTAACATCTCGTTCGCCATGCTCGTCTCAACCATCGTCTCCGCTCTGTCGCTGTTCGCGGTCGCTTCCGCTCAGTCCTCTGCCACCAGCACAACAGCTTCCACTTCTGCCACTCACTCCGTCGTCGCAAGCGCCGCCCCTGGCACAAACGGATACGATTATCTTGGATGCTACAATGAAACAACCGGCATAGCCGGCACATCCGGTGCCCGCGCTCTCACCGGCGGCAAGATGGAAACTGGCGATAACACCACCGTCGCTGAATGCCTGGATTACTGTGGTCAAAACAGCTACCAATACGCTGGTCTCGAATATTCGAAAGAGTACGTTACACCGAGGGTCAAGGGAAAAGCAAGGAACCATACTGATTTAGGATCTACAGGTGCTGGTGCGGTAGCTACCTCTCTGCTTTGTCAAACAAGTTGTCCGAATCCAATTGCTCACTTGCCTGTGTGGGCAACGACTCTGAGCTTTGTGGTGGTTACCTTACGCTTTCGCTCTACAACCTTACGAGCAAGAAGGCTGGTTCTGATGATTCTTCTTCGACCAAAGGTGCTGCTTCCTCGGTCTCTGCTTCGAGCTGGACATACATGCTTGGTGCAGGCGTCATGGCTCTGACGCTTGGTGCTACTTTGTAAGGTGTTTGAGACGAGAATTATACCCTGGGAAGATACAAGTACGGCTGTTGGGATATACGGACACGGCGTTTGGAATATCAAGTATCATGAGGAGTTACCACGGCATGAATACCAAAGACAAGATTTTCGCACTTTGCTAAGCATTTTCGCACTTCCTTGCATCCGTTGACATGCTCAGCCTGCTCCCCATGGAAACAGACATGAGAAACTTAGCTGCCTGCCAAAATGCACAATAGTTTAGGGATCAAAGTTAAGTCTAAGGAGAAGACACCCTGGTAGGTGCTCCCGATAGCTGTGCATGTGAAATAGCACCCATCAAAATGCAAAAACATATCCGGATTGGAGATGTGTCCACAGAGAGTCTGTAGACATGAACACTCTCAATGGATGTGGACAAGAAATATTAACTATCAAAATGCACAATATTTCTAGAATCAGAGTTGCATCCAAGGAGAGCCTGTGTCTAGGTAGATGCTCCCAGTGGACGTGAACAAGAAATATAAGCTATCAAAATGCACAAATGTATTCGATCCAAAGATGTGTCCAGGGAGATTCCGTGGGGAGGAGTGTTTTCAATGGATGATGCTCTGATTCTCAAAATTACTGTGCAAATCTACAAGGTTGTACTGGAGAGAGGCCATGGACGAAGCAGATGCATACTGGGCTGGTCTATTCACCCCTGCCATGACTGAAAGTAGATACCAACACTCTACAACACGACTTCGAGAGCGTGAAGTTATCTCTGCTGGGCTACCTACAGCATGCTTTCCCGAACCGCGTTCTGGAGGAAGAACCATACCCAGGATATCAGGTCTCACAACCAGTCACCGAAAGAATGCTCCTTAGGCTTCTATCAGGCACCGTCGTCGTCTCGGCAGCGCCGAGAGCGAACGGAGACGAACACACGTCGAATACCACAATAAAACTCAGCTCGTTCACCTTTGCGAGACTTCACCTCAATTACTCGCCCCTGCATCCGTTGCGGCGCAACACAAGGACACAACCAGCGACCACAGACGACGACCTTCGGGTACCGACACCATCAACAATGCCTGCATGTCTTTCTGAAAGCGAGTCCCAGGCCGATCCCACTATGGCTGACAGCTGGAGTCTCTCCGAAGACGCGAAGCTGAACCGCGAGTACACCCTCGTCGAGAACGACGACACCCGCGAACCGGGCTACCATGTCATTCCCAACATCCGGGCCACTTTGGTCGAGAAGAACCCTAAGAAACCTCCTCATCCTCTCGACCGCTACGCCGACGACCGCAGCTACATCAGAAAGCTCGCCGAACGCATGGAATACTGGGTGTCGGACCCGGCCGCTCGCCTCAGGGGTGGCAAGCAACGAGCATCCGGCGGACGCAACGACGAAGACCGGGTCGCACAGAAGCATACCGAAGACGCCACCTGGGTCGATAACGTCAAGAACGATATAAGATGTTTGTGGGATAACATGGGCATCGGTCAAGATCTTTTGGATGATGAGCTGCAGCGTTTGAGAGTTGCGTTCTTTGCTGAATGCAGAGAAACTCTGGAGAAGATTGAGGATGAGGGCCATGGTGTCGGCCTGGCCCAGTTCCAGACTGTGGTCCGTACTCTGCTGGTCGGACATGACTTGAAGCTTTCAGCAGAGGGCATAAAGATCATGAAGGAAATGGCCACCGACAAGCAGGTTCTTCAAAACCAACACAGTTTCACCTTCGAAGAACAAAGAGACATCAGCAAGTTTGCTGTCCAGATGATGGCTCGTTTGTCCAAATGGGAACATGACCTGCTTCGCAACCGTCTGCTCTCCAAGTTGACTGCTGAGCAAAGAGAAGTCTACAACCGTCAGAAGCTGGATCCAGTCCATCGCTACTTCAACAACCGCGCCATCAAGTCGTTCGCCAAAGGAAAGCAGAAGCTGATGGAAGAGGAACTCGTGAAACTTGTGGAAGAAGAGAAAAAGCACTGCAACAAGCTTTGGTTGGTGGATCTGGAGCGTCAACAAAAGTATCATGAAGAACAGGTAGAAGTTCTCAGGGAACAGCTGGAGCGTCAGAAGTACTGAGATCCGGGATGAAAGGAATGATTTGGGCAGCATGGACTGTATCTTACTTTGACGAATATTTGAGGATTGGGAAGCTACAATCGATGTTCCCGAGAAGCTACTGCTTGTTGACCAAGCTAAGGGATCAGAGGAGGCATGATACCAAGATGTTTCATGGAGATTCTTCCGTGCATCAAGCATTCGAAAAGAGAGAAATGGGGATACTCTTTCGCATGAATACAATTCAGCCAAAGCGTTACAATTTTGTTTGATCAAACAGTTTCATGGCGTGAGAAATATTTGTTGCTGATCTCTGTAGAATCATGTTGCTCTTTGATCATGAGAGGAAGCAGGTGGAAAGAGGTGATCATCAAACGACGTTAGGGTCGGCTGCCGGAAGATCGTTTCCGAGGGCTATCTGCGCTGCGCGAGTCAAGGACTGTCCTCGTCACGAGGCACACGCCTTCCTTTCGCAAAAGCACTGGTGCAACATACAAGTATCTGACTTCCACAGCCCCTCATCAAGAGCCACTAATAATCAGCCTTGTCATTTGCTGCCTTTGCCTAAAGCTTCTCGGCAATGGACAAGGTTGTGACTGGATCGTCTCTAAAACGGAGTACCATGCCAACAAACTGTTGGAAGCAAGATTTCGGTAAAGTTCAAGTCCGGATCTCGTGGTCGGGAGATGATCGACTTTGGCCGACAGGCGATCTCGCAGTTTCTCCTTTCGTCTCTCTTTTTACCTTGAGTCTCACTACAACCTGCTTCTTTGGAGATACAGACACTTCATGAATCTCTGAAACTGGATATTGAGAAATCAATGCGTCTTCGAAAGCACCTGATCTACTATCATCCGCCTTTCTTTGAACAATAAATACTCCTCATGGATCCAAATATCGAAAAGCAGCAGCCAAGGCCACAAGAACAGCACGTTGCCGAAGAGGTCGAGTCACCACATTTCAGCAAAGAATCCTTTGAACGAGACATCGAATCTCCAGACTCAGATGACAACGGAATTACACTCAAGCGTACTGTATCACGCAAACCACCTCATCCTGATTGTCGTCTTTGCAAGCAAGGTCTCACAGACGAAGAAGGGGAGCCTTGCCACAAGCATGACGGTTTCGAGACAGATCCCAACCTTGTTCTTTGGGATGGAGATGACGATCCAGCAAAGCCCATGAACTGGCCCATGTGGCGTAAAGTCTGCTTCTCCATCACTGCCAGTTGCTTTGTCATTGCAGTTTCCATGTCATCCAGTATATTTGGTCCAGCTACCAAGGTCACTGCGCAGAAGTTCCATGTATCGCATGAGGTGATGAATCTGGGCATCACATTTCACATTCTCGGATTTGCCTGTGGGCCTCTAATTTTCGGTCCCCTGAGTGAAGTCCTTGGACGTACTATCCCGCTTTGGATAGGTCTTTGTGGGATGGGCATCTTCCAAATACCAGAAGCTGTTGCTCAAAACGTCCAGACCATCCTCGTTTGTCGCTTCCTCCAAGGCCTCTTTGGTAGTGCTATTTTTGCTGTCGTTAGCGGTATGTTCGTCGACATTTGGACCCCGATACATCGTGGAGTTGGCCTTGGAGCATCAGCAACTTGCATCAACCTAGGCTCAACATTCGCCCCAATCATTGGTGCCTACGCAACCAACCACCTCAATTGGAGATGGACAGCCTGGCTCACTCTCATCTATATCGGCCTGGTTGGCTTCTTCGGCATCCTCATCATACGCGAAAGTTTCGAACCGGTCCTTCTCGCTCGCAAAGCCAAACGTCTTCGTTCACAAACTGGAAACACAAACCTCTATGCCAAATTCGAGGAAACACCTGTCGATTTAAAGATCTTGGTGCAGAAGTATGCCACTAAGCCTGTGCGCATGTTTGTTCAAGAACCTATCTTGATCTTTTGTACGATTTACCTCACTATTGTTTACGGAACCCTGTACCTTTCGTACCAAGCAATCCCCTTCTCTTTTCGCGAACGAGGTTGGAGTGCTTCGGTTGCCTACTTGCCTTTCATCGCCATCACTTTGGGAATCATTTCCGCTTGGATCATCTTCTCCGTCTTCACATTGACATGGTACAAGAAGAGATGGCTAGTCAACAAAAGCGCACCACCAGAAGACCGCCTCCCTCCTATGATCTTGGGTGCTTTCATCCTCCCTCCCGCGCTCTTCTGGCTAGGCTGGTCGCAGGAAACTCATTGGGCATCTCAAGTCATAGCCGCCTATTTCGTCGGCTTAGGCCTGTTGCTAATCTTCATCGCCGGCATAGTGTACATTGTGGACACCTACTTGATCAACAGTAACTCAGCAATGTCTATCCATATCGTAGTGAGAAGCATTGTGTCTTCATCATTTCCTCTGTTTGCTGGACCCATGTTTGAGGATTTGGGGACTGGATGGGCATGCTCAGTGTTGGGTTTTGTGTGCTTGGCCATGGTGCCTGTTCCCATCGTATTCTATTTGAAGGGCAAGACGATAAGAAGTTGGAGTCGTTATGCACCCGGTATCTAGATTAGACATGACACATAGAATAATCTCACAAACAGTTTATATCCACATCTTGGAAAACCGTGAAATCCTTGTAGAAGTGCACTAAGTTTATCGAAAGTCACCCGCATGATTCTTGAAATGAGCACTTCTTTCATTCCTACTTATACAAAATGTACCAACATTCATCAATAATCATTGAGAGGTCTTGTAGTTGGGACACATCATAAGAGGTCAGGTCAACCTGAGTGGACAAAGTATGTAACGAATTTGCAGGCGGGCAGAAACATGGCAATTCGAAAAGAAGAAAATCGCTATGCAGGAATGTCGCTGTTCAATGGTATTGAATGATTGCGCTTGTGGTTTGCATTTCAAGAAAGAGAAAACTACACGAAACACCTTTTGACGTGGGCAAGGGCAAGATTGACATCTGTTCAACCCTAGGTGATCACTGACTTACAACCATAGCTGAAGGTGTCGACACAAACCAGTGTCGCCTGACAGACTCAAGCCTACAAACAAGATACAGCTACCTTTAGGAAATGCTGGGAGGCGAAGAATGTCGATGCATCGGGTAAGGTGTAAATCGGTCGCAAAAGGGGCTCGAGGATGGTGAGAGTGGGGTGACGGAAGACGGAAAACGACGGCGGGGATAAGATGCATGCTGTGGATCGTGGACGATACGATGGGGAAGGGGAATCGGATCGCAATTGCGTTTCGCTTGATCTCGTGGATCAATGGCGTCGGAGAGGTGGACGTCGAATGGTTGATAATTGATTGGATACGATATCGAAGGATCGGGTCGCTCGTGTATTCGCTCGCCTCGTACGAACTGGTCGAACCGCACTGCTGCTAATTTTTGATCAATCTCAGATAAGAACGCCCGCCTGAAAAGCACACCCAACAGCAACAAAAACAGAAACGTAGAATGGGGCGTCAGACAGCAGAACCTCGCGCATTTTACCCATGAAATGGAACGCTGCAGGAGGCGACGAGAGTGCTGCACTGTGGGATAGGGGGAGTGATTTATGCTGGCCAAGCGTGATGACTGGCTGCGACACCAAATCTGTCACTATCCCAGTGGGAGTAGTGCACACTAGCAGCAACGGGGTTAGTGGTGTAAGAATAGCTCGAGCGCAGGATATCTACTCGGCGGTGTCAAGGTCATCGTGAGCAGCGGCGGCAGGAGGAGACTCGACAGCAGGTTCTGTGGCACTGTGTTAGCTACCAGACTCCGAATATTCAGGTCGATGGTCGCGTACCCTTGGACTCTTCGCCGTTAGGCTCACGTTCTTCGCGATCTTCTCTCTCACGGTCCTCGCGGTCCTCACGAGGGCGCTCCTCACGTTCGCGGTCGTCATCACGCTTGGTGTCACGCTCGCGGTCATCGTCACGGTCTCTGGCGTCGCGGTCTCTCTCGCGCTCACGGTCCTCAGGGCTACGAGTGCGGTCGCGGCGGTCGTAGTCGCGCTCACGGCGGTCATCCTTGCGAGGAGAGTGGTCGCCACGGCGAGAGCGAGGAGCAGGGCTGATGGAACGGCGACGAGGAGAACGGTCACGGCGGTCACCACGGTCGCCACGGTCGCCGCGCTCACCGCGAGGAGGACGGCCAGCATCGAAGCGCCAAGAGGCAGAGGGAGGGGTTCTGGCCCACTATCGAGAGCAATCAGTCTTTGGTCGTTTTTGGAAGGCGAGTTCAATTGGGGCGCACCTCAATCTTCAGTTCCTCGTTGCGGCTGATGCGGCGGTTGTGCATCTCGTGGTAAGCATCATCGGCATCACGGCGGCTCTCGTACTCGACAAAGGCGAAACTGCGCATGGTCAGCGACATGCTCGGAGGGCTGGGCAATCAATTGAATACTGACAGTCTGCTGGAAGAGGTGCGAGGAGCGGGAATGTCGCAGCGCACAAGACGTCCGTAGCTATTAAGGTCAGCACTGAGTCGCATTTGGCACAAACTTACATGCGCATCGCGGCGCATTGCAAAATGATCTGATGTAATCAAGTACATACCGCTCAAACTCGTAGGCAAGGTCACGGGCGCGGGTAGCGGGACCGAAGCCAGAAACGTAGAGGGTGGTTGCAGAACGCGACATCTTGGAACCAGATCGATAATGGAGCTTTGGCGTGTACTGAGCAAGAAATCTGTCAATATCGAGCAGACGCGATGGAAATAGAAAGAAAGTCGATAGACTTGTGTCAAATGACGATGCAGAAGATGTGGCTGGGCCCTGCGACTTCCCTGAGGGAGCTCGCCATCTTTTGCTTCTTGGCACGGAAAATGCCGTTGAGGTTGCTTCTCACCTTGCGATGTCTACCAAAGGCTTGGAGATCCTCCTGTTCCTTTTTCTCTCTCCATCTGTAAAGTCGTGTAGAGTGGCTGTCCGATGAAGACATGATAACTTGCGCCTGTCTCATTTGGTCACGGAAGGAAGACAAGTGTTTAGCAGGACGAGCGAAGTGCAGTCACATCCAACACTTCCGTTTGCGGCCAGGTTGGTACATGGAGTCGCTTGTCTTTCACTCGTTATTTGCATTTTCACAAGCAGTACAACCTGCAGCTGTCATTGTGCGAATTACTCGAGTGTCGTAAAACTGGGTCAATGCCCTTGAACCTCCATCCATCACATTCTCCTGTTTGACAACACCCGGTACTATTTGGAAGGCTCCACATTCAGTAATCTTCAAGAGAAGGGAATCGTGAGCTGGCAGCACTGTACTGAGCTGGCCATCTCTGAGCGGCCCGTTCATTCAATGCACTGCTCCTGTGTCAGACCCCTGAATTGTACCAGATACAGAACATTTACTGACCCAAGTCTTCCTTGTGTCCACTCAAGATCTCTCTGGACGTCTCTGGCAGCCTGGATGCCATCGGCAAAGTTCCTTCTGGCAGACTTGAGTCGATGTTGTGCCAATGCCTGTAAAGCTTGCAGCTCTCGAGTTTTGGCATTGAGTTCGCCTGATCTAGTGTCTGCGTAAGTGGGGTACATGATTCGGAAATCCAGAGACTAATTCACCTCTGGGCTTGCATTGCCAGACTACGATCCAGAGGAGTAGGGTCCATCGCTCTGCCGAGTCTTTCTCCCATGTAACCAAGTGCATCGACAGGACTATTACCCTCACTGCCTGAGTACGAGCTCACGGACGGGGCTCTGCTCGGGATTGAGTATGAGCTTCCCCCTGTTGTGATGCTCTCTGACCGCGAAGGTGGAGGTTGGTATAGATGACCATAGACAGGAGATGGTTGGTAAGTTTGAGATACAGCCGTGTTTGCCGATGTCTTTGTCGAGACAGCCCAAGGAGCAGTAGGCTGGCTAGAGTAGGAGTATGTTGCAGAAGGCATTGTTTCTGTCTAAGTACTTGGATAGGGAGAGACAAACTTGAAGAGGAATGAGATGATTGAGATGAGCGTAGCATTGAACTTACTTATCCACCTCCGACCACATCCTTGAACCCGTCCCCTCATCTCTCATCTCGAAACTTGTTCGCTACATCTACTTTTCCATCTCACCACCTCAATACCTAGCACTATCCTTCCCGCGTCACCCAACAGTCAGCTGAGTGCCAATGTATGCGAGTTAGGCGAGGCTTTCGTTCCTTCTATATCACCCCTTGCCTTTGTACTCACTTCGGCTAAGCTGAAGGTATCGTTCCTCCAAGAATTCAAGCGATTCGGGCATCCGCATGAATGAATCCTTGAAAGTTCGTGGTTGCCATGCAGTGCCTCGTGGAGCCTGTAGTCTCGCAACCCGAAGCTGCCGCTGTCAGAGCAATTTGATGCATTTGGGCAGACGTGGCATCAGGCAACGAAAGCCTGTCCAGTAGATTTGTAGACGTCTTGCATGTCGTGCAAAGCTAACAGTACACCCTTGACATCTGTCATGGCATGTTGTTCCACTTGTCAGAGCGTGTCGTACCCAATTCCTCGAGGGAACGCAGCCCGTCCGACGTCCGAGACGGCGATGCTGATTCGTCAATGCAGCGTCGGGCAGCCAAGGAGGGTCCAGTACCACGGCTCTATGATTTGGCGTGCATGCATATTCATACCGCCTTGATGCCTAAGTGTATCTTTTTCTTTATTCGACTTTCTGACTAAAGTCCGAGTTCAAGGTCGCTGGGCAGACCGCTATTTGGGCTTGGGCACCACCATGTTGTTTAGATTCAGGCAGCATTTCTTTATCAGCGAGTACATTGGGTACAAAGCGAATACTTTCGATGGATTGTGGATGTATATACCTCATCGTCTATTGCACTAGTAGGGATGTTCAAAGCATTAGTATGTCGAGGGCATGATGCTCAGGCGACCACCATCGATGACTTGTACATTGCCGTTGTGGTAGGCTCCGGACTTGCCGACGAGGAACAAAATCATACTGGCCATGTCCTCATACGAGCCAGACCGGCTTGCAGGAATCTGAGTGACAGGGAATGAACCTGTGTCTTCGGCGGTCATGTCGGAAGGGAATCCTGTGTCAAGTCAGTATATCATGTGATATCAATGTGGCAGATAGGTACTCACTTCCGGGAGCGATGACATTACTTCTGATGGCGAATGGTGCAAGCAGAGTAGCCAATGCTTTGCCCAACATAGCAGCACCAGCTTTCGTTGCCGAGTATGCCAAACCGGCAGTGACGAAGCGGTTGAACGAAGCAATACTGGCAACAGTAATGATCTGACTTGTTCTGGGGTCATTCGCATCGTAATCTGCGCCTTCAGCCCTCTCTTGCACTTCTCTGCGACCTGTGGCCCAACCTCTCTTCTTGTTTCCGGCATCAAGCAGATGCAAGAAAGCAGCGCTGACAGCGATAATGGCAGATGTGTTTGTTTGGAATGAAGTGTCCCAGCCTGACCAGTCTCTCTTCATAATCTCTTGCAAGTCTTGAATACTCTGAGCTTTGTCGATACCCTTGTGGTCTGGGCCGAGTACTCCAGCATTGTTGATCAGAACGTCGATGTGAGTTGACTCTTTCTCAATCTGCTTGACAGCAGCGTCGACGGATGATGGGTCGGTGACATCGCATTGAACTGGTCTGATGATGTTGGGGTCGATCGATTTGGCAGCGTCTTCGAGATTCTTGACTCTACGTCCTAAGAGGTATACCTTTTCAGCTCCGGAGCGGGCAAGGGCCGTGGCAAAAGCGAGACCAATGCCTACATCACATCAGCAAGGAATTCAATCGAAATGCAAGTTGCTACGCATACCACTTCCACCACCTGTGATGACCACAGTGAGACCCTTGGCTGAGAAGAGGTCTGAAGGGTTGATGGGTTTAGAAGTGTCCATATTTGCTACGAGAAGGAAGAAGTAGGCGCGAGATGATACAGAGGTGTGTCAATCGAGCAAGAGCTTACTTGTAAGGATCACCCTGTTGACTTTGCCGTTAAGGTGGAGGAGAAAGCATGAAATAGGAAGCTCGGTAGTCCCAGCCGGCCCATATCACGGTTGCGAACGTCATAACCAGGTAACGATACTCACATAGATGAAGGGACAGGTCTTTACAGATGTCAATTGAGCCTCTGTGAGCCAATACTGGTGATATAAGGAGCCACAAGCATGTCAGTAGCCCTCACTGTATCATAGATTGGAATGAACACCTTTGACAGCTTGGGGCTTCAGAGTTGACTGGCAACTTTCACTCACCTGCTTCGGTGAAGCCTCCGCAAATGGCATCAGAGCTGGGAGTCTCCTCACCCAATATCACAACCACCAGTCCACCACCCTCTCACTTGGACACTCTCCACCAATCATAGCCTATAGCAAACAGTGAGACACTGTTTGTCTTGCTTATGTAAGGATATACCAAGCACAGACTCTATACCAGCTGTATAAAACAACACCCAGGTTTGGGCTATCTGCAAGCTCCTTCCTTCTTCTTCTTTCTCTTTTCTTTTCATACTTACCTTGTCTGGGTTTTGGCGATCATGAAGGCCGGAAGCCTAGAGGGACTTCGTGCATTGCACAGCGCGCAGAGGTACCTCTACCGATCTCCTGCGGGGGCTCGGCGGGCGGAATTTTTTATTTCACCACACTTTTGTGTGCACTTTTCATTGATGGATCAGCTTGCAGCTGGTCATTGAAGAAGAGCTGGTGTCTGTTTTTGTTTGGGAAAGATGCGTATGTGTGGTGAAGCGTTGTTGAATCGCTGTGCGAGCGTGTTTGTTGATACTGTCAAACCTGAGTGTCCACACAGTCTGTATAGCCATAGAGCGCCGAGCATAATAAAGAAGAGATTGGTCATCGACAAGAGAGTCTGACCAGAAGAGCAAGATCTACAGCTACTGGCCTCTCATCCCCGATGATTACAAGAATTCATCCGCCCGCTTGTTCTCGTCCCAGAAAGTGTGCCGAAGGAGCAGGCTTGGTAGAATCGTGAACTCCTGCGACAGTCTTGCCTGATCAACGAAGCACTGCTATTTTGGCTGTATATGCACCTCAGTCTATGTCAAATTTCAATTGCTGAAATTGACATCGCAGAGGTTGGATCCATATCATATCGTGATGACATAGAGGTGCACTCATGGGCGGTGGGTTGTGTTCTGTGCCCACCATATATCTATATGCCAGACTGGCTTTTTCTGTGCCATAGGCAGCAAACAAGAATGTGCGCAAAAGAAGGATGAAGTGCCTCCACCACTTCTCCTAGATTACCTGATTTCAATTTGATTCGTGTGAGAATGGTCTACAGATTACGATACTGTGTTTTTGTTGCGCTTCGAAATGCAGTGACAGGGTGTTGCCCGAAGCTTGAGAGGCCCCGGCTCGGAACACTGACGTTTGATGAGCTCTCTCCGACAGCTGCCTGCATATACTCGTCAACCATCACTTCCACCAACTACTTCACGCGCCATCATCTACACGCCCTCTCCGTCTCTTGACTCATCGCTCGACATCACTCACACCAAATCCATCCAACACACAAACCCGCAGCACAAGATGGACAGCTTGGTGGCGCAGTACAGTAGACCGGCCTTCAAGGACGAAGGCTATCAAGAGCAGGACCAGTTGGAGCTCGTTGACTGCATGCCCACTGCTATCGACCTCAAGTTCGCACTCCCGCCTGTCGCACAAGTAAGCTTGACCTCGTCAACTTGTTGGAATCTGGCTAACCACCTCGCAGGCGCAATCATGGCTCCGCGCAATGACCGACGACCATTCGAACCCCAACTGCCCTATCAAGCTCGCTCATGGAACAACTACTCTGGCCTTCAGATTCAAGGGTGGCATCATTGTCGCAACAGATTCAAGAGCAACTGCAGGAAACTGGATTGCCAGTCAGACAGTCAAGAAGGTTATTGAGATCAACCCCCAGCTGTTGGGTACCATGGCTGGTGGCGCTGCCGATTGCCAGTACTGGCTCGCATACCTCGGTATGCAGTGTCGTCTTCACGAGCTCCGTCACAAGCGCCGCATCTCGGTTGCCGCCGCCTCAAAGATCTTGGCCAACCTGGTCTACCAATACAAGGGCATGGGATTGAGCATGGTATGTTGCCACTGCTCCTGTCACGCAGATCATGACTGACTTCACCTAACAGGGTACCATGTGCGCTGGTGTCACACCGCAAGAAGGACCCGCTCTCTACTACATCGACAGCGACGGCACACGCCTTGCCGGCAACCTCTTCTGTGTCGGCTCGGGTCAGACATTCGCCTACGGTGTTCTCGACGCCGAATACAACTACGACTTGTCAGATGAGGACGCTCTCGAGCTCGGTCGCCGCAGTATCCTGGCAGCCACACACAGAGATGCTTACTCTGGTGGTTACATCAACCTGTACCACGTCAAGGAGGAGGGCTGGGTGAAGCACGGCTTCAACGATACCAACCCCATCTTCTGGAAGACCAAGCTCGAGAAGGGCGAGTTCTCCAACGTCACAGCCGACTTGAACTAGATGTAGGCAGGCTTGACCGTGGATGCATAGCGGGATCGGCGTTCTATGGCGGCTGGTGCTTGATGACTTCTCAAACTTGTAATCATACAGACAACTCTGATGGTAGACGAAACGATATCCAATTTTCTTGAAACATGTGATGTGCATCTATTTGTCTACTGGAAGCTCATAGCTCTGTTCCCACGTGGCGTAGAGAGGCTGGGTATGCTACAAAAATGCATGATGGCCCATAGCTCCTATAGCAGGCTCAAGTACAGAGAGAGCCATCATGATATCAGCTCTCATTGGCTACTTGTAAGATGTGAAAACATTCGTGAATTGCAGCAAATGTACGCGCGAAAAATTCATATGGGAGAAAGTGCCTGTTTGCTGAGCAATGATACTTTATAATGCTGTCTCGAGGGCAGGTGCGGGTTGTCTGGCTCTTTCTCCACGCGAAGGACGTCACCTCCGAAGTGGATGCTCCTGCATTTTTGTGGAATTGACAAGACTCGAGGCAACTCACTAATATCCTACCACTACGAACGAACACCTACTATCGTCCCTCAGTACATCTGTACATCAGCTGCAGGCAGCAAAGTCGATCACACGTCCATCGGTACCAAGGCATCTCACGTCCGCCCCGCGCCCGCATCGCCGCGGCATGTTCTTTTTAGGCGCATAGACTACCTTGGTGCAACATAATGATTACGGATCTGGAAAGGACATTGGGAGTTTTCCTCAGAGACCTGCCTCGAGAATTCAACAACCGCTACACAGCAGAAGCAGACTCGCTCCTCCGCTCTCGCCTCTTTCGTTCCCTTGTCTCCGACGATGAGTCCAAGCTTGCTCTTCTGTTCCCGAATGGTGTGCCAGAAGAAGGCCAGTGGGTTCTACGCGACGCTCAGGGCGCCGTAGATGGCGCAGAATACACAGCTGCGGCAAAAGGCCATCCATGCGGTCATATATTCAAGGCTGGCGAGTCAACATACCACTGCAAGACATGTGCTGCCGATGATACATGTGTTCTTTGCGCAAGATGCTTCGCCGAATCCGACCACGAAGGCCACATGGTTTATATCAGCGTCTCTCCAGGCAACAGTGGATGCTGCGATTGTGCCGACGACGAAGCTTGGGTTCGCCCAGTCCACTGCACAATTCACAGCGCTGACGATGCGCCAGGCCTCAAGGCCGCTGGAAAGACAAGCCAAACGCCGACTTTGCCTGATGAGCTGCTCATACCTGTCCGTATGACAATCGCAAAGGCCTTCGATTACATGTGCGATGTCTTCTCCTGTTCACCAGAACAACTACGCCTGCAAAAGACCGAGGATACTGTTCGAAGGGATGAGTTGCTATCACGTCTCACTTCCCACCTCTACGGCGGCGCTGAGGTCGATGAGTCTGATGAAGAGTATGCTTTGGTATTGTGGAACGATGAAAAGCACACCGTCACCGACGTCCAGAATCAAGTAGCCAAAGCCTGCAAAAAGGCCAAGAGTTTTGGTCTACAAAAAGCCATGGAAGTCAACGACAATGGCAGGAGCATTATACATTACTCACACGACCTTCCCGAACTCCTTCGGATGGCTGCAATTATAGAACAACTCAAGGTCACTGTGACCGTCCGGTCTGCTAGAGACACATTTCGCGAGCAAATGTGTAGCTCCATTGTTGACTGGATATCGGATATCTCAGGCTGCTCAATTGCATCAGACCCTCATGTTCTTCGCAATACAATTTGTGAGGAGCTGCTGCGGCCCTGGCGCATGGGAAGCGAGGCCACGAATGCTTCTATAGGAGAGGGCGGTATCGATGATCACGAGCACGAAGAAAATGTTAAGAACCGAAGAGAGGAAGCCAGATGGTTTCGTCCCTTGGCCGGCATCAATGTCGTTAGGATCAATGTTGAGAACGATGACGATGACAACGAAGAGGCCGACGATGATGAGGACGATGACGATGAGGGCGACATGACTATTGAGGAGTTTCTCATGGCAGAACACGAGGATCTTGGCGCTGAAGAAGCCATGGACTTGGACCTACAAAACCATGATCCCCTCGCTATGGCTCTCGATGACAACGACATGGATCTTGATCTTGTGGATATCGACACTGAAGGCCCTGCTGAGAATCTTGAAGCGACTCTTGCTGGATATCCTGCACCTCCACCACCTCCACCAACCACTCGTCGTCGAACAAGATCTGTGACAGTGAACGAATCTGATGACGGAGAACAACACCCGTCATCAAGACCAGATCCACCTTCTCAGCCTTCGGCACCTTTCTCTAATCTTCCAAAAACACCAAAGGTTAGAGTCAAGTCAAATCGCCCCATCCGGCCGGCTCGTTATTGGCTCGAAACTCCCGAAGAATACAGATCACAGTCAGCCTCTACCCCGGCGGAAGACCTCTGGCAAAGAGTGCGTCTTGACTATCTCATACTGTACGATCTGAGGATGTGGAAGACCCTTCGTATTGACCTTCGTCATCTATACATCAGTACTGTTGTCACTGTGCCTCAATTCAAGCGTATACTAGGACTTAGATTCGCTGGACTATACACCATGTTAGCTCAGCTCTATCTTATCGCTGACCGCGAGCCGGATCATTCTATCATCAATTTGTCTGTACAAATGCTTACAACTCCTTCAATCACAGCAGAAGTTGTGGAAAGAGGCAATTTCCTCACCAATCTTCTTGCCATTCTCTACACGTTCCTCACGACCCGTCAAGTTGGATTCCCGAAGGACGTGAATCCAAACGCGACACTGGCGTTCGATGCAGGCGCTGTCACTAACAGACGCATGTTCCACTTCTTCCTCGATACACGCTATATGTTCCAATCCGCCTTCGTACAAGAGAAGGTTCGAAATGAGCCCCGGTACCTGATGCAGTTCTTGGACCTGGTCAAACTTCATCAAGGCATTTGTCCTAACGTTCGAGCCGTAGGCGAGCATGTCGAATATGAAGCAGACGCGTGGATCAGCGCTACGTTGATCATCAAGGAGATCAACAGGCTTTGTCGTCAAGTCGCAGAAGCTTTCAGATGGTCTGACGACGACGATACAACTCCAGTACAAAGAGCCATCAGATATGCCGCGCAAGCCACCTTCATAAACGCTTTCGGCCTCGAGCGTAACAGATTCCCAAGTGCCGAGATCAAGGAGGCCCAGACTTTCCTGCGTCTGCTTACCAAAAAGAGATCGAAATACCTCGAGACGATTGGCCGTGAGGCTACATGCCGCGATCAAAGCTACAGTCTACCTAAATTCGACGTAGCAACTGGTGCAATGAGTTTCCATCATCCTCTACATTACGTCTTATCGTGGCTGCTTGAGGCAGGTGTAGATATTACGCGCGAGCAAATGCTAAGAGTGCTGCAATTCACCTCTGCTGATTTCAAGGACCCTTGGCAGACAAGCTGGAAGACCGCACCACAGACTACCAATTATGATTCGGCTGAGATCATGACTATGCTCTTTGAGCATCCCCTGCGTGTTTGTGTCTGGCTTGCTCAAATGCGTGCTGGTATGTGGGTCCGCAATGGCGTGACCCTCCGGCATCAGATGCATCAATATCGCGGAACAGTCCAGCGGGACGTCTCTTATCAGCGCGATATATTCATGCTGCAAGCAGGTCTTGTGCTCTGCGGAAATTCGGATGAATCATTGGGCGAACGATTCTTGGCTCAGATCGTTGACAGGTTCGATCTGTCCGGTTTCGTGAATGGCGTCTTCGATCTTTACCCAGGTTATGATGAACAACAGAGGCTTGATGTCACGGAAGATTTCTTCCATCTGCTCATTATCCTGCTCAGTGAAAGACAGAATCTTTTGCCTGGCCAGGACAAGCCAAGCCAGCATGTCAAGCTCTTACAGCGTGACATCGCACACGTCCTCTGCTTCAAGCCTTTGTCATTCTCAGACATTTCCAATCGTTTGACGGACAGAGTAGCAGACTCGGAAGAGTTCGACGCGATACTCGAGAGCATGACAAATTTCCGTGCGCCTGAAGGTCTGAACGACTCAGGCACATTCGAGTTGCATCCTCGTTTCATCGAGCTCATTGACCCATACTACGCCTACTATAATCGCAATCAGCGTGAAGAAGCCGATACCGTTTACAGAGAGTACATGGCCAAGAAAGTCAACAAAAGTGCTGCAGACATTGTTTTCGAGCCACAGCTCCAGCCCATCAACTCTGGACTGTTCAAGACCCTCGGTGCATTCACACAAACTACACTCTTCAGTGAGGTAATCTACTGGGGCCTCGAATTCTGCTTGCGCCATGACGAGTCAAGCGACAATGCACAGATCACCAGGATTGAGACCATGCTGCATGTCATTCTCCACCTTACACTCCTGGCTGTGATCGAAGACGTAAATCCACATGGACCGAAGCCGATGGTGGCAGAGGATAGCTTTGTCAGATTGGCTCTGGCCGTCTCACATAGTGAGGAGAGCGCCGACAAGACCATTATTGATACTCTTTTCCGTCTGTCCAAGATCAAGGCATTTGCATCTTGTACACCCAAGGTACTGCATATTCTCAACAAAATGTCTGAGAAGTGGCCAGAAGAATATGCTTGCGCCAAATCAAGGCTGTCACCTGACACCAAGGAAGAGAGCGCGGAACCTGCGCCTAGTCTATCTGAGGACAAGGAGGCCAAAAAGCGAGCTGCGCTTGAACGTCAGGCACGAGTCATGGCACAATTCAAAGCACAGCAGACATCGTTCATGGAAAACCAAGGCCTGGATTGGGAAGCAGATGATTACAGTGACATGGAACAAGATGACGAGAAATACAAGACTGTCGAGACCAAGGTCTGCCCCTTCCCCAAGGAGCCTTGTATCCTGTGCCAAGAAGACACCGACGACAGTAGGATCTACGGTACATTTGCTTTCATCGCGCCGAGCAGAATACTTAGACAAACGCCTCTTGATGACAAAGACTTCGTGAGAGAAGTCTTGGACACGCCGGAGAATCTCGATCAGTCTGCGGACGCCATCAGACCTTTCGGCGTCGCCAAATTTGCAACAGAGACAGTCGAGAAGCTTAATACTGATGGTTCCAAGGGTACACAGGAGAAACGAGGTCTTGGAAAAGGCTTCCCGCACCACAGTGCCTTCCAAGGTCCTGTCCTCAACAGCTGCGGCCATATTATGCACTTTGGTTGTTTCGAAGCATACCTGGCAGCGACCAAGAGACGACATACGCAGCATATCTCACGTAATCATCCAGAGCGACCCGACACGGTTGAATTCATCTGTCCTCTTTGCAAAGCACTTGGAAACACTTTCTTGCCAATCATTTGGAAGGAGAAGCACTATCATCCATCATCAACTCTTGATCAGCAGCAAAACACGTTCAGCCAGTGGATTTTGGATCAAGAAGCACAAAGACTTGCCGATGAAGTAGGCCAGTTGCCTTCAAGTGTCTCCGTTCGCGAGGCCCATATGGATTACATGCAGAAAGCTTTAGTCCCCACGCTAGCATCATCTTTTCCGCAGGCTTCATCGCATGTCCTGGAAGCTCGTTCGACGGATCCGGATTCGGACACGCAGAGCTCTGAAGAAGAGTCGAGATCAATTATACCGGAGATGGTTCGCAGAGTGGCGGATCAGTTCGAGCTCAACCCAACTGGCCTGCCTGGATTGGAGACCCTAGTCAATTTGACACCAAGGTTGGAAACCTTGAGCAACCTAGCTAGCAGATTTGATACTCGTAACCGACCTGCTACGCCATCTGCAGAGCTTAAGAGAGCATACAATCGCATCGAAGAGAGCCTGAACCCGATCGGTGCTTTGAAGCCCAACACCATCGGACTTGAGCCTGGAACACAATCTTCAACGATCCGCCTAGCCGAGACCCTTTGCAACACCTTGGCCTTTACCGTTTCTAGTATCGAGATCTCGTATCGAGGAGTCGCAAGCCCTATGGATGGTGAGACTGGCACTTTACTTGACACGATCTCAGAACAAAGCATGAAGACCTTGCGTATCCTTTCTGAGACCGCTCGCACTGCGACCGCTACTGCTGCTGTTAAGAGCGGCATGCCCGAGTATCTCAGAGAAACCAGAGTACACAACTCGTGGGCTGGTCAGCTAAAGAAGGTCTTCGGCGATGCATCTGGTGAAGACCCAGCACTTACCTATGCCTCATTACTCGGCCACGATTTGTTTACCTTCTTCGCTAGTTGTGCTATCAATGAGGTACCCATGGGTGAGAACATGCATCACATTCTCAGACTCTGTTACTCTGCAGAGCTGATCAAGGTGATTGTCACGTTCTTGTGCCGCGATTCGGTTCTAGATGCTCAGCAAGAGTCTCATTCGGGTAGCTGGGATCTGTCAGGAATCAAGCTGTTCCAGACTTGGTGTAAGGAACATGATGCTCTCAAGTTCAACCCGCACATCTCGGGATCACGTCTCTCCCAGCAAGAGTTCAGTGATCTGAACTGGGATGTACCGGCTCTGGGCAAGTTGATTGATGCATACGCTCTGACATTCCTCAGGAAGGCTTTGCTCCTGACTCATGTACATTTCGGTGTCGATTTCACAAACTCTCATGTGAACCCGGACTTACCAGAGGTGCAACGTCTGAGCAAGATCCTTCGTCTCCCCACACCCCAAGAGGTAGTAGGTCAACTCGGTAATGATCAAGGATTCCAGATGATTGCTGCACGATGGATCAATAGCGTCCTTGTCAGTACTGCGGCAAAAGAAAGACTGCGAACAGACGCACAGTACCTCAGTCATCCTACGATCTTCGAGCTCGTTGGCTTGCCCAAGCACTATGATACTCTAACAGAAGAAGCCATTAAACGACGCTGCCCCACAACCGGCAAAGAAGTTACGGATCCAGCCATCTGTTTGTTCTGTGGCGAGATTTTCTGCAGTCAAGCTAGTTGCTGCATGACAGACCGCAACAAGGGTGGTTGTTATCAGCACCGAGAAAAGTAAGTCGGCCCGAGTCTACGATGTCAAACACTACTGACAACTACGCAGGTGTAGCGGTAACATTGGCATATTCATCAACATTCGCAAATGCATGGTCCTATTCCTGCATCACAGTCATGGTAGCTGGTACCATGCGCCTTACCTGGATCGTCATGGTGAGGTCGACCCTACGCTACGTCGTCACCACCAGCTCTTCCTCAACCAAAAGAGATACGACAAGCTGCTCAGAGAAGCATGGCTCAATCATGGCATTCCTAGTGTAATCTCAAGAAGACTTGAGGGTGATATGAACACAGGAGGATGGGAGACACTTTGACCATATCACATCAGTAGCATTACATGCATTTGGAGGAGTTATCGGGTACTTCCATTTATAGATCATGGCAATTGAATATGCATTTATCATTTGTCTCATCGATAGGGACTCGCAAAGAAAGTATTGTATATCGGTATAGCTACTCAAGTACAGTATCAGACTACTGCACACCGAAAGCATGTCATTCTCAACCTCTTCCGTTTTCGGAAGCGCGTTCTCGGCCGTGTAAGGCCTACTTGAGCCACTACCCACCTATGTCATTTATGTGTCAACAAAGGATTTGTTTGTACAATACTCCTCCGTGGAGGTGTTCTATCGTTTGTTTAGCAGAGATGTCAGAGAAGTGTCAGAGGCTTGTCAAAATTGTCATTTCGAACGACAGATTTACGCACTTTGTCTCAGCCCTAAGCACGAACCCTGAACTTCTAGGATAGACCTTCGGGTCTCGCTCTCCTAAAACTTGACCGACACTAGCGCCACATGCACAGCCACTGATGCACTTGTTCGCAGGTTCACTGCTGTCATGCAAGACTTGATGATTGTTCTAAGCGATGGATTTAGGCAAGACTCTGTGAGCTGGTTGAATTGACGTTGCTGTACGTACGTGTGTGGCTAAAGAAGGAGTGAATAAATGGCGCGAAAGGTGCGAAGGCTGCACCAGAAAAGGAACGGCCAAAAAGCGCGGCCGCGAAAACATTCCATCACGGTCCAGACCCTGACAGTTCAAACCAGATCGGCGATCAAACACAAGCGTCAGGCCCTGGCTGGTCTTCTAGACGTGGTCAGCTCAAAATCAGCGAACCATCTTTTCTGCGGAGTTTCTCTCCAGGTGCGTCCAGAACTGTGACAATCGCACAATCGACACGACTTTTCAACCACGCAGATGATACGACAGGCAGATAGCTCTTCTGCAGGCAGCGAGAACAGCGCTCCTGCTGCACACGCCTCGCATGCCAGTCAGCCCTCGCATCGGCCTGTCGTGCCCATAGTATCGCAACCTATAAGCAAGCCCATTGAATTACCGCCACAATACCGCCCGAGGAAGCCACGAAAACAAGTCAACGTCGCATGTCAGCCTTGTAGAAAACGAAGATCAAAGGTAATTCCATCAGTTTTCTCATCTGCACGAACATTGTTTGCCATGGCACTTGCGGAAATTCGGCATCAGCCCAGACTGACTTGTCCACGTAGTGCACGGGCACAGCTCCATGCTCACGATGCGTGGCAGAAGGCAATGAGTGCATCTTTGACGGTCGAAAAGATGCACAAGAGCGCAACAAGGAGCTTCGAAATAGCGAAAAGGCCCTGGCCAAAGTGTTTCGCGTGCTAAAGAAATTCGAGAATGGCGATTCATCCTCGGCTGCTGCATTCGCCCAGATCAGACAATTGGCACAAAACGAAAGCGATTTTTCATCATTCGCACGCGAGCTCTTCAATTTGGATGACAAGACGAATGTTTTTGATTTTGCCGATTTCGATGGGTCGGGTCCTGTGATTCCAAAACATGAAGACGAGTCGCGAGGATCAGTAGTGAGCTGGTCCCATATCTCACCAGCACAGACTGGCGACTGTGATCTCACGGTATGGCAACACAATGCTACCACCAGAATAATCATTACTAATACTGCTCTAGCCTCGATCATCAGATGAGAGCAAACATAGCCCGCGGGACGTCTCTATGAACGAAACTGCATTGACGAACTCACGGACAACTCCTCATAACGCATATCCTCACACTGGCCACGCGAGTGTAGGTTTAAGGTCCGACTTTGGCAACCTACCATTCTCGAGTGCTATCAAGGCGAACGGCTACCCTGCACACATTCAACACCAACAACTAGAGAACCTCAATACCTCAGCGGAGTATAGCATGTTACCACTTCATTCGTTCGAATCCGAGGCGCTTGGTAGAGCATACTTGAGTTTCAGGGACGCGACGTTGCAAATGATAGCCGATGGAATGCCTGCTCGAGACGTCCTCGGATCACCGGATTATGTAAACCTGGATCTTTACTTCCGCGAACGGTTACCCACGGATGGCCACTCAGTCAGTACATTTGTCTGCGAGATCATGAAGAGTCTGGCGAATCCGGACATGTATGCAAAATTGGCTACAATGGTTCTTCTGGGGCCATTGATGAGAGTAAGATTGACCTTTCTCTCGTGCGTTCAGCCTCGTGTCCCATGCTAATGCAACACAGTGGATCTTGTTTCCTACATCAGAACACTATCGAAGGATACCAGCACTCATGCGACCTCTGCCCAGCCAAAGATTTATACCACACAGTCCAGCTCTCGACCTTGCACCTCAGTGAGTTGTCATGAACATTTCTTGACGTTGGAAGCCGCAAAACTAATCCGTCTTTGCAGCCCAGCAATCCGTGGTGTGCTAATGACTGCCTTCAACGAAGAGTGGCTAACACCTGAAAATCAAATCACCGCGGCTCCAATTATCAACTGGCCGCATGAGCTAAATGAAGCAGTCTACCACGACAAAGTCGCTGGTTGCCTGCGCTTCACAAAGAAATTCGAAGATCACGTGTGTGAACCAAACAATTGGACGTTCTCCAAACGTGTGCTCGAAGTGTTCCCGAGTATACAGGATCACGGTGCCATCATTGCACCCAGACCTGGCGAAGACTGATGCTGGTCATCAGACTCTGATACCCAAGGGGAAAATTGGACAAAGGACAACAAGGAGGAACAAAGAAAAACGGAGTCACTATTCAACACGATAACGAGAACGAGGAAGTAACGGCAGAGCAAGACTACTGTAAACATGACATCCTTTCTGGACAGGAAACAGCGATTTAGCATATTAGCGATTCTCATTCGGCCAAAGCAACATATGGCATATTATTGGTTCTTTTTTTTCGATTTCTTTCTAGGGGTGGCAATCTTGCAAGACAAGAAAACGGTTTGGCATTCCTCAGGGGCAGTTCGTTCAATCCTTGCAGGAACGCATGATGCATCTTTTTCCGAATTGTATATACAACATGTACGACCGATGACCTACCACCCTTGATTACACAAGAGTGACTTAATACATGATCGATCAACAATGCCTTTTTGGAAGAATGCCTCAACTCATAAACTGCAGAAAAAGAACCTCGAGCAGGTACAATGCAGTAGTGACAGATATTGCACCCAATGCTTTTGCATGCAGGAGACTTACAAGATGCCCATTTGGAGCACAACCAATAATACAATGCTAGATACATCTTTGGTGTGGTCCGGAGATGGCACCGAAGCACCAAACAACAAGCGGAGACGGTACCGCCTGCATACGAGAAACACACAGCCACTAACAAAGTGCCGACATGACATATTGTATTTGCACTCGTGTAAACCCACATATTCGGGAACTTTCTATGTAGATCTAGAGGGGGCGTCTCCTCCTTTTCTCCGCGGCTATGCGCATATGCATAAAGGAGACAGGCCCGCTGGTAAGCGGTAAGCTTTTGAGATGGCCTTTCAACAATCCCATGTAAGAATGCCATGGTTGATTGATGGGGTTTTGGCGGAGCCACGGCCGTAGGTGGCTTGATAAGTGGCTCGATATGAAGAGGTTAATGGTGTGCTATATGTGGCGTGATTTGTGAGCAACAACTCTCGCTCTATGTGCCGTGTGTGGTGGTGGTGGTGGTGCAACAAGGCTCGTGAATGAGGGATATACAGCCTTCTGGGGGAGAAAAAGCTGTATACGAAGTACGAGAATGATGTATACTAGATATCACTGTTGGGCACGTGTTTGGAAGAAGTGTGTTTTCATTGCCTTACTTGCTTGATCAAAAGAGATTAGCACTTAGCTTACGTGCGAGAGCAAGGACTCTGCCTTTACTATGCCGAGGTGCCCATTGAGATTGCCCTTCTTTAATCGCCTCCACTCGTCGGCTGCAATCGCCTTATTGGTATTATGTTATTGTAGTCGCACACGAAGGCGGTGTGGCATAATGGATAGCGGCATGTGGGTCGCGTATCCAGCAGCCAAAAATACGCCAACATGATAGGCCAATAATGCTGCTGGAGTAAACTCGGGAGCCAACTCGAGCTCTGTATACGAGTCTCGGAGGACCAATGTCACGTTTCCTGTCCAGAGCACTAAATACAATGATTTTGCAACGTGGAACCGCCAGTTCCGGGATGCCGAAGCAACAAAAAGAGGCACTGGTGGAAGAATAGACCGGAAACAGGGGGGCGCGCGTGATTACGGGGTTTACTCCGTCCAAAAAATTCACCCTTTCGTCATGACTGCCAAGGACGTGCAACCTCAAGCCATTGGCAGAATACAGCATTCGACAACTCCGCGGTTAACGGCAAGAAGAGGCCCTTGACATGAGAGGAATTTTTGTCTTGCTAAATGCAAGAAAGGCAAGAGTCATATCCAGTGCTCTTAGGGTGTCGAAGGATCGTATTCCAGAGCAGAGCCTCCATTTGGGGTTAGCGTACGCAGCAGAGCTTCAAGCTGGACGTCAGGTTCCCATATTCCATCGTGTCTCAACTCGGCCGTACTTGTCCGCACGCTGATTGGAAGACATGCGAAGGTAGCGTGAGTGGTGTTACACCACTTGTATGTGAGGGAGTGGACAGCAGCACGCCTATGGCAGCCCATCAGGCCCCTCAGGCGCTTCGAGGCAGTATTTCCTCTCGACCAAGCAAGACTGGCTTGTTGCTTTGTATGTCACAGAAGACGACAAAAGTACTAACCGCGGACAGCTGCTGACATCATCGAAGTCATAAAGGCCTATCGAATTGCAAATGTATGTGACACGAAGAGGCAGATGGAGAAGAGCGCCGGACAATGACTGACAGTAGGACACGTCTTACTTGCAACGAATAACCTGTCGGAAGCTTGTTACACGGGGCATACTGACAATTGGTGTCTTGTACAAGCTTTGTCGCAATCGTTCTTGTGAATGCTATTGGGATTGGCATTCGCGAATTTTATGGCGATGACCAACACAGTTCCAGAGACACCAACGACCGCAAGAGACAAGCCGACGTACGATTGGAGAAGTCTGCTGCGGTCGATCCCCAGACCAATCAAGCTCGGAGGGCCCTGACTGGGTACTGTCGATGCCGAGTTCACACTCTGGTAGATCCAAGACCAAAACCTGTCCAACTCTTGACTGTGCGGAAACTGCTCCAAGCAAAACTAAGATTTTACGCGTTCGGAGCCACACACCCTGGTTGTCGAGGGAGACAGCGATATGTGCGTTGGCCTCTGCCGGAATCGAATGTGCAGTCAAGCATCCAGGCGAGACGAGGACATGACAAATGTCTCTGTCGTTGGCACAGCAGCACAGGTTCAACTGTGTCGCGCAGATAACGTGCCTCAATAGCATCTTGGCGAGGATAAAGTCGACCGTTGAAGGATGATTTTTGGTCGATCTTGGTTGCGGTAGGCGATGCTAGAAAAGGCGAAGGTAATGACGGACCATGGACGCTTTGGTGCGCATCATGTACTGTTGACCAGGTCCGAGATGGCAAGACGCCTCTTTGGTGAGTTAGTTGGTTCGGTAACGCTCTCACTGTCCTCTAGACTGCCATCCCTAGCGCTGTCTCGGCCATTCATGAGGTTGACCCTCTGGGTGATGTCGCGAACAGAATCATTGTCGGAAGCGACCGGAGGTTCCGAAGATTGCGGTTCGCGGGCATTGAGGCCCCAAGTGAGCAGGTCTCCGTCCTTGATGAAAGCAAGTGTCGATGAAGCGTCTCGGGTCCTACGCATGTGGTCGAGGATGAAGATTGCTTCTTGGCGTGGACGATCCATCAACATTTGAACGAGGTCGTTGAGATCGCGCGATTCGGCTTCCAGGTTCTGGTACTTTCGCTTGATGGCAACCATGGGCGTGGCATCTGGATCTGCTGACCAGGTACACTCGGAGTTTTTTGTGACGCAGACAGAGCAAACTGGACGTTGGCCATCGCACTGCGCGAAAGGGTCAGCCTCTTGGACAGAAGGGTTTGTCTACTTGTAGGACAGAAGGGACCGGGACAGAAAACTGCTCAACCGGACGTCTATGCTGCCAGGTCGAAACAAAAGTCGATTCATACCTTGGTCTTTCTGCGACGACAGGCATTGCAAGCAACGGCTATCTGATGCCGCTTGGCTTTTCCCCTGGTTGGCGACTCCTCCTTGGCCGACCCCGAGCTCCTTCTCGAGCTTGCGTGCTTCCCTCGAGAGCGCTCATTCATTGCTCTCGGGACGCGAAGCTCAGCCGCCAACTCGAAATGAGCCAAGACCCTTTTGAGAGCAAGGTCGTGAGAACAACGAGGCGAGTTGTCGCTTTTGAAAGAAAGCCAAGTCAAAGCCAAACGATGCGACCAACAGATGTGTCCTGATTAGGCGAGTTGGCGACAGGAAGTCTCGGGGACTGTAAACCTTGGCCGAGAGTTGAGATTTGCTCACCCGACACCTTTCAAATGTGCTATTGCTCTGGTACCGAAAGAAAGCAGGTTAGACGGCTTGCACCTAATGTAATGTCTGGGCGTCGAGACCGGAGAAACTATAACCATGAGATAATGCATGCATCATCATGGCATTCTTGAAATGTGGTAGACAAATTCCATCTTACGAAACAGATTGTGCTGTTTCCAGTCGAGGGGGAGGCAGCTCCGTCTGAACCATCAGGCGCCACAGCCTGAAGCGCTGAGCCGCTTTCCCGCCACCGAATCTGGCCACACATCGACCTTCTCAGACCCACAACTCTTCGGTCTCAAAACCGATGCCGCGCGACAGCCTCGCTGATGAGAGGTGGACCCCGCTCCGCAGCACATATCACCAGCTCCTGCCCTCGTTGATCACTACTTGAATCTGGTGTGTAGTCATGAAAATCTACCTCATACCAAACAATCCTTGATCATATTGCTTACAGTACATAACATCACATGTTGGTGCTTACTTTGACGAGAAGCCAGCCCTTGCCCTGCAGCAAGCGCCTTCTGCCTAGAAATCCACTCCCTCCCCGCCTTCCTCGCGCCCTCGCTTCTCAGCGGCTCGCTCTTCCTTCATGATCGCATTGACGTGATCTCGGAACAGCTCAATGTAAGGCTTGAGGCTCGTCTTCTGCCAGTCCTGGACTTTGTCGTCGGCCCCTTGCCATGAATCAATCTCGGATAACAATTGTTGCACAGTCGGTACCTTCTCCGGTTCAAACTCCTCGAATCGACGGACATCGATGGGAACACAAACCCTCCCTGTACCCGGATGAATGACAAACGGACTTTTGAGTAGATGGTTCAACTTCTTTGAAACTTCAGCATCAAGCCGTGGGTATGTGTACTCAAGACGGATGTCTTGTTTGGCGTGTACGAGCGTCTCGGGTGTCAGACTAGAAAGAGAGCCAGACACGGAAGCAACAGCATCAATGTCCGCCCATTTCTGCGTGCTGCTGCGATGTGGCGTGCTGTCCCATTTCCTTTGTAATGCTGCCACAAGACTCTTGTCCGGTAGAAGTTGCAGCAAGTGTGCTGCTTTCTCGGGGCTAGCCCAGGGATCCTGCTCTAGCAGCACATCGGTCTGGAAGTAGCCATTCAGAATTTTCAAGCTGCGGCTAAGCACAGTATTAGCATATGGTAAGACAGCTGCTTGACTGCGACTTACTCGATATGTGGATGTAATGGTCTTCTCAAGTTCACCTTCTTACCAGTCTTGTCGCCGCCCTTCAACAGTTCGAGGTAGCCAGCAATTGACTTGCGCTTGCTGTCGTCCATTTCTCTTGCTCGTTTGTCACTGATCCACGCGTGAGCACCACGTCTACCAGAGTAGACCCACATGATGTGCTTGAAACCGAAATCATCTCTTAGTGCCTTGTCTATAACCTTGATGGCCATGGTTATGAACTGCCAACACTTCTGGCAGATGCTAGCTCCAGAGCAGCACGTTCTGATCTCGTCGTAATCGGTCATATCAATATCGAATACGAGTTCTTTGGCCAAGGGTCGGAAGGCACTTGCGTTGCGTAACGTCTTTCTGTCGCGAGGGTTTGCAGAGTAAACAGGGCCGATTTCGAAACGAGTGGGAGTGAGTTGAATGCACTGCTTTCGTAACTCTTCGGCGGAGTTGAATGATTGGTAACGGATGTAAGCGTCGTTAGGCAGGACAAAGGCCAGTTCACGGTTGCTGAAGTCGGTCGTTGTGGTCGGAGAGTGGTTCAACCATTGGAACAGATACTTGAATGGGAAGAGTCTCTGATAGAAAGCGCGCAAAACTTCTGCATCTTTGCCGACGTTGGTGTTACCAGATTTCCTGTGCTATGTTAATTTATGGCTGAGTGATAGTGGGTTCCTGACCTACGGCTCTGGTTGTGATGATGCTTGGACCTTGGTCTGAGCACTCGACGAGAACTCATCATCTTCGTCCATGTCGTCGTCGTCAAACATATCCTCCAGCGATGCTTTCTCGACATCGTTGACTACGGGTGCAGGTGATGATTGAGTGGTCTCATTTTGCGATTCTGCTTGTTCGTCGAGGGCACCAGACACAGCCTCTTCCATGACTGTGTCGTCGACGGGAGGCGAAGACGGCGGATTTGGTGATTCGGCGTGTGGCATCTTGTGGTCTGTAAAGTTATGGTTTACTCGACTGAAATGGTGTTGATCAATGATCTTGATTGTTGACGACGCGCTCGAGTAGCGAAAGACGCGCCGCGTGGACCGCGTTTGATTGACTCTGCTGCATAAGTCATACACAACTATGCAGATATCGTACTTGCACAACCCATACCAACAACCTTCCTCCATACTTGACATCCAAAGATACTGTCCTTCTAAAACACCGAATGCTTACACTCGCTTGAGACATCAGAACTCTTGGGTTCTGGGGTTGTTCTTCGGCAACGGGGTTTCTAAAGGAAGCGATCAGTCAATGTAGCCACTCACCTGTAGTTGTGTCTGTCGATTTTGGAAGGTTGATTCTGTCCTTGCCATGCGCACCTTCCTCTGGCGGCGAGATGAGTTCAGCATCTGATTATTAACGCGTTGCATGCATTCCCACCGTTCTTCTCACTCTCCATCCCGAAATCTCGGATAAGTATTCACTTTGTGACTTTCTACCCAGCGAATATGGACCAGGAACTGGTTCCGTCTGCGGGCTATATAAGTAGTGACTCCGACTTCTATGGCAAGTCTGGGTCTGCTCCTCACGATTGTGTATGTTTATGCTGATGACCACATGCAGGTACTCAAAAAACACGCAGAAAATTCGAATCGCGCAGCAAAAAGACCACTACCAAGCAGCTCGTTCAGCGTTGGCACAGAGATCGAGCAGCCCATCCTACTGCCCCTGTCACAAGCGCATCACCGAACGCTCTTGATCAGACGGCTCTTTACAACAGACTTGAAGGTGTTCCAACAGCTCGACAATTGGACGAAAGCGTAGATGACTTCCTTAAGCGCCTGCCACCAGGAACTACCATCACTTCCAACTGGATTTGGATCACATGTCCCATACTCGAAAACAAAGTTCAGGCAACGGAATCGCGACACGTTCCGGAGTCGGAAGAGTCACCAGAACAGATGACGCATCGTGCTCATGCTCTGTTAAGCCAATTTGCCGCTGAGAAGGAGAGAATCATCAGTGCCAATCCAAATTCAACACAATCAACCATTACCAGAAAATTGGGCCCTCTCAGAGAACAATTGAAAGAAGACGTACTCGATCTTGCGGTGGGTTGTGGAATGACTGATGGAAAGTGGATGCTCTTCCCAAAACCTGAAGATGTCAACAGGGTCTGGAAACTCGTTGCCCAAGCAGTGGTCGATGGCAGGCTGGGTGATACAGCCAAAGTCGCTCCAGCAGATCCACCAGACCCGTTCGGAGCTGCCCAAAAGCAGCAAGCAAGTCATCTGATCTGTGTCTACACTAGAGACTTCTCTGATCTTGACGACATCAGAAGAGTGCTTGAAGAGTTGATCGAGCTTGGCCTTGCTCCACGCGCCTCCGACGGTGCGATTTACTACAAAACCCACGCATACACCCACCTCAACATCGATTCCTCAAACTCTTATGGCCTCAAAGCAAGTCTCTACTCCAGTAAAGACATCATAGGCCTCTCGAAGGCTACGAAACAACCACCGAAGAGAAAGCAGCAGACATTGACTAGTATGCTTGGTGATAGCAAGAAAAGGAAGACGTAGAACAGTGAAGAGAGAGACGGAGGCCCGAGGGTCGCTATTGCTTGTTGAACGGTCCTTGTCTTGCTACCAACTTTGACATCACCACGTTGCTCCCCCTACATAACATTGTAACGCAGAGAGACTTACGTATTCAGTCGTCCAAGTGGCTTCAAGCAGAAATGAGCCAGCTTGACACTGGTTTTTTTGCTGCCTCCCGAGTGTCAAAGGACGTGAATTCCACTTTGCTCTGACCATAGCAGAGAGTCAAGTACACGCTATAGAAATGCAGAAAATAGAGTAATGCCCACTGAGAAGCGATCTCTCATCAGCTCTCTTTGGCCATGTTCTTATTTCCGAATAGAGCTATGCACTGTTATAGCCACACGCATTACGGACCCTCGCACACGGAGAGGTGGTGAGTGGCTCATGTTTCCTGGGACCCCTTGGTCGACTGACACTGATGACCATCGGTCCAGAGGCATGAGCATGTTGCTTAATGGAATGACAGATTTGCGTACTGACAACGTCGACCTCTCCTTATCTCCGACAGCGCTTCCTTGACAATGGCTTGTGCTATGCGGTGTACACAGACGGGAGGTCGTTCCTCAGAGGATCACGAGTGGAACAGAAGAAGGAATCACGTGTTCGCACCATTGTCCGCGGTAGGTGAAAGCCTGACCTGCGGCGATTGCGGTTGACAACCAACTTCGATCGAGTAAAGCAATCGAATAAATATCGAGTAACACATCCAGACCTTAAGCGATTTCGGGATCAACAACAAAAGCTAAACAGGCACGTTGTCAACTTTTCCGGCCATCTCCGCGACTCGAGTCTGACCAGCCTTGACGACAACCGCATCGCGCTCGTTGCGAACTCATTGTTGAGACCAGAGGCAACATTCGTGATCATTCGCGACGCGTCCATCACTATATATACTGATATGTGTTCTTTTATCGCCTGACTACCACTCCATATTTCTTATCTGCGGTCGGAATGCCAAACTCAAAAGATCATTGGCGGTCGGCTCCGGTAATGACCCGCGCTGAACCTTTCTTATCAGCAACGTCCGCCCAACGCTGCAAGCGGCTCTTCACCGCAACCTTGGCTTGGTGTTTCTATCGAGTAATGCTGTCGATTTAATGGGATGTGCTGGCCCCCGAGAGGCAAGTCAATGGCCGATTCTGTTGAGCAGGCCGCTGTCCGTCCTGCCAAAGGCCCCTCCTTCCTGTTGGTTCTCCAACAAGTCTTTGCAAGTGCCGTTAGAGTAGAGCAAAGGCACAATGGCTAAGTCGGGTGGGTAGGCGGCTGCCTTTGAAACATCTTCATGTACCCCATACAATAAGAGTTGCCCTACCCCAGATCTGGTTTGTATTCTGACATCTACCCTCCTTGTCTTCTTTTCTCCCTTACTAGAAATTCCTCTACAATCTCCACACAGCTATTTCTCCATCTTGCAGAGTCTTGATTTGTCCCTGTACACACAGTACTACGTAAATACTTCCAGAGTATCTGTACCTGTCTACAAACATATACAGAAGCCGTCTTTGGATCCCTAGAAAATGGCACCTCACGCTCTCTCTCCTGCCGTCCGTTCGGAGGCTACCTCACCAACACCCACACAAGCACAGTCCGACATTACCGTTCTCGCATCCTCTCGAGCAGTGATCAAGGGTCGCCTTACATCCGCAACGATTGTCATTTCTACCGTCACAGGCAAGATCCAGTCGATCTGGGAGTCTGTCTTGCCCGCCTCGTCCTTCCCTGCTGGGACTCCGTATGTCGACCACTCGCCGCACATCTTGATGCCAGGATTGGTAGATGCACATGTGCATCTGAATGAGCCAGGAAGAACAGAATGGGAAGGCTTTTGGACAGGCACACGGGCAGCTGCTTTTGGTGGTGTAACAACGGTGGTGGATATGCCTCTCAATGCCATTCCTCCCACGACAACGGTTGCAGGGTTCAAGGAAAAGATTGCCGCTGCACAAGGAAAGTGCTGGGTTGATGTTGGCTTCTATGGCGGCATCATCCCCGGCAATGTTGAGGAATTGAAGCCATTGGTCAAGATGGGTGTCCGAGGCTTCAAGGGTTTCCTCATCGACAGTGGTGTATGTACACATCATGTACAGCAGCCAAGACGCACAAGCTAATGATCATCCAGGTCGAAGAGTTCCCTGCCGTATCCTCCGAAGACATCGCCAAAGTCTTCCGCGAGCTTGGTGATGAGCCCACAACAGTCATGTTCCACGCAGAAATGATTCCCCCAGTCACAAAATCTGTCGGTGACGATGTGCAGATATCAGACCCTCCTATGGTCCCCTCTGGTCCTCTGGATGTATACCAGACTTTCCTCGATTCGCGCCCTTCAACATTCGAAACATATGCCATTTTGGAAATCTTGAGCTTGGCACATCTGGCACCACAACTCCCTTTGCACATTGTGCATCTGTCAGCTGTTGAGGCTATTCCTATGTTGCGAGAGGCTCGCGCCAAGGGTGTCAATATCACGGCAGAGACATGTTTCCACTACCTCTCGCTCGCCGCCGAGGCCATCAAGAACGGAGACACAAGACACAAGTGCTGCCCACCTATTCGCAGCCAAAGCAATCAGGATGGGCTTTGGCAGGAGATGTGCAGACCCGATGATAGCGTCATCAAGACTGTAGTCTCTGACCACTCACCCTGCACACCCAACCTCAAGCTTCTGCCTGCAAACGTGCCCGGCGCCATCGAGACCACCTCCAAAGAAGGCGAAGGAGATTTCTTCTCCGCTTGGGGTGGCATCAGCAGCGTAGGTCTCGGCATCAGTGTTCTGTGGACAGAAGCCGCCGCTCGCAACATCACAATCGAAGACGTGGTACGCTGGTGCTGTCTCAACACTGCCAAGCAAGTTGGCCTGGAGCACCAAAAAGGAGATATCGCTGTTGGTCTCGATGGCGATATTGCAGTGTTCGATGATGAGGCTGAGTTTATTGTACAGCCTAACACTATGCTTTTCCGCAACAAGTGCAGTCCCTACCAGGACAAGACTTTGAAGGGTGTTGTCAAGGAGACTTGGCTCCGTGGCCGTAGAATCCACACTCGCGATCAAGGTTTCGTTGAGAAGACTGGTCCTGCTGGACAGCTTCTTCTTGAGCCTAGAGTCAAGGCCGAGGTGTAGAGAGCATTTGTCTTCAAGCATGTTTCTAAAAAGGATGTGATGGAATTTGTCGCATCTAAGCGTAGTCATATGTGGCTGTTCAGCGGTCTATACAATTTATCTACAAGAACTCATAGCATCTATCATTCTCCTGCTCCCTCTCGATTGATTCTTCAACCTTGAATTCGCCTAAACATACTGCATTATGATGACTGTGGAGATCAACCAGCCCGTTTACATCGCAGATCGATTCACGCGAACGCTAGGAGTGATGAGCAACGATTTGCACAGAATATGTTCAAGACAAAATAGCAAAGTTTTACATAGTAATTGGAGATATGAAGAATACATCCTTCTTGTGCCCACATGGCAGCTAACAGTAACGCCACTTCATGCAACCATCGCTTTGTTTCAGAACCACAACCCAAAACGCCGAGCGGAGAACATCTCCCGCTCTTCGCTTACAACAACAAACAGAATAGAGAAAGGTGTTACAGAGTCTTTGCGCTCAGAACCTCAAAGTAGCCTTGTCCAAATGTCTCAATGCCTGAACATCACGAGCGGCATCATAGCCCATCTTGTGCATGGGGATATCTTGAGGACGACCACCAATGGGGCTGCGGCTTGCAGGACGGCCTGGGAGCGACTGAGGGTTGCTTGTCTCGTGAATGAGAGAGCTGATACTTGGAATGGTGGTACCACCGCTGACAGGAGGCAGAGTAGCAGGAGGCAGCTTGGCGGACTCGGAAGGAGCGCCTGCTGCCGTATCACCCATAGATCTGGGGCTAGGGAGAGGAGGAACAGTCTTTCTCGAATCATTGGCCAGAGCGGGATCGATAGAAGGTTGACCGTGGCTAGGAGGGCGATCCGGTAGAGAAGGACGGTGTGCATGGTTGATCTGAGGCAGAGATGGATGCGGAGGAGGAGGAGGGTGGTTGTGGATCGGAGTCAGTTGTGGGTGATGAGAAGGCGGAGGCGGGGCGGGCAACGAGTTGTTGGACAGCGGAGCAGGCGCGCGGTCGAAGGCAGTGAGCGGAGGTGGGTAGTGCGGCGAAGGCTGTGGAGGATATTGCGAAGGATGCAGGTGGTGCATGGGCGAATGATGATAGGCGCCGTAGGGCGAGTAGTGCGGTGGAGGGGTGTGCATAGGACTTGGAGGAGCCCAGCCCGGAGGACCGTAGGACATGGGACCGTGTGTGTACTGCGGTCTTGGAGGGTAAGGAGCGCCGATGTTTGCAGACTGATGAGGAGAGTTGGCGAAGGCTGGACTGGTCATAGGACCTCTTGTGACAGCGGGGATGGCATTCTGTTCGTGGACAGTCGACTCGGGGTACATGCCCTTCTCGGGACGAATGTGACGCAACTGAGGATCGGTGGAAGGCTGTTGCAGGTTCTGCGCAACGGCTGTGGAGCGGGCAAAGTAGCTGATGAGATGCAGGTGCTGGCCAGTGGAGGTGGTGATGCTGAACGACTGCTTGATCAGGCCATCAGGCTTGTAGCGGTAACCATCAGGACCATCATCCGAAGCATCGTGTTCTTTGGAAGCAGGCGCCTTGGGAGCAGCGCTGAAGGTGCTTCCGCCGCGCTTGCCTTCCATCTCGCGGTATGTGAGGAAACTGCCCGATACACGACTCGCGCTCCATGACTTTCCATCTGTCCAGCGTCTCATACCCGCTTCGCGCTCATCCCACACGAAGACGGAACCAGACTTGATTGATAGTCTTTCCTTTTCCGAAAGACGGCGTTGTACTCTGGGTAACAGACCAATTCTGCATGCCTCAAAGAGTAGAATGGCATCTCCTGGCGTTCGCACGTGGCCGTAATATGTCTCCATGGCTGGTGGTGGTGTAGCCTGTCGAGGCCGAGACAAGTGTTAGTTGAGAAGAATGATGTCTGGCAATGACTGTCGAAGAGTATTGGCCAGTCCTCGATTTGTTCAGCACAAGGTGCAAGTGCACGAGTCAACTGGATCTATGGAGTGGTGGAGGTGGAGAAAGAAGATTGGAAGAATCAGAAGCAGGCAGCAGGAAGGAAACAGCAAGGACAAAACGATTTGGGAGGCAGCTGCGAACACGAAGGAATGCCCTGCGCATGCGCTTACTGGCTCATAGTTTAACTAAGTTAGCTTCGCTTTGATGAACCACCAAGACACCAAGAATTGCTAAGGCCACACGCTAAACCCTCTTTTTGGTACCCCAGTTTTGGCCTGGCTGGATCTCGACATTTTTTGCCCTCGCGGGAAGTTGCTGTTTGGGTCATGATGCTTATGCGACTTGATGACCGGAGAATTCTTCTTCATCTTGAGCTCAAAGTTGTCCTCTCTATCCTCCAGTCCAGCCATCCAGAGAGACTCTTCTGTTTTGTCCAAGCATCGTGCTCGGGTTTGCCGGCTACGTTGACCTGCCCTACATGGGTAACGTTTAAGCTAGCAATGTACTTAAAATTAACGTTAAACTGGTGGATCGACTCGTGTCGACATGTTTAAGCGAATTTTGCAGGGGGCTACCGACGCTACGTTCGAGTCGCTACTTCCCAAAAAGTGAGTCTCCGGTCATCATCCATTCGCTATCGCACAGCATCGATCTATGATCATGGCTTGCTCCAACGAGCCCTAATGCGGCGTCACGACAGCCCACAGTCGTATCTGCCGCCACAGATCCCCGATGGCACTCACTGCACCCCTCCGTCCCTGTTATAGGCCAAGCATTCTTGACCTCGCGCTTGGCAGCCTGTCTCGATCATAGCGCGACCGCGCGCCCTGGCGCCGATCCGGACGAGACAGCTAGGGAGAAGCCAAGGAAGGCTGTGCAAGGAGCGACAAGAAAGGCCACAAGACAGGCCAAGCACTTGTCTCCACCAGCAGACACGGCCCTATCTCATTCTGGGTCAAGCACCAAGAATCAAACGTCGCCATGCATATCCGTCATGCCACGCCCAGAAGGATAAGAGCACGATTTAAGAGTTTGGAGGCGTCTTTGTGGCACAACGCTAGGGCTTCGCCTTTTCCTGCGTTGGATCGTCGTCAAATCAAACGTCGACTCGTATCCAATCCTCCCGCATCGCAAAGCAAACATATTCCCGACCATCCCTACAAGGTCACCATGTGAAGACGTAGAATTGGCCACGTAAGCCCCTGCACCAAAATCCTCCACAGTCATCTCCAAAAATCGATCCGCGACAGCCCTTGATCTTATGAGTGGTGACAGTCAACCTAAAGAGGCATGTCACCATCTGATCCGAGTTGCCTAACAGAGTTTCCGCCTTTGAGCCCAGACAAGATCCAATAGATCTCGGCATTCTTATCAGCTCGGTTGAGTATTTTCATTGATCACCTTTAGTGGATGACCTCCATTCCTTCCGAGGCCACTCCTCAAACACGAGCGGAAAAAGTGGACACTGCAGCAATTCGAACAATCTTACAAGAGCTCGTGAAACACTTTGTTCTTCAGCTACGGTTGTCAACCCGTTGTCTGGTTAAGATCGCGTCATGTGCCGTATGAGGTCGATTTTGGGTTTCTGATCTGGCCTACGTTATCAAGGATAGAGTCGAATTTAAGGACTCTGTCCACGAGGACGGGATAAAGCTTGGCTCGACGCATGGTACGTACAAGCTAGTATCGAACCCTAACCGCCACCGATAGCCAGCCAGCCCAGGAAAACGGGCAAGTCTTACCACGCACCTCCTTGCTTTGCGCTGAGGATTAAATTTCTAAGATACACTTTAATCAGGTCTCAGAGCTACTTTCCATTTTCGGGACTCTTTTGCGATAGAACGGCAGGGATTATTGTTGACTGACGTGCTTTGAGCCTCCGACCGTTTGCTTCCGTATGACATGAAAGCAGGGCACACCACTGTCAGGAAACGCAGAGCTGTATGGCGGAACAGTCTGGCCGCGTGTAGCTTTGTTCCGATCCCGCATATGATCTTGTCGTGTTATGGATACACGAAGGAATGGAGCCACAACGCCGCGATGATACGGATTCTCTTAAGCTCGAAAGCAAACATTGTTTACAGCCATTGAATCACAGTAAACCAGATAGTGTGCTTTGAGGACTCTCAAGGGAGTCTGACTCTAGCGCTTTCAATGGTCATCGAAGATGACTGTGCAGTCATAACATTCTCGAGTCGTCAGCTTGACACGACTCAGCGGAAGCCTCACGAGCTACAGGTACGTATTTTCTCCGTGTACATCATACATGTACCCGGCCCCTCCACTTGCTAGCCGAGAACGTTCTTTTCAAGCATAAATCCCCAGTTACGCTGCAGGCAGGTCCGAGATGGTGAGCTCAGCATTAGGGCTGATGACAGAAGAACAAGGATGATCTCTTCCGATTGTTTGCGAAGATAAGGCTCCGTCGTCATACATAGGAGCGCACGGTGGATGTCATTTATGTTGCACGCAAGCTGATTCCCCTTCGATAGAACTGATGATGGATTTGTAGAACGTTACGCTGCAGCCGCGCGGGTTCCGGGAAGGCAGGTGTTGGTCTCGTGTCTCTTCAAACTTTGTCATGTCAATCGCTGAGATCGCGAGGCTGATGCTTATCCGTGTTACCGGTTGACCATACTCGTTCTGACAGCTGTATACATGTAAGATCTACCTGTTGACATTGCAATGAGGATTCGGAGTATCTTTCTGGTCGATCGTCTTTTGTCACGATACGCGATGTTGCAAACAAGGCTGTCCCGGAATGGCATTCGACGTTAGATGGTGAGCGAGGAAAGGTAGAGCACATCAGCATACCCACTGGTGAAAAAGAACCCAATGTATCTTTCGTTATAGGGAAAGCAGCAAGAAAGGCCGCGTCATTTTGTTGCTCTACATGACAAGGAGCCATCAAGCTCTACCGGAAGATGTCGCCTTGTTTTTAGCCTGTCCGTCCATGTTCCAAAATCTGCTCTTGTATGCAGGGAAGGAGGTCTGGTTCCATGTATTGACCAGCACGCTGTCCGCAACTTCCAGTCAGCAAAGAGGCCTAAGGATCGAAACGGTGGTGTATCGTGTGTTGGGATGTCGCGTGCAAGAATTGGAGAGAGGATTGAAGAAAACGCACCTCTGTGTTCTGTCTGCATATTCCTCCTCGCTCATCTCTTTGACTCCGACCTTCATGCCGTCTTTTGTGAACATGACGTTCTTCTTCTCCATGGTCTTCTTTCCTTGGTGGGCGAGATCGTTGGTCCAGAGGTACATCTGTTGGGCCATGTCAGCATCCGTTGTGCGCGAACGGTCGTGGGCCGAGACAGTTCTGACCTGGTAGCCGACGAATGCGAATGCGCCGACGAAGACAAAGAGGATGATGAGCGGAACGAGATTCGAGATAGCGCCCATGATTGCGGTCGTGGTGTCGCGTCGTGGGAGTTGTGTCCGGGAGGATGCGAGAGAGAACGTTAGGTGAGACGATGCAGTTGCAGCCGTTCTGCGCTGCGAGAGACGACGAAGGTTTGAGGTTCACAAGTCGAATTGAATGTTCGTATTCTGAGATTGAGAACCCACTCGGGTTGCGTATGCGCAAACGCCGAGCGCGATTCGTGTGAAGAGGGACTGGGGACGTGCACGCGGATCTCTGGAGATGCATAAATATACAGTTATCTTATCCATCCCTGTGCTTTGACGCCTGTGCACCTTTGCGCCCCCCTTTCTTCTCGAATGCTATCCAAACATGTCAAAGATACTCAGCTATGCGTAAACCTGCCATAACCTCTTGCAATACGAGCTCGATGAGACAACGTCTGAATCAACGACTAGCCACGTATGATGGCGTCCGAGACCAGAGCTGGAACTACTCCGGCTTGTACAATGAGCCCTAGGCGGCTTGTATATTGAGCCCTAGGCGGCCTGTCACTCTTCGGCAGCTGATACCTATTTCGATGTCCTGGCTCCTGAGTAAACTCCGGTCGCTGGCACCTCGAACCCTGGTTCATTGACATAGTTCTCGGCAGTTGTTCCAGATCAGCTCGTGTAGCTTAACAACTCCCGCGAGCTGAATCAATGAGAGCGTTGAAAAAAGCAGACCTGCTGTCTCCTTCATCTTCAAAACATACTGGGTTGTGGCTGGTTGTTTACTACAAAGCAGACTTTGAGCCGCTGCCGCCTCGTTCAGTAAAGGTAATCCAGCCAACTGCTTTTGGGTAATGATCTGATAGCTCGCAAGTCTATCAGGTCTTCTGGATCGTCGATATAGATGTCCAGCCTCGATTGGGTCTTCAAAAGGAGGTCAAGCTTATACTCAAGCACCAGGTACAAATTCGTCCTTTCGTTCCGACGAGATAAGGAGAGCCTGCTCTAGACCACAGTCTTTCGCTATCTTCGCCAAACGTCCATAGATGTACAGCCATTGGTCCTTCGAAATACGAGGGCAACTGGCGGCTGCATGGAGAGGCCATATGAGCGAGTAGCCGCCGATCAAATCGGCTATCGTGTCCATCTGATCTGGCGTACGTGCTCGTTGTTTTCCTATTCCCAAAAAGAACGGAACACTTGAGCAAATATCATCAACGGTGCGTTGTTCAATCCACCGTGTGTGAATGTAGCGGTCGTCCAGGGGGTAGTCGTATGGTCGAAGCCATTCTAGGGCATCAAGGATCACCGCAGCACAGAGCATGTGACATGAGTGTAGCTTGTTCAGAACGCTGGCTTTTTGGGCATCGACAAAGGCATGTATGGGTCCCACCCATGCGTCTGCGTTCAGAGGGTCAAGTGGTTTCTCCGGTATGTAGTTGGTCGTGTATGGAAGCCACTCGTCAGACAACGATGCTACCCAGTTTTGCATGGTGGCTTCCAGATGACGTGCTCGCTCGATCAATGCTTCCATTTCGGCCATGCTTTCGGCATTACGTGGTCGCTCACAAACTCGTCGTGTCCTCTCCATCAACGACGGCAGCTCAATGGTGCAGTGAGTAAGATAAGCCAGTGGATCGTCCTCGGTAGTATCGCACAACCAGTTCATCCCTGCTTCGAGCTGTTTCGTTGGCTTGCCTTGTCTTATGCAGTTGATGAGCATATGAGTTCTTGCTGCACGAAACAGTGCCAAACTTTGCTCCGACTCGAGTTGCTTCATGCCTCTGCTTTGTACGATCGCGCTTGCGCCTTCTACGTGATTTGACCATGCGTCAATAGAATGGTCTGTAGCTTTCATAGACTGTCAAGATTGGTCAACGAATAGATCTTCTGAGAATGACACCGCTGCATTCTTACCTCGTAAAGACACAACAGCAGAGTCGCTTGAAGGGTCTCGTCAGATGTTGCTTGTACTGGGTCTTGAAGAGCGCTTGCAGCAATGCGCATAGCCTTCCCGTAAGTATCGGCCGCACGTAGTTGTAAATGCTTTTGATCAGGTAATTGTGATATAGCGCAGAGTGCTGCCGCGTGGGTTGCGATCCGTAGTAAAGAGCCCTTTGAGGAAGTGCCATACATAGGAGCCAGAAACGGAAGGAATCCCCGAACAGTATCCTGGGTTGAGTATAAGCGAGCAAAGTTTCTGAAATACACATTGACAACCTCTTCCTCTATTGAGAAACTGGGTTGTTGACATATAGTTGTCAAAGCGTCGAAATCACTTTGCGAGGGCTTCTGCATGACAACCAATTGATTGTGCGGGCTAGACTCTCGCTGAGAATTGACGAAAGTGACTGGCGAATTGGTCGACACGTCGGTCGTAACGGCTTTTGGACATATTGGCGCATCTTTCTTGCTACTAAAGCAGATCGTGTTAGTCCCAAATCGTGCATAGCTTGCGAGAAGAACTCACCTCGTCGAGTCAGGAGATTTGGATGCTCGCGGCTTCCTTGTCTTTGTGATCTTACTGGTCACCTTCTCAGTCTGGTTGCGGAAGATGTAGTCCGCTTCATCTTTATAGCCTAGACATTCCCGCGAGCTCTTCTTGCATTGTGTGCATGTTGGTCGACCTTCATCGCACTATACTTCTGTGAGTGGCTTGCATACTGAACAGAAAACTGCTTAAACCTACTTTAATTTTTCGCTTCTTGCAGGTGCCACAACCTCGACTCGGCTTTCTTGGTTCAGTTAGTGATTTGTTCTATCTTTGTCGGTTTCTGCCTTTCTGCCTTACCCCCCGTATACCATGCTTGCTGGTCGAAGTGGGTGATGGCGATACACAAAGCAACGAGAAATGTTAAGAAAATCACACCTGGAGTTCTGGCAGGACTACACACGACTGCTGCCTGGTTTAACAAGATCAAGATCAAGATCAAAAGATACCGTTGTTTGAAGTTTTTCGGGGATATTATTGTTTGCATCGGTTCTACCTTTGAAACTCTGTTGCTTCTACTGGAGTCATTCTTCGCAAGCATTTCCTTTTCAGGTTTGACATACCTCGGGAAGTGTCGGATCTCGGCGACTGTGGTCGCCGACCTGCCGTGCCGAGTTCCCCGAGGGCTTTCTGAGGCCCTTGCCCGGTCAGAATCAAGTATCTGTCTATTCGATGTATAAAGAGCCTCGCTCCCCGTCGCGATCGGTAAGATTTCCCCCAAGGTAAATAGGGGGCGCCATATCGCCGGTCACCTGTCTGATGCCAAGACATAGTGTCTGACCAAACCACATCACCGGTATACAAACAGCACGCTCGGGCACCTGCTGATCTTGGTTGCATAACACGATTGCTGCAAATTGCTGCAAATTTTTCTTTGATTAGCTGTCCTGGTCGCGGATTGTTGTGATGTCGAGGTGCGTCTCGTATTCTGACTTGACATTGCTCATGAGCAACCAGGAATATGTCTGGGACCTTTTCGACCTTTCATCTATTCTCTGGATTTTTCGGTCGAGCCTGGCTGCTTGGCTCCGCGCTCAAGAAGAGGCAGAGAAACTGCAGCGTATCTGTCCTACATAATTGACAACTACGACTCATTACCAGAATACTCTATTTTCATGCACGCTAAAGACGAGCAATGGCACAATGACGTCCTTGGGCAAAAGGCAGCAGACACAATCAAGGCCCTCCGCTTCAAACACATCAACGCCACTGGTTTCGCCAACCTACGCTGCACGTTGTTTCCTGGATGTCCAGTTGGGGTCAACCCTCTAGATCCTACTGAGCAGGATATCCGTAACAGAGACACGAGAGCATACTTTGCAGAGTTTTATATGGAGCTGTTCGATGTACCACGCGAGAAAGTACCGAGACATATCGGTAATGTCTGCTGTGCGCAATTTGCTATCACTAGAGCTCGCATTCTTCAGCGACCGAGGTCGGACTACGAAAGGATGCTTAGATGGGCTGATCAGACTACTCAGAATGACTTTGCAATGGGCTGGGTTTTCGAGAAAGTCTGGGACACTGTTTTTGGAATGGACGCGATAAAGTGAGTGTATACTTCGCCATTGTCCTGTTATGTTGCTGACGAGTGATGTTCTAGTTGCCCTGGCTATGAACAATGTCGCTGTGATATGTATGGTTGGTGTGGACCCTTAGCCTCAGGCGAAGTACTCAGACCTAGCTTCACTTGAGGCTCGCACCCCGGCTTGCATCAGCCATTGTATAATTCAGCCTCTGCAGGACTATTATATAGATATCAGGATGTTCGTCGTCCACGGGATATAGTGCTTTGCATAGACCCTACCTACCTGCCTCGAGCAAGAATAACAAAAGATTGCAGACATAACGGATGTGATCAGACTTGTAGAATGTGGCATCCTTGAGCCAGACTTTTGTCAGACTACGGCATTCGTTAGCTCTCAGTTGACACCTATCTGTGTCTTCGATGTGGTTTTCCGAGGATATCTCTTTTTTCGTCAACTTAAGCCTTGTGAGAAAAAAGGCTCGATCCTTGTCATGAAATTACTTGATAAAGCTTTCAAGAAGGGATAGATAAAATCAGAGCCATCTAAGTATCTTATACACCTCTGTTTCCTATTCATGTTCGATGTCGTCTAGACATGGTGACGAAGATGGAAGGTGCACGCGAAAAGTCGTGGGGCTCGGAAAGTGCACTTCCGGGCCGACCGAAGTCAACCATGATCCTTATCATCACCACTTACAGATAGATGTCACTTCCATCTTTGATAGCTAAAGTTTGAGGCCTCAAGCTTCATCATGGCTCTCACTGAAGGATGGAAAGACAAAATGGCTTGGCCGCGACTAATTGTGTTCATGGTCGTCGTGTTCCTGCTTCTAAGCACTGTGAGCTCGGTGATGCGAAGAAAAGAAGTCTTCGACCTTCCAGCGAACGGTCACGCTGGTGACGAACAACATGAACAATCACAAGAAGACGTAGCGGTAAACACATGGTGTCCAGTACCGCAAGTGCCAGCTCCGACAGAAGACGGCTTGATCTCACTGGCCGATTTCGGGACCGACAAGGACTTGATACAGCAGCAGGTCAAGCGTCTCAGTGCTGCTGTCAATGTTCCGTCGATCTCATTTGATGACAACGACGATGTAGACAAAGACCCAAGGTGGCATGCCTTTGTCACCTTGCATGAGACTTTGAAAACTCAATTCCCAAAAGTGTATGTGAAACTGCAAACATCGCTTTACGCATTCTGATTATTTGACAGACATGAGAAGATGACTCTCGAGACGGTGAATAGCTATGGTCTGCTATACATCTTACCTGGGAGCTCTCATGATCTGAAGCCGCTTGTTATGATGGCTCATTTGGATGTTGTACCTGTACCAGATCCAACGAAGTGGAGTCATCCACCCTTTGAAGCATACTTTGATGGACAGTGGCTTTGGGGCAGAGGCACTGTTGACTGTAAAGGTATCCTGGTCGGCGTTTATAGCGCCATGGAACGACTTCTTGAGCAGGACTTCAAGAACAAACGGACCATCATCCTATCATTCGGATTCGACGAAGAAACGAGTGGCTACAGAGGCGCCAGATACTTGGCTGACCATTTGAAAGATAAGTATGGTGAGGACGGTATTGAAATGATCATTGATGAGGGCGGTGGAATGATTGTCGAAGACGGCGTGACTTACGCAGTGCCAGCAATTGCTGAGAAAGGATATCTGGATATCGTCCTGACTCTCAACACCCCAGGCGGTCACAGCTCTGCACCGCCCAAGAATACCAACATAGGCATCATGTCGCGACTCATCGCAGCTATGGAAGATCATCCTTTTGTTCCTCATCTTGATGAGCACAACCCTGTTTGGAACTACCTAAAGTGCGAAGTCGAAAACTCGCCCAAAACAGCAGAACCATGGCTACGAGAAGCCCTGGAGAAAAATGAAGATTTTGCAGGCAGGCTAATAGAATCACGTGGCGACAAAGTCAGTTGGATGATGCAAACAACACAATCGGTGGACATTATCAATGGCGGCATCAAGGACAATCAACTGCCAGAGACGACAGAAACCATCATCAACTACCGTGTCCTCCCGAGCGATAAGATAGATGATGTCCTGAAAGCTGTCGCCGATGTTCTTGCTCCTCTTGCGAACAATTTCAGCATCGCAGTTCAAGGACCAGGTTATTCGCAAATTGATCGCGGCTTCGGCGTTCTCAATATTTCTTCAAAGGACATCCTCCAGCCAGCTCCGATCACACCTACAGGACCGGACGTGGGGATCTGGAACGTTTTCGCAGGATCCATCCGCCAGGTCTTCGAAAACACAGCAGAAAAGTTGTCAGCGAAGAAAGTTATCCCGGTGGGCGTCATCTCGGCTGGCAATACCGACACTGCGCACTACTGGGCGTTGACTAAGAATATATATCGTTTTTCACCCTTGTCAGAGGAAACGGTCAAGGGTGTGCATACTGTGGATGAGAGAATTGACATGCAGGCGCATTTGGGAGGTGTCAAGTTTTACTACCAGTTGATCCGGAATATGGATTTTTATACAGGGACTTAGTTGCGTCGACGCATTGCGTGCGTATAACATCTCCTTTGTCTCCTTTTTCACACTCAAGATGAAAATCTCAAGTCATCAGTGTTGCTTCATGCCCGTCTGCTTTTCCTTGATCACACGCTCCTCCGAGTCGACAAAGTCCTCTCGTTTCAATGCATGATCAGAAGATGGACTTTACGTGAAGTCATCTCGATGGCAAAAACGTCAGCTTCTACGTCGCTGTGTAATACAGCAGGGGTTCAGAGTGAGACAGACTTTCGAAAGGAGCATCTTTCCTGCTCGCTCCTTCTCCATCTCTTCTTTGTAGCATTCTCTGCTGACTTGCTCCTTCTTATTCAACATGATCAACTATTGCCCGATCAATTCTACTTGGTTCACCTGTGAGAGGCAGCTATTAGAGTGGAACAATGATTTGGTAGAGCAATACTCTGTATTTTATTTTGTGCTTTTCTAAGTTTTCTGCTGTCTTGGTCTTTCTTTCTCCATCGATCTCATGACCTGTCTTGGATCTCTTCTCAATCGTGCTCTTCATTCTGCTGAATATCTTCTTCGTCTCATCCTTCTTGAAGTATGTTTGCTTCGTAGAATGTCTTGATACCGTAGCAATTCACGTCTTGGAGTTACTGCTCCATGATGAAATGTTCCTTGGATTTCTCTATTCGTAAGTAGCCTTGACTGTACCATAGACGATACCGTTGACTCTCAAGTCGAATACCAACCCGCCACTGTCAATCTGCATGCCAATCTCGAAGTCGAGCTGACGGTACGACTTGCCGTTCTTGGTCTTCTTCTTGAAGCTTCTGCGAGGAACCCTGCGGAGGTCTGCATCGATTGTGCACAGTTTGCAGATGTCTGAAGCATTGTACTCTCGAGGCGCAATTTCATCATCGCTAAACATGATGCTGACGGGATGTCTGTCAGGATAGCCATCTTCCCATCCCGTCGTGATAAAGAACGGAAGAATGATGGGTGATTTGGTCGGCATATCCTGGCCCACTTTGACATGCCATGACATCTGGTCTGCTGCTCTATACTCTTGAGTATGTCGGTCCAAGTATCTGACTGAGAGCGAGTGAATTGCAGGATGCCATGGTGTGCTGCATTTGATGCCGTAGTGGCGTCTCGCCTTTCTGCTTAGCACGAGCTTCTCCTCCAGGTTGGACAGGACTGCGCCTCTGACAACTGCAGTCCAAGAGTTCTCAGGCTGCATGACAATGAATCTTGGTCCCTCTAACTCTGGCTCTGGATCTTCCGTCGTTCTGGTATAAGTTGGCGGAGGATCTTCGTCGGCAAAGCGTTGCTTCAAACTCTTGTAAAGATGATTGGACATTCTATATCCACCCACAAGGACGACACCAGCGGCTGTTTTGTCATGTGCCGCGAGTCTGATGCGCTGTCTCTCGACGAGATCGATGACCTGATTGACCAAAGGCCTGAAAATTTCTGCAACCTCTGCTGATGACAGTATGAAGAATCCAGAATCAATACCCATAGCAGCATCATCGGGAGCGCCGGGGAAAGGGATGTTGAACTTGTTCGCGTCGTATATAGACTGGCTGCTCGCAGGATCGAAGTTGCGTTTAACGTAGTTCTCGAACTCGTTGAGAGCAACATTCATGCATTTAGGCTTTTGCTCGCAGAGATTCTTGAAGGCTTCAGTACCCATTCGAGATTCCACAAGGTTACGAAATCTCATGTTGAGAAAGGCACCACCACAGAGACCTTCGGTACCCATTGCAGATTCCTCGAGGCGAAGAGGCGATAATGAGCGAATCTCGTAACTAATCAATCCTTTGTTAGAACATTTGCAAGAGAGTAGTCAAGGACTTACGAAATCAGATCTACGGTGCCTATACTGATGAGACTTATCAGTATGGTTCTCTTAGAATCTAGCATGCTAGCATACTCACCTCCTCCTGCGTCACAAACGATGAAGTTGTCTCCCGTCTTGAGTAGCTTCTGCTTCTGTCCCATTGATTTCAATGCATAGATGGCGGCAGCTTCGGGCTCACTGATCATGTAGATTTCGGGACCCATGCCCGCTTTTTGGGCCGCTCTCAGTGTAGCATCTTTTGCGGCATCGGTCCAGACAGCAGGAACGGTCAAGACAACTTCAATGATTGTTGACGAGACCATGTTCTGGGTGAAACGTTTGACCAAAGCCTCTTTGGCTCGGCGATAAATCTCAGTGAGATAGTCAGAGATGGCTTCTTCGGCGGTCTTGCCACTCTTCTGAAGCTCCTTGCACAGCTCTTCTTCGGAGACATAGTCAGGGAGTTTTTGTCTCGGATCAAGTCGAAGTTTCAGGCAGCGCAAGCGGGTCTCGTCGGGCTTGATCTCAAAGCCCCAGCGAAACTTGGTGTTGTTAATGACTTCGCCATTCCAATTACGCTTGATACCTGAGACTGGCGTAGTGTTTTCGTAGATAATCTCAGACGGGACTTTGTCAGATGTGATGCCGTTGGATCCTGGCCAGCTGGAAATACTTAGTGAAATCATGTTACAAGCGATCCATCTCGTGAACTCACTTCTTGACAACTTGGATCTCATCTGCGGACTCAGGGTCGCCGCTGTAAGCCAGTGCGCAACCCGAGAACGTGGTTCCAAAATCAATGCCGACGATTAGTCGATCGCGACCCTTCGCAGGCGCCATGATGCTGGAAGAGAATATGATTTGCTAATGAATATGGAGGGTGGAAGAGGAGATTGGATGGGAAGAGTAAGAGGGGATAGAGAAGTATGGTTGATAGAGGGAAAGACCAATAGTGGATATGTCGAGGCGAGGTAGAGGTATTTATGGCTTAGATTATAAGAGGGATGTGATGAGTGAGAGAATAATATGTGAGGGTTTGTGAAATAGAATCGTAAGTTCCCAAAGTGCTTGCGGTCAGCCAGCTAGGCATTGCTCGTCCAGTGAAAGACGGCAATATGTCGCTATGTGCTCCGAAGGACATTTAGTCACCTGTGCAAATAATTCAAGATTTCAATTGTGGGATGCCGACTTCCCTACTTCACCTTCACCTCTTGAGCCGTCTTTGGAACTCTTCGCCGACTTCCCTACTTCACCTTCACCTCTTGAGCCGTCTTTGGAACTCTTCAAGCTTCGAGCTTTCATCTGGACTACAACAAGACCTCTGAAAAGTTGCGGAAAGGCAACATGCCTCCTCTTACAAGGTTTCTCTGACATCCCAGCACTCGCTTGAACAAACTGACTGTCGAGCAGGACTCAAACCAGAACCGAACTTGAGAAACAGCTCGAAAACTTCATAGACGAGCTGAACTTTGTTCAAGACCGCCTAGAGCAAGCTGAGCGCCGCTGTGAAATTCGCGACAAGGAGATCTCCGTTCTTAAAGGAGCCCAGCATAGGCTGATTCGAGAGCGAGATCGATATCGTGAGTATGCTAAGGTGGTCTCGCGTCAACACGATGGGCTTCTGCAGCAGTGCAAGTACCAAGAAAGCTCTGGCGGCACATCTAGTGCTCAGATGCAACAGAAAAACGACGAGATCGCCAGGCTCCACGAGGAGCTTCAGCAATTCAAGACAACAATAACAAAATCAACTCGAGTACACGGACAGCTCTCGGACACCAGAATCCAATCCAAGATGAACGATCTCTTTAGTGCCGTTCGCAACTGGGCTCTAGAAGTGGTGCGTCGCGAAAAACCTGGTAAGTCTCACAGTTAGTCCTGTGTCTTGTCTCGGGTCAACAGGTTGATTTTTGGAAGCCTTGGAACCAATAGGACAACGAATGGCAGATTTCCTCCGCAAACAAATTCCTGGGTTCCAGAGCGATGTCTCCGCCGGAAAGGCATACGTTCTGATCGCTGTGTTTTCAAACGTCCTTGAGAAGCTTGTCAACGAAAACTGGATTTGCGGTGTCGATTCTGAAGGCCCTTCGGTGTTAGCCAAGGATCTTTACAACCTCATTCCGGGTAAGTGAATTTTTCCTCGTCGTGGATTTGAGCTGAGACCGAACGTTCCCAGCCAATTCGGTGGCGGCTCAACAGAGAAAGGCACAATGGGTCCTACTTACGAGAGAACTTCTTGACGACGATCACAGCGACCAAACTAACAAGCAGATTCTTTCGAAGCTTGTTGAGCATGTCCAATGTAGCCTATCCACTCTGAGCATTCCTCTCGGTACTCAATTCATCGCTGATGAGTTACGAGTGGCTATTGGACCTCACATCGACATCGTTCAGGCGTTGTATACACAAGAGGCAGAGTACTTCTTGAAGCTAGAAGAGGCTGTGAACGGAGATGCACTCCGCAAAATTGACTTGAGCATTATGCAAGAGGTCAACGGAGAGGATGAAGGAGACATTGCGGCTTGCTTCTTTCCCATGCTGATCAAAAAGACATTTGAGAACGATGTCAAGGTAAATGTAATCTGACCGCACTGGTATGCTATTGCTGACATATCGAAGGGTGAAACGGTCGTCGTCTGCAAGATGAAGGTCCTGGCTTTGTCTTGAACGCGGCCACTCTGGCTGCTAGTTTTGATAGAAGGTTCGAAAAGTGCGAGGATCACATGATATACCACGATAGGTATCAAGAGAAATCGAAAGCATCAGAGGTTGAAGCACAGAGACTTGGCGGAACCCTCCTCCTTCCTCTCAAGAAGTCAGAGAGAGAGAGACACTTGAAATGGCAATTCCAAGCTCACTGAAGAGCATAATGAGAAGACTTCTTTATTTGAAAATCCGTTCCATATGTATTGCGACCTCCGAGCTATGATGCTATGAACCTAATCCATTCTTCAAAACGCCCACAAAAATGCGCTCAGTGCTATGTGTGTACAAATCAAGAACAAGAAAAAAGATTTACAGAAACTCCAAAGACTCCTCATGGCTCGTAAAGACTATCGCCATCGTCTCCATCTTGGTCGAAAGATTGGTTTTCATCTTCTATCCATTCGCTGGCGGAGAAGCTTGACTGCGAAGTCAAGTGCGACATACCACTCACGTCACCATCTTCATCAAGTCCTGCCCACTCATGCTCACTCTCCGCTGGGCCGGAGCCGACAGATTCGACTTCTGTGTCTCCTCCATCTGCCATAGCGAGGTCGACGAGATTTGCGACGTTGTGGCTGTGCGGCGTCGCATACGCGGTAGGTGTGCTGAGTCGCTTCCTGTTTGATCCTGCTTTGCATTGACTGCGTGCCTCCCAAGCATTCTCCAGCATTGGTGTCGGGGGCTCGTGCGACCACCTCGGTGTCAACTCTTCAAGTCCTCCTCGGTACCTACTGGGAGAGCCAGATGTGCGACGGCGTTTTTGATAGGCGATTGGCGTGCATGACGGACTTTCGCGACGTTTTGACTGAGATGCTCTTTTCGTGATGATAGGGAAGGATTCCGAGAAGCGAGGAGTGACCGTGTCGCCCGATGAGCTTGATGTGTAAGATTTGACAGACGGGCTTCTGATATCTAGGTCTTCAAAAGTGACACCAGAGCTTCGACGCTTGCCAAGAGAAGTGTTACTGCATTGCGAAATGAAAGATGAGAATGTGGGCGCGTCGTCAAGCGCGGCCATGTGTGCCCAGAAAGGCTCGGATGGTGCTTCTCTGCTGAACAATGAGCCAGACCTGGCGATGGCATTCTCGTAGCGCGGTAAATCGCGTATTTGCTGCCACGTCCAACCAGTCTTTCCTGGTTGGATGTATCCGTCGGCAGTAGTCATATAAAGACGTTTGCGGCCGCCTTTGCCGTTCATGAAAACGCCTGAATCCAAGAATGAGATATCCCACGTAGCAGGCGTGATCAACTCATGTGGTTCCAGGTAACGAAGCCACGAAGATTTCTTGATCTTTCGTAGCGGCACGAATGCTTCTCTCAATGCCTCGTATGGTTGCTGTTGGTTGTTCGTACGATAGAAAGGCTGTGTGTCAACGAAGTCTGCAAAAGCGTCTTTGATTGACTCCCAGATGCCGTGTGCGCCTGTGTCTACAATGCTGACGTTACGGATGAGTCCTCGACTTTGGAGGCGCTTGAACAGATTGCTGTTCGGACCTGGTGCTTTTGGCCAAAGCCATGGATTGATAGTGTTTGCCCAGGCTTCGATCGTATCGTTGGTCCAGGCAGGTTCTTGGTTTTTGGTCGGGGCAAGCAAGCTACCAGAGGATCCAGTTTGGTCACATTGCGCTGCGGGCATGCCGAGATCCTTTGAGTTGTTGTCAGTCGAATCATGCCAGACTCCTTTCAATGTCCGGCCAAAAGGAAGAAGAACGACTTCAATCTCCCATGGGTTGGCGTATGAAGGCTGTGCGCTCTCCAGATCTGCCAATCGATCCTCGACATCAGAAACACGAGAGAGAAGTGCCTTGCTGCCAGCGCGGGTCTTCAGATCCTGGGAAGAGGTTGATGCTTGCGAGTCTTTATCCTCGAGAGCTAATTTTGAGTTCTGAAGACGAGCGTCAATGTCTCTTCTCCAGTATTCCATTTCTAGTAAACGGCCGTCAAGAAGCTCAAACTTTTCATGTACTTCGTCAAGGGGTACGTGCGAGAAAGAATAAGTCTCAAGTGTTTCCAAACGCCGAACACAGCTCTGAAGAATGTTTTGCACGTCTGTCGTTATTGCTTTGGTTGGTGTACTTGGTGCTTCTTGTGGTTTGTTGTCAACGAATTGCGTGACCTCTAGACATGGTTTTGAGTCTTGAACCTCGAGTGCTTCTGTATTTGAGTCTGCAGGCATCGGAGGCTGATCGTGAACTGAATTGGATTCTCCTTGATTGTGCTGTGCATCGGAATTTGCATTGTCTTGTAGTGAATCAGGTATGTAATCGGCGGTGGGTGTTCCTCGAACAGTAGGGCTGGCCATCAAGCCGTCCATGTTCGGGAACAGTGACGCATATGGCCGTTCGTTTGACGTTGAACTCTTCACCGGTGATGGTTCACTGGGCGTCTGCTGCGGCTCTGGTTGCGGTTCGTATGACAGAACACTGGCCGGTGCAGTGGACGGAATCCAGGTGGGATCTTGTTGCCATCGCGCAAAGTTGTTCAAACGTCCCCAGACATCGTTGGACAAGGGTGCGGTCCTTGATGGCTCTATTCGATTATGTCTGCTTTCATCTTGTGGAAGGATGGAAGACGGCTGGATTTGTAGGGTAGTATTGTGGTGATCTGTGGGTACAGAGGGGGCGCTGCTGTGTCGCATCAGGTTGGCAGTTGGAGTTGGAGCAGAGTCGACTGTAACGTCGTGGAAACAAGCGTGATGGCCACAGGCGCAGAGGAGGGAAGATGCATTTTGACTATCTAGGGGCCTGTCGAGCCAAAATCTACGACAGCCGCAGGTCGGGGCTCTCGAGCCGCTACTGAGAGGGCGAAAATTGCAAGATCCATTGGGCAAGGACGCGTAGGATGTGGTCGTGTTGGCTGTGTTTACAGCGTTGTGCCACGGTGAAGCCTCCATATGCCCTCAGCAAAGCATGATCTAGAAAGACGGGTACGCGTGATTGATATCGATATGTCCGAGAATCTAGGCAACTGGTATGGTGTATTCATTGACTTGGTAAGAGAGGACTGGCGAAGAGGAGAGTACAATCAGTGTGTAGACAACAAAAGCGGATGAGGGATCGAATGCGCATCCCACGCGCCCGGGATGCATCGACTCCACCTTTGGACGGCCCGTAGCGCACAACGCCGGCCGAAACACTGTTGCTCTCTGCTCTCTGCCACATTGTGAGACACAAGATGGAGAGATGAAGAAGCTATCAAGGTGGATCTGCAAGACTCTGCTTGTACAAGCTGTAGAGACACAAGAGCTGCAAAATGCTTACCATGTCATTCTGTGATCTATCGTGGTACTTGATCTTATCAAGCTTGCATATTCTGCACCTTGTGTATTGTACCAGCTCGGAACCATTGATAGGTACATGGCCTTTTTCTTGATAATTTGAAACATGATACCACCAGGTGCTTCAGACGTGTAGATGGAACATTGGCAAGACTTGGTGTCTGAATGTGCAGTAGGTTCACTCGAGTGAGTGAATGGGGTTTATCAGGGCTGTCAGACTTGGTGGTCATAGCGTCTTGTCGAAGTCGCATCGCAACTACGTCTTGCTCAGTCTCCGTCGACGCGCTCTACATATTTCCGATCGAGTTTTGGCGATCTCTCTGTCGCGTAGCAATCAACCGAGTCCGAATCGTCGCGTCGTCGACTGATCATTGAGTGTGCAGCTTCTACAAGAACGTAAGTTTTTTTCCCGGCGCATTCGAGTTGGATCATGGCACGCGTCGCAACCCGGACATAGTCCGTAGAGAGAGAAAGGTGTATACTGACTGCCATAGTTCTGCCGCCTGACACGGGCGCAATCCGCCTGCATGGACGACCAGATGTCCAGCTACCCTGAGCCCGACAGCCAGCAGCATTATACTCTGTATCCCGCTCCGGGCCAGCAACAACTGTTGGACCCTGTCCAGCAGGAACAGTTACAATTCAGCCAGCTCGGTCAGCTTGGTCAAGCCATCTACCCAAAGGCCGAGGGCGAGGTCGATCCCAACGCGCCAAATCACATCGAACAGCGCATCGAGCAGCTGCAGCAACAATCACCACACCCTCAGCCTCAACATCAGCATCAACATCAACATCAGCACCCTCTTCAACAACACGACCAGCACCATGATCAACATCAACAACCTCCCCTAGGCCCTCCTCCACCGCCACCAACTGCACAACCTCAAGGTCCTCAAGTACAAGGAGAGACTCCACAAAAGGCAAATCGTCTGCGCAAGGCATGCGACTCGTGTAGTATTCGCAAGGTCAAGGTACGCTGCATTTGTTGTGCTAGTTTGTCTTGTGGAATTACTTTACTGATTTTGCACCCTAGTGTGACGAGTCTGGTCCGCCATGCCGAGCTTGCGCTGCCCTGGATATTCCCTGCACCTTTGAACGCCCTAGTCGCCGTCGTGGTCCTCCGAACCGTCATGCAGAAGCCATCAAGCGTCGCCGTCTCGAGGAGTCGCCGCACATCAGCGGCCAGTCGACGCCTTCTTCCCCTACTCACGCCGCACAAGCTCTAGCAGCTCTGTCTTCTCATCCTACTCATCCTCCTATCTCTGCCGAATCCATTTGCGACATCCAGACCTTGGATCTCCTCGTCAATGACTTCTTTACCTACATTCACCCGTTGTGCCCCTTCCCACACGAACCTAGCTTCCGCGAAGCCTGGAAGAGAAGAGAAGACTATAACAACCGTGCCTTCCTAGCACTGCTGTCATCCATGGTTGCCGCCCTCGTAGCCTCCTTTCCACGAAAGCCTAGACTACACCTCAAGGCACAACGCAGAGAGCTCGACTTCCCTAACCACATGGCACTTGTGCTGAAATGTCAGAAGGTTTGCGCCGATGCCCGTGGACCGGGCTATCTCGACAGCGAGAACCTGAGTGTCCATGACGCTGCGACCAGCTACTTCCTCGGTCTCTCGGCTTGCTACACATTCAGATGGCGCCAATGTCGCTTATACTGGAGCGAGTGCCTGACCATCATCAGGGCTCTTGGTCTACACAAGCCGACCGAGCAGAACTTCACGCGACTGGGGATGTTGCCAGCAGCTGTCGGTTCTAATGGTCCGAACACTGAAGGTAATCGTGATGATGTTCTCGATAACATTACTCTTGAGATGGGCAGAAGAATCTTCTGGACAATGTTTGTGAGCTCAAAGACCATTCACCAGTGCGGCTCTGCATTTAGCGAACTTGTCATTCCGCCCGAGACACCATCGATGCCCTACCCTCCGCTTCCTGTCGAGGTCGACGACTTCTGTATCTTTCCCGGACACATCGAGCCACAGCCCCCTGGTCTTGTTCCCATGATTGCTGGTTTCAATGCCAATGTTAGGATCTTCATGTCTTACAGTCCTCTGTCAACCATGGAGCTGGCTTGGGGTGTTGATGCCTTGGTTGACATCGATCGTCAGAAGAAGGTTCTTCATGACTCACTCGAACGATGCAAATCAGCCATCAGAGATCTACCAACAGTGCTTGTCATCTGGCCGACTGACAATAACCCCTTTGCTAACCACAACGGAAACGAGCTTGGGCTTGATTTCTCAAACACGTCATACGCACGCGATCCAGCAACTTTGAACCCCAACACGGTGGATGCTACGCCCGAGGATCGTAGAAGACGACAGTACGAAATTCAAAAGGCTAACATCCATGGAAGCGGCCTTTGCACAAGGTCTTACATTGTAGAGAAGTACTTCACTCTGATCGAGGCGCAGGCCCGAAGCAAGCTCCAAGCAGAGAACGCAGAATCTGGCTTGTCAAGCGAAGTTGCTGCAGAGCTTGATGGACTTCTCTCAGATGGATCCTCTGCTGATGCACTGGATCGTGAGATGTCGGAAGAGCGTGAGGGTATCATGAGGGACTTGCTTTCTGTTCTGAGCAGTATCGACCGGGTCAATATGGAGCCGAACGCGGACAGCCTTGTAAGTACATTGGCAGACAACATGGAGCGCAGAAAGTGGCTAATCCAATTTCCAGACAACAAAAATTCGCGTAGTAGCAAGCACGCTCCTCGAAGTGCCCAAATCTCGCAAGGGACAAGTAGCACAACAAGCTGAAGAGTACCTCAAGGCCTTCCTCGAGATTTTGGTCAAGCTGGAGCGCGTGGATGACCCTCACAACCCCAGCGACGAGGGAACCGAGTTGCAACACTGGGCAGATCTTCGTGAGTATCAACTCAAGTTCGCACAGCAAGGCGGACTGTCTAGTCTCGGTTGACTAGGTGGAAGTATTGTTTAAAGGGCTGGGGCGTTTCGTGGGAAAGGATTCAATAGTAGCAAGCAAGGTGCATAAGGAGCTTTTGGCTTGGTGGACGACAGGCGATAAAGTCGAAACTGGCTTGAGTCCAAAAAGCTTTCGTGCTATACATGACGATAATACCAATAATCTCTTACTGATCGTTTGTTGTGACTAGTTGTTGTGGTTGATCGAGATAATTCTCCTTCCTCTCAGGGGTATACCGGGCTTGGCATTGGCCAGACTTCCGAAGAGCAATGGTGACACTTTGTTTCCCATTCGCAAAACAACCTAACTCGTGTGTCGATTAGACTTTTAAGGGCGCATATCACGGAGCAAGAGGAGGAATAACAATTCGACTACAATAGCAGATTGTAATATCTTTGGACAGACTGGTGACGACAGAGGCCGGAGATAGGACCACGTAGCTTTGTCTACAGCTTCGCCGAAACACGAGATCACAACCAACCGACTTTCGTTAATCATGGAGTTTTCCCTGACTGGATCGCCGGCAACAACACCCCTAGTAACACCCGGTGGCTCGAACCCAAGACAAAAAGAACAGAGATTCCGACCACCAGTTGCACCAAGCCCCTACTCGGAATACCAACAAGCTGGTTCAGAAGCCAGTTACTTCCCTGCTCAACCACAGCAACAAATCCCGCCACAACAACAGCAACCTCAGAGCATGGACGGTCTGTCAAATCAGATGGGTGCAATGGGTCTTGGTGGCCAGCCTCCTGTTACTGCCGCACCAAGCTCACGGCACAAGAAAAAAGATAGACATGCATACCATCATATCGAAACACCGGCCGCTGCTCAACCTCAGCCAGCTGCCGTACCAGGAACCACATCTTCGCAGTTCTACAACTCTCAAAATGCCCCCATGCCTGGAACAGCCGCCCCATATATGTCGCAGCAGATCACACCCGCCATGTCGCAATTCCCTGCCGCAGCGTCCACCTTTGCGCCTGCCAATCCTGCAACTCCTATGGAACATGCTGCTCGTCAAGGCGACCAACTCTTGTCGGCTCCTGCTTCTTCCCAGTCAGGCCGAGTTGACCCAGAACAGATCCCTAGTGTCCCACGGTCACGCGACATTCCTGCTCGCCACTATCAAGAGCGCATCTATCCTACCATGGAGCAACACCTCCCTCCACCTGCCGCTATTCCTTTCGTCGCTTTCGATCAGGGAAACAGTTCTCCGAAATTTGCTCGTCTCACCTTGAATAACATTCCTGCCTCGAATGAAGCTCTTCAAACTACTGGTCTTCCTCTAGGTCTTGTTCTGCAACCCCTAGCACCTTTACAGGACGGTGAGCAGCCCGTCCCTGTTCTCGACTTCGGTGACGTTGGTCCGCCACGTTGCAGGCGTTGCAGAACCTACATCAACCCTTTCATGTCATTCCGTTCTGGGGGAAACAAGTTTGTGTGTAACTTGTGCACTCATCCTAACGATGTGCCTTCCGAGTACTTTGCGCCCACCGACCCAACAGGTATCAGAGTCGATCGTTCACAAAGACCTGAGCTGATGTTGGGTACTGTTGACTTTCTGGTTCCCAAGGAGTATTGGACCAGAGAGCCCGTCCCTCTCCAATGGCTTTTCGTGATTGACGTCAGTCTAGAAGCATCTAGCAGAGGTTTCCTTGGAGCCATGTGTAAAGGTATTCTTCATGCACTCTACGCTGAGGACGGCACAAACAATGTTCCTGCAGGTGTCAAGGTTGGTTTCGTGACATTTGACCGCGAAGTGCAATTCTACAACCTGTCTCCAGGTCTTGAGCAAGCACAAATGATCGTCATGCCTGACATCGAGGATCCATTCGTGCCTTTGAGCCAAGGCCTGTTTGTTGATCCTCAGGCATCCAAAGCTGCTATCACTTCTCTTCTTAGCCGGATACCGGATATGTTCTCCTCAGTGAAGAGTCCAGAACTCGCATTACTCCCTGCTGTCAATGCTGCTTTGGCTGCTCTTACGTCTACTGGAGGCAAGATTGTGTGCTCAGTTTCGAGCCTTCCCACATTTGGTCCTGGCCGCTTGTTCCCTCGCGACAAGAATGAAGGTCGTGATACAGATGCCGAGAAGAAGCTCTACACTACTGAGCATCCTGGTTGGAGAAGCACAGCTGCGAAAATGGTCGAAGCTGGCGTAGGCATAGACTTCTTCATGGCTGCTCCTAGTGGAGGCTACCTGGACATCGCAACGATCGGACACTGCTGTGCGGTGTCTGGAGGTGAGACTTACTATTATCCAAATTTCCACAGCCCGCGTGACGACTTGCGACTCGCAAAGGAACTCAGGCACACAGTAACCCGTGAAACTGGTTTCCAGGCCCTCATGAAGGTTCGCTGTTCGAATGGTCTGCAACTGTCCTCTTACCACGGAAACTTCACTCAGCACACGTTTGGTGCTGATCTCGAGTTTGGCGCAATTGACGCAGACAAAGCAATTACAGTCATGTTCAGTTATGATGGCAAGCTGGACGCAAAGCTGGATGCGCACTTCCAAAGTGCTCTTCTTTACACTACCGCGACAGGTGAACGCAGAGTTCGTTGCACTAACACTGTCGCAAGCGTGAGCGAGAGTGCTCTCGAGGCTATGAAATTCGTCGATCAAGATGCTGTGGTCAGTGTGATTTCTAAGGAGGCAGCATCCAGAGTCTCGGAAAGGACCTTGACGGAGATTCGCAACTCTTTGAGCGAAAAGACCATCGACATACTTGCTGGCTATCGCAAGAACTTCTCTGGCTCACATCCACCGGGCCAGCTTGTCTTGCCTGAAAATCTCAAGGAACTAAGCATGTACATGCTAGGACTGATCAAGTCACGAGCCTTCAAGGGTGGCCGCGAGCCTAGCGATCGTAGAGTCCATGACATGCGCTTGATTAGATCTATGGGACCTATGGAGCTGTCATTATACCTTTATCCTCGCATTATTGCCATTCACAATCTAGAGCAGACCGATGGCTTCGCGGACGAGAATGGGCGTTTGCGCATGCCAGCTGCCATCAGAGCTTCGTTCGGACAGATAGAGGAGGGTGGAGCCTATATCGTTGATAACGGACAGATTTGCCTGCTCTGGCTGCACTCTCAGGTATCGCCAAATCTGCTCGAAGACTTGTATGGTGAAGGTTACAACGAACTCAAGCATCTGGATCCCTTCAGCTCTAGCTTGCCTGTGCTTGAGACTCATCTCAACGCTCAGGTCCGCAATATCTTGCAATACATGGAAACCACAAGGGGCTCCAAGGCTATGACAATTCAACTTGCGAGACAAGGATTGGATGGCGCGGAGTACGAGTTCGCTCGTTTACTGTACGAGGACCGCAATGGCGAAGCTCAAAGCTATGTTGACTGGCTGGTGCATGTGCACAGGCAAATTCAGTTGGAGGTACGATATGATGTTACTCGACCTTAAGGTTTATTGACTGACAAACTCGAACAGCTCTCCGGCCAACGTAAGAAGGATGATAGTGGAGCAGATATCAGCAGCACAGTAGCGTCTACATTCGCCGGACTGCGAGCACCCTACTGGGGATAAAAGCTATAATTGTTTGAGATATGACAGCGTTAAAGCGAGGGACTTGTTTATGAGCCTGGTGCCCGGGTACAGCAAAAACTTTTTGCTCCTGCCTAAACTGTAGGAGAGTTTTTCAATGTCAGACTTGTCTGGACTGAGACCCTGTCTTTCATCTAACTTGTGCATACATCGCTGCTGACCAAGGTATATGTCGTTTCTTCCTGTCTGTAGACATCTTAGAAGCACCTATGTGCTCGAGAGAGTGTTTGAGAACCTCATTGACCTTGTATGTTGTCGTATTATTAAAGATATTGTTCTGCATCGTTGCAGACTCAAAAGGTACAGTAAATAGTCCAGTCTCGAGTCCTCGTCTGTTCAAAAAGATTGGGCCCGACTCTCACGTTGCTTACCATAGCTTTCGAATTGTACAACGTATGCTCTATCTACTATCTGCCTGCAGCGACAATTATACCAGGATGCAAACTGCTGTGATACGAAAGAACGCTGCTGATGACGCTCCTTCGCATCAAGATTCCCCGAAAAGGCGTTATCGGCGTTTGGGGTTGTAACAGTACAGCTGTCTCATTCCCAAAAGTTGCACGACTTCCATCTGTCTTTTGCACAGCATACCCGATTGTCTGGACAATTGGTCACAGACGACAAAGATGTTGTTCAAACTTGCATGGCTCCTGCTGTGCGTGCTGCCGCTCGTGGCACTCTGCGCAGAGGACTACTACAAGGTAATCATCCAAAAGATTGTATACAACTGTCGCATCAGTGTTGACTTGCGATGCACAGCTACTCGGCATTGACAAGAATGCATCGGACCGCGAGCTCAAGAAGGCATACCGAACACTGAGCAAGAAATATCACCCTGACAAGAACCCGTCCGTCGCATCCTGCCTCCCTTCCACAACCCCTGGCCACAGAACATCTACTGACCAAAATTTAATGTAGTGGCGATGAGACCGTCCAAAAGAAGTTTGTCGAAATCGCCGAAGCCTACGAAGCCCTTATCGAACCCGAAACACGCAAGATCTACGATCAGTACGGCCACGAAGGTCTCAAACAACACAAGGAAGGCGGTCACCGTCAAGGAGGCAACCCCTTCGATCTCTTCTCCCGTTTCTTCGGTGGCGGTGGTCACTTCGGTCATGCTCCCGGTCAACGCAGAGGTCCTAACATGGAAGTGCGTGTTTCGGTACCCCTTCGCGATTTCTACAACGGCGCCGAACACGAAATTGCATTGGAGAAACAGGCCATTTGTTCAGCATGCGAGGGTTCTGGTTCTGAAGACGGCAAGACAGAAACTTGTGGCAAGTGCAAGGGTCATGGCATGATCATCCAGAAAGCACAACTCGCACCAGGAATCTTCCAGCAAATGCAAATGCAATGCGATCAATGCGGCGGAAAAGGCTCAACAATCCAACACAAATGCAAGACCTGCGGCGGCTCTCGTCACGTCAGAGAAGTCGAGACCTTCACTGTGCATATCGAAAAGGGCATGCCCAAGGGTGCGAGAATCAACTACGAAAACGAAGGAGACGAGAGTCCGGATTACGTTGCTGGCGACCTTATCGTGCAGGTTACAGAGAAAGAGCCGGAATTGGGCAAGGGAGAGGAAAAGAACGACCGCACAGATGGCACTTTCTTCCGTCGCAAGGGTGATGATTTGTTCTGGCGCGAAGTCTTGAGTCTACGGGAGGCATGGCTGGGCGACTGGACTCGCAACCTCACACACTTGGACGGTCACACTGTGCAATTATCACGCAAGCGTGGTCAAGTCGTTCAACCCAACTCGGTCGAAGTGCTCGAAAACGAAGGCATGCCAATCTGGCGCCACGAAGAAGGACCCGAATTCGGAAAACTGCACATCGAGTATGTTGTCGTGCTACCAGATCAGATGGACAAGAACATGGAAAAGGACTTCTGGAACACATGGGACAAGTGGAGGAAGAAGAGTGGAGTTGATCTGCAAAAGGATGCTGGTAGACCAGCTCCTTCTGCTGCATCTGGGCATGATGAGCTGTAGAGTGGTCTTATCTTGCTCTTCTTCTATTCTTGGACTGCTGTTGCTGATGCTGCTTGGTACTGAATTGATACAGTATAATACCCCCTCCTTCTGATCATTAGCATCGAAAATAGAATATCATTTACGACTCTGGAAATTTCTATACTTCTACAGTGCTGTGAGATGCCTGTTCCCTCTAAAAGCATGCCGTGTCTCTCGATCAGATCAGAACGGTAGTGATATGGGCTGCTCAAAGCTTCGCTTCCTCCTTGAGCTCGCCAATCTTTAGCTTGGGCTGATACTTCTTCAACACACCCTCATTGTGATACTTCCAGAATTGCTTGCTTGCATCTGTTTCAACCTTATCAGCAAATGTTCCCATGACTGTATTCTCTATAGATAGGAAGCGATAGAGAAGAAAACACAACACACCTTTACCACCCACTCTTTTCAGAATCTTGGCACCGCCAGGATGTTCATCTGCAAAATCGGCCATCGAGTATACGCCTCCATCGATGATGATGTAAAGTCCTTTTTCGGGGGTTGCGTGCTCTTTTACTTCTTTTGCTGTGATGGATTTGGACATTGTTGCTTCTCTTTAGTCGTTGATGAGGGGTGACCACTGGCGAGATAACGGGAGCGAAGGTGATTGTGTTGTCTGTGAGGTGTCTGGCTGTGGTGATATTGGTATAGCAAGAAGGAGTATGTAATTCAAGAGGTGGTGGTTGGTTGGAAGGGTGGAGTGGGGTGTTGGACTCTCCGCAAAACGGTGGAGATGCCGAGGTTTGATGGTTGTGAGTTACAGTCGCCGAAAGTTGCCGTTTTTAGCATGCCTTCTGCTTTGCTTTGGGAGGAGTATTGCAATTCTGACTGAGAGATATATCGATAAAAGATAGCTTGATGGAAACAAGTGCATTGTCGTAAATATCATTAGTGCATATAGAAGTACGTCCTTCGTCAAACCCATATCCCTCCCTTCTTCTTATGCATCACATATTCAATCTCTCATACCATCATGCAAACTCCACCATCTCCCCCTTCTCGATCACTTCTTGGGTCTGCTAGCAGGATCGATCCTTACTTTCCCGCTCGAAGGGGGCTTTGGTACATTAGCTGGCGGCAAGCTCGTAACCTTGGGCAGACCATTCGCAGCAGCAGCAGGAGCTTTGGTAAGTCCAGACACACCAGGCGGTTTTGGCAATCCGTCTACTGGTGCTTTAGGTAGTCCTCCGCTGGTCTTTGGCTTACTTGCCGGGCTGATCCTGACTTTGCCTGCTGTGGAACTGCCCAAGGGCTTGGAATTGACGGGAGGCAGAGACGACAAAGGCTTAGGATTGACGGGAGGTAGAGACGAAACAGAAGGTTTTGGTGTAGAAGGCTTGGGCAGACCAGCGACAGAAGGTGTGGGGCTTCCTCCAACCACACTCTTTGGTTTTGATGCTGCGGACACGGCTGTTTTCTTGACCGCGCCTGCGTAGGAAGGTGTGTCTGCTGCCAGTGTCTTGGGCTTGGAAGCAGGAGCAGGAAGTGCCTTTTGTGCTGAAGAAGGAGCAGCGGGTAATGCTTTTTGTTTCGCAACTGCACCTGCTCCTTTCGCTGGTGCAGGTAGAGCCTTTTGCTTCTTGACTGCTGTTGGTGCGGAACCTGGGTTTGGTGCTGTTGCGGCGATTGCGCGGTCGCCGTAGCTGTTGATGTAGTCTCCCCAGTTCTTGATGCTACCTTCAATGCCTGTGATACGTGTTAGAGTGTATTTTGAGAGGGTTCCAGATCAGATGAGATCGTACCAGTGCCAACAGCTTGTCCGCTGTTTTGGATCATGGTGCCTACGCCGCCAACGGCATTACCAGCTACATTTCCAGCAGCGGTGATGCCGCTGGACAGCATGCCCATGGCAGTGTTTTGTATGTAATTCGTAATGAAGCTCGCCATATTTTGAATGTATCAATGATTCAACTACTCAGCTTCAGAAAGATACAGAAGAGAACTTCAAAGATGATAACGATGTTTCAGCAGATCAGAGGGCAGAGCAAAAGCACAAACCAGTGAGCGAATGATCGAGAAAGAATCCAGATGCATCTTTTGGCCAGCAAGCAGCATCACTGTGCATGAACATCCCTTGCAACTCTTCCCGCAAACCTGGCAGCGAAGGTTGGAAGATCTGGGGCTGGTGGCGTACTGTACAAGGATAACGGAACATTTACGTGGAAAGGACTTCGCAAACGTGACGTAAAGTGTGGCGCAACAACTCGAAAAGAGACGTGGAGAGAGTGGCACAAGATGTCACACGGCAGAGTGAGACAACCGTTGGCGGCCGGCGGTTGGACAGCCGTCTAGGTTACGTAGCGGCACCGCGGGCCCATTGTGCAACAACACGCGACCTGATCGGCGGCTGATGAACTTTGCGGAAAGCAGAGGGGACGGCACGATCTCCTCGATGAATCCTACTCGGAAGTGCGCTTGTAGACAGAAGAAGCGATTGAGTGAAATTAAGAAAAGAACAACGCCTGATACGTGGTATAAGTACAGGGATAAATCGTCCACCGCCAAAGAAAATAAGTCCTGAGCAGTAAACCATGCCCTTCCATAGCCTTTCGTCATTAGATTAAAGAAAATACGAAACATCGATGCCGTACTGTTGTTCTCCGTGCTCCGAGACAAGAGGGAAACTCTAAGCTCCTTGACGAGCCTTCTCCGCACAGATGAGAGCAATGATACGACTCAGCTCTGCGCTCTGAGCAGCCGACTCTCGGATGATCTTCTCATCCACACCTTCTTGTTTCGACAAGTCTGCTGTGCTCTTGAGCATGCGGTTCTGAAGGGCGAGCATCTTCTGGAGTGTGTTGTCGAGGAAAGGTGCGCTGAAGCTGACGTCGTTTCCAGTATCGAGGCGCATTTCGAGCTTGCGAGGGCGCTTCTTCTCGGCTGGCTCCTCCAAGACTTGTCCATTTTGTTGTGGCTTTGGTCTGTATTTGCTGTCAGTGATCTGAAGTCAGATTGTTCTCAGGTCGTGTGAACACACCTCTCGACGAATGTGATGCTCTCAGCCATCTCGGCAACACGGTTTGCGATGCGGTTGGCCATAATAGCGTATGCTGAGCCGACTCCGTTCACAGGTGCATCTCCCTGAGAAGAGATACTGTTTGCTCTGACCGCTGGACGAGATGCGCCTGCTTTACCAGCAGCTACACCATTTGTTCGAGCTGCTCCGTTCGCACGAGGAGCACCGTTCGTCCTGGCCACGCCGTTTGTGGCTCGCGATTGATTGGTGTGAGGACGGGTTGCTGAAGGAGCGTTGGCCATATCGAGTCTTTGGTTGGATTTGTGTGACAGAACTGTGTTCCTGGTAGGTGTTGATCTCCGAAAGATGTTTATTCGAAGAGTGGTAGGTATCCGGGTAGAAAAGAGGTCTCTTGGTTCGAATAAATGTCAAGTAAAGCTCCGCGGTAGTCTTATGGTAATAAACGTGGAACTCGAGAGAAGAAGGATGCGATCTCGAGACCTAAAGGGCACTTGGGCAAGGCAGGGTGGCTGGTCTCGAATCGAAAAAGCGGCTCATGAACCACACGTCATTTTACTTTTCCTTGCGGGGCGCGAATCAGGTTGGTCGTGGCTGAAATATGCAGCTCGAACCTCGATTTGGCTCTGGCACCGTGCCACATTGCCTCATCGCACGTCGCTTGCTGACGCGAGTCGATGAAAGAACTCGTCGGAAAGCAGGAATGCTGCACTGCCGGAGACAGGGTCTGAAGGTCTCGAAGTCATTCGCTTCGTGTCCGATCAAATGAATAGCTGATCTGTGGCTGTTCGATGTTTCCTAACACTTCGTGAATTTATCGAAGTAAAAATGTCGAGACCGCAAGTCGAGGCAGCTTCGAAAGCTATTGGCGATACTTTGCTAGGAGCAGGATTCGATATCCTCAAGTCAAAAGCTGGAGACCAACATCCAGCAGGGCCACCTCAACATGGTGCTGTTGGACAGGCCGAGAGAGCCTTCTCTGCTGCATCGACATTCCTTTCAGGCGTGCTGGCGTAAGTAGAATGCGAATGTGGTTTCGAGAGTCTGTATCTAATTAGCATATTGCGATTCAGTATAAGCGCTTCACAATTTATTGGTGCTCCATTGAAGCTCATTGATCCTAAGTTCTACGATGGGTACATGGCATGGACTAAAGAGTCTTTTGCTGTCCTTACTGCGACCATGACCCAATGGTGGGCGCCCACTGCTGTCAGAGTCACTGGAGATGAAAGCATGAAGGACCAGTTGTATCAGATGGAAGATGGGAGTCTTCAATGCAACTTTCCTCATAGACTTGTCATGATGGCCAACCACCAAGTACGTTGCTGAGCTGGATTTTGGAAAAACGAATGAAGATACTGATTGACTCAGCTTTACACCGACTGGTTATACCTCTGGTGGATCGCGTACACCAACAAGATGCATGGCCGCATCTACATCATCCTGAAGGAATCTCTGAAGAATATCCCCATCTTTGGCTGGGGTGCCCAGTTCTACAACTTCATCTTTCTGTCGCGGAAATGGGAGACAGATAAAAGTCGTTTCCAGCGGCATCTGAGCCAACTCAGCAATCCCAAAGATCCTATGTGGCTACTGATATTCCCTGAAGGCACAAACTTGAGTGAAACCACTCGCGCAAAAAGTAAGGCCTGGGCAGAGAAGCAGGGCATCAGCGACATGAAGCATCAATTGTTGCCCCGCAAGACTGGACTGCAATTCTGTCTTCAACGCCTAAAAGAGTCAACGAATTGGTTATACGACTGCACGATTGCCTACGAAGGTGTTCCGTATGTCTCTATACATTGTTTTTATTGTGCTCAGCTCACGAAAAGGACAGAGAAGGTCAGTTCGGACAGGACATATTCACGCTTCGCTCTTCGTTCTTTGAGGGTCGTCCACCGAAGTCTGTAAACATGTACTGGAGACGGTTCAAGATCAGCGACATCCCAATCGACAATGACGAAGCTTTCGAGAGATGGCTCAAGAATCGCTGGACTGAGAAAGACTACCTGCTGGAACACTTTTACCGTCATGGCTCATTCCCCGCTGGATGCCCAATCAAAGCCATGCAAGCCGAAGCTGCACTCCAAAAGCTTGCAAATGGTAACGGCCATGGAGAAAAGAAAGTCATCAAACCGGTCAACAAGACTGCAAAGTTCATCACTACCGAAGTCAAGGCAGGTGGATGGGAGGAGTTTCTCGCCATCTTTGCTCCCATTACTGCTGCTGCAACAGCACTTTCGAGTGGAGACATAGCGCCTGGGAATATCGATTTCGATGCCCTACTTAACAAAGTGGCTCAACAGCAGCAGTTGAACCTGCTGACAGCAGGAAAGGCACCTAAGGCGCCAAAGTCGACCGAAGACATGCGGCAAGCTCTGACATATGCCTCGAGATCAGCGGGTGGCTCACCGATCAAAGGCTCCACCATAGAGAAGATTACAAGAGATGCTGCCCGAACTCAGAAAGAGATGGAAGAAGCCATGCGAAAGCAACCACTCCCTGAAGGGACTGAGAAGCTAACAGCTGGACGGAACCTCGATCCTAAGCTGAAGAACACAATCGAAAATGCACATGAAGAGACACGACGGCGATTGATGCAAGCTACGCGGACGACATCTTCAAAGCCTGCGCCAAACCTTCGCAAGTCGCTACCGATGACACCCGCGGAGACTGCTATCACGCGACCTCTTTCGACGTTAGCGATGCAAAAAGCCAAACAAGGTGTACAGAAGATAGCCGAGAACAAGCAGAAGCAACAGACAACGTCTGCCACAACTAAAGCAGGAAACTCGGCTTCATCAGCAGCGACAAAGCGGCCAGCTCAAGCATCAAATGCTAGCAAGAAACCGAGTGTGTCCAATGGCACTCCAGCAAGTAGCAAGACCGCCGGTACTAAAGCTCCACAGAAGGCAGCAGCCAAACCGGCGCCTGTTCAGGCAAAGAAAGCCACGACATCTTGAGAAGTTAGGAGGCTGAAGAGCTGGTTGCCGGCAATTTCTAGATCTGACACTTTCAATTCCATAGAATAATGAAGCATACGCTGAGTATGGACATCTTGAGCGCACAATATCGATTCTCAGATATTCGTGTGAAACAATAACCTCGATCTCAATACGAAAATTCGATCAGGAAGGTTTGATATGGCGTGTGTTGTTCCGCCCAGGATTATCATACTCACTGACTCGAGATGGTTTCCAATCAGTCAGACACGGCTTGATGCCTGGTTTCAGGAGCTGACGTGTGGTCAAGCAGTAGGCGTCATAAGCACGGTCCGAACTGCAGTTCCTTTTGGGAGGGCGTTACCACGGTTGGGTTATCGAGTAGGTTATCGAAGTCGCGATTGTTGGCACAATTAGGCGGGATCGACGTTATTAGCGCGATCGTATATGCGAAACCTATGAACGAGATTGCATCAACACACGCAGACTGTATAGACTCCATCAGAGAGTGTTGAATCGACGTCGCAAGAAGTGTTGATCAAGGGTGAACAAGGAGAAGGGGGCACGAAGCCAAAGTCAAAGCCAAAGCCAAAGCCAAAGCGAAACGGTTTCTGGGTCGACGAGAAACGACGTGTTGTTGACATCTTTTTGGCGTGGGGAAAAAGCGTGAAGTCTCGTCTCGAACGGCTCCTGCAGCTTCACGTCAGTCAGGAGCAGGGAGGCACGCGCAAAGCCAATTCCAACACGGCCAGCCCACGAGGGCGTTTTCGATTCTTCCTTTCTTGTTTCTTGTATTCTTCGACACGTCTGCAGGGTCTACTGTGTTGACCATCTAACGACACCATTTTTACCAGCCCCCCGAGCCCAGCCAACCATGAGTGTCCGGGTCGTTGCACGCATCCGACCCTTGCTCAAGCAGGAGCTGGAGAAGGACACCATTGTCGAGGCCGCAACAAACGCTTCAGAGCCACTAGCCACTCCCTCGATCGTGCGCATCCCGAATCCCAAGAACGAGGCCGAGGCCTTCAGTTTCCAGTTCAACAGCGTCTACGACCAGGTAGCGACACAACAACAAGTCTTTGACAATGAGATTGCACCTACCGTCAAGCATCTGTTCAAGGGCTTCGATGTCACCATCTTTGCATATGGAGTTACAGGAACTGGAAAGACACACACAATGCGCGGTGGAAAATTACTGGCAGACAGAGGTGTCATTCCACGCTTGCTCAGCAGCATCTATCGCAGAAGTCGTAAGATCGAAAAGGACACCGAAGGCGATACCAAAGTCGATGTCGCCATGAGCTACTACGAAATCTACAACGATCGCGTCTATGATCTGTTCGAAGCTCCTGAGAAGCGCACCCCTGCTGGTCTGCCTATCCGCGACAACAACGGCAAGACGGTTGTCGTTGGCTTGACAGAGAGACCTTGCACCTCGCTCAAGGATTTTGAATCTCTCTACGACCAAGCCAACGTCAACCGCTCTACTTCTGCCACGAAGGTGTGCTCTCCTCCTAGTCCATTCAAAGGCGCATACCACTAACAACATGTCTAGTTGAATGCACACTCCTCGCGCTCTCATGCAGTTCTCTGCGTCAAGGTAACTCAAGTAACTGGCAACGAAGTTCGTGTAAGCACAGCAAGCGCCATCGATTTGGCTGGCTCTGAAGACAACCGCCGCACCGACAATGGTAAGGAGAGAATGGTCGAGTCTGCAAGCATCAACAAATCTCTCTTCGTTCTCGCTCAATGCGTTGAGGCTATTAGCAAGAAGCAAAGTCGCATTCCGTACCGCGAGTCCAAAATGACACGAATCTTGTCTCTTGGTCAGAACAACGGCCTGACGGTCATGATTCTGAACTTGGCGCCTGTCAGAAGCTACCACCTTGACACTCTTAGCTCCCTGAACTTTGCGAACCGAACAAAGAAGATTGAAGTCAACGAAGTTGAAAACAGACCTTTCTTCCGCACTGCACCAAAGCCCGAAACTAAGTCTGGTATTCCTTCTGTTCCTCTGGCTAACCGCCAGCCTTTGAGGCCCAAGGCACTGTCGCACAACGTTGTCCCTAGCAAGGAGCAATTCGAGAAGGACAAGATCGAGAAGCCAGTCAAGGCCTTCTCTGTTTATTCTGATAAGCCAAAGACAACGGCCATTTCTCGTCCTGGCCACCTCTCTGGACAAGGCCACCCACGTACCGCTGAGGCACAAAAGCGCACTAGCAGTGAAGCTGTACCTACCATGAACAGGCCATCAAAGGTGCTAAAGTCGACCGTAGCAGCCAGACCAGAGACCATGTCCCAAAAGTCGATCGAGGAGCTCATTGAAAGAAAAGTAGCCGAAAAGCTGGCCGAGCAGGCACTCAGCACAAAGCTACCAGCAGGCACAGATATCGCACCAGACGTGCAAGCACGATTGATTGCTTTGGAACGCAGAGTCATCGACCAAGAATCAGCACGCGCAGAGGGCCTCCAATACCTTCTCATGGCCAAGCAGCACACCGTGCGTGGTGAAGAAGTCAGCGCCCTCAAAATGTACCAGCTCGCATTACCTTACTTCCCAGACAACCAAAAGCTAGCGCAGAAGATGCTCAAACTGCAAGAGAAGATCAACCGCAAAGAAGAGGAACGCAGACCGAAATCTAGCGGTGGAGTGCCTTTGATGGCTGATGACGGCGACGATGATTACCAACCTGAAGCTCACGACCAAGATGATGAGGATGAGTCTGTCTTTGACAATCACCAACGCGCAAAACCACGCAGACCAGCCGTCCGCCGCAACCTCAGCGTATTCCGCGACGAGGCTGCATCAGCACCTCAGCCGTGTTCGCAACGACACACTGCAGACTCTGATTCAGAAGACGAACTGGCACATTCCCTCATCAACACTGGTCCCGACCAGACCCCTCGCTCCAAGCACATCCTGCGCATCATCAATAGCCGTGATGTTGCTCAGATCCGTCTGCTCAAGGGTGTGGGGGCCAAGAAAGCAGAAATGATCGTCAACGCGCTTTGCGAGATGGATGACGAGATCAGACATGTAGGTGAATTGGGCAGATTGAAGGGCGTAGGTATCAAAGGTGTCGAACGCATGCGCGAGGGCTTGGCCGGCGTGATGGCTTGAGACCAGACTGCATTGGGCTGTTTTCTGCATTCTTCTCTTCTTTTCACTTGCAGTGGCTTGTTTTGGGTTTTCAATTTGAAGAAAAAAGCATGGCGTTGGGGGGGTTTCTATTAGCATGTTTCTGGCATTGTTCGGCGTTGCATTGAGGCGGTTACTTGCATAATCTCCAATAGGAGAAGGGTAAACATCATACAAGAACTATTGTTCAATAGGTTAGCAGAACTATCAGTAGATAGGATTACCATAGAATCCCAAAGAAAGAGAGTTCAACTACATCCATCTTGGTCCCTCTTCCATCCATCTTGTCGTAATCAATACTTTTGCTTGTTGATGGCAGACGCAACTAAGCGTGCATCAAGGAAGCAGCAATCATTCTTTGCCGTCAAGATAGAGACATTTGGAAGACATGATGAATGGAAAGCAGATATTTAATATTAACACCACAATAAGAAGTGAGGACTAAGCTAGAAAAGTTCATAGGTCGTGGATGGGCGAGTGGGGAAGAAAGAACAGAAAATCAGAAACCAGTGGGGTATCAGGGTATCGAAATAATAACTTGACTGAGACCGCACCAAAAAACAAAAGTCGAAGACATAGAAGGCGCTCAATGTGCTTGCTGAAGAATAAAGAAAAAGGGGGAGAAGAAGGGTATTTGGGGAATGTGTAAGAGCATGCTCGCAAGTAGTAAGCAGAACGAAAAGATCAAGAAAGCAACGCTCAAAGGAAGAACATTCGCAAACGCGAGGAGAAGGGAGTCGTCAAAGGTCATTCGCGGGTCGTGGTCGTGAGTTTCATCAAATTATGAAACATTAGCTGTAGGTGAAAGAAGAAGTCGAAGGGAAGCACGGTCTCCGGCAGTTTTTATCGTTCATCGCTCATTGGGTTCAGCTGCGGTGCTCGACAGCTCGATTCTCGCTAGTTGCAACAGCTACAAGTGCTTCAAGTCTTCCCATATCGGGGTTGGCTCGAGGGTTGACAGGTGCCGGACGCCATTCAGGAGATTGAATCTGCATGTTGTGACCAGCTTGCATCATATATACAGTAGGTGCTTGACCGGGCATATGCAAGTAGCTGTGGAAGCCAGAGTCTGCCCTGGTGGGCTCAGGCTTGCCTTGATAATGCGCCTGAAGAGCTCTTTGCTCATCAGTCAGCATGGCATCCGGAGGCTGCAGCTCAACCATACCATTTGCGTGCATGATAGCTGGATGCAGTTCTCTACCCTGAGAAGTTGAAGGAGTGGGTATGCCTTCGCTGCTGCTGGATTCCGGTGAGGTACGATGTGCGATCATGATCGGCTGGCTCCCCTGAGGAGGTCCCATCGGGCCACCGTACCAGGCTTGGCGCTTGTTTGCACGATCATCAATGACTGAACGTATATCAGCGGGGGGCTGCAGCTGAGGCAATGCATAGCCAGAAGTAGGTTGCTGAGGCTGTTCGGAAATGGATGCAATTGGTCGCTGGCTTGGCAGTATGCGAGATTGATCCACAGGGGGGTGAGCAATCTCCAACCTGTTGAGACCATGATGAAGAGTGTGCTCCCACCCTATACTTCGTCTGTCTCCAGGAGCTGAAGTTGAAGGCTCGACCGGCCCTGGGAGTATAGATGAACGACGCGCAGAATCAATCTGTACAGGACTGGTAGCGTTGCGTGCTGGGACAGCAGGAGGGGGAGGTGCATGGTCGAAGCTTTCGATACCGGGAAGTCTTGTGATTTGACTTGCTGCTGGCTGGGAGGCAAGAGCAGGAGCGGCATCATCAGGGGTCTGGTTGTAAGCAAGACCACTGGTTGCGGGACGGCTGGCATAGTTTCCGTGGGTGCCAGGATGCCATGTTCTTCTCCTCCACTCAAGCTCGGCGTCAGATTCACCACGGCGGTGATGGGGAAAGGTTGGTGCAGTGGGGCTAGCGACCATACTGTTTGTGTTCGAGTACTGAGGAGTCGGGCCAGAAGGGAGAGGAGCAAAGTAGACGGGCTGGTAGGTTGCCGCCTGCGGCGAGTAAGGGCTGACACCGGATGGTACGGATAGACGACGAGAGGGTGTTCTATTGCCGTTGTAGAATGTTGACCTGGCAATCGGGAGCGACGGCGACTGCATACTGGCTTGGAATCTAGGGCTGCCTTCACCAGTAGAGAAATTGGACGAGGTAGGAGAGCTGTAGCCACTAGGCGACTGTTGGTAGAAACCAAACTGAGGACCATTGTTGGGAATTGCTGGGTTGAAAGTATCCAGACTATGTCTCGCCCTTGCCACAGGATCCTGGTTCAGCATTAAGGGAGATGGACGTGAGCGACTCTCTCCAATATCTGACATGGCCAGACTTGACGTAGTGGAGAGGACGCTAGAAGCTGATAGGTTTCTACTGTGCCCTCTGCTGTACGCACTGTGTCCGCCGCTGCCAGCAGTCGATGCTCTGGGTCTCACATTAGGCGGACGTACGCGATCTGTTCGTATTTGTCTCTGAAATCTGGTTCCAGTTGCCGCCAGGGAGTCACCAGGGATCTCTTCGTTTACATGTACTGTCTGGGCATGTTGGCGCAGATTGTCAAGTCGAGAGAATCGTCGAGAGCAGTGGCATTCAAAAGGGCGTTCACCGGTATGTTTTCTGGCACTTGTCAGTATTGCATTTTCTACCACCAGACTTGAGCCGGATGCTTACCGGATGTGCCGGGCCAGATGTTCGCTGCGAGTGAAACTGAGGTTGCATGGTGGAAAGTCGGTGCAGTAAAATCTCTGGCCCTTCTTCTTCTTCCTGGACGGCTTCCCATCGTCGTCGCTATCATTGTCTGAGCCTACTTGATCGTGGCCGTCGTCATCGCCATCGTCCATGTCTATATCTTGCGAATCGCTAGACTGGTGCGAATGTACCGACCGCCGCGAGTTTTCACGAGTCACTCCAGTGCCGTCGCCGTCTTGTTGAGAGGTGTTCGACTTGTCGGCGGGAAATCTGAAAGTCCCTCTGGTTGGTGTATTTAGTGTCGAGTCTTCGGCGGGAATCTCTTCAGCGGGTTGATCGGAAAAGCGCGCACTCAGTCGCGGTGTTGAGGGTTGGTGGTCATCGGTCGTGCTACCACTTCGTTTTCTGCTGCTTGGTACAAGCATCGGTCTCGTGCTATTCTGGGGGTTCGACATGGCTGGCGAGGAGGTGGGGGAGCGATGACCGAATATCAAAAAGCCAGACGTGTTGGGATAAAATCGATTTCTAACCGGCTTGTTCAGATCAGTCGATTCGTCATATCAGAGACTTGCAAATAATTCGTTGGTAATGGGGGCACAAGAGCGGCCCCAGTATTGCCGACGTATATGCATATAAAAAGGCGTACCGGTCAGGTTAGAGCATGTCATGAAGCTGATGGGATTGACGGAACATGGGGTCGACAAAACTACGAGATGGTGAGTCGACAGGACATGGGAGATGTAGACGCCGTCGTGGTAGAGGAGACGTAAGAGAGGACGAAGACTCGTCTGACGAGCGGCAAAAGGGTCGCAAGGGTGATAAGCAAGCAGCAGGTGCAGCAATAGTAATGGATAGAGCGGCGAGATGCAGCCAACCCGCCACACGCAACGTTGGTGATCCTGCGAAAGGCTGCTGCGTCAGAATCAGAGTTGGCTATCCAAGGTACGAGTAGCGCAACTCGGCAATCCAACGGTCAGACAATCTACTGTTTCCGGGGCTCGATCAAAACTATAGTTACGATGACCAAGACAGGGCGCAGGAACAAGCGTCCGAGAAGGGCCGCAAAAGAGTCAAAACGAGGGCAAGAGCGCCCACATGCGGGACGCAAAGAGAGAGCGAGCGCATCCACGAGGCAAAGCAGATGATGATGACTTCCCCTCGCATATTGTATCTGAGCACGGACAGATGCCACCCATTAACTTTGCCTACCGCGCCGGATCGGCAGCGAACATGTCGAATGGGCGCTTGCTCACGCAGAAAGTTTGGAGCGAAACGTTTCCAACTGACAGGTGGGCAGCCAACCATCGGAAAAGCTCTCCTACCAACCAACTGACTTGCTTGCCATCTACGGCATGCCTGTACCCGTCCACGCCCTGGCTACCACCATGCTTGACTGGAGGCTTGCGCAAAACAGAGCCGGGAGCGAGCGCAGAGGCGTCGAAAAGGTACCCCTCAACACTAATCAAGGTGGGGTGTGCTCAGCATGCAGTACAAGAAGGTACATGATGGTGCATATTCAGGTGCAAACCAACCAGTCTACAGTACGGCAAACGCAAGACGATGCCTCCATGTACCAATCTACCCCTCTACTCTGATCTTGTCTGCAAGACAGCACTGCACCTGAACACGCGCGCCGCCGGCTAGTCCGTGTTATGCTCGGACCCCATCGTCTATGTACAAAACTCGTGGGTCACGCACACTACACACACCCACTCACATCATACGTGCCTCGATGAGAAATTCGGGCGAGGCGATTTACCCTTTCCACACGATACGGTGTGCTGAGAAGGTGACCACTCACCAGCAAGCGAACAAACCCGGCCAAGGCACCGCTACCCGGCCACCGCCAAGCCACAAAGACGGTGAAGGTCGTTAGAGGGGGAGTAAGTAGAGGAAACGAGGAACAACAGTAGGAGTCAACGGGATGGAACGGGTCGTTAGCATGACAATGTGATCAAAGAGATGCTCTCGAAGAGTCTTGATACCACCACCCTCGGAGCGGGAGTTGCTTTTCCTCGATCATGTTTCATCCGTGCCTTGCTCTTACCATAGCATTCATGCTCTTGTCAGAGGTGTCAGATTATTGCATCTCGTCCAGTCTTCTCCCAAGAAATGCTGAGTTTCAGGTCCCAGTGATCTTACAGCGGGGCCTGAGTTAAAGCTAGGTGAGGCTGCGCAACAGAAGGGGATACGAAGAAGGTACAAAGACTCAGCGTGGTGCCAGACAAGCCAAGCTTCTTATGGTGATGATGATGCCGATGATGTGTCTTGAAAGCCGGGCGATTCATCAAGTCGCGAATTCACCTGAACGCTAACAGCTCCTTCAGCACCGCTGACCTGCATGAAAGATAGCAGCGTTTCGGCAAACACGCCTCTCCTTATTCATGATCCTTGATCGATTGAATCAACCGCATACGGCATCCGCCGAGCGTTTATGTGGTTTATTGCTCCAATAGAGCTCGCTCTTCTGTCGAGTCCGAGACCCCATGCCTTGCAGGTACATGCGATAGTGCGTGCCGCTCAGATCCAGGTACCACCAAAGAGTGCATTAAACTTTATCATGTGAATCTCTGCCCCTCCTCCACAATGATCCCACGCCTTTGTTACCATTCGGCGGGCTTGCAAGCCCAACTCTCATGCGGAGAGTTTTGGAGCTGCAAGGGCAAGACATTCATTACTCATGAATTAGAGAGGCCTGGAACTTTTCTTGCCCCTGGATAATCGGATTGGCGCATTCTTCTTGTTGATGCTGTTTTAGACTCGCGTTTTGTCTCGTGGCGACCTTTCGTCATGCGGGCGGTGTCTGGGATAAACAGCACATCGACCCCTCCATGTGATGGACACTGTCACACCATAGAAATTTCGGACAGTGGCATTTACGAAGAGATCTCAGAATAACTCTCATGGCCCCATTCCTCTGTTTCGTAAGCATCGGTGCATTTGTCACCGAAGAGCATGTCACCTTGGGAGTGGGAGTGGGATTAATGAACTGTGACAGTTCCGGCTCCAAAGCGACGATTGCGCAAGACACGCACTTTACGGCGTACGCTCTGCCACTATCTTTCGCATCCACCTCCCGCGGATGCCAAAGGTTTCCAAAAGTCCGATTCTCGACCGGTGTGATATGAGAGGTAAGATCAAACTTCCATTGTTCTTGTCCAGGTGTAATTCTCGACCCATTGTACAACCACATCTCAGCTTTTGTCATTGTGTACAATGGACAAGTAACTCGAAGGCAAGTAAAGAAAAGTCTGGGGTGCCTAGTGTTCCAGATCCTCATTTTGTCTCTACATGAACGATACTGTATGTAAGTTGTGTGCAAGGAACCCGAGAGGCAAGCACCTGCCCCTCTTTTCTCGTAAAGGCAAAGCAAGCCTCTTTCTGCCCATCAAGGCACCATAAAGATAAAAACAGCCAAAATGTCTCGGATAACTTGAAGGAGCGAGGCGCCAGGAAACGTGGAGAGGGGTGATCGGAGCAATCACCTGCCCGCAAGGTACCACTCGCAAATGCACGAAAAAAGCTACGATAAAAGCCTATTTTGCCTATTGCGTTGCCCTACCCTGGTCATGCTTGGTTGTCACTCAGCTCTGTATATCAGCTCGCTCCATGCTTACCCGAGCCACACTCCGTAGATCGTTCTATTCAGCTCTGTCCTCTATTCCTTAAACTCGCGGGTAACATGCGCTCCTAGATTCGCAGGCGACATGGATTGTGTGGTTCCTGCATCAGGGCAATGGCAGATGGGCATCGGAGCAAAATGAATAAGTTTGAAAAGCGCCTTTTCCTTCTTTTGTCTAGAAAGGTTTATCACGCGGCATTGGGTGGTCTCGTACAAATATCTCGCTTCCAATCCACTATCACCCATAAGCTCATCTCCGGGTCGCGAACTCTCTACTGTTTTTCAAGAGTCCGGGTAGTCGCTCGTTTCTTCCTGGTTCTTAGAGATGTATTTGGCTGGTATCAAAAGTTTATTGCATGACCTGTGGTCATAAAAAGTCAGTCACCTGAGACGCCATCTAGTCCTAGGAAGTGCATACCTTTTCTCTCAACATGCCGATAAATTGAGCAGAGCTGACGGCCATGTCGGCACGGTCTTCGATGAGAAGACTTTGGGCCCACAGTCTAAGACTTGGGTCGCCGTCTTCGCGCACGAGATATAGCGATGGTACCACGATGCTGCCACAGCCCTTGGCACGATGGTCTCGGCTCTTCTCGACCACAGCACGCACGCGCTCGTTCATCTCGCTGTCTATGATAGGCAATGAAGTCTTGCCCTGCTTCAATGCGTTCTTGTCATCAGTGCCAAAGACGTCCATCACTAGTGCTGGGACGGCGTCGCGTCCAAGCCACAAGAATTGTGTCTGACCATCGTCGATGAGGTATAGACCAAAGGGAACGATGTTGCCTGAAGTCAAGTTGAGCGGAGGAGGCATAGCAATGGCACCGGTTGTCGGGTCGGGAAGACCAGCAGTCTCGGGCATGTCGTGCAACGAGTACAGGCGAGGATAAATGTACTGGATCATCAGAGGCAGAGGAAGCGTCGAAAGTAGACACAAAGCTGCAGAACGAAGATCGCTAGGAATCTGGGCAGATTTGCGGAGACCGAGCTGCGGTCATGTCAGTATGTGATTTTCAGTCTTACATTTCAAAAAACTTACGTTCTTGATGAGACCCAAAAAGAGGGTTGGTAGGCCTCTAAGGTTTACAGGGAACTGGAGGCCACCGCCACCCATGTTACCGCCTGCAAGCTCCTTCTTGTATGTTTGAAGAAGCTCGATGATCTTGGCTTGGAGGGCATCTCTAGCAGCGTCAAGACCGCTGGACAAAGCTCTCTCGACTGCCTTGTGACTGAAGTAGACAGCAATGGCTTGTTGGTCAGCACTTGAGTACACGTCGGCCAGGTTTTGTGTGGTAGGAATCGACAGAGTCATGACACGAATGCGACGTTCACCATTACATGTTGTGTGCAAGACACCAGCCTGCAAGCAGACAAATTGTTTTGTGACCGACTCATCAATGGCAATCTCGACGACGTATGCTTGGTCGCGTGGGAAAGCAGGGAAAGCGCAGAGATCCGAACTACGGTTGAAGAAGTTGCCGTAGAAGGTGCTTGGACGCAATCCGGTAGTAGCTCTGACACGCAAGACGGCCTCCAGACCAATTTCCGAAGACAAGTAGTCGCTGAACTCTGTTGCAAACTTGATGGCATCTTCGGTACGGGCTGCGCTCCAAGCAGGGTAGAAATATGTCTGACCTCCAGTGTATCTAGGCAAGTTGCTGAGCGATGCAACATCCTGGTATTGTGAAGAGAAGAGGAACATATCGATCGAGACCTGAGTTTTTGAACACTCGACCGCGAAACTCTTGTAGAAAGCGTTGGCGGTCTGAAGCAAAGAACTCTCCTTGCTTGTTCCAAGAAGCTTTTTGTCCTCTCTCATATCAAGCTTGCCGTAACCGTGGTTGGGCAGGGAGGCGGTCAGAACGACCATCTTTCCACCAACATGAGAGATCATCTTGTGTCCAGCACGCATAGCCGAGCCCATGGCTGAGAGACCATTCTGAGTGCTCTGGAACATGGACTGAAGCTTTCCGAGGAAAGTCTCGATGTTTTGACGTGAGTCGGCCAAGCTGACAAGAAGACCGTCGGGTGTAGGAAGGAAAGGCTCGTCGAGGTCGCTCACTACCAGCATGTTTGAGTCGGTGGTACCGCTGTCGTCGCGAGGGATGGTGAAGTAGTGCAAGCTCGAGTCGACTGCCATGAAGGCCAGACGGGTCCTGCGATCAGCATTGGGAATGCGATCGAGCGACTCGGCGACACAGCGAGCGGCAGTGGCAAGGAGACCACTCTGAACCGAAGCAACACTAACATCGAACAGGAACAGGTACACTAGAGGCTGTGGAGCTCTGACCATATACTCTTGAGGGGCAACAAACTCCATGACCGAGTAGTTGAGCTCAGGTCGCTGCCAGCGGTCAATGGCTTGTTGCTTCATGTTGTCCCAATCAAAGGCCTGAGGGACGTCGTTGGTCAGGTTGCACATGTTGCAGCGCCATCGGTGACTGTGGTCGAGGAAAGTGGCGAAGGGATTGATGTAGGTACGGCATCTGCGACATCTTGCAATCACCTGGTCGGGTTGGACAGGCACGTCATCTTCGGCATCGTGGAGGGTAGCATATGGTTGGATGACAAGAGCGAAAGGAAGCTTGGACTTCTTGAGGAGGGAGTTTGTCGAGGGAATAGCGTTCAGTGTCGAGCGCACGTACTTAGGTGGGCAGTTTGCGTTGGGCGAGGGGGTTACGCTTGACTGTTGCATGTGTCAGTGATCGAGCCGAGGCCATTGAGAGACAGGCGTACGTTAGGAGGCAGAATGATTGGGGGAGGAGGCAGATCTAGATCTGATACATGGAAGGGAGCGCCCTGAACACTAATGTCGACAGGCTGGAGAGGATTGAGACGCTGGGCGACAGGAGCAGGTTGCTGGGGAGCTTGTGCAGGCTGCTGTTGTTGCGGTGCCATGCCCATCTGCGCGAACTGCTGTGTCATGCCGGGCACTCCACCGGGAGCGGCACCATAGGCATCTGGAGGTTGGTATCCAGCGGCAGGAGCGCCATATGCTGCAGCGGCCTGCTGCTGTTGAGGGTCAGGGTAGCCTGCGGGCTGTTGAACTGGGGCACCATAACCGTAGCCAGCAGCGGGTTGGGCGGCACCGTAGGCAGCGGCAGGAGGAGGAGTCTGGGTCGCGGGCGCGCCAGCATTAGCACCGGCGCCGAACTCGAAGGCCTGACCGGCATAGGCTCTCTTCTTCCTTGCTGGCACTTGAGAGGGAGCAGGCACGGGGGTGCCGGACTGCGATTGGTCGTACTCTTCCTGAGAATAGCCCTGTGCAGGGTATCCTTGGGGGTTGGCCATAGTTGTGATGGATGTAGCCGACGGCGAGATGCTGCGGCGGAATAAGATGTGATCAGCTCCGGGTTATAAAGAAGGTCTATGTTATTATAGCACACCTCTCCGTAGATTGTCTGGGGAGTCGGGACAGCTGTGCTGCTGGCGAGATCTGGCCAATCAACGCTGGTGGCCCTTCCTGAGAACCCCACGTCATCTAGATCCCTATCTTTTATGCCCTGTCACTTGCAGTCGCTTACAGGCAACAACATCGTTGATGCCAACTTGCTTTCTGAATGCAATTATGTAGTCTGTCAGGTCATTATTAGACAGAAGCGAAAGAGTTCAGAAGAGTGTAGTTTTGACCTAAATCAGGGCAGTCAGGGGGTTCACTGTAGCCATCAGCTGTTGTTTGGGTAGCTGTTTACAGCGTCCTCGCGAATATCGTGTTTATCGAACAACACACGCCATCCAACCAGTAATTTGTCTGGTTACTACGCGCAAAAGTACATTTAGATTAGCTCACGAACATTCCGTTGCAAACAAGGTGCTCCAGGGAGCGATATGCGCTCGCTTGGACTTGTCAGAATGTATACCAGGGTGATACTCCCAGTAACAGGCCTTAGTCAATCTTATGAAGCTTCCGATTCCAGTCACTACTCTCACACGCGCGACCAGAATCAAGAGAGCTCACAGTGGCTGAAGTATTGAGATCATCTGCTTATTTGCATACTTGTTATATGGTGAACGCGTCCAACTTCTTCACTTCCCAGTCTGCAGACCAAGAGAGCAATGAAGTCCGCGATATAAATTGAAAAAGCAAATAAATGGCAGTGCCTACGGCGTTAGCTAAGTGATCGAGTAAATGGCAGGACATATATAATCAGTGAGCGCGAGCACCTGTATACAAAATAGCAGTATCTATAGCGTTAGTTGTACGTGGTCAAGTAAATGGCAGAAGAAATGTGATTAGTGAGCACGAGCACTGAGATCATATAGCAAGATGCAAGGATGCAAGGATGGAAGGAGAGTCCAAGACGTATAAATAGCCAATGACAAGACGTCTGCTGACATAATTCGCAGCCGGGATTAGTAAATGGCAGCCTGGGTGCTTGTGATCGATCTGTGACGCGAGACGAAGGTGGATTGAGCAAGTTTATGTAGAGCGGATCTTGTGACCCCAATGAGACAGGAGCATGTGAGCTTGGAGATAAGCAGCGAACCGGACCACCGATTGGAAGAAGACGGAATATAGTCGTAAGAACAAGGCAAACAAAGTGTAGAAGGTTGGCATAATATTTGGAAAAGTATTCGATTTTGTCGGGAAAAGGATGACGCAGATTGGGTATATAGAAGGACGCTCAAATACGCAAAGTCGTGAAAAGTAGGCATGACAGGAAGGAAGATGGCTGAACATCTAGGTGAGTTGTTCGTCAACTTCCATCAGGTCGCCAGACGTGGAATCAGTGGTAATTGCTTGTGGAGTGGGTGCAGCACTCGTGTCTGAAGGAGTGATGATAGTGGGTGTGTTGTCGGGCCCTTGTGTACGTCGGCGCAATTTTGGAGGCTCAGAGCGTGCGTAAGAACTACTAACGCCATCTGAGTCGGTATCGGTATCTATAGCCTCCGATCGTAATCGCTTGCGAGAGTTGGTCTGGGTGGGTGACAGATGAGTGAAGGCATAAGGTCGAGATGCGGGTTTCCACCGCATACGACGCAGACGACGAGAGAAGGAAGTAGAGTCCGAATCTTGGGTATCCTCTCCATCAGCTTCTTCATCTATCTCGTATAGTGAGTCGACACTACTGGTGACTGCTCTCGGAGTGTCGGCCTCTTCCAGCTCGTAAGGATGCAAGACTTGGGCACCATGAGGATAATCAACATCATTGTCTGACAACTCTTCTATGTCGAAGTCGCAGCTGTTCTGTGAACCTGGGATGGGTTTGGACGGCGATGAGGAATGCCAGACGGCGATAGAATCTGGCGCGTGGAGTGATGTGTGTTCGGGAAAGGCAGATCCAAACGGCGACGAGGGGATGCGCCAGTCAACTGCGACATGGCCTGACATGGCCTTGACCAAGCCCGTGAGCTTTGCGAAAGACGGGCAGCAGCGGAGGCTCAATCAAGGAAATGGCGAGATAGACGGGGATGGAGGAGTGAAGGCAGGAGGCGGCATCATGCAGTGACACAAGATGGAATCCACTTTGTGTCGAGGACGTTCGCTGACAAGCAGAAAGACGGAAAATCAGAAACTACAAGGATGAGAAGGCGCGAGAGGCTTGCTCAACATAGTAACTCTGGTTGATTCGAGCGACAAGAGGTATGACGATGGGGGAGCATGGGCGAATGCTGGGGAAGCTTAGAGACTCTGATCGAAAGGGTGACCTGCGGAGAGCCTTCCTGGCAAGAGTCGACCAAAGGCTAGCACATGTCTGTCAATGTCAATCATGGATCAAGTCGAAATTGACAGAGTAAGCACTTGAAAGGACACTTATTGTTTGGTTAGGCAAGAGCAGAGTGGTAGGTTGCAGGCATGGGAAGGAGGGCGGGCTTGGCGCAAGCGTGGAGAAGTCGCGGCGTCAGGGATGGATTCAGGGCGAAATAGACGTGGCAGTAAGGATAAGGATACCTAGCTGTAACTGTCCATTCCATCTTCTACCAACTCCACCAATTCACCCTCAACCGCCGCTCCTCCGTCGCCAGCTGCTGCGCATCCGACAAGCTTCCCTCTGGCAATTGCGCACAGCCCGAACCTCGATGTGTGAAGCTGCGGCTTCGGCTCTATAAATACCTCCATCAACATGTCGTCCAACACATATCCCACCATGCTCACAAAGGTCCGCTCGCTCCACTACAACAGAAGCTTTACCTCCAATCTAACCTGCTGCAGTTTGAGTCCAAGTCGTCGAGAGCAAAGGGCATTGCTTTCCATCCCAAGCGGTGCGTCTCCAATCCAAACAACCTAGACCTGCCAGCATGCTGATCACACACAAGACCATGGATCCTCGTTTCTCTACACTCTTCGACCATCCAGCTATGGGACTACCGTATGGGCACCTTGATTGATCGGTTCGAAGAACACGATGGTCCTGTAAGAGGCGTCGACTTCCACAAGACGCAACCCCTCTTCGTGTCTGGTGGTGATGACTACAAGATCAAGGTCTGGTCGCTTCAGACTCGTCGCTGCCTCTTCACCCTCAATGGCCATCTCGACTATGTCCGCACCGTCTTCTTCCACCACGAGCTTCCCTGGATCATTTCGGCCTCGGACGACCAGACCATTCGCATCTGGAACTGGCAGAATCGCTCGCTGAGTACGCCGACCCATTTACCATTGTGCTCGAAGATCATCTCTAACAACAACTTCTAGTCTGTACCATGACCGGCCACAACCACTACGCCATGTGTGCGCAATTCCACCCCAAGGAAGACCTCGTCGTTTCTGCCTCGCTCGATCAGTCCGTCCGCGTTTGGGACATTTCAGGCCTCCGCAAGAAGCACTCGGCTCCCACCTCGATGACTTTCGAAGACCAGATGGCTCGCGCCAACGCAAATCAGGCAGACATGTTCGGCAACACAGACGCTGTTGTCAAGTTTGTGCTCGAAGGCCACGACCGTGGTGTCAATTGGGTCTCATTCCACCCTACTCTGCCGCTCATCGTCTCGGCTGGTGATGACCGCTTGATCAAGCTCTGGAGAATGAGCGAAACAAAAGCTTGGGAGGTTGATACATGCAGAGGTCACTTCCAAAACGCTTCTGCCGCTCTGTTCCACCCTCATCAGGATCTGATTCTCTCGGTTGGTGAGGACAAGACTTTGCGTGTCTGGGATCTCAACAAGCGCTCGTCGGTTCAGTCGTTCAAGCGTGAGAACGATCGTTTCTGGACTATTGCCGCTCATCCCGAGATCAACCTATTTGCCGCTGGTCACGACAACGGTGTCATGGTCTTCAAGCTCGAGCGTGAACGTCCTGCTTCGGCTGTCTACCAGAACAACCTCTTCTACATCACAAAGGACAAACAGGTTCGCTCCTACGACTTCACCAAGAACATCGAGAGTCCCTCAATGCTCTCACTCAAGAAGCTTGGCAGCCCTTGGGTACCTCCGCGTGCTGTCTCCTACAACCCTGCAGAGCGTGCTGTTTTGGTTACCTCACCTGCAGACGGTGGTTGTTATGAACTGATCAACCTGCCAAGAGACGCCTCTGGTGCTGTAGAGCCTACTAACTCTTTGCGCGGTACTGCAACCTCGGCGGTCTTTGTCGCTCGTAACCGCTTTGCTGTATTCAACCAGCCCAACCAGCAGATTGACATCAAGGACCTTCAAAACTCCACAACCAAGACCATCAAGCCTCCGCCAGGCACCGTCGACATCTACTTTGGTGGCACTGGCTGCTTGTTGCTCATTACACCTACTTCGGTTGTTCTCTACGATATTCAACAGAAGAAGCAGCTTGCCGAGCTTGCTGTCAACGGTGTGAAGTATGTTGTCTGGTCCTCTGACGGCCTGTACGCTGCTCTGCTTAGCAAGCACAATGTGACCATTGTCAACAAGTCTCTGGAACAGGTCAGTACACTGCATGAGACTATTCGCATCAAGAGCGCCGTTTGGGATGATACAGGTGTCCTTCTTTACTCTACCCTCAACCACATCAAGTACACTCTCATGAACGGCGACAATGGCATTGTTCGCACTCTCGACCAGACCGTGTACCTCGTTCGTGTCAAGGGCAGAAGTGTTTACTGTCTGGACAGAGCTGCCAAGCCCAAGGTCATGACTATTGACCCAACAGAATACCGATTCAAGATGGCTCTTGTCAAGAGACACTACGACGAAATGCTGAACATCATCAAAAACTCAAGTCTTGTTGGCCAGAGCATCATCTCTTACTTGCAGAAGAAGGGGTACCCTGAGATTGCTCTCCAATTCGTCCAGGATCCCCAGACCAGATTCGAGTTGGCAATTGAGTGTGGAAACCTCGAGGTTGCTGTCGAGATGGCCAAGGAGTTGGATCGCCCCAAGCTTTGGCAACGCTTGAGCACCGAGGCTCTGGCTCACGGCAACCACCAGGTTGTTGAAATGACCTACCAAAAATTGCGCAACTTCGACAAGCTTTCTTTCCTGTACTTGTCGACCGGTGACGAGTCAAAACTACACAGAATGGCCAAGATCGCCGAGCACCGCGGCGACATGACCTCCCGCTTCCAAAACTCTCTCTACCTTGGCGATGTTCAGACTAGAATTGAAATGCTCAAGGAGATTGACCAGTACCCTCTTGCTTACTTGACCGCCAAGGCCAATGGTATGGAGGAGGAGTGTCAGAACATCCTTGAAGCTGCCGGACTTACGGAAGACCAAGTCACCATGCCTGACACTGGCAAGCCGCTGACAACACCACCTGTCATTGTCCCTACCTTCCAGTCAAATTGGCCCGTCAAGTCATCTGGTGCATCATCCTTTGAGAAGGCCTTGCTCGCTGATGGCGGTGCTGAGGAGGTTGTGCCTGCAACCAACGGCTACGACGCCGACTTCCTTGAGGCAGAGACTGCAGCTCCTGAGGAGACGGCTGAGATCGAGCAGGAAGACGATGAGGACGCTGCTGGCTGGGACATGGGTGATGATAGCTTTGCCGAGGCTGAAGAAGAATTTGTTAACGTTGAGACTGTCGAAGCAGGCGCTGGTAGCAGCGAAGCAGATGTGTGGGCACGTAACTCACCAGTTGCCGCTGATCACGTTGCTGCCGGGTCTTACGAGTCTGCCATGAACCTCCTCAATAGGCAAGTTGGCGCAGTCAACTTCAAGCCTCTCGAGGCTAGATTTGAGGAAATCTATACCGCTTCGCGCACATTCCTGCCGGCGAACCCTGAGTTGCCGCCTCTGGTCAATTATGTCCGTCGCACACTCAAGGAAACTGACTCACGAAAGATTCTGCCTTTCATTCCTGGCGATCTTGAGACAATAACCACAACAGACTTCCAAGCAGGAAAGCAATCGATGCAAAAGAACAAGCTCGAAGACGGTGTCCAAATATTCCGCAAGATCCTGCAGACGCTGATCGTCAACGCTGTCTCGTCGCAAGCCCAAGTCAATGAGGTACGTTGGGTGTGGGGCATATGACAGTTTATATGATGCTAACTATCATTAGGCAAAGGAGCTGATCCAGACAGCTGCACAATATGTTCTTGCCATGTCAATCGAATTGACTCGCAGAGAGCTTGTTGGGGGCACTACAGATCTAAGTTCGTTCTCTGACGAGGACAAGAAGCGGGCTCTTGAACTGTCTGCTTACTTCACGGTTCCTGCTATCGAGCCTCAACATCAGACTCTGGCTTTGTTCACTGCCATGAACTTTGCACACAAGAACAAGCAACTGAGCAGTGCTCTCAACTTCGCCAATGCGTTGATTGAGAGAGGAACAAATGCTCGTTTCAAGGAGAACGTAAGTTTTGGTCGAACTGATCGATAAAATGTTCAAAATGTGAGCTAACACGATATTACAGGCCAAGAAGGTCAAGGCTGTATGCGAACGTCAACCCGGCGATGCGGTCGAGATCGAGTATGACTCGTTCGCTGAGTTCGACGTTTGTGGTGCATCCTACACACCGATCTACAGCGGTGAGCAAAGCGTAAGCTGCCCTTACGATGGCGTCAAGTATCAAGCACAGTACAAGGGTACGGTCTGTAAGGTGTGCGAGATCTGCGCCATCGGAGCGCCGGCTAGCGGTTTGAGGCTGACAGTTTAATCTACGATCGAGTTACCAGGGGAGGCTTGGTAAGGTGTTGTGTAGGCGAAAAGAAGCTGTGCTGTTTTTTTGTGTAGGCTATTGCAACCAGTATTTTTGCATAACGATGAGAACGGAAGCCACGTCATATGCGATTGCGCAGCCTGTGCCTCGTAATTTTATCTACCGTTTTGATATGGCTGTTCGCCGTTTTTGTGGTGTGGGAAGCAACGGCCCCCAGCCTTATACTCTCCCTACTTTCCACTTCCACGTGCGACAAGCCGGGTCTAGACGTCAACTACATTGAGATCCCTCAGGCACGCATTCCTCATCCAGATGACTTCTAAGCCATCGCGACTGCAAATACGATATGACATCTCTATCTCAGAACTAATTGCAGACGCAGATGTGTACAATCGATTTGCTGTTTTACCGCGAGCCCCCTCTCGGCACCTGTATTATCACCCGCGCCACCCTGCCAACCTCTCCAACGGCTTTATACCGTTGGATAAAGGATAAGTAAATTTCTCTCCTATACTGTGGGAATCGAGACCTTATAAGTATGTATGCGGCTGTGGCCAGAACCAACCCTCTTTCCATCTACTTCAATCATAATTATCCAAATCACCTGTCTCTATACACAAGCCGACAACTAATTCTCGACATACTACCTTGAGAAAAGACAGCTGTGCTTCTTTAACTCAAACCCAACACATCATGCGTTTCTCGACGGCACTCTCATGTGCCTTTACAGCCCTACTGGCGGTGCCTGCTATGGCCGCCCCCTTCGCCATCACACCGGGAGATGCCAACCATGTCATTCTTACAGACGACAACACTGTCAACACAACAGAATCGATACAAGCAGATGCAGTCGCAGTTGCAGCATCACGCCCTCCAGTCAACATGTTCGCCACTGCAGACTCAGACTACATCGAGCTATCATTCGTCAATAAATTGGCAAGCTCGAATGTCAAAGCCTACGTTACAGGCAGAGATAGCAATGATGCTCTCGTCATGTTGTATCCCAATGGTACCTGGTATTACCCTCCAGCAACAACAGCCACGACACCGCAACCGGTTACAGAGGACGTCGCCATTCCTCTTGGTGCTCAAGGCTCGACAGTTTCAATCTCTCTCCCTGGCTATATTAGCGCCGGTCGCATCTGGTTCGCCGACGGTGACCTCCAATTCTTCACTGTCAATGCTGGTGGTGAGGTCGCCCTGGTCGAGCCTTCTGCTGTCAACCCCTCCGATCCTTCCGCAGCTGTGAACTGGGGCTTCATCGAACTGACCTACCTTGAATCTGCCATCTACACCAACCTCAGTTACGTCGACTTCGTCGGTCTACCACTCGGACAGAAGTTGACAGCATGTGACGGAACTGTCCAGCAAGCACTGGGTGTCTACTCCGATGCCGTCGAAGAGATCTGTGCCGACCTCGAACAGCAAACTTGTATTGACGGATACCCCTGGGCCGACCTATGTGCCTACGACTCCAGCTCCAATGCTCTCCGTGTCCTCGCACCTTACGACTACATCTCACTATACCCTGACGCCTTCTCAGATTACTGGACCTCATACGTAGACGACGTGTGGACCCACTACAGCACCACACCCCTCACTATCGATACTCAAGTCTCTGCTGGCCTCGTCAACTGCACAACCACGGGTGACTATCTCAACTGTGATGGCGATAACAGAGCTTATGCCAAACCCACTGCCGCCGATATCTTCGGCTGCAACGGTGGTCCCTTCGCCATCATCTCCACCGACAACGACATTCATCGTGCGGTTGTTCCTCGCCTGTGCGCTGCCTTCCATCGCTCTACCCTCCTGATCAGTGGTGGAAACATTCAACCCATGTCCGATGTCTCTGGCTACTACACCAAGAGCGGCAGAGCTGCAAACTGGTTCAGCAAGTACGTTCACGACTATGAGGCCGATGGCAAGGGCTATGCATTTGCATACGACGATGTCACTCCCACTGGTGGTGTTGACATGGCTGGTCTGCTGTCGGTCGCTTCGCCATCCCAACTTCTGGTCACTGTTGGAGGTGTCTAATCTTCATTCCTCTTCTACTCATCATTGCTGGCAATGATCTGAGATCTTTTTGTAATACTTCTACCTTTCTCGAAACAAGGAGGACTGGCTTTCGTCCTTGGATTTGTTTTATTTCACCCCTTTTGGCCAAGGAGAACTTGAGCGCCACAAAATTGGAGAAGGATCGAGATCAATAGACATACCCACACTTTTTATGTAGTCATATAGATATCATACAGACACCGACTCACGGGTCTGAGTTAAATGTAATGGACACCCTTCGAACACGATATTTTTCTTTTTCCAAATTGTGCCTTCTCTTACCTGCCGGCTCATTCTGAGAACGTCAATATAGCGAGCGATGCTGCTCACACTGCTATCCTTCTCCTCATTCGTGTCTCGTATGGACGAAGCCAGATATGTAGAAGCTAGGATGGTTTGATTGGCATCAGCTTGAAAAAGTTCACCCAGGGTTCGAGAGTAGCCATAGTCCACCAGACTAGACTACTCAATACGCATAGCTGTAGCTCATAGCTCTAGCTCAGTATCAACCTCATCTTCGATTGACATGTCTTTTTATTGTGCATGCCTCCAAGTAGATAACTTCACAAGAAGGAAAGAACGACTGACGTACTGTATGGAAGAATGACGAATAGAACTGGTCAAAACATCGTTCTGTGCTTGCAAAAAAGGACAGCCTCCTTGTGTTTGTCATAGCTGTTGTCTTTGTAGCTATTTACTCCTGATCATGAGTCATTCTGCTTTCGATCTGTCCTGTTCATCTCTCCTTACCCGGCACCTCGTGAGATTTGAAGCAAAGATTACCATAGGTACATTTGCCCTTGAGGTAGTGTTCGCAGATGGGACGTGGACGTGAAGGATCTTTCGTAAAGGGGGCTTTCTCCAGGGCATCCGCCTGTAACTTCCAAGTATGACGGATCAGTTCGACGAATGTGTGGCCGAAGTCTTCGAGCTCGGGCTGCAAGGACTCTTCGACTAGACCAAGATCTCTGTAGAGTATAGCTGACGACGCGCTCTCATCTTTGAGTGTTGCCCGCTCCCAGACAAGTTTGAACAGGTTCATGGCTTCGATGCAGGCAGGGCTCTCGGGTTGAATGTTTTTGGCCACAAGGTAGAAGGAAGATTTGATGGCGTGAGCCTTTGCAGGTTTGAAGATTTGAACTTGTGAGAATCGGCAGAACATGCGTAAGAGTCTGAAGATGCGAACACGACCAATTCTGTGTAAGAGCACGATCACAGTACCTCCAGATGCAATTCTCTTCAGGCCTAGGTACAGTTGGGAGTACGTGAGACGCAGGGGCTCAAAGTAGTCACCTTCGACCTGGTTCTTGCGCGGGACTTGTCCGTCACAGATGACCATATCGTAACGACTGACGGTGTACGGCCAGGGGTGAGCAAGATCCAAATCATTCTTGGGGTCCTTGAAGATGTCTGGCAGTCCGAATTCACCAGCAAACATTGTAATGTCCGTAAAGATGACTGACACTCGCTCGTCCGAACGTCCGAAGGGAACTCTCATCTTGTGGCCGCCTTGACGCTCCAAGAGGCTCACAGCATCCACGTTTGCAGAAGGGTTGATGCTCAGGACGTGCTTGACGAATCCCCCTGGTGCTGCACAGAGGTCAAGAACCCTAGGTGTGGCACTGGAAAGGTTGAAGGCGCCTGTAGAAGCATTCATTTCTTCTCCAATCCTGCTCATCATGTCGAACAGAATCTTCTGACTCCTTTCGTCGGCATTCATGGATTGCTGACGTCGCTGCTCGAAATATGTGTCGCCTGCTGGATTTTGCCAGCCCTGAAGGATTGTGGTCAGTTTCGAAGAAGGTACTCATTATGATTTGAGATACCTTTGCTTGCAGTTCAGCCAGTCTGGCATAATCAGGATCTCTCGTCAGATACTCCTTGAGCTCACCTTGGGCAGAGGTCTCGATATCCATCTCGATGATCTACTCAGCCCGTAAGGTAGATCGCTGAGATGATAGGAGTTAGTCTCCATTTCATGCTTTTATAGGATTCATGCTGGTGAAGGCAAGATGTTTGCTACCGCACAAAGCATGAAAGACATGACCCGTCCATTCAATTTAAGGTGCATCTTGGAAACGACGAGATAATTGTCGCAGACAAGCTGCTCAGCGTCAGTTTCGCAAGCCTCATGTCTGTAAAGATTGATTTTTGCCAATGTTATTTCGGCTAAAAGAATCGATGAATCTGTAACAGCAGTAGAAACATTTGTTAGCAAGGTGCGACGGTCTTCAAGAGATCATAATCGAAGAAGGAAGCCGCGAAAGACATTGAGACATAGGAAGGCGTTAGAAGCGACGTGACAGCACTCTCGCAAGAGCTTCCTCCATGCGATCTCGTCAACTGGTGAGACACTTCGAGATGAAAATTGTCTAGAAATCCACCGTATTTTGGGCGAAGGATCTTTGGTGTGCAACAACGTCTATTGGCCTAGGAAAGAACGCAAGAAGAGCGACAACAGCAAAGCATCAGTTTGGCCAATAAAACGGCCCTCGTCAGACACATGCTATAAATACTGTTTATTAGAACCAAACTGTTCCAGTTCGTGGCTTGGGCGCCACCCCGCTACAGAACTACATAAGATCAAGCTTTCCATCGCTAGACACATAAGGATATCTTGCCATCAACTTTATCGAACCTCTATATCGCAATGTTTTCCAAAGTGCTCAGAAGAGCGACTCACAACGGAAGTGTCGAAAGCTGGGCTTTCCACGACGATAAACTCACCGAAGCAACAAAAGACAAGCTGTTTATGTATCAGATCTCTCACCAGGATATCAAAACAATCACGCCCAAAACGCTTGTTTTTGGAGGTGTCTGCGGTAAGATCATGAGCATATGTCGCTTGACCAATCCTCTCTGTGTAAATGAGGAACGGAACGTCCTCAAGACGGCTACCTTCACTGCATTGTAACATAATGTAGCCTGACCAAGGATTTCCCACGATCATAGTCTAGGCTTCATACATCTGGCGAAGCGCATTCATGAGCACTGTTCCAGTCAATAATCTTGGTATTGCAAGGTTCTGAAGCTGACCACATCCTTTCTCTCCGATCAGATGAAGAGCGCACCGCGACCAAGGTTCACCGTCAGCTAGTCGAACTCGACATTCTCACCCGTCAGGATAACCACTTGAATGCCGCGTCCATCAATGGCGCTGCGATGGCTAAGAAGATCGTTCTGATTACCCGGCACAAGCTCTCCCTTCTTGTGAATATACTCTTCTGGTGGGATGAGGAGTTGAATCGATGGAATGACCTCGAAGCCAGAAAAGCAACTTATGCTCAGCAATTAGAGGAAGCGCACCCGGAGGAAAGCGCAGAGGAGAGAACAAGGAAGGTGGATGAGGCTGCGAGAACAATGGAAATGTTGCAGAGAAAATTGCCAAGCCAGCGACAGGAGAGCAAGGAAACCAGTTGGAACACCACGGCTGGAATCAGAAGGGAGGCTGAATTGAGAGAGATGGAGAGAAGGATGGCTGAGAGGGGAGAGTCAAGTGGTGAGGTGTTGGAGGATGAGCATGGACTGCCTGCTTATAGACATTGAAAGGTCCTCGATGTTAGACAAAGTCTCAAGACCATAGATCCTTCAAATGAGCGAAGGCCTTCAGCCCACATGCATGAAACTTAAGGTGATAAGCGGCGGGCTTTCCTGACCTCTGCTGTTGTATTGCTTGCTCTTGATTATGATGAATGTATTTTGGTAACATGGACAAATATTATGGCTGGTGATCAAACATTTTGACACGCTGGCTTGAAAATTTGGAATGAAAGTCGAGATGCTTGGCACTTTGTGACTCGAAAGTCGACCATCGACATTTTGATGTTGAAACACGCCAGTTGAATATTTTGATTTTTGGTCTATCTTTTGGTTAATTTGGAAATCATGTCTCTTACGAACGGCTCTCCCGCAGAAGCTGCAAGAGCAGCAAAACTCTCATCTCGTACCCTCGCCATTCTCTCCACTGAAGACAGAAATTCTGCCCTTCAATCAATTCACGATGCACTCTCAGCAGCAAAATCAGACATTCTACGAGCAAATGCCCATGATCTGGAGATTGCGACAAAGTCTGCTGCTGACGGCGAATTGAGTCAGAGTATCTTGAAGAGGTTGGATCTTTCTAGACCTGGCAAATTTGAAGATATGTTGAAAGGAATCCTGGACGTGAAGGGCTTGGAGGACCCTGGTATGTTCTTTTTGATTCTTAATATTGTGGTGTGAGAATAGTTGCTGATGTCTGCTGCAGTTGGAAAGGTTGATATGCGAACCGAGCTGGATGATGGTCTTATTCTGCAACGCCAGTCATGTCCAATCGGTGTTCTGTTGATTATTTTCGAGGCCCGTCCTGAGGTTATTGCCAACATTGCCTCGCTGGCCATCAAGTCTGCAAACGCTGCTATCTTGAAGGGTTCGTATCGATCAGCATTTTGGTAAGGCCAATCGAGCTAACAGTACGCACAGGCGGCAAAGAATCAACAGAATCGTTCAAGATCATCGCCACAGTTATCTCCAAGGCACTCGAGAGCACAAAGGTTCCCAACGATTCGATTCAGCTTGTCACAACCAGAGATGCTGTGGATCCTCTACTCCAACTCAGCCAGTACATCGATCTTGTCATTCCTCGTGGATCCAACGAACTTGTTCGCCACTGCCAACGTATGGCACACATGCCTGTCCTTGGTCACGCTGATGGTTTGTGCCACTACTACATCCACCCAGATGCCGAGCCTGAGATGGCAGCAAGTGTCATTGTGGACTCAAAGACGGATTATCCTGCAGCTTGCAATTCTCTCGAATCCCTGTTAGTTCACGAAGACGCGCTGAAGACCATTTTGCCTGGCGTCGCAACAGCTCTGCTCGCTAAAGGTGTGTCATTGCGTTGCGATCCCGCCTCAAAGGCCGCACTTTCGGAGACACTGGACAAACATGAAGCAGCTATGCTGCAAGACGCTGGCGAGTCAGACTTTGACACCGAGTTCCTCGACCTGATCCTCGCTATCAAGACCATCCCTAGAACCGAAGACCCTCTTCAAGCAGTTGATGCAGCAGTCGAGCACATCAACATGCACGGCTCGCACCACACAGATGCCATTCTTACATCCTCAGAACAAACTGCTGACCGCTTCTGCAATGGAGTCGACAGTGCTTGCAAGTTCTGGAACTGCAGTACCAGAATGTCAGATGGTATGCGTTTCGGCTTCGGCACCGAGGTCGGTATCAGCACAAACAAGGTGCACGCTAGAGGACCTGTTGGTCTTGAAGGTCTCTGCATCCACGAGTACAGGATCAAGGGTTCGGGGCAAGGTGCAGCTATGTATGGAGCAGGTGGCAGTAGACAGTGGAAGCACAAGAGATTGCCGCTATAAATACACATCTCGTGCTAGATATGTAGGCTGGCCATCAATCTTGGATTCAGCGAGGCAAGAGAAACACGTTCAACGTTTATGATCTCTGTAAAAATCACCTTTGGACAAATCGAGGTCATGAACATAAACAGTGTTCATTAGGGCTTCACGGCCGTTACGGAAGCATGCGCGATGATTGGATTCTCTGTTTGAAGATAGAAACTGTGAGCTGTAGTGCGGAGATATCATGGTGTGCAAAGACCAGATGACTGCAAAGAGGAGACAGTCAATGAGATTGCCGTGACTTGAACAATTGGGACTTCAGCCTACGGCAAGCTGGCAATAAGCGACAGGTATAGACATCAGAGAAAGTTTCTCTCTATCCAAACCGACTTCAGAGAGCGGAACCTGTAGAGTTGGCAAGAGCGGAACGGGGATGGAAATCAAGCCGCAGAGCGGACTGAACTTCCAGTTTGGAGTGCCGAGCGAGATTCCGAACGAGGAGATATCGTCCTGTCGTGTGTGTGGAGGAAAGTGCTCAGGCCCCTGCACTTTCCGGCTGGCCTTCGTTCAACGAATCAGGAAGGGGCTGATTTTCAAGGGACTCGGGGAAATGCGTCGATAGCCCCGGCGCGCCGTGATTGCTCTTTGGATGTGAGGACCTGTCAACTTCTTCGTCTTTGCTAGTTCTCTGCTTCTATACCAACGACCTTCGTCACCTCTTTCACGACTCGCACATTCGCTCCAAGTCAGACACGTATCTGTCGTCTCTTTTCAACCACACATCACAACACAGACAACCGCAGCCATGTCTCAAGAATTCACCTACTCGGACATTTCCGAGCACAACACCAAGAAGGTGAGCAGACTCCATACAAGACTTGCTGGACGCGTCGAAGAGGGCACATTGCAATGAGTAAAGATCCTGCGCAGTCTTGACAAGCTCAGCAACCATTCCAGCAACATTTGGCCAAAGAACCATCCCTGACTAACACAATCTCAGGACCTCTACATGGTCGTCCACGACAAGGTTTACAACTGCACAAGCTTCGTCGATGAGCACCCGTATGTTTCCCGCCCTCACCTGCCTCATTCATCTTCTTCCGGGCTTCCGGCAAGATTCTCGAAGCTCTCTCAACCCATCTACCACCCCACTCAATCACCCCACTCTTGCAGTAGATGGTATCACAAGAAAAGAAAAAGGAGATCTCGATCGACTACACCACATGCCATCAGCACAAAGAAACACGTCCCACAAGAAATATCTCGCTAACAAACCCCTCACAGTGGCGGTGAAGAAGTAATGCTCGACGTTGGTGGCCAGGATGCCACCGAGGCCTTCGAGGATGTCGGCCACAGTGACGAGGCCCGCGAGATCCTTGAGGGTCTCCTCGTCGGCACCGTCAAGCGTCAACCCGGCGACCCCGCTCCCAAGTCCTCCGCTCAGCCTACCTCAGCAAAGACATCTGGCCCTGACGCTGCTGGTCTGGGTGCTGGTCTTTATGCCATTCTCCTTGTTGGTGGTGCTTTGGCTTACTTCGCATACTCTTACCTCCAGGCAAACGGCCAGCCCAAGAACTAAAGAGCTTTCTTTGCTGGGTCGGACCTTGTTGATGTGGAGAGAAGGAGACAATCAAATGAAGGACATTTGACGACAGATCGATCGCGAGAAAAGAAATGAGACAGAAGAAACTTGTCTGGCGATAGAGCGCAATCCGAAGCAATCATCGTCTTTCTCAACCGGGCAGGAGACGAGGAAGCGAACAGGGCAAGCACGCTTGAGAACACAAAGAATGTAGGAGTTGGGTGGTCTGCACGAAAAGAGGCGCTTGTTTAAAGATCTCGAGGCGCATCTTGTGTCTTTTTCTAGGAAGCTGGTATTGTAACAGCAAATTTTACATGTTCAAACCATTTATCGATGTATCAAGGTGCTTATGTTGCTTATTAGACATCCTACAAGACGAATCTAGAGACGACACTGCTGACAAGATGGATCGTTTATAATCTGCAGATGTGATACAGAATAAAGGTCTTTTCTGAGTACATACGCAGAAAAAGCAAAGGCCTAACTTATTCACCATTGTCCATGAACGCCACTTTGCGATCACACCCAAGATTCTGCTTCCGCATCTAGCGATAATAGTCACTAGCATCATCGCCACTAGCGGCGGGCGCATACTGCTGTTGTTGCGGCGGCTGCTGACCCTGCTGATGTGCACTTTGAGGGTTGTACGCTTGGTAATTTTGCCCCGAGGCAGGAGGAGCTGAAGGCTGAGCACCGCTCAAACTAGTGTAAGACTGATTGGGATGCTGTTGAGGTGGGTACTGTGAAGGGTACGAGGTAGTCGATGTGTCTTGAGGCGGCTGGGCTGAATACACAGACGTCGGGCTTTCGAAGCTCGATGTGCGTTGTCTGATTGGCATTTGTTGTGGTGGCCCAGGAGGTGCGTTTGTCGGCTGCTGAGGTTGTGGGGACGAAGTGTAGTTGAGAGGTGCTGGTACAGATGCGCCGGCGCCGTACACATTGTTGCGGCCGTCAGTGGGGCTTTCGTACGCACTCGTGCTCAGCTCTTGCGGGTTTCCCGAATTAAGGGTGTGGATGCTCTGAGGACGGTTGTTGTAAGGCTGCATGCCAGGATTGTACCCGCCATCGCCAGGAGGAGCACTCGGGCCAGGTCCCATGGGTTTAGGACTTTGCTGAGCTTCTGATGGTGGTGCGCCGTTGGGGAGAAAATGGAAAGGAGCCGGTGCTGGAGTTGCTGATGGATTGCTCATGGGTGGAGGATAACCATACGCGTTCTGCTGCTGAGGAGGCTCGGATGGTGGAGGTTGGTTGTAGAAGCGCTGGTCAGGAGGAGGACCTTGTGGAGGGTATCCTGACTGCATCGGAGGGTATGGGTTGTAGTAACCACCAGAGTGTTGCCTGGCTGGGGCAGGGGGATATTGTGGTTGCGACATGGAGCTCTCCAAGAGAGCCTCATAGTCGCGGCGAGCCTTGATGAACTTTTCATTCAGTTGTGTGAACTCGTCTGTTGAATATTAGCCTCCATACAACCGCATATTCTCGTGACAAACTCACCCTTCTTCTGCGAGTACTTTCCGATCAGTTCAATCAGTTTGGGTCTGATTGACAAGGTCTGGTTGTAGAGATCGGTAATCTCATCCTCGCTGCCTGTGTCGCGTGAGTTCTCACCCCTGACACTCAGCAAAGCCAACAACTTCTCGACATTTCTAATCTGTGAGAAGACGTCTGCCTCGGTTTGGGCATCTCTTTCGAGTTCCTCCCTGGTTGGGTCCTGCAGCTTCTCGACGTAGTTCAATGGGAAAATACCGGTCTGCCCACGTAGAGAACCTTTCCACCAATCCTTGTATACAGACTCAATAACAGCAATTACATCGCCCTTCTTGAAGGCCAGCTCACCAGGCTCGGAAGGTATAAAGTCATAGAGGGCCTTGACTCTGCTGACAGTAGCAGCTGTTGTACCTTGTTGGGCATCGCCCTGAGGTTGAGATGAGTTTGCCGAGGAGGCCTCTGGCTCGGGAGCCTTGTCCTTCAGACTCAAGGCAAGGGCCATCTGCAGCTCCTCCTCTTCCTTGCGACGGTCGGTGTCCTCGATTTGACGCTTGACGGGCTTGCTAGGTGGAGCCAGACCAGGGTTTGAGGAGCGCAGCTTGTCGTAGGCCTGTTCCATGATGCCCAAATCAGGGTTGCCTTTGAACATGTCCTTCCATTCTTGCATACGCTCGAGTATCTTGCTCTTGACTTGCTGGTGTGTGTTGCGGTCAGCAGCCAGACGCAGCAGGGCATCGGTGAATGAACGGGAGGACAACTCGCGGTGAATGGGAGCGCCGCAGTTTTGCGACAAGGCATTGGCGAGTTCAAGGGTGTACAGCTGGACATTGGCGTTGCGGTGGGCGAGACGCTTGATCAAGGCAGCTGTGACTGACTGAGGTCCGGTGGGTGAGGTAGATACGCGATCGCATACATCGAGGATGAGGGCCCAGTTCTCGGATGTCAAGTTTTCGTCGGTTGCCTTGGCTGTACGGCAGCATCAGTACAATTGTCGACATGTACAGGTCTGGGTAGTGATGAGAGCTACTTACTGACGACCTCGTCGAACGTATTTGCCTGAGCACGGAACATGGCCTGGCTCTTATTCTGCTATGAGGTCGAACGAGTGTAGCTTGACCGTAATTTTCGCAAGCAAAATCTCTAAGTTGCTGCCTGAGCACTTGAATGTCTTTGGGTAAGTTGCTCGTTGCTCGTCTCGGCGACAAGGGCATGTGAACACTCCCCGGACATCAACGAAGCGCGTCATTGCCGAGCGGCCGTCGCCCAAGGCCTCTCTCCAAAACCAAGAACTCACTCTAAACTTGCCACCACCGAACCTTGGGCATCGTAACAAACGCCCAACACTTCTGTTCACTGCCACAACGGCACTGCCTCCCACAGAGTTCAGCACATTGTCAGATACATATGTTGGTCAACACTTTCACCACATCAAGGAAACCGACACAGGTATGGGTTGGTCGTTCTGTCCAATGCAGAAACATCATTCTTGTATAGATTGCTGCTTCCCGGGCCTTTGGCCACCATCTTCTTTGTTCGGTATAGTGACCAAAAGCAATCGTTCGCCTGTAAACGCCCATCGCTCTTTCAGTTTCCTCTCGCTCTGTAATGCTGCCAGTGCAGAGGCCGAATCCTTTGATGTCGAAACCCAAACCAAAAAAAAAAAAACCGCACCTGGTCGTAGGTGTAAATGTTCATCAGCCGACCCTGACAATTCTTTGGGTTGGCGCTGGGCTCAGATTTGGCCCAAGCATACCGAACGCCGGTTTATGTCAGAAATAAGATGTGTCTACATCCTAAATGGCCATGTCATGTCTCGTAGAAGAGAAAGAAGGAAATCGCCCGTTCTTCAAATGCTTAAAAATGCTCAAACCGTACTCGCGGTTTATGTGGTGTGTCATGTTTATCAGATGCCCTTATTCTTGCGCTCCTCAGCTCTTGCTGCACGAGCCGATCGCACAAGGGGTGCGAGTGTTGCCAATGGCTCTGCTCCTTGGATGAACTGATGCTATTAAACATATTAGCAGATACTTCAAGACATTCGATATAATATTCGCTTACCATCAACAAGTCGTGCGCACTGGCTCTCTTATCAGGATCAACCTTAAGCGCAAATGCGAGGAAATCACGGAAGACAGGTGTCAATTCCTCCTCAGCCTTAATTTGAGGTGTACCGTTGGTGGCGATCAGGTACAGAGCTCTCAAAGGCGATTCGTTGAGGTATGGGGGCTCGCCCTCAATCATCTCAATGGCCATGATACCGAGTGACCAAATGTCAATCTTGCGGCCGTATTCCTTTCGTGTTACAACCTCAGGAGCCATCCAGTATGGTGTGCCGACCATGGTCGTACGTTTGTGTTGAGACTCGTTAATTTGTGCACAGAAGCCAAAGTCAGCTGCAAAAGGTTAGCCGAGGTTGCACATAAGTGATTGGGACTGCTTACTCAGTTTGATATTTCCTTCAAGTGATAAAAGAATGTTATCTGACTTGATATCTCGATGAATGACTCCCTTTGAGTGGAGGAATTGAAGACCATGCAGAGTCTAGATTCAAAGTTAGTCAGAAGCCAGCAAGGTTTTAAGAGCAAGACACATACCTCACGACACACAGCGGCAATCTGCGGCTCAGACATCATGTTGAATGTAACCACATCTGTCAGACTGCCACCCTCCATGTACTCCATGACAACCCACAAGTCTCCCTTGACCAGGTAGCTGTCCATGAAGTTGACAATGTTCTTATGCTTGCTATCCTTCATGACCAGAATCTCGTTGATGATCAGATCCTTCTTAGGTTGTTGTTCCAGGTTCATCTGCTTGATAGCGACGCACTTGTTAGTGCCAACCTCATAAGCTGTAAAAACGCCACCAGAAGCACCTTGACCAATCTTGTTGAGGCCACGGTACTTTTTTGTGGGGTCTGCAGGTGTACAGATTGCATTGAGTTTCTGAATGATCTCTCCATTCTGCTGCTGGCTTTGACGCTGAGGTCGCTGCCTCGGTCGAGGAACGGGACCGACGCGGGCTTCCTGGTTGGGCATAGGGACCGCCTGGGGATTAGGTATCTGCGCATGAGGTTGCTGAGGAGCGCGCTGGCTTTGCTTGTGTTCAAGACTTGATTGCTGAAGTGCTGCCTGCGCCGCGGCCATAGCTTGTTGCTGTTGTTGCTGGTATGCATAAGGCGAAGCTGCAGCTGGAGGTTGATATTGTTGCGCTTGAGTTGCAGTGTTTGACCGTGCGCGAGACGTAGTGGGCTGTGATACTTCATTGATGGTTGGAGGAGCATATTGGACAGGAGGCTGTTCATCTTGAGGTTTCGATTGTTGAGGAGTTGTTGTGCCAGGAACAGCAGGAGCTGCACGAGCAGGAGTCATACCAGGACCATTGGGAGTCGCGCCAGGAGGGCGGGGAGCTGCACGCAGGGGAATTGTGTTTCCACTGGACATAGTAGGTGACATCGGACCAAGACCAAGACCGACATTGCGAGGGACAGGAGGAGCCGCTCTGGGGTTCTCGAAGCTGTCCTCATTGTTGGGTGGGAAGCGCGGGCTTTGTGGAGGACTAACAAGAGACGTGAATCCTGAGCCAGGAGTGGCTACGGGCGACGTGATCCCGCTTGGAGGTGACATATGCTGCGGAGTGTCGCGCGCGTGAGCTTGACCGAATTTCTGCCAGATGCCATCTTCAGGGTTCTTTTCTGCATTCTCCTTGTAGAAAGTGACAATGTCGACAATGGCCTTGGGGTCTCGTTTTTGTTCCTGCTCCGAAATGCCAGCACTGGCCAGGATGTTCTGCCATTCACGAGGAAGACCCTGATGGAGTTAGCGATTGGTCAACCGAGGGTGTCAAACGACTTACGGTAAACTCGCCGGTACGGTTATCAACACCGACATGAGTAATATGAACAGGATTCTCAGGAGCAGAGATGGTGGGTCGGCCAGGTGATTTAAATAAGCTCGATATGCTAAAACCACTCTTCTTCTTGGCCTTTAGTTCGTCACTGAGACGTTTCGAACTCTCCGGGCGAGGCGACAGGCTGTCCATGGGGCCAGCGGATGAATTGTTACGGGTAAGGCGGAAGCTGGTCGAGTGACGCAGCGAGTTGAAGCGCGAGCCAGTGGTCTGTGTTCGCAGAGAGATGGATGGACGTTTTGGCTGGGCAGGGAGAGTTTGCGCGTTTGCAGAGAGGGGTGCAGATAAGCCGACTGGAGAGGGAGAGGGAGAGGTCGAGTGGGAGTGCGATGCGGCGCTGAAGAGCGAGATGGAGTCTGGACGAGCAGCACCGTCCGGCGGTACGACACGCAGTTGGGGGTTCTCGTTGACGGCGTGCTCAGAAAGGTTGGCAAGATGGTTGTAAGAGAGACCGTTATGGGAGCGCAACTCAGGCTCGGACAGGTCGCGCGCAAGATTGGGATTGGTCGGTCTGCGAGATTGATTGGTCGTGTGCGACGACGTGTTGTACTGCGAGCGGACGGCAGCCGAGGCGCTTCTGCGTAGCTTGGGCGGGCCTTGTGATGATGGTGATTGGTAGCCAAGCGAGGACGACGAGTACTGCAGCGAATGTTTCCTCAGGAGTTGCTGAGGTTGTGCGGACGAGTCGGCCATGAAAGGTGAAGGGGCTCAGCGGCGGGACTTTGAACGGAGATGGGCAAGCGAATGTGGTTGGTCGGAAGGCCGAAACGAAACAGCGACAGCAGCACGACTCTCGACACTGACAGCACGCTGTGACAAGGGTCGGATACAGGACTCTGCTTCTGCGGCGGGTACAGCCGGGCGTGATTTGTACGGCCGTCGAAATGCAAGGAATAGGTAATGAATCGCAGCCGGCGACAAGTGACACTGACACGCGAAAGCAGGGGGGAAGACTGCGTGCAGCTTTAGGTACTGCTCTGGCAATATACACTACAGCTTTGACAATGAGAAGGCAGGCGAGCGCAGACAAGTCCAATCACATCCACCGACCGCCAAATCCCTTGATTCGCTTGTTTTCGTTGCTCCCAACGGCGACCATCGATCATGGGCTCTATTCTTTGTCCTTGCTGGAGCCGGCATCTCCACTGCGTTTCTACTGTCTGTTTCTGTCAATCGACCGCCCGAAAACTGAAATCCCCAATCGCCTTGGCAATCGACCGTCCAACCTTCAACCGATGCTCGATGCTTCCCAGCTATCGGAACTCTTTAATTTGCTGCAATCACCAGCTCCTCTGTTTTCCCCAGCCCATGTGTCGCGCCAGTCTACTGTGAAACACTGCTTCCGCAGCATGCTATATCCACGGGGCTGATGGCTGATGAGACCCGCATTCAACAAGACCATCCTCCAGCAGCAGTCCAACTTGGAACGTTCATGCCCGATGCATGCCCACCGAGGCCACGTTTTATTGCCGCGCCGCGTTGCAAGCGTTTGACGGCGTGGCAGTTAGACCCCGGTCCTGATTGCCTTTTTGCAACCACACCTGAAGCTTATCCTTTGGATGCCACCGGTTCTGTAGATATGCTATATTATTGCTTTCTATTCGGCCAAAAGGCGCGGCCCTATGATCGTGCAGAGACATCTTCATTTATGGTTACTAACTTAAAGGTTGCTTGAAACCACTGTCTGCGGCCACTGCCGAGCACTACCCACATACGCGTGGACTAATCTTCTAATTTCTTGTCGCGCTCCGTTGCCTGTGTTTTTATCAACCATCACGATTCCCGTTGAAAATAGATTGGCTAGTCTCGGGTGGAAAGAACACTCTGCAGGTGTCGCTCGTCTCCGACATTTTGGCATGTGCCATCCTGCAAGCCTCCTTACAGCCTCTCAATCTGTGTTGGTTTTGCGTTACAGGAAACATGCATCGCCGTGCAGCATGCATAGTCAGGCGGGCGGCCCCAAACCTGCCCTAGCCGAGGGACAGCGTCATGAAGAAACCGCCTATCACTTTTCCGTAGAGAGCCTCTCTTGTTCAACCTGACGGTTCATGTGGAGCCATATGCTTTTGTCAGTTAGCCGAGCAGCAGATGATATCGAGTCCAGCTCTGTATTCCACCTTGACCCATACTAACTACGCAGGCGGCGCAAGCCATCCCGTAATGCGATACCCGCACCTCCCAGAGCCGACACGGCAGACTCTTCATAAAAGAAACCTCCAACAATCGACTTCATCCCTTCCATGCATATTGACCATGGTTAGACTTTGGCAATTCCCTGCCGGATGGTGGTCCGCGGTGCATAGCTGAAAGTCAGTCGCATCGAGAACCAGGGTCATGGGCACTCTCGTGTTACAAACTCACATTCATTCTGCACTGTGAAGTTGAATCGGCAGTCACCGTTGCTCCCTGAAACAATGGAGTCCAGTGCTGAATCAGACCATATTATCCTCCCAAGGGCCCAGAAAACCTCATATCCACCACCTATGCAAGCTCTTCCGTCACCAACCTCCACAGTCCCCATACCGTCAGTATCTATCACACCACAAGCCCACAGATTCAACTTCCCTTCCCCAGCATATGCAGCACGTTGCGGAATTTGTCGTCAGACTTGATCAGTCTCGAAAATGATCATCCAAGCGCAATCCCGCATCTTGGGTTCTTCGAAGATGATTCTGCAGACGAATTTCGAATCTGCACCAAAATGGTTCCAAAAAATGACTGATCTTTGTTGTGCAACCATACTTGCAACACCTCACGAAGCCCAAAATTCTTCCATGTCGGTAATTCTCAACGGATTCCAGGTACTGCCCCAGACGTTCATCTTTCGGTGATAGCTCAGGGCATTATAGTGGCTGCCGGCGTCGAGCGGCATGCACGAAAACTTATAAAGATTGACCTGATCAACGAACGAGTCCGGGGCCGGATCGTCTTGCTAAACGTAGAGACTGATCACGTCTGTCCATCAATCTGACCCTCCATACCTTGGGTAAGGCTTATCGAGCCCGGATACCCGGACAGCTTTCGAGACCCAGTCAGCCACCAACAATTCGGATGGCTGAAAACGCGCAGGTACTACACAACACTCCACAGTGCCCTAATGTTGGCCATAGTCTTTTGAGCGCATTCTTCGAGCTGCGCAATCTCGTCTGCGTGCCACCGAAGATCGCCTTGCAGCATATCCAGAGGACTACTGTTGAACAAAACTCATGATGCTGATCAGAGACTCATATCCTATGGTAACAAGATTATGTGCTTAGTAACGTGTACGGTGAGTTCAGAGGCGCACAGTAGCCGCAACGATTTGCATATCCGTCGGTCGGGTGTCGATACCTACTCCTCAATAGGCATTGTTAGAACCAACCTCTGTGTTTCAATAGCAAATCCAAGTTTACATGTCCTCGATCGAACAGGTGCACGGAAAGGAAACGGAAGCACGTAAATTTGTCAGCCAAGTATTGAAGCTCTGATATGCTTTGTCATCCTATACTTCTAGCTGATATAGATAAGCACCAGACGAGCTTGAACGCACTCGCTCTGGGTATGGAAGTTCTGCGAGAGATTCACATCTTGATCAGCCGTGTACAGCTGGGAATATTGAGATTGCCCATTACAGTGACAACTTTCTCCTGAGTTACCTTTCTCACTCCAAAGCAAACTTCTGTTCATTAGGCGTGACATAATATAGTTGTGAATAGAAGGCCACGCTCCCTCCTGCTGTTGTCATTATACAACGAGGTCATTGAACGACCTGTCGGTGATACGCTGCTGGACTGCGTCTTGTTGACTAGTGGTCAACCCTCGATGACTCACTCCGACCATGTCTTTTTGAATAACAGGTTGAATGATTTGGGTCTGCACCTGGCGGGATCATTTCTGAGCTGGTCCTCATACTAGCCAGGAAAAATCCGAGAAAGGCTGCGGGTCAACAGTCAACAGCTGATGACCATTCCGACAGGTCATACAAGACCAACCACAAGAACACATCTATCTGGTTACTGGCCGTGAAAGAGGAGGGGCACGTCGGCAGAGCTCATCAAAGCCTGGGATAAACGTCGCTGTCGCACGGCCTCACCTCGGCAAGACTATCGCAGCTTCCATGATCGCATTCTTGAATTATTCGACAAACTCCTGTTCAATAAATTCAACCCACCGGAGCACACAAAACTCAGGAGCAAAGTTGCTCCACCCGGGCATCCATCATGCAGGGGTTCAATATGGGACGCTATGTCCCTCCCGAGCTCGAGGGAACTATGTCAGCCAATAAAGTTGCTGGCAAACATGCTCTGGGCAAAAGGGCCAACAAGATCAAAGAAGGCATCCTGACTGTACGCTTCGAGATGCCATACGCGGTATGGTGTAACCACTGTCCCAAGCCGACAATCATAGGCCAAGGTGTGCGATTCAACGCCGAGAAGAAGAAGGTCGGCAACTACTATAGCACGCCCATATGGTCTTTTCGCATGAAACATCCCGCTTGTGGAGGCTGGATCGAGATACACACGGATCCCAAGAACACGGCGTATGTGGTCAAAGAGGGCGGCAAAGCCAGAGATACAGGGGAAGATCGTGTAAGAGAAGGAGAAGAAGGCGTGCCAATTCTCTCAGCAGAGGAAAGAGAGCGACGAAGACAGGATGCTTTTGCTGTTCTTGAGGACAAGAAGCAGGATAAAGTTCAAGAGAAAGAGCAAGGCAAACGTATAGTTGAGCTGCAAGAAATACGAGACCAACACTGGGATGATCCATATGAGGCCAACAAGCGCCTAAGGAGAACGTTCAGAGCAGAACGCAAGATCAGAGAGAAAGAACATGACTACACGCAGAAGCTCAGGGATAGGATGGGACTGGATGTCGAGCTGATGCCAGAGAACGATGAAGACAGAAAACATGCTACTCTAATCGACTTTGGCGGCCTTGCGGACGAAGACGTCGATGCCGAGACGACAAGGGTTACTTCACGGCCATTGTTCCAGGCAGACACAAAGCAACAGGCGGTCCCAGTCAAAGTCAAAACCTCACACAAGACCAAAGCAGCTGCTGAAGTCGAACGTCGGAAAAAGGCACTGCAGCAAGAAGTTCGCGACAACTCGCGTGCAGCAGCAGACCCATTCCTGTCCTTCGGCAGTACAGATTCTCGTGCCTTCCGTGCGATTGCTGGCATTAAAAGGAAGGCGGAAAGCAATACCTCCGAGCAGCAGAATCGTACAGAGGAGAAGGAGCAGAATGTTACGAAGGAGAATGAGACCGAGAGCTTAGAGAAGGCGCAACCAAAACCTGCACTTTCCCTGGTTGCTTACGACTCTGACTGAGCATGAGACATGAGTTACGATTGCATTACAGGCGCTTTATACCCAATTGAAATTAGTTTCGATGCTTCTCAATACATGAATACTATTTTGCATGTGACGTAGAGGCTAAGATCCGAAAAGGACGCGTGCACGGTTGCCAACGCGTCTCTCAAGTCGCGTGCGGCAAGGCGACCTCGATGTCACATTGACGGCTATTCGATCAAGAGACAACTTGACAGGACTAGACAGCTCACGAATGTCGATCTAATCGAGTATGCCACCAAAAACAGCAAGAGCCGATTCCGACACAATCTATCGCTCAGAAACGCCTTTACGACAGAAGAAGTTTCCCAACCGACGCCGCACTATACGCTCGTCTGGTATTCATACTCCAGCTCCACTGCGCCAGCAGTCCACTTTGACACAACAGCCGCACTGGACGGTATCCCGCTCATCGCCAACTGCTGGGTCTGAAGATGAAGTTGAGGATGAGGACGAAGATTACCAAGAGGATGAGCTAGAAAAAGCAAGACCCAAAAGGAAGAAGAGAAAGAGCGAGGTAGATGACAAAAGGCAGACAACAATGACACAATACGTCCCGTCCTCTTTCATTGGGAGGCGCTACGACGGAGCGGCCGACCTTTTGCATTCCATACCAGACGACTCCTTTGACGGAGTGCGGGATTCACAGTCGCAACTGGCTTTCCACAGGCACGACGATGGTCCGCAAGCAGAGATGCAAGCGCTCGTTGATGCAAGTGCACCCGCAGCTACGAACGACGACCTGTATATGCAGAGGGACGAGGAGATCCACAGCCAGAAGACGCAGTCTAGCTCAGACCAGGGTGAGGAGAGAGTGGATTCAGCCTTCCCTAAACAGCAAGCGCGACCGCGTCCAAGTCCAGAGCTACCCATATCTGCCATTAACCTAAGGACTCCGAGGAGAAAGTTCAAGTCTGAGATTCCATCGTCCAACACTCCACAAAGCGCCATCATATCCATCTGCTCAGCTAAGACCATGCGCTCACCTGAGCGGTCACCTTTACGGAGCAGAAGCACCAATGCATTCTCGCAAAATCATGCTGCCGAGGATGCTAGAATGAGTCCTGTTCCTGAAAGTCCTACGAGGCCCCTCTCTCCTTTCCGTCTATCACCTCTGAAGAATCGACCTACCTTTCGAATACCGGAAAAGCCTCCTACACTACAGCATCGTAGTACCATTCCAGACTCTGAAGACACAGCTACTCAAGTGACGCCATTCAAACAAAATAAGTTTCGAAGTCAGATACCCGACACACAGATGGACATGTTCGGCGAAGAGATCGTCCCTGTCACCGAGACACAATTCCCTATTGACAGCTATACTCAGTATGCTGGAGGGACATATTACGCAGAGAACGACGATTATGACTATAACTTTGATCCTGTCTGTAGTGCGTTGGACCGCGATGCTGCCCGGTTCATGCAAACACAGCTACAACGAGATCGTCTCGGCCACCACGCTTTTCACAAAACACGAAGCTTCTCTCAAACTGAGGAAGAGCGAGCTGAACAAATACTCGAACGCAAGCAAGATGAGACCAACCAGGAACCCAGACTTGGCACAAGCCAGCAGTCTCAAGAGCTCGGTGACGATCTGCCTGCTCCCACTTGTCGGCCTCAGCCTCTCGAGCAAGAGTTCGAAGATGCACCTACACAATCGCCACGATCGTCTCCTCAACAGGCCCCTCGAATGCCCTACCAGTCTGATGAGATTGAGGAAATAGACTTGTCGGGTGATATTGTTCTACCGAACACAACCATTAGAGAGGTGATACAGATCGCCTCTTCTCCGAACAGCAAGAGTATCAGTAGCGGAAAGTATCCGTCTTCGCCACCTCTTGTTATCGAGAATGATGCACGTCTTCGGGCAGAAGACGAAGAGCAAATGAAGAATAGTGAACGTCACTCATCTCCACTTCTACCTATTATCCTACCGATACCTCCTTCGCAGATCAGTACAGTTGGTGGTACACAGCTACACCATTCCATCAGGAAACATACCCAGATGGCCGCATATGTGAGTAGTAGTTCACCGCCTATGCCGCCTTCAACATCTTCGCCTCCACCTGAAGCGAGACAACACCTGAGGAGATTCCTTGAAATGTACGAATCGGATGATGAGGATGAGATGGACAAGGATGAACCAAAACCGCCTCTTTACGATGAAGACGAAGATGACATGGATCTGGACTTCGTGCCTCAACGACAGCATGGCATAGATCAGGCAATGGGAAGTGACAAGGATCATGGGTCAGATGAGGAAGGTCATTCGAGGCTCGAAGACATATTGCCTGATACTCTTCTCGACTTTTCTCTGCCGCCCCCGCCAACACAAAGTACAGTGAGGAGTACGCGGTCCTGATGAGCTGTTGTGGGAATAGCGAGGTTGATGAAGAGAGTTCCTGAATTTTTGATCGGTCTTGTTATGCTCAGTCATAGAGCATTGAGCACTAGCAGTTTTCTGAAGCGCCAGTCATGTCAAGCTTCTTCTAGCTCGATCAACATCACTCTAGTGAAAGGACGAAAGATTGCTGATGCCTGTATGCGGCGTCCACCCCGTGTGTCAAAGTCTGTAACTTTCAGCCAAATTCATTGTACTCCGACTACGCAGAGAGCATGGTATACGCTACAAAAAGGCACAGTATTTTTGAGAACAACGCCAAGTCCACAGAGAGTCGATAATCCATCGCTTCTCCGTGGACACCGTCCTATTTTCTGTTAGTATTGTGCATTCTTACAGTTACACACGTTACATACTGTAGCACACGGAGAGGGTTAGATCAAATGGCGGTTGACTGTGTAGTCACAGTACGCATGACACAACTAGCCTTTTCGTACTATATACAACTCATTACACCGCAAACTACCTTTCAAGTCTACCATGATTCCCCATCAGGAAGGTGGAGGCCTATCTCCGAACCTGGGTGGGGCCCCTGGGTATCTATATTCGTTTTCCACAGGGATGTTTTTAGCTAGATGGTCCTGGTAGCGAGGAGTGTTCCTGGGTCCAACTTCTGCACGAAGTAGATCCTCTATCGCGGACGCCCAGCGAACCATTGTTGCTTCTTCCCAGGCTGTGTGCTGGATGTTGAGACCGATGGGCATGCCGTCTACATCGAGGCCAATGGGAATGGTCATAACAGGGTATGCTGCGAATTACTCTTAGTACGATATTCATTTTTGGCAAAAGGGAAAGAGAGAAACAAGGACCTACAAGCTTGAGCGGCGATTTGTTGACCTGCGCCACGGACATCACAGAAGAGGAGGGCATCGAGAGGGGTCTTCTTGCCATTGATGATTGGATTCAGAGCTGCGTCTATACCATTTTCACGGCATTGCTTGCGCATGTGAGCAAAGGCGGAATAGTAGGCTGGCGTTTTGATGCCCTTTGCCTCAACCACTTCGCGGAAGTTATCCTAGAGACCAATGTCAGTATAAAGTTTTCTGTCTCCTTAGAATCATTGGTGACAACTTACCTGGCCTGAAGGGAAGGCCGGATGGTCGCCAGGTTTGGCTCCTTGCGATCCTGCATTCTCGTCATTGAAGCGGATGACATCTTCGACCGTCTTGATATTTGTATTTTTGAGCTTGCTGAGGTACTCGTTCATCAAGTAGTAGCATTCTACCTTGTTGATCGTGAACTCTGAAACTTCTTCTTTACCGTGCTCCCTATGTAATGTAAGTGAATTGTTGTCTTGATATAGCGCTGGGAGTCATCATTACCAGTCCCATCCGCCATCGGGTGCAATACGTTCCTCAGCGCAAGGCATTTCGACTGGAATTATCTCTGCTCCAGCATTTTTGATCAGTTTTAGGACCTTCTCAGCTACCTTTCTTTGCTGCTTAGGTACCAACTCCCAGAAGCGCTTCATAGGAAGACCAAATCTTGCACCATAAAGCGCTTTTCTGGTAGTCAAACTGTCGACATAGCTATTTGGCTGCCGTCTTTCGGGTACAGTAGAGTGTTTGTCTTCTGGGTCAGGTCCGGCTATTGCATCAAGAGCACGAGCTGCATCAGATACGCATCTCCCGTATGTTCCGATCGAATCTTGTGTCTCTGAGATAGGAATTACGCCGCTGCGTGAGGTCAAGCCGACTGTAGGCTTGATACCCACGATACCACTGACCATGGCTGGCCAGATGACAGAAGTGTCGGTTTCCGTGCCAAACGCAAGTGGGACAATGTTGCTGGAGACGGATACGGCAGAGCCGGAGCTTGATCCTTGAGGACTTCTGCTGAGCATATACGGGTTTCTGGTCTGACCGCCACGGGCAGAGTAGCCATTCGAATAGATCTTTGAGCGCATGCCGGCCCACTCGTCCAGGTTCGAGTGACCCAAGATGATTGCACCTGCTTTTCTTAAGAGATGGACGATATGAGCATCTTTCGGGACGATAGCGCCGAGCAGAGCCCATGAGCCGCCAGTAGTTTGCATCTTGTCCTTGGTAGTCATGTTATCCTTGACCAGAACAGGTATGCCGTGAAGAGGTCCTCGAGTCTTCCCCTTTGCTCGCTCATCATCGAGCTGCTGCGCAATCTCCAAGGCATCAGGGTTCGTCTCGATTACACATTCTAGATACGGGTTGACCTAATTTTGCTTAGCGATGAGTAAGACCTTAGTTAAGCAGACCTACTCTTCTTATCCTCTCCAAGCAATGCTTTACGAAAGAAACAGAAGTCATAGCCTTCGTAGAAAGCAAGTGCTGAAGCTCATCTGCACTCAGCTCATAGACATCATTGCCATCGCATTGAGGCACATGAAACACATCTGGGATACCCTTCTGGTCCGGACGCTTTCTATCCGAGACCATGAAGTACACGTCGTCCCACTCTTCCGATACCATGTTTTCGATTGCAGCTTTGAAACAGAAAGACGAGAGAAGGGATGACTTGCTTATACAAAGAGCTCTCGTTGGATACGGTGAAACTCAAGCGACGATTTTGGCCAAGCGTCCAAGCGCGAGGTGGAGATGAAGGACGCACACAGATCTCGTTGTTCACCACAATAATACCTAGCTTTGATCTGACAGACGCACGGTAAACGAGAATCTGTGCCACATGATATATAGTAAACGCATGTCAAAGTGTAGATATAGGTCTTCGAGTCAGCTTGGTAGGGAAGCAACGACTCGAACCAAACCTTTTCACGTCATGGTGCACGGGCCGACGCGTGGGAACAGGCGTGGCAGGCACCCAGATTCCGCTTCACGACTTCCTTCTCGAACATCAGATTCTGTTTTAGAACAACAGCTATGGCGAATACAGCAGACACGCCGTTCCGCCGCTGGGCGAGAGCGAATTTTACCACCAGCTTTCTCTATCCTCTGATGGTAAGTCGTGCCGTTTCTTGCCTTCTCTTCCAGTGTGGAGAATTATCAGAGCTCTGAAAGTACAAACACTTCTTGATCAGAGACGCATCTAGTAATGCCGTCTGGCAGATGTTTTTGCTGTTCGACGACTTGGTCTATGATGTTTCTCTAGAGCCTGCTGTGACATTTTCAGCACACGAGGAGAAATCTTACCGGAGACATGGCACGCTGAGCTGACATCTTTCCGCGTCACAGGGCATCTGGTTTTTCTTGAAACACAGATACATGTGGCCTTTGTTGAGAGCTAGAATGCTTCCTCTGGTCGTCATGTCAATCTTCATCCTGGTCATCCTCTTCTTGACCGCCTACCTACCTCAAGTCGCTCTTCTTAAGCTCTTCCACAAGGGAGGTTCAGCCTGGGTAAACGGCACTTTCCTGGTCTTGACCGAAGGAAATCTCATTATCGCTATTCTATTTGAAGCTTTCTTGGTCGACCACACTCAAGTCGATGTCTTTGATACTGTCATGGTAGCTAGAGGTCATGCAGATCTCGTCAAGGCAAAACGACCTGTGGACACTGAAGAGCCCGAAACACCACTTAAAGCGCTAGGCCCCCGCGACAAGGGGGCAGTCTTCGCTCCCTTCTCTTTCCGCCAATTGTTCGAGTTCGTAGTGCTGTTGCCGCTCAACTTCATTCCTTTTGTTGGAGTTCCTCTATTCTTGATCTTGACTGGTTATCGTGCTGGTCCTCTATTGCAGCGCCGCTACCATAACCTCAAAGGAATGAACAAGGAGCAGCGCAAGATTTTCATCCGCAACAAGTCGATGAGGTTCCAGTACATGTGGTTCGGCACTGTCGCGCTGATTCTGCAACTTGTTCCTGTGCTGAGCATGTTCTTCCTGATCACGACTGCTGCAGGAAGTGCACTTTGGGCTGCAGATATGGAGGATCGTAAGCGCAGTCAGGAGAATGCTATTGAGGACGAATATACCGATGAACCTTAATCGAGAGGTTCACGCATTGTCTCCCGCTTCACAGTATCACAATATTGCAGTGTATATAACAAGAGCTAACATTGGGTATTCCGCTTTGCAAATCTTGTAGCGCTATGGCTCGTCATTGAATCATATCTCATCTAATAGTCCTTGAGCCTCAAGCCCCTGATGTAAACCCTACTGACCTAAACTCCAAATCCTCGCTGTGAGCAGATACAAGACCGTTAATATGCCCGCTCTAGAGCCCTTCTCTGTGGAACGCCAGAAATAACACCAGTCCCTCATCATCCCAGCTTAGGGCCCTTGCTGCCAGAATGTGCTTTGGAGTATTCGACGAGCAGCCCTAAGACCCCATTGTTTGGACGGCGCTCGTTGCCCGCCTCTGACTCCTCCGTGTCAGCATTCTCGTTGAATGTTTTCCATGAGGGTGACAAATCCTCGTCCTCTTCAATTAGCCTGCTTGTGGTCAACGCATCCAATCCTGCCATCTGATCCTCTTCGACCTCATCAGGGCTGAGATATTCAGGCGCGCTTGGACGTTTACCGCCTCCTCGTAGCTGAGTCAGCCGCTGACCTCCTGCTCGCTTGGTAGTCGCGGGAACAGACTTCTGTCGTGGAACGTCTAGTAACAGAGACTGATGTGGTGATGGTTGATGTGATGGAGGCTCCATCCTTGCACTTCGACTCTTGCCAGCGGAGGTTTGTCGCGCCGCAGCCTCCAGCGGAGGGAAAGCAGGTGGGAGTTGGATACCATGAGCACGATTTTGGCGGAACGCTTGCTGTCTGTCGTACTTGCTGAGTCGCTCCATGAAGTAGTACTGCGACATGGCCATCTTGTCGTCCTTGGTGCCAAAGTAGTCTCCACGCAGTCCATCGACGTCCTTGCCCACATCATCCTCGACGTTCTTGCTTTTTCTGAATTCGAACACGGCAAAAGTACACAAATGGCCAAGACCGTCGACTTGTACTGTAGAATTGCGGAAGAAGTCGATAATCATTTCGCTCCGCTTTCCAGAATTCCTCCAAAGGATGAAAGGCGCAATCAGAAGACTCAGGATCTCTTCAAGGAAAATCATAACTTTCATCTGGTATAGAGCAGAGAACTCAACACGGACTTCGTCGCTGTGTAGCTGATTCTTCCAGCGAGCTGGGCAGTAGTGTATGGCGCCAATCACATTTTTCAAGTGGAAGATTGGTTCGTGTACTTTGCTTTCGTCAGGGATAGCGCTACGTGCTCCTGTAGCCACTGCCAACAATATCGAGACGTAGAAGAAAGCCGTACGGCCAGGCGTAATCTCGAATCCAAGGAAGAGTTCCGAGTCCCACAGGGTGGCGATGGTCAATAGGCCTGCTAGAGTACCACTGACGAGACTCACAAATTGCAGAAACTGGTGAGTCTTGTCTCTGGGAAATTGGTCAAGATAAGCCGCCGCCATAGGATGCGCCTGCTTGATGCGATGACGGAAATCATGATCAAGTTCGTTGAACTCACGAAATTTCCATTCTGCTAGGGGAGTGAAAGTACGAGCTCCAATGGCTGAAGGGCTAGCACGAAATTCCTGGAGCTCATTAGCGCTGGAAGACTAAGTTTAAGGGGGCACTGCATGACTTACAGCATAATATCGGGAGAAATAGTAGATGCAGTGTAAAGTAATAGTGAAGGGGGCCATGAAGATACTCATGATGGCTAGAAAGCGAAGACGCTGGCGCAGAATCTGGATTAAGCGATGTCTGTCTTTTCTTTGCAGACACAGTGGATCAACTTGACCTTGCTCATCGAAGATGAAGCCAGAAAAACAATGGTTGAGACAGTCTTCTAGACTCTTTGAGTAATATTGACGATTGCCGAGTATTGGTATTGACAGAGTCAGATCGATGATCTCTTTGTTAAAGAGGGCAATACTGTAGTTGTCACGACGCATTAAGCGATTTGCAATATCATGGGCATCCATCTTCTGCTTTGATTGCTTTCCTGTCGCCTTCAGGTACTTAGGAACGGTATCGGCAGTTTCCGGGTTGAGATCACGAAACTTCATGAGTCCTTGAACCACTCTCTCCCATGAGACAGCCTGGATATCGGTGTCGGGTATGCCAAGCAGATGTTGATAGAACATTTCCATTTTCCGCAACCTTGGGATGTCGGCGATGTAACCGCACAAGGTCTTGATCCACCAGAAGCAGAATGCCCACAGCATTACACTTTTTGTCCACGACGACTTCTTCATACACTGAGGTATCAAGACTTCCGAGGTGCCCTTGCTAGTAGGGATCTTGGCATAGTCGACACAAGTCGAGAGAAACATGAAGAGACTGAAGAGGAAGGCGGTTGTGGCTAAGTGGATGAAGCGCGACAACAATATAGACCAGATACCATGTCCAGTGAAGTATTGGTAGACCTGAAGCAGGAAGGCGTCCAAGTTCTGGACGTTTGTCCAAAGCCACATGGCTTGCTCTTTGAGAACAGCATCCTGGTTGGGCACGCGTGAAATGGCAGGACGTGGTCGGTCGTCAGGGTGCAGCTGTTGCCTTTCTTGGGTCTTTCTCCATTGTGCTTCGGTACGATGGTTCGGAGGTGGAGCGAATGTGGTCTGGTCGGGCTTGTCTTCGATGAGCAGCGAGGCTGGAATGTCTTCGTCGGCACGGGGTCGAGAGGTCGAAGGCTGAGGCGGGTCGAAGTCAAGGTCGGCATCAACATCTTCAGCCATGAGGGCGTTGAGCTCATGCTCGTCGGACGAGTCTCTCAACCCTCGTTCAGCTCGATCGGGCGTCCGGCGGCCAAGGTCGTGTCGGTAGTCGTCTTCGTAGGGGCCATCATCAGCTGAGGGGAGGAAACGAGACAAGATGCGTGAGGCCATCATCTTGTTCGTCGTCTCAGCCCGTCTATGTGCATCGAGGACTGCGGTTGTTAAGCTCGAATGTCTTGTGTTGTGTGGGTTGCTTGCTCCCGTGCCTTTGCTGGTCACCCGAGTGTTGACTCGTCATTCTCCACCCACTCCGATCGACCACTGCGGATGCGGACGCGGCCCGAGCCGTGCGCTAATAGGTCTAGTCTAGCAAAGTACCTACTGTATGCTCGATGGTCAATAATCTTCAAGGGTGATTTGGGCGCGTAAATTGTGCCTTATAGCTGTTCAGCTCCTCGTCTTTCAGCATCCAACCTGCACAACTTTCTTTGCGATAACATAACTACCATGTGGTCTTGCGGCTATAGCGGGTGCGGCAATCTTGCTGTGCGCATCAACGGCGATTGCATCTTATGTGATAGTCACTTTTGTCACATTCATCTTCAGAAGCCATGGCACAGTTGTCCAGATATGGTACGTAACGGCTTGCTAAACATGACCATCGAGGTGCTAACCACAAATTCTCCCGCAGAACGACGAGGAAACTTACTTTGCAGAGCAACCAGCTGCCGTGAAGCGATATCTCGAAAAGTTGTCCAGTCGAATAGACGCCTCCAAGCTGTGCACCCATGCTTCGACACTGAGAAGTGGCATTCCCTGTCAGGTCGATCTCAGTGTGCCAAAACTCGAAACAATGATGGGAGGTCAAAACTGTCATGCTACAATACTCTTCGACGACAAGGTCGAGTGGCTCGCTCGATTTCGTCTTACCTGGGCCCCTTCATCGCCTCCACATGTCCGTGACTATGTCCTTGAGAGCGAAGTCGCAACTCTGACATATCTCCATGAACATACCGCCGTGCCTGTTCCCGCTGTGTACGACTGGCGCCGCGAATTGGACCCAGAGAACCCCTTTGGCGTCGGCTATATTTTCATGCAAAAACTTGAAGGAGAGCCTGTCTTCTGGGGAGGCATGAATCCTGCGCAGAGAACCAAGGTCATGGAGCAGCTTGTAGAAGTCTATCTCGAGCTGGAGAAACATCCTTTCAAGAAGATCGGATCATTGGTCTTCTCCGAAGCTACTGCATCCGGGCTCGATATACAGCATCTAGCAAGTCCCAGTCTCTTTCGAGCAGGAGTGCAACGCTCGTTGGGCCCTTTCTTATCCCCTCGAGAGGAATGGAGTTCTATATTGAACCACAACAAAGAAATGATACGCAATGGCGAGATACAAGCACATCATCTGCTTGACCTTTATACTGCTCTGGAATATCGTCTCCAGATGCTTGATCGGGTCTGGAAGGAGGAAACTCCTCTGGATCAATTCTATCTGAAACATGCCGACGACAAAGGCGACCATATACTGGTGAATGAATCTTTCGAAGTTGTTGGTATCATTGACTGGGAATGGACGCAGACAGCTTCCAAGGCAGAAGCGTTCTGTTCACCGTGTATGATGTGGCCAGTCCTCAAATTCTACGACGGGGACAACGAGCTTGATACAGACGAGATTCGGTTTGCCGATATGTTCAGGCAGAGAGGTCGAGATGATCTAGCTTTATGTGTCATGCAAGGAAGAGGAATTCAACGCTTCCAATGGCTACTAGGTCCTCAGGTCTCCTTGGCAGGGCGCGAGGACGTGGTGAATGTCCTGAAAGGCCTTCGAGATGCTCTTGGTACAAGAGAAGAGTGGGTTCGATGTAAGCGAAAGGCGCGTCAAGAGCTGGAAACGGCTGGACTGCTCGCATTCCTGCACGAGAAGGACCTTAATGCCGTGTCAAGTACTTAATCTGGTGTGTTTCCTCGACATGTTGTCTTCAAGACCCACTGCTTGATAATGGTTCGAGCTTCCTAGTGTTGGCCGGATATAGTCAGCGTTAGAGACATACTATCATCTAATAGCTCAACTACACACCAGCCTCGGACCCGGATCGAATTCAGTGGGCTTTGCCGCTCTCGAGAATGTTGCCTCGTACTGGGGAGATGGATGTTATCACAGCCCACATAGTGAGATTCGTTCTGATTGCCATAATAATCAAATTGCGCAATTCGATTAGCGCATCGTTGGCTGTCTAGCTGATGCGGTTGCGTTGATTCACAAACGAGTCTTCGGTCGAGGGCACTCGGCGTTTAGTTGATATGCTCCGTGCAAGTAGACTCGAGATCAATTGGTAATGACACTCCTCTTGCGAAGTGCGAATTCGTGTACGAGCGGTAAAGTGAAGTATACGATGTTGATTTAGCAAGAGAAGTCTGATCGGGGTGGCCGTTGGAAGCGCAACGATAGAGAAGCGAAATAAATTGATGTTGTCGTGATGGTGACAGATGTCAACTGATCACCTTATGTAGGTAACGCGACGCTTCGCTCCTTCCCATCGTGTGCTATACGAGATATGACACGACAAAGCGGCCAATCGTGGAGACAGCTCTAACAATCGAGAAACATTGAGCGTCAAGTCAGATAGCACAACATACAACATGGACTCATCAATACAAATACTCGTCAATGAATGGCTGCGCCTCGACCAAGATGCTACCACGAGAGCAGAAATCAAGAAACTCGTTGCCGAGAACAACATCTCAGAACTTCAACTACGACTTCAGAGGCGTATCGCCTTCGGCACTGCTGGGCTGCGTGGAAGGATGGAAGCCGGCTTCTCGCGCATGAATTCTCTCACCGTCATTCAAGCTTCTCAAGGATTGGCTGAGTACCTGCTCAAGACCAATGCTGATGCCAGAGCTCAGGGTGTGGTGATTGGGAGAGACGCCCGTCACAACTCTGACAAGTTTGCCAGATTGGTTGCCGCCGTCTTTGTAGCGAAAGGCATACCTGTCAAATGGCTAGGCCAAGTACACACTCCACTTGTACCTTACACTGTGGGACAACTGGGTGCAGCCGCCGGCGTCATGATCACTGCTTCCCACAACCCGGCAGCCGACAATGGCTACAAAGTGTACTGGGGAAATGGATGTCAGATCATCCCACCACATGATGCTGGAATTGCTGGATCTATCGATGCGAACTTGGAGCCAATCACCTGGGATGTGAATATCCTCGAACAAGGAAGTCCTCTCGTGACCAACGCACTACAGCAAGTCCAACAAGGTTACATGGCCACAGTTGCCAGAACTGCGTCCGTCTCGAGTCTGGATGCTTCTGTACCCTTTGTCTACACACCAATGCACGGTGTGGGTCTGCCGTTCTTCACATCGGCAATGAAATTAATGGGCTTAGAAAACATGATGCATATTGTCGAAAAGCAGGCCCATCCAGATCCTGACTTCCCCAGTGTACGCTTTCCAAATCCCGAAGAGAAGGGTGCTCTCGATCTTGCCAAACAAGTCGCGGATCAGAACGGTGTCAAGCTGATTTTGGCTAATGACCCTGACGCCGATAGATTTGCGGCTGCGGAGAATGTCGATGGTGAGTGGAGGCAGTTGACTGGCAACCAGATGGGTGTTCTCCTTGCCTCACACATTTTGGACACATATCAGCCTGTTCAAAGTAGTAAAGGTCTGGCAATGCTTTCGTCAACAGTCTCTTCAAAGATGCTGGCAAGCATGGCTACTGCTAGCGGCAAGTTCCACTGGGAAGAGACTCTGACAGGTTTCAAATGGTTGGGGAACAGATCTCGCGAGCTACAGCAACAAGGCTATGACGCATTGTTTGCTTACGAAGAGGCCATTGGTTACATGTTCAGCAAAGTGGTCTTCGACAAGGATGGCGTTGCCGCAGCTGCTGTTTTTCTAGCAGCCTGTGCTCGTTGGAACAAACAAGGACTGTCTCCTTGGGCCAAGTACAACGAGCTCTGCAAGCAGTACGGTTACTTCGAAGATGCCAATACATATGTCATTTCGCCGTCCTCGGATGTCATCAACGCAGTCTTTGAGCAAATACGACAAAACAAGCCTACAAATGTTGGAAGTCGCAAGATCCTCCGTTGGCGCGATCTGACCATTGGCTACGATTCTGCAACGCCCGACCACAAACCAACGCTACCGGTGGACAAAAGTTCACAGATGATCAGCTGCGAGCTTTCGGGAAACGTGCATTTTACAGTCCGCGGATCAGGAACTGGTGAGTCTGGACAGTCTATACAAAACTACCGTCATACGCTAACGACCACAAGAACCCAAGATCAAGTTTTACATTGAGGGTAGTGCAAGTACGTCGCAACAGGCAAAGGTGTCGGCACAAGAGGTTCTCGAAGACTTGATGAGAGAATGGTTCAAGCCCGAAGTAAACGGTTTGAAGAGAGAGTAATTATCAGGCCACTTCGCGCAGCCGAGGACAGTCTTCGAAAAAGGCAAGAAAACGAGAATCTGTCCAATAGGAACGTTATAGCATAAGATGTCGTGCATGCAAAGACTTTTCATTCATTGGTTGAAAGAGGGTATCAATACATAAAGTCGTTGCTGTCTATGGCTAAGTGTCGAATTGGGTCATGTCGTGATAAAAGCATACTCGAGTCATAATCATGTTGAGCGGAAGCCAATGAAAAAGGAAAGAATGAAATAAGGCCGTAACAGATAGGTAGTCATGGAAGGATGTTTGCATCGCGCCTTCTGCCAGCAGGTCCGTGAAGCTTGTGACCTTCAGGCTTGCCTTGACAAGATGGAAGAACAAGGTAAGGATCAACTCAATCAGTTGCCATAGAAGCATCATCCTGGTGCAAGGCAAGAAGCATCTTGGCCGCATTGACCTCTCTGGCTCTGAAGCGGCCGACTCCAGGCACATTGATCTTTCTCTTCTTGGTTGTTCTGGCCTGACTGCTCGGACCTTCACCTTCACTCTCATCGTCCTCTTTGTCACTCGAAGAAGCCACATACTCGGGGTCTTCGCCATCAGAGCCAGAATCGGTGATGGGAAACGCAGTGAGCGAAGTGGCTGGCGATGACAACACAGGCGCGTTGTCAGAAGAGCGGCGGCGCTTACGAGCACCAGCTGCCTGAGACGGAGCAGTATGTCCAGAAGTAGAGGTGGGTGTGACGAGGAGGTTTTGCATGTCGGCAGGGAGCTTGGACGTGTTGTCATGGCTGACACAAGGAGTAGGTGTGCCATTGTCACTCTCCCGAAGGCTGTTGACTGCAGACCACTGGACTGTGGGAGAGATGCAGGTCTTTGGAGAGACCGAAGGCGAGTCAGGGATGGTTCGGCGAGTACGAGGTGCATCAGTAATGACAGCGGCAGTCTCATCATCGCTGTGGAAAGGACTTCTGAGATGAGCGGCGGTGTCAACTCGAGGACGTGTAGGACGAGCGCGGAGGCGTTTGGGCTCTGGTGGTTGCAGGGGTGCTGAGCGAGGAATGACAGGCGCGGGCGCAGAGCTAGAGTTGCCTGAGCCAAGTCTGTAGTGGTTGGAATTCATACCAGAACGCCAGCCCTCTGCCTCACGAGCACATACACGAACAACATCTGGCTCGATGATGAATCTCGCGAAGCCAGGATGATTGGGAGGCAGGCAGTCTCTGATGAAGCTGGGACCGAAGATAGGGGTAAGTGCCCAGCGAAGGTGCCAGCAGAAGGTAGCGCAGACAGCACGGGCGCATCCATATGGCATCCAGTAGCCTTGAGCTGCGATGGCGCCGCCGGTGATGCTGAATGAGAGTTCTCGTAGACCGTTGTTGAGGCTAAGAACTTTGTTGGGTTGAGTCTTGGGATAGTTGCATGCCTTGAAGAAAGGTGTGATCCTGACAAGGCCAATCTGATAATCCCACATGACTGTGTATTTCTTGCTGGGCTCGTGAGGCAGGCTGAAGGTGTACTGAAACACTAAGACGAGTCAGTACTCACAATGTGACACAAGTGCCTGGTAGTACTTACGTTCGAACGCCTCCCGACCAGTCTTGTCGGAGAAGGCCTTCTTCTCGCTGTTGTAAGGGATGTGACGGACAAAGTCACGAATCAGACCCTCGTCGCCATTAGGATAAATGTTGAAGCGGCGATGGTTCTCGGCCAGCTCCAAGCGTTCTCTCTTGCTGAGCATAGCGCATTGGTCACTGACCTCGAACGGAGCATAGTTGACCTCGCCTCGGGCTGGATTGCGATTGAACACGGCAGCGTCCTTAGCAATCTTCTGACGAAGGCCTGTCGAGGCTCCACCAGAGCGAGCAACTTGTGGTGGAGGACTGGGTGTCACAGAAGATGCGTGGCTGGTTGGTGCAGGCGTGAGAGGCGGGCTCAGTGATGAGAAGGGAGGCAGGATGCCCGGGGATGGAGGAGCATTGAGGAGAGATGAAATCTTGATCATCGTAGGTCTACTCTCCGATGCCATCGTCGTGTCGAGATGTGTAGAGTCGAGAGATGTGGGAGTTCGTATGTGAGGGTGGTGGTTCGGCTTCAAGTAGCTCAATTGAGTGTCCAGACAAGGAGGCGATGGGCGGTGAGTATATGCGAGTGCTCGGCGCCTTACCAAGTCTAAGGGGAGCTTGCAGTATGTATCAAAGACAGGCTCCAGGGACCATGGAGAACAAGCAACGTCCGTCATCGTTGCGGATACCTCTTTTGCCTATCCTTTTCTTCGCCAAACTCCCTCTACCGTTCTTTGTAAATTGCCAGTGGTAGATTTCCCCCTGCACTGATCCTTTGCTGGTCTTCACTTGCTGGCTTGTTGCTATGAGAGCAGACTTTCATTCATATCGGTCTGCACCTCGTATGCCGGGCTTCGGTTGACTGCGTTCAAGTGGGCTGTATGTCTCAGCGACTTTGCATGACTAGGCAACGTCGCTTTCTTTTTCCTGCTTTGAAGAGAAGCTCTGTTTGTACACCTATTATTGCCTGAAAGGTTGATGTCGGGAGGGGTCAAGGGAAGATCAAAGCGCAATCGAGTTTGCGTGGTTGGCTGCCAAGCTGCTTCTCAGCACTATAGCTGGGATACCAGCTGTTTGTATCCAAGATCACCGTGGTCGGGAAGTTGGAGAAAGACGTTCCGTCGTGGATCCAGAAAAGTAAGCAAGTATATTCGAAGACATTCTTATAGCGCGATAAAGTCTTTTTGATATACTCTGCATGCAACGATCACCTATACGATCTTTATGCCGTCCTCTGCAGCAATGCTTCAGGTCTGGCTGCAAGTTGCCATTATGCCTATAGGACTTGCATATGCAGTCTGCCGGTAGAGCGCTGGTGGACAGACGCCACATCTTTTTGCCATCAAGCTTGCCAACCCCCTTGTCAACAGTCACAGATGAACAGGATTGCTATTACGAGAGCATGATCATTCTTGAAGCAGACGAGGTCACTTGCGGACTTGCAAGCTGGGAGATCAGAGGCTCAGAAATGGTTGGATGATGATGACGATCAAATTGCGAATCTGAAGCACAGGTATCTCAAGGCGATTGCTTTGGATCGCAGATCATGATGTATGGTCAGACTTGTTCCTGCGCCTTGAATGTCGTGCAGCAATCAACCAACGATCTCGAGCTAAGCAATACACCACAACGCAGATGAGTAGCAGGGATAGACGGCACACACGTACATCATGTCGTGTAAAGCTGCCGATGCCAAGTCTGGACATTGCAAGATGAAAGACGAGCCCTTGACATGGTGAGATTCTTGTGCGACCGAACACATTTTCTGTCCTGACTCGCTGTGTCTGCAACTCGGGTCATTTTTGCTGAATGCCGGACGAACCGGGGAGTTTTGAGAGCAACTGATGTGTGTCGTGTTGAACGTTTCAGAGTTTCCTAAGGCGGTACTACAAGCCTGTCAAGAGAAGCCCCTTTCCGCGTGTGGTTCATGCGACGGATTCGGGCTGTATAACGGTGGTACAAATGCTGCACTTTGCAGTGTGCCAAGTCGAAACAATTGCACTCAGTGAAGAATTGCTCGTACATGAAGCTGAGAGCGGTTGCATGTTTTGCTCGCAAGACCAATCTTAACACTATCACAAGTCAGTGTTCAACTTGATTGAGGTCGAGCCTCAGTATCAGCGCTACTCGAGCCTGCGGCATCGCTTCCGGTTCGAGAGTGTTCTACACAAGATGCTTCAAACGCGTCGGCAGCAAGATTTGACGATGAAGCCGCCCAACCATTCTCTGTGTATCACCTATCAAGAGCATAGGGGCCACAGGAACCTGCGTTGAGTCGAGTCCCTCGAGTTCGGACGCGAACCTGTCGTTTTTCTCTTTTCCCCTTGCAATCAGACCATAGCATCTTGAGCGCCATTTATTCGTCCCTGCCGTCCCATGTCGGCCTGGCTTCCCGCGCGTGACGGGTGTTGTACAACGTGAGCATAGGCCCTTGTGTCTACTTGAACCTCAACCTGGATCGCATGTCGATGCACAGATCCTAGTCGGACGACGGCGTTGACAGTTCTGAGCTGCATAATGACAGGAAGATGCTGAGAGATCCATCGAAGATTGTGAAGTCGATTGCGTGGTAGGCTACCAGTCCTCGTCGCCAAGGCATCAAGGCGTACGTTGCCTACCTTGTTCGCGACATCAACACTTCTCGCGTCAGAGGTGGCACTTTCTCATGCGACATATCTCAGCTCAAGTACTGATTTCAGAGTCTGGTGAATATGTTTGCTCCTCATCTCTGCAATAATCGTTAAGAGAAAGATGGAGTCGGATCCTCGGTCTGGTCTTCCAAGTGAACCTGTCTAGGAGCAGCGTGATGCAACTTGTAGACGCTCCAATGATTTCACAGAAGGTCACCTCCCGGGCAAGGCATCTGTATAGACTGTGAGAGGAAGAACTTGACAGGAGCCACGAAGCCAGATGTGGTTGCCGCAACATCGCGGCTACTGAGTGGTTTTGAGTTAGTTCCTTCCGAATAAATTCTCCGTATGCTGATCTTCTAGGAGCTCAACTCTTCATTCTACGATTTCCTCGCGATGACGAAGAGAACAATGGAATGTATATTTCGTTTCTCGGACTTATTGCCCGAGGTCCAGCTGTGTATCTTCGAAGAGTTTGACCGACAAACGCTACACTCCGCCGTACAAGTCAACAAGCAATGGTGCGAAATGAGCGCACATCTGCTCTGGAGGCACCCATCACCTGGTCGTATCAAAAATCTGGCTTCTTTCAGATTGAAGCGGAGACGGCAGTACTATGCGAGCAAGGTCCGAGCACTTGAGATCAAGCGATCAGGCGCCACCTCTGCCTTCGACAAACTCGCTTTCTCGTCACTGCGAATGCTATGGCTGTTTGACGACTCCAATATCCCGACCACAAAATTTCAGCTCGTTCCATACCTACAATCGACGTTGGGTTCGCTAAGACTTCCGGGTCGTGATCTGGACTCACAATCTCTCGACCTGATAGCTAGCTCTTGTCCTGCCTTGACGACGCTATGGATAGTCGGCCCCTTTCAAGAGGTCAGAGATGTCGACTTTGCAAGCTTCATTCGATCTCTATCTTGCTTGCGAAAGTTGTTTTTGAGCGACAACTTTAGCGCCTCGGCCACAAGTTGTATGCTCAAAGCCAACACGGAGATCCTAGCACCACGACTCGAAAGCTTGGGTCTATTCGGTTTTGTGGACTTCCCCAATCCAGAGCCATTTCGCATATTCATGCTGAACTGTAGGTCGCTCCTGCACCTATCTCTTGCTGGAAATACACGACAATACCCCCTAAGGCTCATGACTGGCAGGCTTCTAGCGCATGTGTTAGAGGCAAACCCTTTACGTATCATAGATGGAGATTGGCTTACCTCGCAGCTCTTGGAGCAAATGCCTGTGATACCAGCACCTTCACAGTCGTTCAGAGAGCTTAGGCTACTGAGGCAGTATGTGTACTCCTCGGATGCCGTTTCTGCTCTGCAGCAGGTTTCGAGTCGGCTTCGAGGCCTCGAGCTCTGTTTATACGATATCACTACTGAGCTTTTCTCTTTGATTGGCCTGCAGAAACAGCTCAAGCGTCTTGCGCTAACCCCTATTTTGGACGAAGATGTGTTTTCTCTGCAACACTTATCAACTGTTTCGAGTCTGAAGTCGCTCGACCATCTTGAGATCACATATAGATTCATTTCAACAGGGCCTGCCACCATACATGGACTGGACGACGGCGCGTTCGCACTACTGATATCAAATTTCCCACGCTTAAGGACCTTGATCATAAATACATATGATTCAAACTTAGGTGCCGCATCGATTCGATCACTGTCTCAAGCCTGTCCATTACTGGAGCGTTGTGCCTTGATCTACCCTCATGATCTGAGCATGTGGTTTCCAGACGAACAAACTCCAAGCTTTACGTTTCCAAACCTGACGAGTTTCTACCTCGGCAAGGTAGCGAAGTTCATGCCGATGGGGCCGTTCGACCTGGTGAGCTCTCTTGACACCCTCGAAGCGGCAACCATCGAGCATGTGATTCTGGATATACCTCTGAGATGCAGAGCAAAGGTGTGTGCTAAGATGCTGCTGAAATGCATGCCCAGTCTTCAGACCTTTGGCCTTGAGACATTTACAAAGTGTGGACAGGCATTGCTACTTGCGTTGGAAGAACTGAGGCCGTGCAAGCCACTGGGAGTTGGAGATGTAGGCGAGGTGCCAATCACCACGATCAGAGAAGAGTTCTGCTGTGAAGATTTTCTGAACTATGAATGAACAACGCGATTGTGAGAGTATTCCCTGAATTATGTATATATTACCTTCAAGCTTGAAAGAAGTAAGGATTGGGGAGTGACAATAGAGATTTTCTTACAACGCTATGCTACTTCTACTACAGCGCATAGGTCTAGACTAGTAACTTCTTGGTAATCCTAAAGCCTTCTCTGCGACATAGTTCATGATCATCTCCCTACTGACTGGCGCGATTCTAGGTACAAAACATTCCCTCAGATACCTCTCCACATGATACTCCGCTGCATAGCCCATGCCACCCAGTGACAAGACTGCTCGTTCACAGGCCGTGAATGCCGCTTCGGCAGCTAGATACTTGGCTGTGTTACAAGCGACACCGATCGCATGCTGAGTTATGCTTGTATCAGTCTTAGACGCATCATAAAGGCGTGCTGCATGATAGGTGGAAAGTTTTGCGGCTTCAAGATGCATGTATGCTTGAGCGAGGGGATGTTGAATTCCTTGATTCATACCGATGGCTCGGCCAAATACGACTCGCTCTTTGGCATATTGTGAGGCTTTGCGTAGAGCCGCGTAACCTAGACCCAGTGCTTCGCCTGCTAGGAGGCAGCGTTCGGCGTTCATGCCATGCAGCACGATCTTGAAACCTTGACCTTCTTTCCCGATAAGAGAGTCAGCTGGGATGCGGTAGTTGTCGAAGAAGACTTCGTTGGCATCAACTGCTCGTCCGCCCATCTTTCGAATCTTCTTCAGTTCGAGGCCGGGTTGTGTTTTGTCAAAGTCGATGAAGAATAGAGAGAGGCCTTCTGATGGCTTGGTGACTTCCTCGATTGGTGTTGTCCTTGCTAAAAGAATCATCTTTGTGGCTACCTGAGCGGAGGAGATCCAGATTTTCTGGCCAGTCACATTGTAGAAGTCGCCGTCTTTGAGGGCAGTGGTCTTGAGTTTGAGGGTCTCGAGACCAGTATTTGGCTCTGTGACACCAAAACAAGCTCTCCATTCTCCACTGATCAATTTGGGTAGCATTCTCTGGAGTTGTTCTTCTGTTGCAAACTTGGCTACTGGTTGAGTGGCGTAGACATTTGCATGAATCGATTGAGCACCAGCCATACCAGCACCGGACTCTGAGATGGTCTGTAACATCATGGTGGCTTCTGATATGCCCAGACCTGCTCCTCCAAGAGATTCTGGCAAAGCAATGCCGATCCATCCGTCCTTTGCCAGTGCAGCATGTAGTTCATGGGGATATTTCTCCTGTTGGTCGTGCTCGAGCCAGTAGTCATCTGTAAAATTGGAACATATCTTGGTGATGGCATCACGAACTTCCATCTGTTCTTCGGAGAAGCCAGAGGTCTCCATTAGTCGCGTAGGCCTTGAGATAGAAAAACATCTTGCTTGGGGTATTGATTGCCGAAGGCAATGCAAGTAAGGTCTTGAAAAGGCACGAGGAGATGGGATCAAGCGTTTCAACATGCTCACATAAAGGTGAGAGGCACAATTTGGACGACGCGAGCGACCTACAATGACATAGCAAGCACTCGGCTATGATACAAGGAAGCCGATTGAGGGGTTCGGACGATGATGAATCTCAAGGCGATCATGGCCGGCGAGGAGGAGCAAGCGGGCCGGTAAAGCGTGATTGGTCAGGGTCGCGCCAAGCAAAATGATGGGTCCTAGAGTTGACGGGGATAAACATTCATGTCACAACAAAGCACTTGCAGCTTCGAGGTCTCATCTTTGCGACTCTTCACCGTCCAAGTCTCTCTACTCGACACAAACCACTTACGCCCAACGACATGATATAGTCTGATCAGTTTCACGTCCAGCTCAGACATCTTCGGCGCACTCTTTCCTGGCTAGCTTACGTCGAAGCACAACAACAACGCGTCAGACAATAATGGCGCCTCGTTTCAAGACGGCCCCTGTCGGCTCGTCGCAATGGATCCAGACTGAGCGCGACCAGGCTGCCGAATTTGTCGACATGGAGGTCGAGGAGTTTGGCTATGCTGCCCAGAATGAGATGGAATGGCTGAACGAGCACATGGCCGAGATTTTCAGCAGCAACCCTGTGTATGCTTTCGCCTCTCCCTTTTGAGACAATCGCGCTTACTTTTGCGCAGGAACTTTGCCGATATCTTCAAGACTCCTGGAAAGTTGCGAGGCAAGACTCCTCGCACAGCGCGTAAGAATGCTGCTCGCGCTGTACGTCTCATTCAATCGCTATCCCAAGAAGCTCAAACTGACAGCAGCCGTAGCCTTTGACGGATCTTTTTGCACCCAATCCTCAATCAACCTTCAGTCCAGCACCCAAGAACGAATTCTATGCGAAGGTTGCTCAGTTCCAGATTGCTCAGGATGGTGAACAAGAGCGCCCTCGCTCGGGAACTTCCAGAAGAAGCCCTCTACGCGTATGCAAGGAGAACACGGATTCTGGATACCACGGTTTGACTGAGGACGAGATGGACGTCGATTCTCAACAATCCATGCTCAAGAACACCCACGCCCAAGCTCCCGATCTCGAACCTTTGCAAGAGCACGTCCCAAACGATCCTGTTGTTAATGACACAGCATCTTTTGTTTCGGCCAACGAAGATGCCGAGAACGTCAACGAGAATCCCGCAGAGGACGACGACCAGGCCACTGTGCCCGATCCAGAGTCCAGCAGTCGTCCTGTTACGCAAGACTCAAACACACCGTTTGCCGGTGAAAACTGGCAGGCTGAGGAGGTCCAGAACGAGAACGAGAACGAAATGGCAGATGAGGAAGAGTTGGAAGAGGATGAGGAAGAAGATGACAACGTCAAATCGCCATCCGACACTTCCACACCTGACAAGCCATTGACGCGTAAGAGCAGTCTGACGTTCGCTGCCCTGCCTGCCCGCGAGCCATTGACTGCTAAGCGAAGCATTGGTCCTAGGGGCAGCCATATGGATGCGTTCGGTGGTGCTCGCACAAGTGCCTTGGGTAAGAGCTTTGGCATTACGCAACAAACAAACTCTCAGCCAGCAGAAGATGCAGACGAACACAACAAGACATCCACTCAAAGGCTGCACGAGCGCATCACCTTACTCGGCCAGCAAAAGGAGCCTCGCACATCCAAATCTATCCATATGCCTGCCTACCCTTCTCTGCCAGCTCATGAACACAGATCGACTTCTGGACCATCTCAGGAAAACGTTCAAGGCGATACACAACCGCTCGTCGACGACGATGACGATTGGATTGCACCCATTCGCACCAGCTCTCGTGCTGCTAGTGGCGTCGACACACAGAAGCTGAATGATCAAGTATCCGATCCTGTCTCGGTTGAAGAAGCGCAACCAGCCTTTACCGGGATCCCTAGGCCTGCATTGCGCGAGTCTCCTTCCAAATACTTCATGGGCCACCACAAGTCCAATTCGACAGCCACTCTCGCTTCGCCGGCAAAGGTTGCAACTGCTCCTCAACACGCTCATCACCAGAAGAACACATCGGTTTCGAACCCCGACTTCCCACCTGGCAGCGGCGCGACGACTCCCGTTGCTAACTCCATCGCTTCTCCGACAAAGCAAAAGTTTGCTGAAGCACCAATCAGCGCATCCAAGGCCAAGCTCTATTCTGTCTTCAAATCTGCGAAGGGCATGTTCGGTAGTAGCGCTGCAGCCAGCGCCCAAGCGAAAATGATCTCACTTTCCTCTCCTCACCGACCTCTCTCTGCGGCAACGTTCGAACGTCCGGATCCAGACATGTCCAGAATGCCTGGTGGTCTCTACCCCGATCTCGGCCAGAATAGGCCAGCTACCGCTTTTGCTGCACCTGATGAGGTCAGACGTACTCGCAGCTCAACCGAGCACGCCCGGAAGAAGGACAAGGGGTCCAAGGACGAGCAGAACACTATGGATGATCTGGAGAAGGTTAGGCAACAGGAGAGACAAAAGGCTCACGAGAAGGCAGAGAAAGAAAAGGCTGCTGAAGCTGCACGAGCTGAGAATGAGAGACTCGCAGCGGCCAGTCGTCCAGGTGCCGCCTCACAGCAGTCATGGAGATCTACTGCAGATGAAGCAAGCGACGTTGACGAAGCAGGTCCTCCAGTACCTTCCAAGACTGGTGCTCCAGCTGGAAAATTGAGGGCGCCCGGCAGACTGGCTAAGCCATCGAGACTGGGTAGTATTCAGCCAAAACCTGCTCCGGTTAGCATCAAGGTTGCATCAGGTTCACAGAGACTCGGTTCCACGCAGCCTGGAACCTCTTCTCAGGACAACAATCCTGCGTCAGCTACGACTCGTCAACAAGCGACTCGCTCCGGCAGTGCACAACCCCCTGCGCTATCTAAATCGGTTGGTGCTGGTGCTGGCTCGGTCCGCAGTGTGAAAGCTCTCGAAGCTGCTGCCAGAAAGAAGGAACAAGACGAGAAGGTTGCCCAGAAGAAAGCAGAACAGAAACGCGAGATTGACCGCAAGCGAGCTGCTAAGGCTGAAGAGGAACGTAAAGCAGAACAGGAACGTAAGGCGGCCGAACAGCAACGTCTCCAAGAGGCCAGAAATGCAGCACAGAAACAAGCAGAGCAGAGAAAGGTCGAGCAGCAGAGACAGTTGGCTTTGCAGCAGAAGAAGAGTGCTGAACTCGTAAGTGGAATCGTTTTAGTGAGGTCTCAACTCAGACTAACGTTGACAGGCTGCAACTCTTGAGCAAGAGAAGATGGACAGACAGCAGGCACAGTCTACGCTACCCCGTGGCGACATTGGCGGCACACTGAGACAGCTATCCAAGCAAGACCGACCCGCACCTCAAGCCAATACTGCAAAGCCTGCCAAACGACCTCTTCAACAGGAGGTCGAAGAATCATCACAGCGCCCTACCATGAGCAGAGCGCCAGCATCATACCAGCAGCAAGGCGACAAGCGACGCAAGACTCTGGAAGGTGACGACGATGAAGTCGACAGGCCATCTGACAACGCATTGACAGCTCCACCCAAGAGGCCCTCCAACATGCGCAAGGAGTCAACACTGAACAAATTCCCACATGGCTACACTCACGCACCACCTCCGGCTGCTCACCACTCTCAGAACATGTTCAAGGCGACAGTCACAGCACAGCATCACGCACAGCACGCCAAAGCAGGCATGCACCCCAACGACATGATGAAGTTGTCGACCGCCAGAATTCCTTTTGCAGAGAACTCGAATCCTCCTGGAGCATCTTCAAGCAAGGGAGTACCTCCGTCGGCGTTCAAAACTCCTGGACGACCGGCAGCTCAAGTCGTTTCTAAGAAATCAGTGCCTAAGTCTGCCAAATCTTCACCTCTGTACCCCAATGGAGACAACATCAATCTTCCTGAGATTGCTACAGATAGTGAGGACGAGGATTCCGACGATGACCAGACTGGCGGATTCCGAGCACCTTCTTGGGTTGCATCGCCAGCTCTTCGTGATCTGCTCACACAACAACAACTTGTGGATCCTGAGAGCATCTTCGGACCCATTGCACCACTTCAGATGGAAGAGGTGTTCCGCAACAGCAAGAACCCAGAACGATTGAAAAAGTTCCGCGAACGTGGATCCTCTGCTCGCTGGGTTGACACGGGAGACGCAGTCACGAAAGAGGAAAAGGTCAAGGACCGCGAGATGCGTGCACGGGTCGTCAAGGAAGGTGGATGGAGGTTTGGACAGGATGCTTAAAGCAGACGGACAAGCACGCGTTTGAAGAAAACGCAGGATTTCGTATTTCTTCGGTGTCTCAGTTCTTTTTTATTACACAGTAGCATGAGGCTCTCTTGGTGGGTGTTTTTTGGGTAGCGGGTCTTGTGGGTTTTAGTGGACGATCTTTGTTTGTTTGCGATCGGAGCGGATCCCCACGAGGATGGATGAAACGATACAGCGTCAAGATAAGGACAGGAATTGAGAAGACGATTCTAGCAAGCAATGGAATGGCTAGTCTCTGAATGCAAGCGTTAAACAAGATTGCTCGATCCAAATCAAGGCACTGGCTAGTAGGTGGCAGGAGCGCGGCCAACGGACAAAGGGTGGTTTCCCCAATCAATGACGAGCTTTGTCGTGGCTGTGGAGCTCGGTGTGCATGTGAAAGTGCGGCGCACGGAGCTCTGATTGTGGATGACGTTTCTGGGCCAAAATTCAGGCTGGCAGGTTTGGGAAGCTGCGCTGTCTTCTCTTCTGTCGCGTGCTCTCCGTCAACACCTCCTTGTTTCTCTTCCTCACTCTTCTCCCATTTCCTATCCAATTGATCGGTGAGCCTCATCTGCACCTCGTCTCTCTTGTCTCTTGAGCTTCATTCTGAACATATTGTAGACCAGCCATCGCCATGTCGAACACAAACTATCCCAACCTCAACCCCCAGCTGCAGAACGCAAAGGGCGCTGCCATCAACGCTAAGGACGCTGTCGTCAACAGTAAGGTACGTGGTCAACTTACTCCAGCCAGAGCTCTGCCAGCATCTGTCCTCTATAGAGAGGTTTGCTTTGTGACACACCAGTCCATAGCTGCCGCTTTCTCTGAAGGGCATCTGCGGCTTTGCTCTTGGAACACATACACTCCATCAACACAGGAGCTGCCTCACATCAAGTTTTGAGTATGCTAACATCTCCCTTCACAGTAGCTTCACGCTTTTCAGTAAACCAGAGCTCCAACTCACCACTTTTCCAGATGCCAACGCTGCTTACCAGAACCTTGCCAACGGCCCCGCAGCCGAGAAGGCCAGAATCGAGAGCCAGAAGACCTCGCAAGAGTACTCAAATCTGATGGACTCCAAGAGAGTGCCTGATCAGCCCGCTGCCACTGGCCAGCCCCTGACTCACTACCACTCATTCTTCTACAACCTCCTCAGCTGGGAGAACCCCCGTGTCACCACCATCTCCTTCGCCTCAATTCTCACCTTCATCTTCTTCACCCGCTATGTCCCCATCCTCAAGTACCTCTTCAAGGCTCTCTACATCATCCTCGGTAGTAAGTAACCACCCCTGGCCTATCTGATAATATTGAGACTGACAAAAACTTCAGTTACCGCTGCTGCTGAAGTTGTCGGCAAGCTTGTCATGGACCGTGGCTTTGCTTCGCGTATGCGCCCCCGCAAGTACTACACCATTCCTCGTGAGACCCTCGAGGCCTCCCTGGACGATGTTGAGCAGCTCATCAACTTCTTTGTCATTGAGTTCCAGCGCATCATGTTTGGCGAGAACGTCTTTGTCACCGTCGGTGCCTTCTTCATCACCTTCATCTCTTACTTCCTCGTCAAGATCATGCCTACCTGGGGTCTCGCTCTTCTCTTCACCACTTTGATCTACACCGTTCCTCTTATCTACATCAACAACCGCGAGGTTATTGACGCCCAGATCGACAACGCCAGCACTCTCATCAACGAGCAGACCCAGCAGGTTCGCACCATCGCCGCTGAGCAGACTCAACGCGCTACCGAAATTGCCCAGAGCACCGCCACTGATCTCCAAAACCGTGCCTCTGAGCTCATTGGCCAGGCTAAGCAGCGTGCTGGTCAGGCTGACGCCCCCAACCCTGCCAACCTGAACCCTGCCAAGGACGAGCCCGAGAGAGAAATCAAGAAGGAGGATGTTCAGAACGCTGCCAATGATCTCACCAACAAGGCTGCTGCCACCGCTCAAGACGCTGCCAACAAGACCTCCGCCACTGCTCAGAACGCTTACGACTCTGCTGCCAGCACCGCTCAGACTGCTGCTGACAAGACTTCTGCTACCGCTCAGGCTGCCGCCGACAAGACTTCAGACGCCACTGGTAACTCGTACGACTCCTTCGGCTCCAAGAGCACCGCCTCCGAGAGCATTGACCGCTCCACTGAGCCTTTGACCGAGTTGAACGCTCCCAGCGTTCCCACCACCGAGCCCAGCCTTGCCGCACACTCTCAACCCGTCCTTCCTGATGAGAACGTCTACCACGAGAACTCTGCACCTGAGAAGGTCAGAGCTGAGGCTCCTCTTCTTTAAGGGATCAACATCAATGCATCTGATACGGACGTAATGATGGGTTCAACGAAGATCAATAATGACACTTTCACATAGCACATGACACGCAAAAGCTGAAAACAAAGAAGTAGATAATGTAGCATTAGTTTGTCGAAACAAGGGACGAGCCTAAGGGAACACACAGATTGATACCTAGGAGCCCTTTGTTGTTGTTTTCTAGTCAGCGAGCAATGACTTTCCATTTCTCTCTACCTCACTCTACCTTTGCATGTGTCATTTTGCTGTTGTCTGAGATGTTTGTTCGACGCGTGCTCGCCGCTATTGTTAGTCTGCACTCATGTTTGTGACCCTGCCCTTGAGTTCCATTGACAGGGTCATACCCTTCTCAAGGAAACATGAGCGAGAAACGACGACAACTCATCCAAATCTGATCCTGTCAAGACCAAGTCAAGTCAGACAGATATCTACATAGCTAGTTGACGTGCAGTCCAAGTCCATTACTGCTTCTTACACCACTGGGGCTGGCATTGAGCAAAATCTGTTCCTGGAGCTCGAACCCCGGGAGATCATGACAAACTAATACGTTCAGAGACCTTCTCTCGGTTACAAGGAGTAAAATAGCAATTTCGAAATCTGCATACAGGTTAAGAAGAGCAAATTGAATACGAGTGTAGCAGAAGCACGTGAGTGTATCGGTGAAGGGTGCGAGAGTATGTAGATGGCGAAAGGTGTTGATGCTATCGGATACCTAACATTTGCGCGGGTGATGGCATCGTGCAGCAGCGAGCGCGAAGGTAACGTTGATAGTAACGCGATAACAGAGATCCAGTTTTGACGAGGAACTGTATCAGAGAAACAATCAGACCCACGCACAACCGCGCTTTGCCTTTGCGACCACAAATCCGAGCTTCAATTCTCTTTTTTCCTCTTGTTGTCTGGATCCCAAAGGAAGACAGTCGTCGAGCCGAATCGGATGCGTGCTTTTTCGAAGTCTCAACGACTGTGTCTGTACCACTCGAGATTGAAACCAATTTGTTCGGGCTCTTGATATGCAAGCTTGTCTAGAAGACCCCGCCCTGTCAGATCTTGACAGTATGCCTTTTTCGCGTCAAGACCTTCTAGAGAACAATCTTGGGCTACATCAGCGCAGTGATCTGGTCCCTTATCGTCATGTTTGACCTGAGAGTCAATGCTCGGGTCCTCGCGTACTGGGCTTTCAGAGTGTGGCAGCTTCTCTTTCAATTCCTGCGCCAGACCCGCAACCGTTGCATACTTGTTGTGCCAACACTTGTCGATTATCTGGTTGATTAGCTGGTCATCGCCATCAAGTAGAGGAAACTCCATGTTCTGCATCAGTGTCGTGACCGCAGGCCCTTGCTCATAATAATCTTCAGTCAAATATCGATCTCCGTAAACCTCGAAACCGTAGTTGATAAAGTAGAACAAGGAGCCGAGTGCGAATTGTTCCGTCCTCGAAGATAACGGACCACCAGTTCCTTTCGTCCCAAGATGCGTTTCGTTAGCATTGAGCAATCTTCCGTAAGGAGCGACGCAAGCCTCAAAGTGCGTGCCCATCTCAGCAGTACAGTCGAAATCAGACAGTTTCAAGCGATCACGATCGAGAAGGATGTTCTCTGGCCGTAGATCGCCATGTGCGAGATTGAGCGATTCGAGGAAAGCGACGGCTTGGGTGAGGTCGTGCATCCACTCTTTGCGAAGGTTCAGAGGTTCCAGCTTCTTCACCTTTGTCACGATATATCTCCCGGATTCTGTGATGTGATTGTTCTGTATTCTCAAGGCAAGTGGTCCATCTAGCAAGAATGCCGATTCAGTATCAACCGACAACAACGCAAGCTGCTGATATCCTTAGTGTTCACGTACCTCGCATATACTCCAGAAAGATGCCATTGCTCGCTGAAAAGAAGCACTGCACTATCGAAGGGCATGGTGGATGTCGCAAGAGGATGTTCCAAATCTTGAATTCGTTTTGAAATTGCTCTTGTTCGGATTCTCCAGATTGTGGGATCTTTACTACTATGCGAGGAGCGACTTCATAGACGAAGGAGATGCCTCCTTTCCAGATCCAATGTACGTTAGGATACTCGTTTTTGATAGACATGACCGAACTTCAAGGAATGGGCTCCTAATTGCTGATTCAGCACACACTATACTCTGCTGACGATCTAGGCTGATGAAGAGGAGGATGAACAGGCAAGTAGAAACCTACATCAAAGATACAACAGTATGTTCTCGCATCCCTCTGCTAGCGCGCGCGTCTACGCGCCCATGCAGGATTGCAGCGAATCGCAGGTGGTACCAAGTTAGACAGGACATGCAGGGGCGAGTCAAGCCATAGGTGGGACGGAGCCAACGACACGGCAACACGTGGTTGCCCAAGAGTCTCATACTGCAAGTCACACACTGCAGGATCTCAAAACTGTATGTCACAAAATGCCTCGACATCAATATTTAATGTTACGCAATCACGCCTCACCGATTGACTCAGTTCTCCTCGCAGGCCATCGTTGATAGCACTCCACCTTCTGCTACAGCCTTGGCTTGTAGCATTCGCAATATCATAATGCAATCTCAAGATCCTGCTGCGATACGGAAACAAATCTGTCAACAAGCATCAATTGATACGGCTGAACAAGCATGTCCATCCTGTGTGTTCCTACATGGGACCGAGCAAAAGCCCTACTCAGGCGCCCAATGCAACGTCTTCGCTCTCAAAGACCACACAGGCCGCTCTATCGCCATGCGCATATACCGCAGAAATGACCGGACATCAACGTACCTCTTGCAAAACGAGCTGAAATACAGACGAGAGATCGAGCACCTTGGACTCGAATACTTCCAAAAGATCATCTCGTTTTCTGAGACTGGGAATCAGCTTGTTAACAATCCATTCATTTGTCTAACTTGGGCTGAGGGACAGCCTTTGACGTGGTCAGATAGTGTGCCGGAAACACGCTCCAAACGAAACGACTTGATCAAGAAACTTGCCAACAGCTGTCTTGACTTTTTGAGTATTCAAGGACAAGGTAATGACAATTATGTTTCATTCGTCAAAACACATATTCTGATCGTATCCATTACTGGCACAGTGACTGACAGCAGCACCACAGAAACTTCAGCAAAAGACGAAATCACAGCAAAAATACAAAGAAAGATAAAACGAGCAGAGAAAGGCCAATACCCCGGCGGAAATGCTGAGAGCTGCATCAAACAGTTGAATCAACTGGAAAGATACTGGATCCCCGAGCTCGACACTGCACCTCGTGTGCTCGTCCATGGCGATTTATCAGCCAACAATGTTATCGTCGACAAAGACTCGAATCTTGTGAGGTGGTCTGCTCCATATTGCTTCATGTATTGTAATTGTGTGTTTTGCTGACTTAATTCAGCATTATCGATTTAGGTTGGGCGGAAATGGTACCTTTGCAGTTCGCTGCTGCATATCCTCGCTTTCTGACCCATGAACCTCCATGTAAATATGGACCTTTTGATTGGGCTGCAAAGAACACAGTTTGCATGCAAGAGGACAGGCTCGTCTTTCGGGAATGTATTCGAGACAGAGCTGTCCTTCAAGGTGGTCTGTGTCAAATTTATCACGATCTTCTTTGCAGGGAAGATGAAGTCAACCGCCATTGGTGGTTCACAGCGATATCTGAACCGGATAAGCACAAGGCAATGGATTTATGCGACTGGAGTCCTCAACCGATCTCTCCTCCTTTATGACCTTGATCAAAGACTCATATCGAATAAGATCAAACAAGATTGATTACTCAAGTGTACACTCGTCTGTATGCGTGAGCACTTCCCTCCCTCTTCATCTCTCCAACGCGTTCCCTCAAGTAGTGAATCTGAAGCTAGGGTGATCATCACCAAGATTGTCAACATCCGGCCAAGCAAGTCTGTGATCTCTTTCTCCTCTATCTCTCTTCCTGTTCTCCCACAAGACGCCAGCGAAGAGAACGGTACATCCCAATCCACAGATCCACAAGAAGCCCAAACCGACACCATAACCTGTACGGTAAAGTGGTGCTTCCTGAACGAAGAACACATTTGACGCGACAATTCCACCAACATTACCAACACCAACCGTCATGGCGGCTGCGACGGAGCGCTTGTAGTGACCCGACATGCAATTTTGTACCCATGCCAGGACTATGGGTTGCGTGATATAGCCTCCAGGGACGATAAGGAAGAGAGCGAAGTACTTGACGCCGACCGATAGGCCGACCTGACAAAGCAGGATGATATATCCAATTGATGCCACCACAAGACCGAAGATGCAGAATGCAAAGCGATGGCGAAGCCGGTCGGTGAACCAAGCGGCGGCGACAGAGCAGACTGCAGCGACGACGAAGATGGGTATGGAGCGGATCTGAGCAGAGGCAGAGGTATAGCCCATCTCTCGAATGATGGTGGGTACAAAGAAGGAGCCTGAGTATCCGGTATTTACGATGCCCATATACATGATGACTCCGCAGTAGATTTTCCAATCTGTAAAGATACGGCGAGCTAGATTCAGGTCACGTTAGCTTCTGTGTGATTACCAGGAGGAACTTTTTCGGCAGTGAAGACCTGGAAATACATACTAGCAGCCTTGTCCAATCTGTTCATGGTTGCTTCGCCGGAGTCAGTGTGGAGCCGCGAGGTCAATAATAGACGTTCTTCTTCGTTGAGAAATTTGGCTGTCTCCGGCCAGTCGCAGACCCAAAATCTGGCAAGGATGCCAATGACGACGGTCAAAAGACCTTCGATGATAAAGATCCTGTTTTTATAATGTCAATAACATTGTATATGAATGACAGAGGAGAGAGTTACCATCTCCAACCAGAATAGCCAGCTATGCCTGTGCAAATACATCAGTATCACCAAGGATATGAGACCAGCGGACAGAAGAGCATACCGTCCATCTTTGCCAAAGCGTAGGCGAGGAGCTAATACTCGTGTCAGCGTCAAGTTGCCAGAGAGCGATCTTGAGGAATCTTACACCACCAAAACCACCAGCGAGAATACTGGCAGAGAAGAATAATGACAACCTCCACTGGAGCTCAAATCTCTTATAATACATACTAATCAAGTAGACACAGCCACTGGTTTTGAAAGTGATCAGCTCGTGTCTTAGGCAGATGTCAATGGACCATTTGCAACTTACGGAAATAGCCCAGCCTCGAAAATGCCCACCAGGACCCTCATGGCAACGAGTCCTTCGAACGTCTTGACTAGTCCTTGTCCAATAGTCGCGATGCCTATGGCAACAATGTTAGGCGCTATGATCTGTTCACAAGGAGAATTGAACGCTTACCCCAAAGAACCATGATACAACTCAGCCAAAGCGACGGTGAGATCTTCTTCAACACAATGTTACTCGGCACTTCGAGCAATATATACTGATCAAACAATGTCAGCATGTATCCTTGTAGCATCAATACGGAAACACTAGACGACGAACTCACAGGTATGAAGAACACAAATAGCGCAATATTGTAGTCATGCCCACCCATCTTTAGCTCAGCAGTCATACCCTGAATCTTTGCATTGCCAATATTCGTGCGATCTAAGAACGCAAGAAGAAACAACACGGTCAACCTGGAACGACATCAGAATGGAGTGTTCTTCGTATGCAGTACTTGAAACATACGGTGGCAGAATCCTCAGATCGACCTTTCGCAACAACTTCTTTTCAGCAATGGGGTCAATGAAAAGACCAGTATCAGAATCTGGGCCTGGTGCAATCTCAAAGTGTTCGATCGAGTGTTTCTTGGTTGTATCGTCCATGTTGGGCAGATGGCTCTAGGGAGACAAAATCGGCAGAGAGACGCGTGAATCAAAGATGGCTGCATGCATGGTCGTTATATATCTCGAGGGAAGAAGACCGTCGATGTACCTTCGTACCTCTGCACCATCTCCATATGGAGGACGCCCGTACCCGAGGATAGAGTTGTGGGGGATCGTCGTAGCATGTATGTATGCGGAACGTTACCGAGATCGCGGACTTGTTCCTTCGAAGGATTCGTCCAGGTATATAAGAGTGGTTGTGGCTTGCTGTAGGCATCTGAACGGCAAGTACTGAAGAAAGAGATGCCGATGGGTTTATAGTGGAGGGAGGTAGGGATGGACCTTGAAGCCGAGAATGTGAGGGGTTACAGCAACGAACCAACGACTGAGGGGGCAAGAGCGACTAGGATGCATGCCAAGCGCACTAGCTAGTGATGAGAAAACATGGACAGAAGAAGGTGCAAAGATGAAAGAAGACGTAGAATGAATACAACAGGATAGAAGGGTATACGCTGCCAGGACCCAATTCTTCACCAATAATCACTTCAGTCCAAACCCTTCGCTCTCAGAAACAGCACGCCAAAGCTTCTCTTCGAGCTTCTCCCTACTCTCATAGCCCCAAAGCACTAACATATTGAAACATGTTCGCGCGATAGGGAACCTCTCTTTGTCCTTGCTCCCGCTCTGTCCTTGACCAGCAGTCCCATCGCCGCCACAGACGATGCGAAGAACAAGATTTGTGGCACCAACAGCAGGTATACGATCTGATCCAGTGATGAATCCAAGAAGCTTCCGCTGTGCTTCGGGCGTGGCACTTCTGAAACAATCCCAGAACCAAGATATGACCGGCACTTGATCGGCAGGGTTAGTCAGAGGTTTGTGAGGCGGAGAAATTTCACGCCAGTTTTCGTACACGGCGACTGCCTTCAGAGAATCGACATCAAGAGCCTCATCAGAACCTCGAACCATGAGCTCGATCTCCTCAGCACGGAAAAGGGAAAGAGCATTGCCAGCACACACGGTGAAAAAGCCACGCTTGAATGGCTCAAACTGCCTAGCGACAGAAGTATCGAGCAAATAGCGCACGTAGGCATCGACATACTCGCGGCGGTTCTCGTTGGTGACTGGTATAGCTTCGCCGCCAGGGATGAGTGGAACGTCCGTCACTGCACCGTACCGCTCGATACTTGCGACAAAGTCTCTGCAATAGGTTGGTTCGACATCGCCATCGAACTCGAGAAGGTCGCGCAAACCCTTGGCCAACACAGGCCGCCACTCTGCCAAATCTTCGAGAGTATAACTCACTTGAGTTCTACCAGTCGACGGAAGAGCGGGATTCTGAGTTGAAGGAGGGGCCGAAGCGAGCAACTTGCGGAAGGCAAACGGCGGCAGTGCTACATCGAGGATGGTGGAGTTGTAGATTGCAAGTCCAAGGAGAGCTCCAACGAGATAGTACTGATCGCTGGTCTCGAAGGAAAACGGATTGAAGTAACAGAATCCCGAGTCGTCATCGTAGAGGAACATGCCTAGCCGAGCTGTCAGTTTTGTTCACAAATCAAGTCATTGAAGGTGAGACATACCATGATTAGGGTCAAAGATATCCCTGACCACTGTCAAGAACCACTCTTTTCTCAGGCCACCCGCGTCAACGCCTTCTTCATCAGTGAAGTGAACTTTTAGACCTTTCTTCAGTTCTTCTGGACCAGATCCTACGGCCCCGCTGATTTGTTTTAGGCTGTCATCAACCATGCACTCACGTCTCACACGTAGGTGAAAATAGCCGTCGATAGATCTGCGTGTGGTGACAGAATCGAAGTAAGCCTCACGGGCCATGATCTCCATTTGACGACGAGCATCGTACTCCATGAGTCGGATCTTCGCTCCCATAGAGAGGAAGAGCGGGTATTGGCAAAACGTGAACTTCGCTTTCTTGGACTCCCAGGCCTTGAAATCTGCGACCAGATCGTAGTAGTCGAGCAGTGTGTTGTAAAAGTCCGACGTAGGCAACAATTGTCCGTGCATCTTTGTCCGTGGTTTAGACAGAGACTTCATGCTTGTTTGAGCAGGAGTGAGGCCAGCTCTCTTCGTCTGCCATGTGTTGTTTGCAGCAAATAGCATTGCCATGATTTTGGCAGCAGCTTTCAGCTGCCAGTCTTCGCTGTAGTCAATCACACTTATCGTCTCCATCTGTGGCATTTTGTTCCTTCCAGCTCCACTTCCACTACCACTCAATCCAGTTGCTGACTGGAGTTGAGTAAAGGTATTTCTTGCAGATCCAGACAAATCAGGAATAAGGCCACCATCTTGAGGAATGATACTGCGAGGTCGGCTCTTTCGTCGCGAAAGTCGATACGTGACGAACCTTGCAACCAGGTCAACCATCTTGACGAATTGTTGCTCGGGAAGTCTGCTGAACCAATTGGTAAGACAACGATGACAATTCTCGGAAGAATTAGCGATCAATCCAAAAATACGCTTGAGTATGCCAGCATGCTGGCCTGGCTCGTCCCTAGCAGGAGTACCTGACAGCTTCTGTGGAGATGGAAGCTTCAAAGAAGATGGTGGCGCCAGTGTTGAGCTCTTGAGCCCTGAGGGACTGCGTGGCATTGGTGGACGATTGCCTGCTGTCCGCATCGAAGGATATAAAGAAGGGTTGACCAAGATGATAAGCAGGAAGCGTATATTGTCTGGTTCAGTCAGAGGTCGCGTGGGTCGCTTCAAAATATTCTCAGTAATCTTTAATAAGGCTCGCTCGGCATGCAGACGGGCTTCTGCAATGTCTTCGTCAATCTCCTTAGCATTGACGGGACCGCGGATGTGTTCGTGCACCTTCTCCTGATTGACATCTCTCATGTTTGCAACCCTGTCGCGCCACTTAAGCCCAGCAGTGTGAATAACATCGTACCAATGTGAGAGTTGATCCCAGTCAATATGAGGAGACCTTGAAGTGGTCAAGCGCCTGCTTTCTGAGCTATGGTGGCCACGTTTGTCAGATTTGTCCGAAGTATTGCGAGCGACTCTGCCTGTCCACCAGTCGCCATTTTCTGCGAAGTCACCAAGAAGCAGCGTCTTCGCATCGAGTTGGGAGAATGAATCGATCGGACTTTGTGTAAAAGTCTCTACCACTTCACTGGGAGGAGTTTTGATGGCACTCTCGCTCCTCCTTCGTGCAGTAACTGGATGTCGTACAGTACTGAAACAAGTATTGAGACAGTTGTAATCGCCAAAACTGCTAAGCATATAATCCTCGAGAGGTTTAAAGATGACTTTGACACGATCATAACGCTGAGAAGCGGGGCTGTCACAAACAGGAGGTGTAGGACGTATAGGAAGCGGCGCAGAATGAAGCCCAGGTGGTGGAGGTGGTCTTCTGTTCGGCGGCAGAGGTGGCATAGGAGGTACTGGAGGCATATGAGGGGCGGTATATGACGAGCCAGCGGTCTTGGGTCTAGAGGGACTCTTGTTCGGCGACGGAGATGCCTTGTATGAGAAATATTGAGAATCATCTTGAGTTCTCAAAGATGACGACAGGGGCTCAGGCGTCTCAGGAGGCGACTGCTCAAAGAAGCGTGGCGATGGTTGTAAAAACGCAGCTTGGGTTGTCGGATCGCCACGAACAAAAGGATCTGCAAGGCCTGAAGCATTTGGCGATGTTGGAGCATTCCCTCTCCGGCATCGTGCTTCGAGGTAGGTAATGAGACAACGATCGATTATGGCTCGACTACGCTCGACTGAGAGTGGAAGGATCGCTTGTTGCTTGTTAGTATACTGCGAGGGCTCTTCGTCATCGATCAAACTCACGTCGCGGACCCTGCTGGTGACCCGGATATGTTGAAGACTTGGAGTCACGAGGCTCCTTGACATAGGGTTCGAGATCGTTGATGGTCAAGCAGCTGGTGCAACGAAATACGTTGAGATTGCTTGGAAAGCGCACTTTGTTGTCGCAGCACATGCATTGGCGTGTAATCAACTCTTCGTCTTTCTTGCGACCTCCAATGGGCTTGTCCGGTGTAGGCACTGCGGAGGGACCAGCATCCAGTACAGGAACCAAGTGTTCATCGAGAGGAACATCTCTCAGAACAGGAGCACTCTTCTTCTTTCCAAAAATCTTGGGTAACGGGTGGCTGACGGCGCGCGTGTGTGGTTGCTGTCGTGGACTCGATGATTGGGCGGGTCGAGAGGAAAGCGGAGATTGCTGATCTCGAGGTACCCGTGGAGGGGATGCAGGAGGCGGCCTGTTCGAGTTCCCCGACGAGCCCGAAGTCAGAGATGTGAATCGCGGTGGCCACAGAGACATGCTTTCCCTGATGGAGATTTCTCAGGTTGCTCCTGGCTCAAGGTGACGAGGAGTGGATGTTGAATGATGATGGATCGATGCAGGCGGGCAGCAGCTGAATCGGACGCTGGGCGTACCGGAGGAAAGCACGACAGTCATGTCCTGGGCCAGACTCCGAAAGGAAAAGAATGTCAAGAGAAGGCAAATACGAAGCAGCCGGCGGTTGAGCTCGTGTTGACCACAATTCGACTGTGCTCAGCTCTTGGAGCGTGTCCCTGACATGACTCTCCCGGACCCCTCACAACCGCTCCTTATTCTGGGGTTGCTCTACGTCGGAACCTAATCTACCCAGAGGCTCGGAAGTCTAAACACATGCCATTCACCAATTCTTCCTCTGCAACCTACTCCATTTCCACCGGTTCGAATTGCAAATTTGCTCCAATTCCATCTTGTTTCACTCTTACCCCTGTCTGGAGGCTTTGGGCGTCGTAAGCTTTCTGATCTACAGTCTTGGCCCTCAGACATATCACTAGTCACATTGCACAAAGAACATAAGGAAGTGAGCGGGTAGCGTTGTGATTTTGAAAGACAACAATTTGGCTAGTTCATGATAATGCCCGCTAATCCCAGAAATTTTGTGGATGCCCTCGTCCCAATATCGCGGCGACACGAAACGAAGACCCTTGCCCAGAACCCTTTTAACAACCACGTCAACGCCGACAGGGGCGAGACGTTTATCGGTAGCGCCAGAGAGAGAGGGTGTTCTGTCTCTTCCAGGTCTTTCTGCGACCGGCAGAGGTGTTGTTGTAGCGGTGGCCCTTGTTGATACCACGGTTGTGCTTGCCGGTGGAGGTGAGGCCACGGAGTTCGCGGTGCTTGTGGACGGGGTTGACGATCCAGTTGATGCGAGCGTCCTTGCGGATGGCCTTGTGCTGGGGGTCGACAAGGATGATCTCGAAGTACTTGTAGGTCGAGTCCTGGTTGATCCAGTACGAGTTAAGGACGCGCAAGTTGGCGCAGCGACGGCCGACACGCTCCTCAGCGACGGAGCGGAGGGAGCGCTGGAACTTGAGCTGGTTAACACCCTGGTTGGTGGGCTTGCCTGCATAGAGTATTAGATCCAGATTCTTCTTCTCATTGCAAATTCTTCGGTCGTACCGTAGGTGGCACCCTTGGGCACAGGGCGCTTGCGACCACCGCGGCGGACGCGGACACGGTAGATAACGTATCCCTGCTTGGCCTTGTATCCCATGCGGCGGGCCTTGTCGGGGCGCGAGGGGCGCGAGGCGCGGTGGATGACGTTCAACTGGCGGAGCTATATTGATGTACTCTCAGCAATGTTCAACGAGTAGCATCAATTCTCATGTAGCGCGTACCTCCCAGCAGCGAACACGGAGAAGGAAGCGCAGGACATCAGACTGCTTCTTCTTCTGGAGCTCTTCGACGTATTTGAGGGCACCCATCTTTTGCAACTGTCAGCGATTGTGACTCTCCAGGCGACTGCGATCAATCGTTTGATGCAGAGATTCGACGTACTGTTACGGTATTGGGAAAGCTGGGTCGTTAGTAAAGTCGCACGGAGAGAGGAAATCTTCAAGCAAAGCCTGGCTGGACGATTTTGCAAAATGTGCGGTGCGCGAGATTCTTGGCACAGCGCCAAGCCGCCACCAACCGAACCACTCGAGCGTCCCGGACCCTTTGACTTTGTTGAATGCTCGTCTGATCAAAACATCGGTCGGACAGATGGTAAAAAGTGAAGGTTGTCATGACGATACTCGTCAACTGTCTTGAGAGAATTCTTTATCGCTCTGCAAGATGCGTTTCTCACAATATGCACACTTTTGGAAGTGTCGAGCTCACTCATCTAGTGCAAAGCTCGTCTCGTTACTGCAAACTCGAAGTATGCGACTGAGAGCAACGAATACTTTCGGATAGTCACGCATTGTGTTTTGAGCCAACCTATACCCAAGAGATGCCTTTGATCAAGTTGGACTCCCGCTCTCGCCCCAAACGCTGTCAGTCATCTTTCCACAGATGAGAAGAATACTGGTCCTGGGTGACTCAATTATTTAAGCTGAAAACTGAGAGAACTATGTATTCTGCCGTTATAGTCATTTCACGTTATGCGCGCTATAGTCTGTTTTCTGTAGTCTTCTCTTCTGCCTCCGACCAAGAAGTATCGGCTTACTTAGCAGCCTCCTTCATCTTGGCTACACGAGCTGTTGTTCTCTTGACGACGTCCTCCTCGTTCCAGATAGTCAGAGCACTAGGGAGCTCAACGACAGCCTTGGCCCACTTGCCAGTGTTGGGCAGGGCCTCGATCGACTTCTTTAGCGACGACGGAAGAAGGTTGCCTTCCTTGGAGAAAGCAAAGAAGCGGATCAGGAAAGGTGCAATTATGGCCTGTAGTCGTATCAGTACTATGCAGAATAGACGTGGATGCTAGGCGAAACATACCTCAGCGAGAGTGGGCTTATCCTTGCCACCAAAGAAGGGAGCAGCATTTGCAAGCAGAGGCTCAATCTCCTTCTCGATAGCAGCAACAGTTTCCTTGGCCAACCTCTCTTTCTCCTCGCCATCGGCCTTCATCATAGGATATAGGTTGCCCTGCACCTTTGTGTTCCATGTGTCGACAAAGAAAGCCAATCTGGCTCTGAACAATGGAGCGAAGGGGTCGTGCAAGCTGCCAGGAAGCAAGTGCGAAGGACGGGCGTCGGCGAGGAATTGGGCGACAATGCTCGACTCGGTGATGATCTCCTCATCGTAGAGGCCAGGGACGGTGTACTTGATTGAGGGTACAAGGCCGCGGGGGTTGATGTCAAGGTACCACTGCTCACGAGGCTTGTCTAGGTCGATAATGACCTCTTCAAAGTCTAGGCCCAGCTCTTCGAGAGTGATGTGGGCACGGTGTGCAAAAGGACAGAGATGGTTGGTGTAAAGAGTGATCTTGGGCTGGATGCCCTTGGAATCGCCGTTGTTGCTCTCGCCGTTGGTATAGCTTGCCATGGTTGCTGTGTGTTTCTCGTGGGGTTCGAGTATGTTGATGTGATATCTAAAGGTCTCACGACTCTATACTTGAATGTTTCGCGATATGTCGTGATCTTCCATGGGTGGGGTCTCCAACTTCGTCATCAACGGACTTAAACGGTCTTAATGATTTATCCTTCGGCTTCGGAGCAATACTCGACCTCCATTGTGAAATATCAGATCCGAAGGAGAAGCAGCAAAATGGTTAGAAAGAAGGACAGATGTTTCCCCGAGATTAGATACCCTAGAGCCGTCGTAATGTCAGCAGTCTCAACCATCCTGCTCGAGGCGACGTTACTGCCAATTACTTGCTGCAGAGAGCGTGAGCTAGGTACGTATATATCTGTGTGGCTTTCAGCAGGAATAGCAGGAGCGTGTACTGTGCTTAGGTTTACGACTTTCTTACGGCACACATATTCTCGCTAAGTGATACTACACATTACTTCGTCTTGAGGATGAGAAGGCAAGATGCCTGTGGCACTCGAGGCCATGGCATGTGAGCATGCGTATACTACGACAGCATCCATGCACCGACCTCTCTCATGCAAGGGTTAATTAGAGGAGTGTAACACCTTGCTGTGTCTTCGTGGTATTTATCAAGTCGATTGGCTAGGCAGTGAAGTCATCCAAACTTCTAGTCCGTATAGAGCGACAGTCTGGGGGAACCAGCCATCTCATCAGAACACAATGACTGTACCAAAACAGCCCTATACGATTCAGGGAATCTCAATAACCTCTGCTTCGTGATGCGCATCGCTCTCACTAAACACATGCTGCTTTGTAAGTCAACATCGTGTTCCGTGGACGAAGATGAATCCTATCGGCGATAGGTCTGACTTATCTCGGCTAAGACAGGGATATCCAAGAATTAAGAATAGTGACATCAGTTAATATGCGATCGCTCAGTTCAGATACAAAACCTGAGCTGAGTCGACTCGCAAACGAAAGCGATAGATATTCTGAATTGATCACACTCAATCATGTCCAAACCAACAGTGGCAGTCATCGGAAGCGGCTGGGCCGGCTTCGTCTTATCACAACAACTGAACGTCGCGAAGTACAATGTCAAGGTCATATCGCCTGTCCGAACGATTCAATATACACCATTACTTGCGAGTGCAGCCTGTGGTCTGTTTAACTTCCGACTGGCCGAGGAACCTGTCCGTCGACGCAGCAGACCAAACGTTCAGTACTACAAGGCAATTGCCGAGAACATTGATCTGGAAAAGCGCATCATCAAGTGCAAGCCATCGGTATCAGAGTTTTGGAAGGATAAAGAGTACGATGTCTCATATGACAAGATCGTAATTGCACCTGGCTGTGGCATTCAAACCTTTGGCACGCCTGGGGCTCTAGAACATGCATTATTTCTGAGAACCACAAATGATGCCCGTCTGATTCAGCAGAGGATACTGGAGATTCTCGATGCAGCTTCGTTGCCTGGTGTCACTGAGCAGCAGCAAAGAGACATTCTTACGATCCGTGTCGTTGGTGGAGGAGCCATTGGCATCGAAGCTACAGCAGAGCTATACGATCTCTGGTACCAGGACATGAGGTTCTTGTATCCTCACCTCGACGGCAAGCTCTCCATCGTTATCCATGATGTCGCACCTACTATCTTATCGACTTTCGATGCAAAGCTTGGCGATTATGCAACCAAGTCTTTGTATGAAAAGAAGGTCGAGCTTAAGACCAGTTCTCACATTGAGAAGGTAGAGCAGGACGCCATATACACCAAAGAAGATGGCAGATTGCCGTACGGCATGCTCATCTGGGCTACTGGTAACAAAGCCAACCCACTCCTCGACACTTTGGATGTCAAGAAGACCGAGAAAGGCATGCCTCGTATCTTAACAGACAAATATCTGCGTGTCTTGCGACCTGATGGTACTCCAATCGACGGCACATACGCGATGGGTGACGCGGCAGATATCGATGGTTACAGCCTTCCGACACTGGCTGAAGCGGCCTTACAAAAAGGCGAATACCTCACACGCGAGCTCAACAACGAGGCCGAGGGCACTGCGGCAAAGGCGTTTGAGTACAAGCAGAAGGTACACCTGGCCTACCTAGGCAAGCATGATGGTGTGATCGGCGGTAAACAAGACTGGACTGGCGAAGGTGCGTGGCTGGCGTGGCGATCGGGAAGTCTGTCGTGGACGAGGAGCTGGAGAAGAAAGATAATGATCTCGATTAGCTGGATGTTTGTTTGGCTGGGTGACCGTGATATCGCTAGAAAGTGAACTCTTAGCAAACAGACACTCATGCATATCAAATGGACCATCGATCTTTGAGGATATGACGATATCTGATGCATCTTGATGCAGAATTGAAGAGGTCAACCATGTCTAGAAGGGATTGTGTGACAAGATCTGCAGCCACGATGAGGTACAGTTGTGTTGAGTCGAGGAAACTGTCACGATGGAGAAACAATAGAAGTGCGAGAATTGCAGCAACGAGAAGTCGAGCATTGATCCAGCCTTCCCGACTTACGGAACCGTACTCAACAAGGTGGTTGCCGTCTCTGTGCAGAGTCATGACATGGTCGAAGAGCGAAGATCATTTCTCCTATTCTATGATTGCGAAATAGGCACTCTCGTCTGCGTATTCGTACACCGTACTTTCATTTCGAAGCTTTCGTGTCAGTGTGGACAGCACAGGTCGATCGTATGGCGTCAGGTTGGTGACCAAAAGAAGCACCTCCCAAAAGCAAGAAGGGTTTGAGCTGTTGCTTCGAAAGCCGATAGTGCTTCAAGGCTGAAACGCAGCCTTCTTGGGAGAAGATGTTTCAAAAAATGTCCTTTGCCAGGCACAGGGCAGTTTGAGCCGGATTTTGGCCAAGCTTCGCGGCTTGTCGGCTTTCAATCAGGCCCCGGCCCGCGACTTTCCTGTCGATCATACATCTTCTTCCTCCGTGTGTCACAACATCACGAGTGATTCTGACTTCCAACCACTACTATCAATCTTTTTGCTATCGTATCCAGAAGGCATCAAGACAATATTGGAAGAGTCACAAGGCCGCGCTGCTCCCAGATATCCAATCTCGCTCTGTGTATTGGCAAATCTCTGTCAGCGAGTGACCTAACCGGAAATAGGCACAAGTTTCAACACCGCCTCACGCACAGACTCCGTCCACTTAATCAACCATCCACGCCATTCTTTCTACACGAGTCTTCCGTGCCTTCCGTGGTTGCCTGAGTTTTGAGCTGTAAGAGCTGGCAAGTGATGCTGCAGAGGTCTTGCTCGCAGCTTCCTGAATCTTGCGAACGCTGATCGCCATCGCGACTTCCTTGCCATGCTTTGACAACTATCATCTTCATGCGTTCACGAACGCAAAGTCGTTGTGAATTCAACGACCAAGCATGAACTTGACCGAGCGTTCCAACGGTCTACTGAAGAAGCCATCCATCCTCTGAGCGCTGGGGTATGTGGAGTCGCAGGCCAGTTTCATCTGTACAAGGCTAGAGTGGACTCGAGACTGTCGATCACCATACCTCTTCTTGCCACGACTGCTGCATGAATCTGCTTTGAGACAAGCTAATTAGTGGATACGGCTCTTTTTGGTCCGACCCTCACGAGACTTTCCACCTCTAGCAACTCAGCATCCTTCCACTCTACGAGGAAGGCATGACTCGTATGAAATGTCTCGCATGGACCTCCGTCTTCATTCAGACTGGCATGTCAGCACGGCTGCCACAAACATGTCAAAATCCTTAATCTCATCAAATGCTGGTATGATCGATGCTCTGTTGCTAATCCTGTAGCAGTTTAACCCACTCTTTCCGGATGATGCATTCAACATGCTCTTCGTCCTCTGTATAAAGCATCTCGTCTTGCCTGCCCTCAATGCTCTTATAATCAGTTCAGTTTTGTCTTTCATCTTTCCTTCCTTTGCCAATCAGAGCTGTGCTCTGAAGCAGTCCCACGTTCTTTGTTTTTACATCACCCGACAATCGTTTCAATCGTTAATCCATCCCTAATCGACAGTAAAGCGACTGCTTCGCTTCCCTATCAGTATGAAGCCCAGCACTTACATGCACTTGGCGGCCTTCTTTGGTCTGTCCACTGCCGCTCCTTGGAACAACAAGCGTGACACAAACACATGCCCTTGTGCTCCCAATGGTCAGGCTAGCACTTCTACCCAGACCATCACTCAATGGTCTACCCAGACTCGCACCCACACCGTCACAGAGCACGTCACTCACTACATGACCACGACTGCTGCTGGTACAGCAGTCCCATCGGTCCAGACTGACGCTGCTGCCTCGTCTGCTCCTGCCTACGAGGGTGGTAACTATGGCGGCTCGCCTTCGGCTGCACCTTCGTCTTCGGATGTCGCTGCTACTAACGGCTCTCCTACAAACGCGGCTCCCGGCGGATCTGGTGCTACCACTCCCGCTGCATCTGCCAATGTTCCCGCTGTCAGTGGTACTACCACTATGGGCTCTGCCGGTCCTGAGGTCGTCTACGTGACTGACATCGTCTCCGAGACAATCACAACTTGTCCGGTAGGCCAGACAATTTCTCAGGGCGGTTCCACTACTGTCTTGACTGCTCCTAGCGTCATTACTTCGACCATCACCAACAGAGCCACTGTCACCTCGGCTGCTGCTTCGTCGAGCGCCGATGCTGCCATGCCTTCTTCTCCTGCTGCTACTGAGGGTGTCCCCGCTGCTTCTCAGGGCGTGCCTGCCGGATCTGAGGGCGTCCCCGCTGCCTCATCCGGTATTCCTGCCTACGGTGCTCCTGGCTCTAGCCCTGCTGCATCCGAGGGTGTCCCAGCTGCCTCTTCTGGCGTTCCCGCTGGATCTGAGGGTGTCCCTGCCGCATCCCAAGGTGTCCCTGCCTACGGTGCCTCGACCCCTGCCGCTCAGTCTACTTCTGATGTTGGTGCCGCCATGCCTTCATCTCCTGCCGCAACCCCTGCTGCATCTGAGGGCGTTCCTGCCGGTTCCGAGGGTGTCCCCGCTGCCTCTGAAGGTGTCCCCGCTGCTTCCGAGGGTGTTCCTGCCTACGGCAGCACTGTCGTTGTTCCTCAAACCTCCACCGTCGTGCCTATTCCTTCTCCTCCTGCCAACTCTGACGAAACCCCCAACAATATGCCTTCTTACGGCCAATACTGGGGAACCGCAAGCGGCGGTGCTTCTTCTACTATGCCTGCCGGCGCTGCTGCTCCTTCTGGACAGATGCCCTCAGTCTGGTACCCCAGCAACTGGCAGACTGCTGTCCCCAGCTCGTCCGCAGCTAGCCCTGACACTACCGTCCCTACCGTGGGTCCCAGCACCGTCACTCTCTACAGCACTCAGATCGACACCATTACCTCGTGTGCTCCTGACGTGACAGACTGCCCTGCCACTTTGAAGACTTCTCTCATCCCTACTGGCGTTTCCGTGACCGATGTTGCTTCATCGGGCGTCGCCCAGCCCACTGGCGCTGGCTACACCTGGAGCAGCGCTTACTCTGCCGGTGTCGCCGCTCCTTCGGGCGCTATTCCTTCCGGTGCCGCTCCCTCGGCTGCCTCCCCCAGCGAATCCGCCGCTTCGCCTGCTGGCACTGACGTTCCCGCCTACGGTGGTAGCGCATACGGTTCGGCATCTGGCAACAACGCCTCATCGCCTTCTGCCCCCGCTGGATCTGCCGCCGCCACTCCTAGTGACAACCTGACTGACGCCGCCCAAGGCGTTCCCGCTGCCACTGACTCAGCTTCCTCGCCTTCTGACTCTGCCGCTCCCACTGACTCTGCTGCCTCGCCCGCTGGCACTGACGTTCCTACCTACGGCGCCGGTGCATACGGCTCGACATCTGGCTCAGACTCTGGCAACGCCTTGTCTCCTTCCGGCTCATCTCCTTCCACTCCCGCCGAGTCTGCCCCTGCATCTCCCAGTGACAACTTGACCGACGCCGTCCAGGGTGTTCCCGCTGCCACTGACTCCGCTGCTTCGCCTTCTGGCTCCGCCGCTCCCTCAGATGTCCCCACCTACGGCTCTCCCGCATACGGTGCCAACTCTGGCTCATCTCCTTCCGAATCATCTCCCTCGTCCGTCCCTAGTGACTCGATCGCTGACGCCACCAACGGTGTTCCCACCAACTCTGCTGCTTCCCCTGATGTGACCGGCTCGGCTGGCGCAGGTCTTGGAGGTGCCGGTGGTGTCTCTGGTGGAATTGGCGGTGAGGCTGGTCTGTCCGGTGGTGCTTCTCCTTCTGCTGACGCTGCCTTGTCTGCCGGTGCTTCTCCTTCTGGTTCTCTCGCTGCAGGTGCTACCGGTGCTGCCGGCCTTGGTGGTTCAGCTGGCCTTGGTGCCGGCGCAGGCCTTGGTGGTTCTGCTGGCCTTGGCGCAGGTATCGGTGCTTCTGGCTCAGCCGGACTCGGTGCAGGCATTGGTGGCTCTGGTTCTGCTGGTCTCGACGCTGGCGCAGGCGCAGGTCTTGGTGGTTCTGGCTCTGCCGGCCTTGGTGCAGGTATTGGTGGCTCTGGTTCTGCTGGCCTTGGTGCAGGTATTGGTGGTGCTGCCGGTCTTGGTGCCGGCGCAACTGGTACTGGCAGCTTGGGCGCCCAGGGAACTGGATCTGCTGGCCTCGGCGCAGGTGTTGGCGGTTCTGCCGGTCTCGGTGCAGGCGTTGGCGGATCTGCTGGCCTTGGTGCAGGTATCGGTGGTTCAGCCGGACTTGGCGCTGGTGCAACTGGCACCGGTGACCTCGGTGCTGCTGCTTCAGGTGCTGCTGGTCTTGGTGGCTCCGCTGAACTCGGTGCTGGTATTGGCGGATCTGGCTCTGCCGGTCTTAAGGCTGGCGCTGGTCTTGGTGGCTCAGGCTCTGCTGGCCTCGATGCAGGCGCTGATGTCAATGGCACAGGTTCCGCTGGTCTTGACGCAGGCGCTGATCTTGGTGGTTCTGCTGGTCTCAAGGCCGGCGCTGATGTTAATGGCTCAGGTTCTGCCGGTCTTGACGCTGGTGCAGGAATCGGCGGCTCTGCTGGTCTTAAGGCTGGTGCAGATGTCGGCGCTTCCGGATCTGCTGGCCTCGATGTCGGTGCTGGAATTGGCGGCTCTGCTGGTCTTGGTGCCTCAGGCTCTCTTTCCGGCGCTGCTGGTGGTTCTCTCGACGTCTCTCTCGGCCTTAACGCTACTGTCAACGTTTGGGGTACCTTCGACATCCTCGCTGACCACGTCCACTCCTACACTGCTGCCATCAACGCCACCTGCAACGGTATCTCGGGCAAGGCTTCCGCTTCTCAGATCGCTGATGTCAAGGAGAACATCCAAGTTCTTATTGGCCTCATCGGCCAGGCCAAGGCTCACCTCAGCACCGTCAGCGGCATCTCTGGCCACAGCAACGCTGATCTTGCCGCCTTGATCTCCGAGCTCCTCCTTGAGGTTGAGTTCACCGTCAAGTTCGCCGTCAAGGTTTGCGGCTTCTCCGCTCTCAAGGTCGTCGTCTTCTCCCTCGCCACTGCCTGCCACGGTCTGATCACCGTTGCTTGCTCCGTCGTCGCTGGCCTCAAGATCGAGCTTGCCGGCCACCTCAGAGGTGTTGTTGGTCTCGGTGCCTACGTCCTCGGCAGCATCGTCTCATTCATCCTCTAGGTGAAGTGAAAAATTGGTTTCCTTTTTTCTCCTCGCAATGATTTACTGTAATTATCAGCTATGCTTGTTTCATTTCAGTAAGCATCTAGCAGAACACACATAGTTTAGCACTATATTTCCTTCACGATCTGTTTATATCTCGGTTTTATGTTACAGTTCACTGTTATACTCTCCCAAGACCCTTTTGAACATTGCCTTTTGTGATCGTACTTCAAGCCTGAAGAGATTGTCTTTTCAGCCATGAGCCCTCCTTTTTTTGCCCGCATGCAGCACCGTGATTTAGCACGCTGAAATACAAGACAGTTTTGTATTGCAGCTATCCCACTTTCTCTCTTTCTTGACTTGAAAAAGGTAAGACTCTGTGCAGCCAGCATAAAATCGCTTGTGTCTCGATGTATAACTATTGTTCTCTGGCACAAAGCCACGCCAAGCTCTTAATGCAGCCTTCACATCTGCACAACCAGGCTTCGCGCTCTTATCCCCACCCAAAGAAAAAAATCAATAAAATTGACTCTTCTTCTCCCCTTCCATCATATGTACTGGGACACACAAAAAGCAAAAGCAATGTTGACGAGAGTGGGATTTGAACCCACGCCCTTTCGGACCAGCGTATCGATTTGAATCAACCTTAAGCTGGCGCCTTAGACCGCTCGGCCATCTCGCCTGTTCATGCCAGAGAAGCATTTTGATGTCTTCATAAGGTGCGTGATACCTCTCAATGCCCGGCGGCGTGGCGGCATTCAGCGCGAAGAGCTGCGGCAAAGCAAGGGAATTGTGAAGCCTTCCCTTGGTTGTTAGAATTTTAAAAGGCCAGAATGAGCGTGCCGCGAGACTGTCTCTGCATTGTGACAAGGAATTCCTTCTTTTCGTTCGAGACTTGTACGTTGGTCTGACGATTGCCCTCGCTTCGGTAGTTATGCAGATCCAAAATCCATGGTTGCATCCGAAGTCGAAAGGATCCTCTCTAGTCCTGATACAGCTGCCAATTGTTCTTGATCAGTCAAGAAGAGTCCTGGTTTGTATTGAATGAGGCTCTAATTCATACTGAACCAGGCAGGGAAGTATATGATAGATTTATGAGCACGGACAGGGTCCTACGGTCAACAAGAAGAAGGAAGAAGAAAAAGGAAAAAAAAAAGAAAAAGCGAGAAGAAATGATGAAAGCAGTGCAGAGGCATGAATAGAAAATCAGAGCAAGAGAAATGGGGTATCACGAGGAAAAACGCCATAAAAGATCAACACCTCCTCATTCACCTAGCATCGTCTGGATCCTCCTTGACCTCTCCAACATCAAAGAACCTAACACTCCTCCCTGTCTGCTGCGCTGCATTCCCATTTGCACTACCAAAGCTAGGTGCGCCTCCGAATCTCGTTCGCCTGAAAGTAGCAGGAGTAAAACTCTCATCAGCTAGGTCAACACCTCCACCACTTCCCATAGAGCTTCCATAGCCTCCTTTTCTCATCTTGCGTTCGAAAGGTGTGACCTGAGGTGTTTGAACATTATTGTTGCTTCGAGTGCGTGCCGGAGTCGTGGAGACTACGACTTCTCTCCGTGCCGGCTTGATGGACGGGATGGCAGATAGAGCCTTCGCTCGTTGCGTGCGTTTGCTAGGCGTGCGGGCCATGTAGCCGGGTATTGGTGTTGACGTTACCACACTATCAAACCGCTGCTGTGCTTGAGGTTGAAATACAGGTTGTTGGAGGTGTGGCCGATTGATAACGTCTTTCAGCACGTCAAAAGATGTCCACTCTTCAGCGCGATGTGTAGCACCAAAGTCCATCTCCTCAACGTCTGATTCTTCCTCATCGCCATCAAGCAGGGGTGCAAGTCTGCTCTGTGCTGATAACGGAGCAGGGGTCTTACGTGCAGAGGGTAGCCTGAGACTGCTGAATAGATTTGAAGACGACGGAAGAGAAACGGGGACAGGTGTAGGAGCTGTGGCCGGCGATGGCGCTCTTGTGGGTGAATCGGGTACATCGTCCTGCTGAGAATCGACTGGCAGGGGTAAAGTTTTGGCAGCCCTTCGTCTCGAAGCTTGTTCAGCCCAGTACCTCAACATGTTCCTACGATGTTGTCGAGAGTTACGCTGTTCAAGTGCTGCTGCAGAGTCGAGATTGCGGCGATGGCAGAAGAGTGCCCATTTAAGTTTCTTGAGTGTGCCGGTCGCAAGTAGATCGACAGTCTGAGAGCGGAGTGTAAAAGCTTGCGTGTGATGGAGCAAGACTTCTTGTCCTTTGGAGACCAAGATGGCAATCGTGCGAAGGAAGAGCAGACGCGCAGAAAACTCTTCAGCTTGGATCGAGAGCTGATGATTTTGTCGAGTCTTATCACGCCACAAGTTGAAGATTGTGGTGCCAGCATTGATGTGCCGATTGTTAGCATGCTCGGCGGCAGTGGCGTCGAGTTGCGTAGCCACGTTGGCTCTTTCCCTCCAGGCAGCAAAGCAATTGCGAACCATGCGTGACTTGACCCGGCCACGAATCTGAACATACGCATCCCTACGTTTGTTACGTTGTGCTTGCGATGTTGCATCCTTCCACTTCTTGAGGGCGCCGCTGGTCAGACAATAAAATCTCGCATCGTTTGACCAACGATCCAGCTTCATCAACTGCTTCGTTCGTTGCGTCCAGACAGGCAACACAGCATTTAAAATGCGGGTGTTCCTGAACTCAAGTGCTTCTCGTTCCATGATTTCTTCGGCTCGGGAGATGCCATGGAATCTCAGCATCACAGAAGCCAACATGCGCCTACGCTTGTGTTCCTTAAAGATCATTGCTGCTTCTTCGAGATGGAAGCGCTGCTCAATTAGTCTCAAGCTCAAAGTTTGTAGCGCACGCTCCTGTAATCTACTGTCCGTGACACGTCGGAAGAGTGCAATTCGAGACTGCAAGACCCACTTGTAGAGGTTCTCGAGTACAACTCTGTCATCGATCTTCGTAACGAGCGCACGAGCTCGCAAATTATCATTCCAATTCGTCCACGCATTCTGAAGGATACGTTGCCGATCAGCGGCGGTCGCTTGTTGAGAGAGTCGAGTGTTAAGCTGCCAAACAGAGACAGCCGTGGTAAGCAATCGTCTCGATACAACAGTAGACATCGCCTTCGAAGCATGTCCCAGTTTCGATTCTTGTACCAGATGGTGGAAGCAGCTGTTCACTAGATTTGCTCTGTGCAGTTCCTTGGCGCTTCTCTGCAATGAACGTATGGCAGTCTGGCGAACGACTAAGGCGCCGAAAGTCTTCTTGAGGAGATTAGAGTTTCGCATGTGCGATGCAGCGGCTTCATGCTGTCGAAGACGTGTCACAGCACCAGTCAAGCTATGCAGACAAGACTGTTTGGCACGATGATCATGCCACGCGGGAGCCTTTAGCTCACAGAAAGCCCAGAACCACTTCCACCAAGTCGTCTGAACAAGATTTTCTTGGTATATAGCAATAGCACGCTCATTATCGACAGCTTTGCGAGCAGCATTTGTTCTCCAAACCGAAAACCACTTGCGAAGACCCAAGCGACGACATTTGAGATCGTTCACGGCTGTAATATCGCGCCAGGCGTTGAAGTAGCGAGTGCGCAAAATATGTCTCCTAGCAACAGATGTTCTGGCAACCTCATCGCTCGTGGATTGGGCCCAATGCGTGAAGGCTTTATTCAGTAGAAAGAGGTCGCGTGCACGAGTAGCCCTGCGTTCGTATTGCTCGAAGAACTGTTCTGTTTCAGCAGCCTGACGTTTGTCCAATAGTTTTGCGGCCCAAATGCTGAAAGCTTGGGTTTTGAGCAGACGCTGATCGTGATTCTGAGCAATGCGGGCCATATGCTGGAGGCGGGAGGATTCCAGAGATAACTGATGAAGGCATCGGCGCGCGGTCTTGATTTGCGAAGTGTGAAAAAAGGCTTCGGCTTCGTAAGTCAGCTCAGCTTCGATGGGTTCGATGTGCTGAGGGGCGGATTGGTGATGGGATGGCAAGACTGGTGGAGAACTGGGAATGTCGGACTCGGTCTCGTCGTCTGTTAGAGCACTCTGATGATCGATTGAAGGTTGGTGACGAGGCCAGGGTTCAGGAACTGACGGGAGAGTGGCTCTAAGACTGCCTTGGGTAGACACAGAGTGACTCCTGCGTGTCTGAGTCTGGTTTTGCGCAGCGACTCTACCTCGAGATGATGCTCCGTTCGGAGCTGGAGGTCCATTGGTCGAGGGTCTTTGCATACGCGATAAGTCGTCCAACGAAGCATGAGGACTATGTCCAGATCGGGCAGCATCAAGCCTTCTTCCACTGACCCAAGTCTCATCCAGTCTGGTGTCGTTGAAGCTGGCCCTGCGGCTTCTTGTCGCACTGCTCTGCCCTATCTCTTGCGTTGGTCGAACATCCTCTGGAGACAACTCGGCTTTCACATCTTCTGCAACATCCTGGTCGTCCTGTACAACAATGTGAATGTCTAGTTTGGCGAGCAGTTTGCGCAGCTTAATCATCAAGGATCGGGGATTGTGGGAGCGACCCTCGCCCAGTCGTAAGAGCCAGCGGAAGATACGCTGATCATGTTCTTGGGCGATTCCATGATCTGCAAGGACTTTGTCGTATGCAGCGAAGAGTGCTCTGAATGGAGGATGTTGCGATTGTTGGGCGTCGCTGACAATCTGAAAGAGGATGTTGATGTCTGGGAGGAAATGGTCAGTCTCCGAACAATTGTGCTTCAGGACCGAGATATATGTACCTTGGTCACTCAAGGGCGGCAACTCCTCAATTGCTGACGAGTCTGGCATCCGGTGTATGGTGATTGTGCTGTTGACGCGTTTCAGGTCGGTCGTTTAGACCGTCGCTGTATCAATGGCGGAGACGGCATTCGCGCGTTCATATACTTCGTAAGGGCGTGGTGATAAATCAAGCAATGCTTTCAATCTGTATCATAATGTTCGTTAACAGAAAAGAATGTAACCACAAAAACACAACTCTTGTTGTTGTCGCAGGAAAGTGCTGATGGCAGGGACGCGACTTTCACATGCATGCTAGCCCTCGGTTGCTTCCGATGACCGCCTTCCGTGTCAATGACATCGCCAATTGCTCCATCTCTACCAAACGCCTCCGATTATTCTACACCCAATTCATCACATTTCAATCATGTCGACTCCCAGAGCAAAGCCGCTTGAAAAATTCATCACAGCAACCTCAAAGTGTACAGTTGAGGTGAGTCGCACTCCAATACAACGCGCCAAGCTATTCTCATATTTCTCTTAGGGCGCCGCCTATGGCAAATGCATCGTTGCTGAATATCAGAACGTCCACAAGGACATGTGTGCGCAAGAGTTCATGAAGTTGAAGAACTGCTATCTGGTAGATATCTCCAAGTCTCTTGGTTGAAATGCTGAAGCTAACAATTTCATCAAAGGCAGCGGCAGGCAGAAAACGTTAATAGCATAACCACGAATAATGAAAATAAAAGAAAACTAGCTTTTGTCTTTCATTCATGTCTCTGATCTAGTGTTCTAATGACCAGCAGTAAATCCATCTTTCATCCTCAAAACTCTCATCATAGCTTGAACAACATCAACTTGACGGACACATCTCTGACGTTGGCATCCTCTTCTGCCAAGGCTCCCTCGGTGGCGGCATCCTCACGTTGAATCTCGCCTTGGATAGCCTTGTCGAACAGCGACTTCTGATCCTTGAACATGCTGTCAACCTCGTTGTTGTCGTCCTTGACAACCTTGTACACCATGCGCACGTCATCTGTGGGCACCAAGCCGGCACTCTTGCGCAGACGTTGCACTCTGTTGACAAACTCTCTAGCCATACCTTCTTGTGCGAGCTCGGGGTATGCAAAGCTGTCGAGAATGACAAGGCAGTTGTCGTCAACGGCCACCTCGAGGTGCTTAGTCTCGGGTGTTTGTTGAATACCGCGCTGAACTCTGAGATCTTCGCTCGAGAGGTGGCAGCCTTCGATGGTGATCTCACCACTTGACATGAACGACTTGATGTCAGTCGATGTGAGGTTGGGAATAGCCTTCTTGATCTTGGCGGCATCCTTCTTGAACTTGATACCCAAAGACTTGACGTCGGCAAGGGCAGAGTATTGGACGTGGTACTTCTCCTCGTCGGAGCTGAGGATGAGGTCACGGATGTTGAGCTCCTCGACAATGTATGATTCGAGACTCTTGACATCCTCAAGGTATTGAGGATCAGAGTGAATGACAACCAATGACTTGAGAGGAGTCTTGAGTGAGACAGTTCTTCTCTCTCTGCAAAGACGACCTTGCTCAATGACAACTTGCATGCGCTTGACACGTCTCTCGACGACTTCGTCAAACAGCTCCTCACGAACCTCAGGGTAAGGAAGGAAGTGAACCGAACGCATATCCTCGTAGTGCAAGCTCTCGGGAATGTGCTTGGAGATGCGCTGGTAGATGTTGTCGGTGATGAAGGGGATGAAGGGTGCGAGACCTCTGACCATGGTGTAGATGACCTCGAAGAGTGTGTTGAGAGCGTGAATAGCGTCGTCTTGGCCAGCCTCACCCTTCAGACGTCTGCGGTTGAAACGAATGTACCAGTTTGTGGTGTTGTCAATCAGCTCGAGCAGACGAGGGACGACAGTGTAAAGACGGTAGACAGACATCTCCTGGTTGACAAATTTGAGGAGAGACTGACACGAAGCGAGAATCCACTTGTCCATGACGTTGGTGTTCTTAGCCTCGATAGTTGTGTCGTACATGAAATCAATGTTGGACTGCTTCTTGAGGAGTGCAACCTGCTGCTCAAAGAAGTTGTAGCTGTTCCAGAGAGGAAGGATGACACTCGAGACAATCTGCTTGACGCCCTGCTCCTGGAAGCGCAGAGGCTCGGCGCGAACGACAGGAGAGTTAATCATGTACAGACGTAGAGGATCAGAACCATACTTGTCCATGATGAGGTTGGGGTCAGGGTAGTTCTTAAGCGACTTGGACATCTTCTTGCCATCCTCAGCAAGGACGATACCGTTGACGACACAGTTCTTGTAAGGGAAAGTGTCGAACAGGAAAGTGCCGAGCAGAGACATGGTGTAGAACCAACCACGAGTCTGGTCAAGACCCTCAGCAATGAAGTCACCAGGGAACTTGCTGTGGAAGGTATCCTTGTTCTCGAAGGGGTAGTGCTGAGAAGCGTAAGGCATGCTACCAGACTCGAACCAACAGTCGAAGACCTCCTCAATGCGACGGAGCTCACCATTGCCCTGCTTGCTGGGGATAGTGATGCCGTCAACAGTGTCTCTATGAAGATCAGTGATCTCACCAGTGTAACCACTGAGCTCCTTCAGCTCAGCAATGCTGCCAACACAGACGACCTCCTTGAAGTCGCTGCTGACCCACAGAGGAATGGGAGTACCCCAGAAGCGGTTTCTTGAAACGTTCCAGTCCTTCGCTGATGCGAGCCAGTTGTGGAAACGACCATCCTTCACGAAGCCAGGGACCCAGTGAGTCTTCTCGAGATTCTCGAGAAGCTTGGGGACAACGTGCTCGACCTTGATGAACCACGAAGGAACAGCACGCTGGATGAGAGGAGTCTTTGAACGAGGGCAGTGAGGGTATCTGTGAACAATCTGACTCTTCTTGACGAGACGACCAGCCTTCTCGAGATGCTTGATGATGTCCTTGTCGGCAGCCTTGACGTGTTGACCTTCGAAGTCGCGGACCTGAGAGGTGAAATGTCCCGAAGGGTCCAGGGGGTTGGGAGGAGCACGCTTCTCGTTGATGACGCCGGCCTTCCAGGCAACTTGGTAATCGTCCTCACCGAAAGCTGGAGACTGGTGGACGATACCCACACCCTCGTCAACCTTGACGTATGTGTCGTTAAGCACCTTAAAACCGACGCCCTTGAACTCCTCCTTGAAGTAGTCGAATGGAGGCTCGTACTCAACACCGAGCAGATCTGAACCCTTCATCTTCTCCAAAATAGTGTATTTTGCCTTCTTGGGATCCTTGTACAGCATCTTGAGACCAACCTCAAGCAGGATGTACTTCTTGTCCGACTCTTGATCGTGGATCTTGATGTATTCAAAGTCAGGGTGAACACAGAGACCGGTGTGCGATGGAAGAGTCCAGGGAGTGGTTGTCCAGGCAAGGAAGTATTCGTTCTCACGGCCGAGAATGGGGAAGTTGACAACGACAGCGGGATCGGAAACATCACGGTAGTCCTCTTGAGCCTCAGACTTGCTGAGAGGGGTGCTGAGAGCGGTCGAGTAGGGCAGGACCTTTGCGCCGTGGTAGACGAGGTCCTTCTCGTAGAGCTGCTTGAAGACCCACCAGCACGACTCCATGAAGGTGGGGTTCATGGTCTGCACCTAGTCAGCGCTTCCTCTCGTGTGTTTTGGCCCTTGCCATGCTCACCTTGTAATCATTGTCAAAATCAATCCATCTTCCAAGACGTCCAACGACTCTTCTCCACTCTTGGGCGTAGGTCATGACAACCTCGCGACATCTGCGGTTGTATTCGGCGATACCAATCTGCTCAACAGCCTTGCGACCGCGCACACCGAGTTCTTCCTGGAGCTTGTTGTCGATGATCTGCTCGATGGGCACACCGTGGGTGTCCCAGCCAAAACGACGCTCCACATGGTGTCCCTTCATAGACCAGTAACGAGGGATAATGTCCTTGATGGTGGATGCCAACAGATGGCCGTAGTGAGGGGTACCGGTAGCGAACGGAGGACCATCGTAGAAAGTGTAAGGCTTCTTTTGCGCCGACAATTCGAGTTGTCTTTGGAAAGCATCGATCTCCTACGATTGGGTATTAGTCACGGCGGCCTGACTGCGCGTAAAGGTCGAGATGGGCGTACAGTCCACTGAGCGAGGATGCGCTCCTCCTCCTGAGGGAAGTTGACCGCCATGATGTAAGTGTTTCCGGTCGTGTGCCCAGAACGGTAGTGAGATGGTATTCAACTTTTTTGGCCGCGGCGGGAGTCATTCACGGCGGAGTCACAGAGTGGGATGAATCTGGGGCAAGTCTTGGCTAAACTTTCCTCATATACCAGCGCACCTTCCTTGTCGTGCTTCGTGCTTCAAGTCACACAAAGACTCAGACTCGTCGAAACACGCCGGTCTCTCAGCTCAGTCTAGTCTTGCTTTCCTATACAGTGGCAGGGGCAAACATCTTCACTCGCTGCTTTTCAGACGCAGGAGCAAGCACGGCGAATCTATGTCCCTTCAAGAAGGTCAGGTTTGGCTGATGCTTACGCTATCTGGTATCACTGATAAATCTGGTATTTGAGAACATAAAGCTCAAGTCACAATCATGGGAACTTCGTGTTTTGTCAACTACTTCCGCTTCGCCATTTCTGTGTTATCTTTGGTTTGGTAACAACTGCCTGCTCGCTCGACATTATACCATCTGCCTACGTCTTGATCTTCTCGTCCAATAAATTGCGATACAAAGCAAAGACAAGGTCGGGTAGTTCTTGAAGCGTCTTTTCGACAGTGTCAATCTTGACCACTTTCGGGAATCTGTGGAGGTATTCGATCAACTTGTTGCGCATGTCCAGGTCGGTATTTGGAGTGCTTGCGTACGTGATGACCATGGCAGTGCACAATCCAGAAATTATCATAACCGGCTTTCGTAAGAACTTTCTCAAAGCTAGAGCTTTCAGTCCAGAGACGCCGTACTTCTCCCCCATTGCATACATTCTTGCGTGCTGAGCCAAAGGACCCCTGGAAAACTTTTCTCCATCTGTAACGCCGACGAAGTCATAACTCAATTCGTTGCGGTAGTCATGATGATAGAAATAGTAGATCATGTCTCTGACAGCCTTGGTGTCTTCAACATCCAGATCCCAGTCAAATTCATCCGGTGTGATTGGAGAGCTTTGTGCGTTGATCTCGCGGCCCAGGTTCGAAGAAAGCGTAATAGTTCCAGTCTTGCCTTCCTTGAATGCGTCTGGACGACAAGCTGCGCGGAAGAAACTCGACTGAGGACAGATTATGTTCTTGTGAACGTTGTATGCATCTCTCCTACAGACGATCTTGAGGTCAGAGTACGCGCCACTCTTGTGTAGGCTGAATGGCCATTAGCAGATGAAGCTAATGATGATGTGCACAAAGACGCCTTACTTGGAGATTGTAGAGGCTAAAAGATCTTTAGTATCCTGACAGTTTTCTGAGTCGGACGACATAGTGATCGATCTAGTGTCGATGTTATCCGAGATTTAAGGTAGGCCAGGTAGAAAGGGTTGTGGAAGATAAACATATCCTTATAAATGACGACTCGGAGTCGCTATGTTTAGGAGTGAGCGCGAGCCATTCGTGATTCTCCGGTCTCATCGCTTGATTCTCCGTTTTCACATCCGTGTTTCTGTTTGAATCACTGGTGACTGACAACCCCACTGTTATATTGCTTTCGCGGCCGTACAAAAATCTCAGATATGGCGGTCATTGCCATTTCGTCGGGTTGGATGTGGCGTTGAAGGCAGCCCCAGTTCATAAACATTACGCTTCCTGAGCGGAGTTCTTAGTTCTCACGAGTACCTAGTTGGTGACTATATGAGGAGCGCAGCTCATGGACCATACGCTCCTCTAGCATCTCTGCAAGACGGTGATGCACGATTGGGAGTCTGATCAAAGGTGGCGGCGGTGTCAGTGAACGATGAGGCGGCTCCATCGACATGTCATCAGGAGTCTTCGGCCAGAGGTTTCTCCGATCAGACGAAATGTATTTGACCGTCTTGCTTTGTCTCCGTCGTCTCAGTACGAGATAGACCAGGCATGAGACAAGCAAGACAAGTGCAAGAGTGCCGCTAGTAACGCTGCCACCTATGGCGCCTACTTACGGTTGACGCAATTCGCATCAGAAGCCGAATCCTTGTCATGACTCGTAGACAATGTCCCCGAAGACGTTCTATCAGATGGAACCACGGACTCGATCGGTGTCCAATGACTCTCCTACGACTGCGCGAAGTAGTTCTTCTTTGTGCCACCGTAGACTTCGAGCTGGGTGGCGCTGCCTATGGTGTTGCTGCCTTCGATTCCAAGACCCAATCCTGACACTCCTGGACCAGGGAGCTTGAGCTAACCATTTGACATTCTTTCGAGTATACCACTCAACAAAAACACCCTGCAAACAGGCACGACCTCATCCACTGTCCGCGCTGGGCATGGTGGCTTGACATGGAAAATACTGAACTAGTAAGGATACGATGGGGGAGGTCAGAGTAGGATTTAACAATCGATGTGCTTCGAATCGTCCGGCGCCGTTCCAAACACGAAATTTAGGTATAAAGGTGAAACGGTGGACTGTGCATATAGCACATTAGGGGCACAGAGACGACGGATATTCTTATGGCTTGTAGTAAAGTGCTGCGAGACTGACAATCTTAGAAATATCGTGTTCCAATACTCAAGGACATCGGGCGGCTATGAAGCGCTAAACTTGCGTCTCCCAAGTGTGTGGTCAAGGAGTGGTGCCATGACGACTGGCGATATTAGGTTGCATGACGTTGTCTCGGAAAGAGTCCACGATAGATTGTACAGAAACACATTGTAGCTGCGTTTCTTGTCTCTGTGATTTGGCCGTCTTCTTGTCGAACATGGTCCCGAGACACGTCTCGAGACTTGCAGTATGGAGGCTCAGAGTCTGCCAAGGGACTCAACAAACCATGCTCGTTTCCGATAAATGCATGGCAAGAAGAATCAAGAATTTTGGCATTTTGGTAAAACATGAGAGAGGAGGAAGTCATTTCCATGCAGCCGCGCATGAGCGCGCGTCAACACGGTGACTTCCGAGCACTCATCTTCTCCAAGGACCGGCTACAAAAGGAAGCACGGCGCCTTCTCGTATCTTGTGATTCGCTCTCGATGTGTTTATTCATGCAAGTCAGCGACTGGCACGATATGGACACATCCGTGAGCAGAGTAGCGCAGCGCTTAGTGAGCTCATCGACGCTGAAATTGACCACCAACCACCCTCAGCGCTCAGCTAGGCGTTACGACAATAAAGGTTCAAAATGGCCATGAACCTGATCGTGATTTTTGTGTATCCGACTATGTCTTCCTCCCAAGGTCCAACAACTTGACATTGATTTTCTTTCCTGAAGTCTCATCTTGCCCGCTGGCCGCCATAGCTCTCTTCACCAATTGCTCTACCGCAAAGACTCTTCAGCCCAGGACATGTACTTTTGGTCGAACCCAATGCCATGGACGACTCGCTTGGAATATGATTCAATAGAAGTGTTTGACGAGGAAAGCGACAAACCCACAAGTACTAGGACTTCTAGCCTGTTGAAGTCCCAGTCCAGGCTTATGAATCGTGGTCTGCGACTTGTGTCTGCCTTGCTAACCTTCGGCTTTTTGATATACCTGTGTCTGAAATCAACGACGAGTATGACTCTATCGATGCCAAAAACGCCCGCTTCGAACCTCACCGAGCTCAGCATTGCTCCAAATCCGTCCTACCATCATCACGAAGCTGAACCCATAAACGTCGATTGGTCCAAGTATGCCTACACCCAATATGTCACAAATCCAACTTATCTGTGCAACTCACTCATGATCTTTGAGTCCCTGAATCGCCTGGGAAGCAGAGCGGAACGGCTGATGATGTATCCTGAGGAGTGGTCCAGCATGTCAGAGTCGTCGGATGCAGCACTGCTTCGCATGGCTAGAGATGATTACAACGTCAAACTGGTGCCTATACATGTTCAACATTTCGATGGGGAAGCTACATGGAGTGACAGCTTCACAAAGCTCCTGGCATTCAATCAGACCCAGTACGATCGCGTGATCAGTCTGGATTCTGACGCCAATGTCTTGCAAGTATGTTGCTCATGTTCGTTGTGAAGCCAACAGCACTAACGACAAAACTAGCCTATGGACGAACTCTTTTTCCTGCCGCAAGCCCCTGTTGCCATGCCACGAGCGTACTGGCTGGATGATACCCTCTCTTCTCAATTGATTGTTATACAACCATCTGAGACAGAGTTCAAACGTATACAAGACGCTTTCGAACATCGCAATACTACGGACTTCGACATGGAAATCATGAACGATCTCTACGGTCAAAACTGCTTGATTCTGCCGCACAGGCGCTACGATCTACTCACTGGCGAGTTTCGCTCCAAAGAGCACCACAAGTATTTGGGATCAACAGATGAAGTTTGGGATCCACATTCAGTACTCCAAGAGGCCAGATTTCTACACTTCTCCGACTGGCCATATCCTAAGCCGTGGATTACTGGCTCTGACTCTTTACGACTGGAAATCCAACCTGCATGTAACAATGCTACCTCAGGCGAAGAGGATTGCAGTAACCGTGAGATATGGAACGAGTTCTACCGCGAATTTAGAGATAGACGAGAAGTGAGTCATTCAGGCATGGTATCCGCCAGCTTACTAACATGTACGATAGAGAGTCTGTGGTCCAGATTTTATGCTTCACAAGCGATCTGAAGCTCAGTACGATAGACATATACCATCGCCTTTCGAGCCCATATTTTGACATAGAACATATACATTCTCGCTATCTTCTCAGGATATATGGCATGCCTATATTGTTCATACCGCATTGTAATCGCAGCTATAGATGACTACATATCGAGCCATATAGATATCACAGGCTCCTTCAAGCGTCTTGATAACAGACAATGTCGATGTGCTTTGACTTATGCAAAGGCGAATCTTCGTTTGAACCTTCGACCCAGCAATGGGACTGCGTTTCTAAAGCTGATACATCGCCCTACATTACCACAGGAGCAAAATCTATCGATATGCCAAGTACCTCTTCACTAGACAACATATACAACTGAGACCACTCCCTCTTCAAGCAGCAATCACTGCCAGTTGGTTCCGTGGCCCGTTTGGTAAATCCCTAACCTCTGGCGGAGCGGTTTCGCCTCAGACCTGGGTTCGAATCCCAGGCGAGGCACAATAGCCCACTCTTTCGCCACAACCACATCAGCCTTTTCCTCCAAGCAGTGTTTGAGAGTCCCGGTTGCTGCTTCAAAAGATAACCCTTCCGAAGCACTTTGTAAACCCTCTCCCCCCGGAGTCACCAGTGTGGGTTTCTCTGGTCTATGGGCCTAGTTCTTTTGCTCGGAAGGTGTAGTAATCGTGCCATCGGTGGTTGAGGGTGCTGTATCGTTGCTGGTAGAGGATATCGACACGTCTGCAGTGTCACTTGTGCTTTTGTTTTCTTCACTAGGTGTGGGTGTTGCTTCAGTTGAGGTTGAACTCTCCTTTGCAACGTCCTCGCTTGTAGTCGTCTTCGATTCGCTTGATTGTGTTTGAGCATGCCCGGTCTCAAGCTTGTTCGCATCTTCATCTGCCTTGGGCTTTGACAAATCGTTGCTCTCTGCTGCACTGATAGGTGGCGTGACTTCTTCGACGTCTGTCTCATTACCATCTCTGGTTTCGATGGCAACGTCACCTGATTGCGAATAGACCCTCAAACCAAGCACAAGAAGCGCATTCCATGGATCTTCAGCATACCAGTCTGGCTCGTCCTCACTGGACGACGAATGGACATCCCCATCCATTTCGCTATCCCATTCAAAGTCATCGTCGTCCAGCTCGGCATTAGGGTTGTCATCAAGAGTATTCATACATCCAGTGATTTTGCCGGCTGGAGTTATAATCACAATAGGTGGGTCGGGATTGCTCGGTGGAGGCGGGGGTGGTACTGGTACATAACCGGCTCGTCTCAAAAGATGGCTCGTCTCTCTGGCTTTCTTTTCTTGCGCGATTCTATCCTTGCGTTTCTTGTCTCGAGCCTTTGCTTCATGTCTTCGCTTTCTCGATCTGACTTGTTGTTCACGAGCTTCCCTTCTTGCTTCTGCCTTTTTTTGTTTCCGTACTTCAATCTCCTTCTCTCGAAGCTTTCCTTTCGCGTGTGCGAAGTCGAAGTTGCGACCGATTCGTAGCAGTTTTTGTTTCCGGTAGGGTGCCTCGGATTCGATAACAGATTCTGCAGTGCGATAGGGTGCCTCGGATTCGATAACAGATTCTGCAGTGCGATAGGGTGTTCGTGTCGGTTCGATCTTGATAAGTATGTTGTAGCTGCCGGCCTCGAGATCGAGGTCCACGCTGATGGAGCGGGTGTTGATGTAGTTCTCAGTTAAAATGTGCGTGCTGCGTGCTAGGAATTTGGTCTCATCATTGTCATTGTGGACTCGAAATTGCAGGCAGTACGTGTATCGGCCCTGTAGACCTCGAAAGTAAGTGACATCTGGTTGAGCTAGAACAATGATGACCGGGCCTGAATGAGATAGAGTCATGTGGAAGCTGGTGCTCAGGTAGGTGGCTGCTCCAGCAGGCACGTTGACAGAATTCCACTGCTGGGTCAACGTCCATGTTTCGTCGAAAAGGCGGGTTCGTTGGATAGAATTAAAATACCGAAGAAAATTATCAAGGGTGACCCAGAAGACCTGGATCTAAGTCAATGTACAAGTCATATCGTGCTGCGGGTGGTCAACCTACGCCAGGATCTTTGAAGTCGAATTTGAGCTGCTCGACAAGCTCAGCATTCCACTCCTCGAACTTGTGGTTAAAAGGTCCGTCGAAGTTGTCTGGATTTTTGTTGTTGCCCCAAGGATTCCTGAATAATGTTGTCAGCAATGTTTCGATTGAAGTGATTTAGAAGAAAGGAAGGAGCATACCTGATTTTGAGCAGTCGCAGTTCCTTGTGCTCAACAGCTTGCAGCACTGCATACGCGTGTTTGCCGAAGCTGCCAGCCTCCATGTAATGAACAGCTGCGCCGGCGAAAAGGTACGTGTCATTGACCTGCATCAGTTGCTTCCACAGCAGCGATTTGTCCAGGATATCCGATGGTGCAAGATTCGTTGATACGCCGCCAGTCAAGTCTTCCATGCCGTCACCAACCCAGCCACCGTGCAACGAACCATAATCACCATGAGCCTTCGCATACGCCTTCTCTATCAGCGGCAGCCAAGTATCCTGGCTATCGCGACATCGCGCGAAATACAAGGCCTCGCCTCCTTTCTGTAGAGTCTCTCTCAGTTTGGTGATATCGCTGTTGTTGTTGAACGTACTCCTCATCTGTCTCTCATCTACATACTTGCCAACGAACAGATCGTCGCCATCAGAGACATGTATGAAGAGGCGATCGTCGACGATTTCAGGTATCCAAGTCCCATCGCGGAAGAATACGAAACCGTACACACCTACAGCCTCATCTCGAGCTACGCAGAGGCGCTGCATAAGCCCTGGCTTCGCGGCGACAGAGACGAGAGCTGCGATGAACCAGCAGTTGCCGAGCGAGCCTTGCATGACATCGTCGCCGCAGGCACCTTCTGCATTGAACAGAGGGGTCTCGAATATGTCCTTGACTCGCTTGACCCAAGATGGCTGTATTCCACTAGATTTACCTTCTTCATCGACCAAAGGCACGATGCAATCGTGCTGAGCCAGCTCAAGTTCGAAGTGTCTGTCACGATACATTTGGTTCAGACGAGTGCACTCGCTCACAATGGCCTGGACCTTCTCCACGCACTCCTTCTTGGCTTGTTCGTAAGATGCAGTCGTGCTCTCTTGTGTATGCAAACCATCCTTCTTGGCATCCTTGAGTGTCTGCTCGAGACGGTGGCCCAGCACAGATGTGTTCGGCGCGCGGTTTGAAGATGTCGCAAGAAAACGATCCCAGAATCGATAGAATTCATCATTTTGGGGCTTCTCGTTCGGCACGACGAGACGAACTTCTTTTCGAGGGCCGTCTTCGTGTATTACACGAATTGGAAAAGGAACGAGGCGGTCCGGAGTTGTAGTGCCACTGGACGACGGAGGACGAGCATGCTTCTCAAAAGCTCGTGCTAGCGCATCCATGATTGCACAGATTGATCTGTATTACGATTCCGGAGTTCAAAAAGGCATGGAATATTTTGATGTCGAGGGGAGAGACGATTTTACTGGTGTTTCTGTTATGATGGCTACGAATATGGAGCGACAAAATGACAAGAAGCAAGAAGCCGTCTCATTCGAGCGAACCTATATGAGTACTGTACGTGTTCAGCAAGTCGGTGAGACCGGTCAGCTGTCAGTCTAGGTCTTAGAAAAGGCTGATAGGTGCTTCGTGGGGCTTGTACTGCATGATTGGCGGCCGGCCGCCGCATGCCAACCGCGCGGTCTGCAATACCTACATACAGTAATGTTGGCACAACCACGTCCAACCATGTGGAATTTTCACTCTCATGCTTGGGGCTGGGTTGGTTGTTTACTTCGCCTGGGACTTGCCTACGCATGTGATACTCCAAAGATCCCGACTATAGCAAAGAGCAAGATGTCCACTGAGAAGAAAGGCACGATCATCTTTGGAAATAGAGGCGTGGACAAAGAGGACAGACAAGACTTCAGCTCTCAGCGAAACTGTCTTGTTTCCGGATCATATCATGCACTTCTACAGACGGGGTTGTGGTGGGTGAGAAGTCGAGGCAACAGACGGGACCGTCAAGCGCGGCTCACAGTGACGATTGCTTGGCGCTCTGTTGACATGGTCGAATGCGACTGACTCTTGATTGGTCAACTTCCTTAATAGCAACCATCAACACATTCAGACATGCTGAGTGTATTTCAGGCACGCTTCCAGCGTTTGGAGACAGCGCTGAATTCGCTGGTCGAATCAGTCGCAGCTTACAACCCATCCATCTCGGCAGCAGACGCACTAGTCGCCGCAGACCAAGACCTGGACGAGAGCTTAGAACAGCGTACGCTTCACCACATCCTTCCGCGACTGATAGAAGCTCACTGAGTGTGCACAGTCGCCGTACATCATGCAAACTACTCGCGCATTCTCGAGCTGCGCGCTACTGCCGACGCCCTAGACGAGAAGATCAAATCCACCCTACGTACTCTGGCCGACACACGCAAGGAACTTCTTGAGATACCCTCCTCACAGCCAGCTCCAAACACTCGTCAAGTCGGCGTTGAAGAACTGCTCTCATATGCAAAGTTCATCTCCAAGACCACTGTACCGCCCACTTTCCGCGGCCACATCTCAGCCGAATTACTTTCGCAATCACAACCCGCTATTACCGATGCACCCACTACTCAAATCACAAACGGCATGGCCACACCAGCCCAGAATGGCGACAACACTAATACAACTGATCAATCCGCTCAATCAGAAAACAGAGCCGTGGCTACCTTGAGCGCAGAGACAAAAGCCATGCTGGACCCACTCTCACAACTCCCCTTCGTGCCCTGGCCATCTCAAGAAGTCATTCGCATGGGTGCTTTGGCTGCTATCCAAGGAATGCTGGAAGATGGCACGGATCCTACTACTGTGCTCAGTGCTGAAGAGCAAGAGGCGGCAGACAAGAGAAGAGCAGAAGAGGAACAGAGACTGCAAGCCGAGCAGGAAGAAAGAGAACGTAGGCGTAGAGAAGATTGGGCTGCCAGAGGTGGCAACAGAGCTGCCATGACGGAAGATGTGTTCGATCCTGATGAGCTCTAAGTACGAATGCGATGCTTTTGGGTAAACAATTATGAAGGACAGGCAGCAGACCCATTGCTAGTCTGCTAATGACATTGAAGCCGATCTTTTGATGGGCTCTGTGTTGAATTACAATCAGCATCATCTCCAGACTGTGGCACCCCGCCCAGCTACGATCACAACGACGATTTTGTAATACACCGTTCCCATAAATATTACAGAGGAATAATCACTCAAAAACCGAGTCAAGAAGTGCGTCATGAGAACTCCTGTGGTCATTTCGTCTAGTGCATCTATACTCTATCTGTCTATCAATCTATTACTCATTTAAAGTAAGCAGCATCGAATCTTTCTAAACAGCATACGTGGGCCAAGTAGGGTACTCCCAGTCGACAGCCTTCTTTCTCAACTCAACATCCAAACCCTTGCTTCCAGCACAAACATACAAGAACTTAGTGAAAGCAACCTCAGACCAATAGCTAAAAGTAGTGTTGCCAGGAACAAACACGACATCACCTTGCAGAAGCTGGACCTCCTCTCCCTGCATGTTAACCATCAAGGCACCTTCCAAAACCTCAAAAGCCATGTGATCGGCAAACTGGCGAGAAGGAATTGTAGTGTTGGAAAGCTTTCTGGACATGGTAATCGTGCCCTCGGAGAACTTTCCAGCGCCTTGGACGGAGGCGGAGATGAAGGGGGCAATGATTTGGTAGCCATGTTCGCTGTTGAGGTACATGGGTCCTTGGTTCTTGGCGACGTAGAAGGGGGTTACTGAGTTTGAAGGAACGGTGTTCTTGCCGGTGTGCCACGTTGCGTTTGCAGGAGCGCTGCCGTTGATCAAGTCACGGCGAGGGCTGAAGTCGAGTTGAGCATACACATCGAAGGACTCGAGGGCTGAGATCAGAGAAGCAGAGGATCCGGCACCTGCATCGGTGGATCCCGAGCTCGAGCTAGGGACGTAAGGTGATGAGGTTGAGGAAGTGTAGTTGCTGTCGGCGATAGCGAAGAACAGTGCTTCAAAACCACCGGGCTGGATAACTCCAAGCATCTCGGTATCAGGATCGAGGACCTGGAAGGTGTGCGTAGTGTTTCTAGGCACAGCGCCGTAGTCACCAGGCAACATGACTCTGGCCTCCTCATCGCCAAATTTGTCAGTCCAGAGCTGGAAGCGGCCCTTGCTGCAGAAGAAGTTCTCGTAGTGGGTTTGGTGGATGTGAGGGAGGACTCCAAGGGCATCTGAAGCAGGGGAGTTGGTCATGAGGATGGAAAAGGCACCACCGGAAGATGCACCAGTAACAGGGAATCTGTAGATCTGCTGACCGACAGCAACGGCCTGGGCGTTGGCGTATCTCTCGATGACATAAGGGCGGACATGGTCAGGAGCGTTTTCGACGTAGAGCGAGCTGCGTGCTGTGGCGCCAACCGAAAGAGCAGCAGAGGCAGAAACTAAAGAAGGGATATGCATCTTCAAGAAGACAACAAAGACGGAGGCTTAGGAGGAAAAGGTGATATCTGGTGATCCGGAATATGACACCGAGGGCTACTCCAGTACTTATACCTATTCATATCACAGATAGACCTACCTATAGATCATCAAGCCCTACTTGCTTGACCGTATAGAGGTCTACCATATTCAAACTCCGTGGGCTGCTCCGCACTCATCCGCCGACGAATTTCACAATTCATCAATGTCGGGATGTTGAGATCGACAGCTTGGGGCCCATGAGGAAAACATCGACGTTGATCATACAGGGCGAGCACTTAGACCTCTACTGCTAGTCCAGATTGGGTCGGACGCGGTGCGACTAAAGGACCAAGTTGATGCTCCGTGCAGATTTAAGAAGCTGTCTAGCAGCACTTGTCAGACGCAGCAAGTCAATTATTGCTAGGGTTTCGGTTGAATCGGTTCCGTGACCTAGGGCTTGGTATCTTGATGCTTGAATAAGGTTGTCAGGGCCTTGCTGTTTCGTGTAGAAGAGATTGGCGACGCGTGTAGCGAAGTTTCTTCGGACGGATAAAGTCGACGGCAGATATGAGAAGCTTGCAAGACGTCCTTGGTACTGCGCCTTGGAAGCAAGCATGCTGGAGCAAGATACGCTGGCGCACGAATGTCTTGTAGCCATGGATGATGTATGTTTATCGTTGCTTTATATTGACTCGGGATTGAATGGGTTCAGAACGGAAGGGTCACATGCAAGGCACAAGTCGGCGGAAGCGGGTGGCTTCCGTTCCGCAACGCTGTTCGCTTGAGGCCAAAAGTGTTGGCTTGGTTAAACTTTCTACTCTAACTTAACTGCTAAACTAACGAAGAAAGAATGCCCTATAACTCTACCGCATGTAGTAGGTAGACGAGGGCTGCGAGCTGCAATACCCATCAAGAAAGATCAAGAAAGCAAGATCAGAGTAGCCTTGCCGTGCCCTAATGGCTGCGCATGCACACCAATTATCGCTGCTCGCTCAACGAACATGATACAACTCCCGTGCCTCTGTGCCGATGACAATCACAAACCCTTTGAACGCCGTCGAACACCAAACCCTCAAACGCTTGGGAATCACGCAAAGACGTCACAACGTAAGGTATAGTAGGCCATTAGATGGTGACGGCAACTTCGGGTCGCTGGCTTGCAATCTCGCCGCCAGCTCCCATTTCTGCCCAATCACCCCAAAGACCTCTCTTGCCACGGATGCGAAGTGGGGCGCCTAATTCATCTGAGCTTTGCTCAACCTTGATGGCGTCCTTTGTACCAAGAACAAGCACCTCGAAGAACATCTTGGTTGCATCTTGCTTGCTTGTACGAGCTTCAGGGCAGAAGTCGGTGAAAAGGACGCTACGCTGAGCGCGAGTTGTGGGTGATGGCGGCTCGCCAGACTCGTCTGAGAAGCGCTCGCGCAAGAGGTGCACAGCGTGTTTGGTACCTAGAGACACGGGTCCAGAATCGGCAGGGTGAAGAACAGGCATGGTAGTCTCGTCGAAAGCAGGGGCTGGGGAGTAGGCTTCCATCTCCTCTTCCTGGACAGGCTCGATTATGGAAGGCATGTCGTCGCCACCAAAAGCGGGAGCAAGGTCGTCGGCACCAAGTGTAGGGTCCTGGAGACCTTCGGGAGCGGGCGATGTGGCTGCTCCGAGAGCGGAGGTCTCTTCCTCCTCAGGGATCTCGATCTGAGGAAGACCACTATCTCTCTTGCGCTTGAGCTCGCCAGCTGTGCGTACGACCTCAAGAGACAATACACCCCTCAACTCAGGAGCCCAGCCCATGCTACGACCGTCACCCAGAATGTTAGACACGAAACCACCGTTCTTCTGCATTTCCATGAGTGCTAGGAGGACTGGGTCTTTGGGAAGGAAAGTGGGGGCCTTCAGAATTTTGCTGCGATCCTCCTGTTGAGCGCGAATTTGTGAGTTTTGCAATTCGGTGTTGAGGTCAGCAGGAAGAACCTTGCGACGCTTGGCGCGTTGTTGTGCCTGAATCATGGTCTCGTCTTGTTCGAGCTCAGTAGGTTGGTGCTCGAGCTGGAAAGTCTGCTCAAGGTCACGCTCAACGCTGGAACGGACAGACGAGAGTGGCGAGGCACTATCCCGCTCACGTCGCACATCTGCACGAGCCAATGCGTCAAGGTTGCTTTCTTCAATCTGTAGGTCAAGACCACCCATCTCAATGTCGTCATCCATAGGCAAAGGGGCCATCGAGACGTCTTTCTCGATAGTGTCTTCGGGACCGCCAATGTCGAGGCCCAGGTCATCGTTGTAGAGCATGCTCTGCTCTGTCATTTCTGGTCGAGGTGTCTCTGCGCGTCTTCCAATTTCAATGCTGGTATCTCCGCCAGCGGCACCTTCGGTAATGTCGCCAATGTCAAGACCCAGATCGTCGTCCTCAAGTTGGAGAGTCTGACTGGCATCTCCGCGGCTGTTCATACTCTCGGGCAGAAGCTGGCTGGTGCCCCAGTCCAAAAGTGTAGGGTCCTGGCCAGGTCCGGGGGTGCTCTCGAGAAGCAGCTCGTCAAGATCAGGCATTGGAGCGAAAAGGTCGAGCTCAGTGATTGTGTCGGGAAGCACGAGGGCGGCAGGATTTGCGGTGTGTGATTGATTGGAGGGGAGGTCGACATTTCCAGGACGGAAGGCGAGCTTGATCTTCATCAGAGCCTCGTTGCAATCGTCTAGCAGATAGCGAGCCTTTCTACTGTAGATACGAACGACACCGAGCAAGAGCTGGCCGCTCAGGCGCAGAGCAATAGGAGCTTGGTCATTCTTGATGATGGTGTGGACACTGCTTCCAATGTCGGACTGTAGGATGTTGTTCTTGGTCAATTTGCGCTCAATGTTGGCGGCCAGCCAAACACGAGCGAGAGGACCTGTCTTTGACAAGAGAGTTTCTGAATAGAACATGGTGTGTGGTATGGGATTCTGTGCGAAGAAGTCGGAGTGTTGGCGGTGTTGACTGACGACAGCGACGCGCGACGCGTCTTGGATTTGGCTTTGATCTTTCGGCCTGTCGCAAGCCCACTACACCTTCGGCGCAAGGATTTCGGGTAGATTTTTGATAGTCGCCTATGTTCTACTAGCAGTTGACGAGATGTGGTAGAGATGCGACACACGGCGCGTGGGGATGGATAGATGGTGGTGGGCAAGCAAGATCAAGACCGCGTCGGTCAGAGCAACGGGCGGATCAGCCAAAGGGTCACGTGTCGTATGCCGAATGCGCCAACCTGTATTATTGCAATTCTCAATGGCAGATGTAAGGACTTCTATTGTGCCACCGGAGCACTATAGTCCTATTGATGCTACTGCTGTGAGTTAAACACTGATTTCGATACGGACGAGATACGTGCTTGATCGAGTGCAGCATCCACAAGCTGAAGCAGGTATACAGCCAGGGAATGAGACGGGAATAAGCCTCGGGACTGGGTGCGGACGCAGCTACGTGGTGCATCTGGCACCGCATGGCCAACGACATGGCTCCCACAAGCTTTGTTCGACCGTGATCATGCTTTCTTCTCTTGATGGAAAATCAGTGATAGCGATTGGGAAGACCAAAATCGATTCAATACAGATGCTCTCCTATTCCAACAATAGACAAGTTCCAATACAAGATCGAACCGCTTTCTCCACATTTGGAGTCTGGCTGAGCCACGTACCCTGAGCACTACTTGAGCGTTGGATTATTTGATCCTCTGCCTGTGGCCTCGACAGACTTGCACCATTGCCCGAAGTCAGTTCCAAATACCCACTTCGTCTCCGGCCTCGTCTTTGCCGTGCATTCCAGCGCATCTTGGGCCCCATGTTGACGACGGTCCATTGACATGTCCCGTTCGTCCACCCCGGCTCTGCCCATGTACAATGCCTCGAGGCAGGACCTAGCACCCCCTGAACAAGCTCGTCCACCATTGACCCGTCAAAGGACTCCGGTATCTACCTCACGCTTCTCTTTCGTCTTCATCCGACCCTGTGCACCTTGAGCTTTCTGCATTGCTTGCGCCTCGACCCCTAAATGCCGCATCATCTTGAATTGCTTGCTTCTAACACATGTCCTCGCAGCAAACCGTCACAGCCAACCATGCAGTCCTTACGCCTCAGGAGACCGCTACTCGTCTGTCCACCTCGCTGACACATGGTTTGCAACCGAACGAAGCCGCCACACGTCTCCATAGCGATGGCCCGAACGAACTACCTCACGAGGAACCTGAGCCGCTATGGTTGCGATTCGTCAAGCAGTTTCAAGAGACGTTGATATTGTTGCTTCTGGCATCTGCTTTCATCTCGGCAGTCATGGGCAACCTGGAGGACGCCATCAGTATCGCTATTGCCGTCCTGATAGTAGTCACGGTCGCTTTCGTGCAAGAATACCGCTCCGAAAAGTCCATGGAAGCCTTGAACTCGCTCGTACCTCATTCAGCCCATGTCATCCGTAGCGCCGAACGCAGACCCGACAATGACACTCTGGAGGAGGCCGAGAAGATTCCTTTGGCCAGTGCCGAAAAGGCATCTGTAACCATACCCGCGGGTCAATTGGTTGTGGGAGACCTCGTCCTATTTCATACTGGCGATCGCATCCCTGCCGACATTCGTATCACCCGTGCCGCAGATCTTTCCATTGACGAGTCCAACCTGACTGGTGAGAACGAGCCTGTACACAAGTTTGCAGCAAGCATCACAGCATCGAAAAGAGAAGGATATCCCAGCTCGCCTGTGTATGCGTCTGAGGCTTCAGGGACAGTGGGTGCAGACCTCCGCCTCAACGAGCAGAAGAACATCGCTTTCATGGGAACACTGGTTCGCTCAGGCTACGGTCAAGGTATCGTCATTGGCACTGGAGGCGGTACCGAATTCGGTGCCATCTCTGCTTCGCTGCAAGAGATTGAAAGTCCTCGTACACCCCTTCAGCTTTCTATGGACAACCTCGGCAAGGAACTCAGCTACATGTCTTTTGGAATTATCGCCTTCATTATGCTCATAGGCTTTATTCGCGGCAGACCATTCCTGGAATTGTTCCAGATTGGTGTCTCTCTCGCGGTTGCTGCTATTCCGGAAGGTCTGCCAATCATTGTCACCGTGACACTGGCTCTTGGTGTTCTCCGTATGTCAAAAAGGCACGCAATTGTGCGAAGACTTCCAAGTGTAGAAACTCTCGGCTCAGTCAATGTCATTTGCAGTGACAAGACAGGAACTCTCACTATGAATCACATGACTGTCACCAAGATGTGGCATTTTGACGACGAAGCGCCTGTGGATGTTGTCAAGGTACACTCGAAGGCTCCCTCGGATTCTGCTACTCGCACCATTCTTCGTATTGGTAACATTGTCAACAATGGAAGATTGGGTTCCGAGTCGTCTTCTCATGCTACAGCAGCTTCGGCTGCCATTCTTTCATCTACTATGGGAGGCGATCTCGCAAATGCAAAAAGTCGATGGACTGGTCAACCTACCGATGTTGCGCTCTTGGATCTCTTGGATGCATTTGGTGAAGATGACATAAGACAAAACATTGGAAGCAGACGCAATGAGACACCATTCAGCTCAGAGCGCAAATGGATGGGAGTGGTCATTCACAATCCACTCGAACCCAACGGACCTGCAACTGCCTATATCAAGGGTGCTCTTGAGCGTGTTCTCGGTCGATGTGATACCTACATGACCTCACAGGGACGTGAAGTTGTTCTTGACGAACAGAGACGTCAGGAGGCGTTGAAAGCAGCTGAAAACATGGCGCAAGATGGACTTCGTGTTCTTGGTCTGGCGAGCGGAGCTGTCCGTGAGAACCGCCGCACCTCTCGTGGTACTTCTCCTAAGCCTGAAGGCTCCTCCTTGGCGGATGAAGATTATCTTTACACTGGACTGTGTTTTGCTGGTTTGGTGGGCATGAACGATCCTCCACGCAAGGGTGTTGATCGCTCAATTCGTCGTCTCATGGCTGGTGGAGTCAAAGTCATCATGATTACTGGTGACGCAGAGACCACCGCCGTAGCGATTGCAAAGAAACTCGGCATGCCCATTAACATGTCATCAGCACTCGGTTCTCCAGTGCTGCGTGGTGATCAGCTGGATCAGATGAGCGACGAAGACCTCGCTCAAGCAATCTCGCGCACTTCGGTGTTTGCAAGAACTAGTCCGGACCACAAGATGAAGATCATTCGAGCATTGCAGTCAAGAGGAGATGTCGTAGCTATGACTGGTGACGGTGTGAACGATGCACCTGCCCTCAAAAAAGCAGACATTGGCATAGCAATGGGCAAATTAGGAACCGACGTGGCCAAGGAAGCCGCCGACATGATTCTTACCAACGACGACTTCAGCACCATCCTCGCAGCCATCGAAGAAGGCAAAGGCATCTTCCACAACATCCAAAACTTTTTGACCTTCCAACTCAGCACATCTGGCGCTGCTCTCGGACTTGTCATGTTGAGCAGCGCATTCGGCTACAAAAACCCACTAAACGCCATGCAAATCCTCTGGATCAACATCCTGATGGACGGACCTCCTGCCCAGTCGCTGGGTGTAGAGCCCGTAGACAAAACCATGCTACAACTCCCACCCCGACCCCGTCACGCTCGCGTCCTTACCCCTCGCCTCATCCGCCGCGTTCTTCAATCCGCATTTGTCATCATGGCAGGCACATTATACACCTACATCTCCAATCTATCCTCTACTGACCTCGCATCCCACGAAGTCTCACCCCGCGACACCACCCTCACATTCACAGCTTTTGTCCTTTTCGACATGTTCAACGCCCTTACCTGTCGCTCCGCTACAAAATCTCTGCTTCTTGGGGAAATCAAGTTTACGGGCCATAAAGCTAATGCCATGTTCAATTATGCCGTGGCAGGTAGTCTTTTAGGTCAGGCTTTGGTTATTTACTTCCCGCCTTTGCAGAGCGTGTTCCAGACTGAGGCGCTTGGCTTGAAAGATTTGGTAGGCTTGGTGTTGCTGGCGTCGACCGTGTTTTGGGTCGACGAGGGCAGGAAGTGGTATGAAAGAAAAATTGCCAAGGGGAATGTACTTGGTGGATACAGTAGTAGGGTGTAAGAACAATCAACAAAGGCGGAAAAGGGGGGTTGGATCTGTGTATATTTCTAGAGACTTTTTTTCTGTCAAGAACGATTGCATAGCAAGGTGCAGCAGATAGATGGAACACAGGAGAAATGTTTTCGTTTTGACTCTTTTTTTCCAGTAACATGAAACTTTTCGTTCATCTAAGCACATTATATACAAATCATGATAGACATCTATGCCTTGTCGGCAGGGTAGAGAATGCCGTTTTGTCTTCTCAAATCAGAAGTGACAGAAACAATATCATAACTCAATTGCTCGAGCTTAGCAGCAGCATCAACATCCTTGTTGTTGATTATACGAGCAAACTCCTCAGCCTCCTCTTGCAAGTTCAAATCCATCTTCTTCTCTGCCAACTCCTCGGTCTGCTTGGTCTTGCGGTCCCAGAACTTCACACTTGCAATATCGGTGACGGAGTTGAGGCTGATGGTGCCGTTCTCGCCGTACACTTCTGTAGGAGCGAAGGATGTAAAGCACTTGCTTTGCTGGATCTGAACACCGAACTTTTCATACTGCAGAACAATGAAACCGCCAGCGTCGGCACCGGTGTGGCAGATGTAGGGAGCGTAGGTCTGCGACTTGGGCTTGCCGAACAGAGCGAGGGCGAAAGTGACAGGATAGACACCCATGTCGACGAGAGAGCCGCCCGACATTTCAAGACTGAAAATGTTTGGGGTCTCGCCAGCGAGGACATTGTTGTAGCGAGAACTGTACATTGAGAAGTTGAGACTGGCACCGAAGATGGTGCCCAACTTCTTCTCTTCGAACAAGACACGGCGAAGCAGCTTGTAGTTGACTTCTTGAATGTGGCGGTAGGCTTCGATCAGGAAGACGTTGTTTTCCTTTGCGATCTTGAAGAGGTCCTGGAGTTCGGCGAGGGTCGAGGTGGCGGGCTTTTCGAGGATGACATGCTTTTTTGCTTGGAGAATTGTCTTTGCTTGCGAGTAGTGCAGCGAGTTGGGTGAAGCAACGTAGACAGCATCGAGATTCGAGTCTTGGACGAGAGAGTCGATGGATGTGTAGACGGTCTTGACGGAGAACTTGTCGGCAAAGGTGCGAGCAGTCTCCTCACTACGAGAGTAGACGGCTTCTAGCTTCCATTGTTTGGTAGCTTGAGCGCACTGAATGAAGGATTCGGTGATCCAGTTTGTGCCGATGATGCCAAAGCTGAGAACCATTTTGATGTCTTGTAGTATGAAGAAGGACTGATGGTGAACAAGACAAAAATGTCAGAACACAAGATGCGGCTGCCCCTCAATCGTTGATGACCCGCATCGTTGTGGGCTGTACCTTCCTCCAGCGGGAGCTCCAAGCAAATGGTGGGGTCGTTGGTCTCTTCGACTTGGAGCCGCCCGGTACCGACACACCCAGTAATAACAATGACTCGGTGGCTGGGGTTGCACGACGTCGAGGGGCTCCGTATTCGTTCCGCCATCGGGCTTGGGGGGCGCAAACAAGCATCCAACATTCGGGCCGTGAGTGCGGCGAGTCGTTCTTTCCCGAACGCCGCGCCGTCACTCGTAAAAGGCAGGGACCATCGTGAAGAGGGGTGCCGCCGGAAGACGTGCCAACAAGAAGTGACAAGAAATTTAGACGCCCGAAGCACTGGAAATCTTGTCAATTCCTCGTGTTTCCTTTTTGCCAAACATCTCTCTCGCCAATGACTTGACTTGTCGCCATGTTGCCGCCCATTAGCTGATTGATTGATCTGCGTGCGCTTTTCTTTTGCATCTTCTCTTGCCTCTCGTTTCACCATCACTACCACTCGCTTCATCCGTGTCCTGCCTACCATACCAAGTAATACTACAAGTCTGTCTGCACTCAGACTCGATTAATCTTCACCATGTTCGGTGGTTTCGGTGCTGGTATGTTTGTCGTCTCACAAAACATCACATCCCTCGAGGCACGCCGGCGCATACAGGCTATCTTGCAGTTTGCGTAGTCAAGTCGACCAAGACATATGCAGTCATTGCATGCGGCATGGCACTTCCTGTCACCTACTACAGTCGCATACCTAGCGCTCTGAATGTCAATTGCCTTTACACCTCTCGAACCTTCTTTACCTACCACACGTGCCATTCTCTCACCGTCTGACTGTATGCGACACAGCGAGCAACTACGCCAGCTACATCGACCCCTTCAAAGAAAGACCCCAGCCCGATCCGCCGACGCACGTTGGCCTGCCCAACTATTCCAGACAAGAAAATTTGAGAATCAGAGACTGGCATGACGAGTCTGATCGTCCCAACTTGCGCCGCGACTTTGTCGAGTCACGCAAGGTCTCAGACATTACAGCAAAGTTCTACGCCGATTTGAACATTCGTTTCGCGACACCATGCCCTGTCGACCAGTTAGTTCCGACGGACCACGAGCAACGCCCATACATGCCGTCCAGTGATGAGGGTTTGTACCCGCATATGGCCGACAATACCAGTCTCAATCAGGGCAATTTCGTTACCAGGCTCGTCGAGCTGAAGACCGAGAATGACACCGCATACCGTACCGTTACTCGCACAAATCTCCGTGAGGGCTTGAACAAGATTCGTCTCAGTGACTTCCGCACATTTTTCACCGCTCTCCACAGCATGAGCGAGCATTGGGAAACAGATCTTGACGACTACTTCGTCCTGGATGACGATGGCAAAAGTGTTCGTGAAGAAGACCACCCCGAATATGCTGATCCGGACATGATGATCGACGTGAGAAATCTGGAGGAGCCAATTGACCTCGGTCCTGCTACACCATTGACTTATAGCGAACTTGTTGCAAGAGATCAGGCATCTCCACCGCTCACCAAGATGATCTCCAATGGCTCTGATGCGTCTTCGGACGATTTCTTGAGGGAATTATACCGCGGGAGACGTACTTCTACCGGCAGTAAGATGCCATGGGTCTACCGTATGGACGTGATTAAGGGCTTCATGGAGGCAGCCGCCTTCCCTTTCCGCTGCAAGATTGGTCCACCACGCGTACATCCTACTTTGCTGCTGAGCGGCGTACGCTTGCCCGTCAACTACCAGTCATTCCTGGTGCATCGTGTGCCGAAGGAGAAGGAGAAGAGACACATGGTACAAGGGCCGCTCATGGCTGCGTACGTCCGCAAAGAGTTGGAAGACTTTGACTCGGGATCCGATGACGAGAAGCGAGACAAGCTACGGCTGGATCAGCTGAAGGAGGTCGGTAGTCTGTTGCATCTTGCACAAGAGAGACGGCGACAGGGCCGTACGGAGAAGATCTGGGCAAAGCCGCTTCCAAAGAGTGGAAAATTCTGGTTCAGCGAGATGGCCTCGGATGCGGCAGAGCCGGAAACACCTGATATGGACGATGCCAACGATCTCATTGCTGCAGCTTTGGGCAAAGAAGCTGCTGCCCACTTTGCAAATGGAAAGAAAAAGAAGAGGTCGCAGTACGAGATATGGAAATCCATGGAGCCCATGCGATCTCTCTGGGATCCTAGCAGCGAGTATCAAGCGATCGGCAAAGACGAGGGTAGCGAGTGGGATACGGTAAGAAGACCTGAAAAACGACCTCAAATGATGTGGCTAATCTATTGTTACAGGTCTACGTGCTGTCCAGCATGTACTATCATGTCTCAATCCTCAAATTGAGAGTACATGGTGCCTATCTCGATTTTGTAGCCACCGGCAACTTTCCGGAGACCATTCCCGAGGACAAGGACTGGTGCCATCCGGTGCTGCAACGCTCTAAGTGGTTCGACTTGTTCAACGTCGACGACAGGATAGAAGCATTCCGTTGCCTTTGGGGTATCATGTGTTATCTGACCAGATGACAGAAACTACGAGAATATCTAACAGATGGGAGACGATTATCACGAAAAGTGAAAAATAATTGTTACAATAGACAGGATAAATGGTGCATCTGGACGGCATGGGCAAAATGGAGTTTTGATCTACCTTTAGACTTAATATAGAAGACGTGAACACTTTAGTGTCTGCTTAGCCAATGGCATGACACTAGGCAAGCACTCATCATTTCTCAGCGAACGTGGCATTGATCATTGTGCACCTCGACAGCTTTTACATAAACACCATTTGAGATTCTGATCATGATATTATCACGGCCTACGACATGCGGAGAAGCTAGCTTACCCTCCTTCTCCTCTCCTCCAATTGACTTGCTATGAAGACACGGCCACACAATACCCATAGCCTGCAAAGAACTCTGTGTTGCAGTTCTGACCTGAAGAACCGAGAACAGGGTTCCAAGTATATAGCTGCGTAGTGGTGATGCCGTTGTCGCTTGCGAACTTGCTGCAATAATCTCCAGAGATTGCTTCGACGATCTTTGTGCATTTGGGAGATATGCTGGTTTGGGTGGGGACTTGAGAGGTTGTTGTGGTTGTTGCGCTGGAAATGCCAACCTATATGAGGATATGTCAGAAAAGCGTGAAAATACTAGAGCACAAACTACAACGACACATACGCAATAATCGTAACCTGCGAAAAACGCGGTGTTGCAGTTTTGACCGGATGAGCCGAGGACGGGGTTCCAAGCGTAGAGTTGTGCTGTGGTAATGCCATTGTCACTTGCGAACTTGCTGCAGTAGTCGCCAGATACTGCTTCAGCATATTTGTTGCAGTTGGAAACAATGCCGGATTGTGTTGGTATGCTGGATGTTGTATATGATGTCGATGTGATCGATGTTGACGTAGTTGATGAAGCAATGCCGACCTAAAGTGTACATGTCAGCTGCTGCATATTCATCAAAAGGAGAAAATATTAGGAAGCCTCGTACGCAGTAATCGTATCCAGCAAAGAATGCGCTACCACAGTTCTGGCCGGTCGAGCCTAGAACAGGATTCCAAGCATAGAGTTGTGCTGTGGTGATACCATTGTTGCTTGCAAAAATGCTGCAGTAGTCGCCGGACACTGCTTCGACAAATTTGTTACAGTTTGAGACAATGCCACTCTGTGTAGGATATGGCAAAGATGTCGTGCTTGTTGTTGACGTCGATATGGATGCAGTGGAGCTGGTTGTCGTGGTCGATGTTCCATTGACGATGCCGACGCCTTCGCGTATCATGTGTTAGTGTTTCGCAAAGCTAATATGATCATAGGCCAAAAGCTTACAGTAATCATATCCAGTCCAGAATTGGGTCGAACAGTTGTGTCCGTCAGGGTAGCCAAGCACGGGATTCCATGTGGTAAATTCTTCTAAAGTGATGTGATATTCCAGAGTGAAGTCGTAGCAGGTACCGTTGGCGGGAGCCGTAGTGAAAGCGTTACAATAGCTGACAATACCTGGTTGCGTTGGTGCTGTCTGAGTGCTGTTAGGGGTTGGACCTTGAGGACCGAGGGGACCGTTGGGATTCGATGAATCACTGCCAGATCCTCCACGGTTCTGCTGAGAGGCATCGGTATTCGTCCCATTAATGGGAGGAGGGAGCGTATAAGAACCTCCCGGTGCACTGCAGACTTCAGTCAGAATTGGCCTTCTTCATACAGAATTTTGATCGAACTCACCCGGAGCACACATATTGACCCTCTGTAACGCTATCGCACAGTCCCATGACATTGGGGTTCCAGAATAGGAAAAGAGATGTCGTGACATTCAGGGTGCTTGTAGAGAAGGAAGCAGCAAGTGTATCACTGTGGCATGATCAGCACATATATAGCTTCTAGGAAGAAAAGCAAGAAGGCATACCATGAAGAATTACCAGTCACCTGGAATAAACTGCACGATAGTGGTACACAAAGCTCGTTCGTGGAGCTACAATCGTCCGTATCTGTAACAGCTTGTAGATCGCCAGTGGTAACACCGTATTGGACTGATAGCGCATCGCAACCACCCGTGCCGGGAGTGATGGTCTGACCACTACAGGTGACACTCACATTCGTAGTCGAGTTGTCTCCCGGATCTGTTCCTGGTGGCAAATATGTGACGTTCGGAGCTTGTGGATAATTTGGAAGGGGTCGTATGATGGTATCTGGAACGTTTGTCACGTTACAGACATCAAGAATGTCTTGATACTGATCGATCAGGTAGTCTGAATAGTCAGTGTCAGGTAAATACAGCGAATTGATACGCCACCACATGACGCTGATAAAACATTGACTACAGAGCTATAATGAGCTGTCAGTCAATCTCTTTTCTTGACCATTGAGGCTACCCACGATGGTATCATTGTATAGATTGGCCTAATTCATGGAGCATTAGAGTATAGTTCTGCGCAAATGGCTGACGATCAAGACTTACAATGCGGGTTCCAGCGTCTGGATCACTGCAGAGCGCATTTGTAGGATCGGCTTCACAGTCGACCTGACTATCGTCACTCCCTACCCAGTTCTGCGATTCCAAGAAACACTTGGTGTAGTTGACATAGTTCTCCTCGACTGTCATATTACCGGTCAAGCCTGGTACTGTACTGTCTGTTGAATTGCTTCCAAGGTCTTCATATTCGTCAGCATCCTCACTGTTGCCGTTGATGGCCACGGTGTCGTTAGCACTGTCGTTCCGGATTTCAGCATCAAAAAGAGGCAAGAAGTCGACAGCAAGTGTTCTGTAGGTCGGGTCAGTTTCGGACCTTTTGGTTTGGTATATCTTGACAAAGGCTCACCCTGAATCCATGCACGCAAGTCCTAGCCCATCAACATATCTGCCAGCGACATCTTCTACTGGAACGAGTTTGCTGGCGACGGCCATCTGCTCGCCATCACACGCGTTCTGAACAGCTACAATCCAGTCGCTACTGGATCCGATGCAATCGTCAGTACACAGAGAAGTGATATTGTCCTCTGACCACAAGTATTGGTCAATCTGTCCAACCATTCTGAACAGATCAGGATCACATGTCACAGTATTGTTCCTATGCGTGAAGTCAGACGAAACGTGAAGCTCAAGCAATCTTTATTTTTGTCTACTAAGCAGAGGGTAGACATACATCGCAACAAGACAGGTCTCCGAGAAACCAAGAGAAGTTGAGAGCATCGTGGGATCAACATCAGGATAGATGTTGAAGACTGATTGTGCATTGAGCACTGTGAACATCGCTGCCCACGCAATGACACCGTGAACAAAATTCATGGTCAGTATTGATCACTCAACGAGTAGCAAAAGATGCGGAGCATGAATGACTGGACGAAAGAGCGTATATCCACAAATTCCAAAAAGACACAAGAGGTGAAGCTGTTGGGCGAGAAGGTGGAGATCGCCAGTACTTCTCAAAGATTCCCTGATAGTGAGCGACTACAATGCATAGGGTAGGAATCAGACCTGCTGATACCATACGAGCAACCGGTGTGTTGATCATGGCTTAGATCAGGGGTGATCAAGCATTCTCGCATGAATATATTGCTGCATTCCGAGGCGCAGTTTAGCGAAATCATCAGCTGCCACTTTCTCAGCTGATGGCTGGCAGGGATCGGCCAGTATCGTCCAATGCGCTTGATGCATCTTGATGAACAGAAAGTTGAGCATACCGTGAAGACGGCATGTTGTATGCAGGGGCAAGAGGGTCGAATACCATACTAAGCATTTAGCGCCAAGCCGTGGCGTTCCGAGCCGTAGCGCCAAGATACTTTAATTGCTTGAGGAAAGCTTCTTGAACCGCAGCAGACGAATCGTGTTCCGACTGTCTACCACCAAGCACTCCTCTCTAGCACGCGTCTCATACTCTTACATGTCTCTTCAATTCACGGTATGAATGCACAGCTTGAAGAAACTTTGGTAGCGTAACACAAGGAAATGGTACTTGCACTGAGAAGGCTAGGGCATGTCCGCCCTTGGAAAATGGTGGTGAGCCTCGATTACAATCTTACGCTCTCCTAGAATCCTTCGCGCGACTTCGCATTGACCATTCAATGCATAGCAATGTTCGAATATTGCTGGGTGAGGATCAGCATGCAGCCTCGCAGGATCTTCATGCACAAGGCTCTGTACGTGATACATCCAGCATCCTTGAACACAGCTCACGAGGTGCGGCATGAGATGAAAGATTTGCTCAACAATGTAGATCAAGCTAGGATGGCTGATGCAATGGATGCGGCCTTTGCTACCCTATGATGGCTTGTGAATCACGTTGTCCACGCTGAATCTAGGTATACTTCAGTGTTCCCTCGTTCATCTTACTGCTCGACCTCTCTCGATCAGAGGATTGAGCAGTTTCTTATCTCGATTGGCAGCAGGCTCTTTCGTCATGCGTTCTCAAAAGTTATGGTTTCTATTCCTCGCAACTCTGTTCCGTGTTGAAGCAGAACATGCCATCCTCTCGACAGAGAAGTCCTTGAACACCAGAGAACTCGGCATTCTTTTGCAAAGAGATCTTCCTATCGGCACTTGCAATTCAGATACACCTTGCCCAAATGGAGCATGTTGTGGTTCAAACGGTCTCTGTGGGTACAGTCCCACCGAGTGTGGGTCAGGCTGCACAAGTAATTGCAATGCAAAGGCACAGTGTGGACAATATGGCACTCCCGGCCAACAAAACTGTCCTCTGAACGTGTGCTGTTCACAATTTGGGTGGGTGTTCTCGACTTTCACTCTGGTTGTAGAATGAGTAACATGAGGCTAATCTCTACATGATAGATTTTGTGGCGAGACCGATGACTTTTGTGGCACTGGCTGTCAGGAAGGCTTCGGTGGATGTGGACAGGTGAATCGCCCTAGCTGTGGTGGATCAAGCGTGGGCAAGCGTACCATTGGCTACTATGAGTCTTGGGCCAATACTCGCACATGTCAGAGCGTAAGACTCTTCCATCTCAATGTGTGTGGGCTGAAGAAACACTAACACTTGCTCAGGTCTCTCCAGAACAACTCAACCTCCAGGGCTTCACCCATGTCAACTTTGCATTTGCGTTCTTCGATCCGAGTAGCTTCTTGATCACGCCCATGGATTCCAATTCTGCGTCTCTATATCGTCGTTTCACAGCACTCAAAGACAAATACAATGGAATACAAACTTGGATATCGGTTGGTGGCTGGTCTTTCACAGACCCAGGTCCAACACGAACTGCCTTCTCTGATATGACCAGTACAGCTGGCAATCGTAAGAAGTTCATTGACGGACTGATATCTTTCATGAACACTTATGGATTTGACGGTGTGGATCTCGACTGGGAGTACCCCCAGGCCGACGACAGAGGCGGTGTCGCCAATGACAAAGAGAACTATGTCACTCTCGTCCAAGAAATGAAGGCTGCGCTCGGTCCGAAGGGAATGAGCATGACTCTGCCGACAAGTTATTGGTAAGCTTTTGTCATTAAATCATAGGTCTCAAAGTCTGACACAACCAGGTACCTTCAACACTTCGACGTCAAAGCCATTTCTCAATATGTGGATTGGTTCAACTTCATGGCCTACGACCTTCACGGAACCTGGGATGCCGACTCGAAATACGTCGGACCTTATATCGCTCCTCATACCAATCTTACCGAGATAGATTTGGGCTTGGACCTTTTGTGGCGCGCCGGCGTCGATTCTTCAAAAGTTGTCCTTGGTGAAGGCTGGGTATGAGAACATCTTGACTACCGGAGATTCCTTAGACTGATTTATCGTTTTCAGTACGGCCGATCTTTTACTCTCACCGACCCAAGTTGTAATACCCCCAACGGCATTTGTAAATTCTCCGGCGGTGCAGACCCCGGTCCATGTTCAGGGACGTCTGGAATTTTGACCGACCAGGAGATTCAAGACGTTATCAATCAGTATAACGTCCAGCCTGTTCACGACGAAAAAGCAGGTGTAAAATGGATTACATGGAACAGCAACCAGTGGGTCTCATATGACGACGACGAGACCTTTGAGCAGAAAAAGGTAAAGCTCTCCAGGTTAGTGATAGATCCTGGACTGACATAGGCAGGATTTTGCGAACTCTCGCTGTCTAGGTGGCACGATGGTTTGGGCAATAGATCAGAAAGACCAGACTGCGGACAACGGACTGGGTAAGGCTCCGGGGGTGACCACAGATCAACAAGCGGACGCACAACAGATGTCCAACGATCAAGCTGCAAAACTCACTTGCTATACTACTGATTGCAATGCAAAGTGTAAGAAGGGAACTAACGAGGTTACACAAATGAACGGTCAACCAGGACAACTGTCAACGAGCGATCGCTGTCCCAAGAACCAATATCGGACCCTTTGTTGCAACGACGGAACCACCTTGGGCAAATGTCAGTGGCGCGGTTATCGTGGAGCTGGTCTCTCATGCATTCAAGGCTGTGCAGAAGGTGAAACAGAGCTGGTCACCGATACTAACAACCACGGGAAGAAAGACCAGACCTGTAATGGAGGCTTGCAATCTTACTGCTGCTCTGATTTCAAAGCTCCACCGACCAAAGGTCAGGTCGAAAAGGCTGCTGCTGATGCTGCCAGAGACGCTGCAGAAGCAGCAGCTGAGCAATTAGCTCTGGATGTGGCGGCCAAAGCCTTCTGCCGTCTGGCTGTGCCAGCTTTGCTCGCACCTCTAGAACTTGCAGAGGATTTGATTCCCATCGTTGGTAAGAATATTTTGTCATTCCTCCATGAGGACTAAGCTAAAGACTTCTAGGCGAGATCTTGGACATTGCCGAGATAGCTGCAACTCCAGCTTTGATTCAGGCTTGCGTCAAGGGAATTGAGAAGGAGGGCAAAGCCGAATTCAAGATATTTGGAAAGAAGCATACGTTGTCCTTTGGTGAGTCGTGTCTCAGAAGCATGCTAGCTTTGATATCTTGCCTTCTGACAGATAGCTAACCTCTGCAGACGAGCCAGAGAAGCCTCCGGAGACGAGACCTCCCAAGTCCAGTCACAGCCCTGCAAGCACTTGTCAACCAGCCAAAAACGTAAAGAGAGGTAAGGCTCCCAAAGCCTGTTCAAAGCCGACCACGACTCTTTACAGAAAAATCAATCCAATCGTGACCGAGCATCCCGAAGCTACCAGAGAATGTGACGGTAACCGATGGCCGCAAGCTTGTCTCCATTACAGTTCAGTGATTCGGGTGAACGGACCTGTGAGTTACAATCCGCTGACCTGCCCCTCGAGTTCTCGCGGTACAAAGAAGGCCCGCCAGGGTGGTAAGAAGTGGCAAGTCGTCGCCCAGTGGAACGGAGAGCATAATGGTGCATGGAGTAGTGTCAAGGATCAGAACATAGGTTGGATGCAAGAAGCAGGCTTGAGTTGCGAGCGAGACGAATATCCTCCCATCGGTTTCTGGCAGGGCAACAGTCCTGACAAAGCTTTTGTGCGTTTGCTCAACAGCCATGACAACGGAGGTGCTGGTGGAGCACTCTTCCCTCTCGACATCTGCTCCCACGATTCTCAAGGCAAGCTTCCGACCAGTACGAGCGACTCGTTTTCGAGACTCATCCGCGGCCAAGCTCAGGATACTGCAATATACGAACGCCATCTCACGGTCACCATCGCGCTTATGAGCATAAGGTTTATCAACATGCCCAATCTCCCTGACGATGGCATCACTGCCAACAAATGTTTCCCATCTGTGCTCCGCAACGATCCAGGGTTTGCTCTGATGTTGAGAGACTCCTGGTACAATGGCCACGCCAACGATAAGGCCTTCGGCATCGCCAGTTACAGTAAAGCGCCCAGTGCCAACGTGATTGGGACTAACGTTGCACAACCCGGCCACTTCAAACGCGACAGCTATTTCGATCCAGACGATATCATTCTTGACGATGGCAATAGCACGAGAAAAGCCACTGATCAAGAACTTGCAGAAGAATTTGGCTTTTACAGATGCGAGTCTTCTGACTGTAGGAAGGAGCTCGGGGCGTTGGGTGTTGAATCGCCTGTGGTGGTCGCTCCTCCCCGAACCGTAGCTGTTGATACACCTGCAGCTACTACTTCGGTCCTGACTGAGACTACATCAACTCCGACAGCAGTTGCAAGTGCTGGGAACGGTGTGCAGGATAGATGGATGAGGATGATGGCACGGCCAACTGGACGCAACTAGATTGTTGCTATTTATTCGTCGCATTTGTATTGTTTTGTTTTCCTTCGTATCGTCTTCTATGTCATAATTCGTAACTCTCATCAGTCCGAACAACCTCATCTCGCTGGACGGAATCTCTCGAAATGCCATCTTGAATACCTCGAACTCAATAGTCGACTTCCCTCAGATACTCTTCAAGCTCACTCTTACAAGCCTCTCTGTCAAAAGAGCCTTCTGGCCACCCGTTTCGCTTGTAGATTTTGTACACCTCCTGTCAATCACGTCAGTTAGATAACGTACGTTTGCGTATATGATGATGACCGCGTGAGATCATACCTGTGCGAATTCGTCTTCAATCTCAGGATCGTCGTCGTCATCAGCTTCCAACAACTCATTCTCTTCCATAGCGTTGTCCGCCCGCGTGAAATAGACTCCTCCATCTCCGTGAGAATCGTCGACAGGAGGTGCAACCATCCAGACAAGCTTCTCATACAGCTTCTTCCACCTTGCGAAGAACTGACTCACAGGCGCTGTAGGAAAAGCTCTCCATTTTTCGTCATCGTCCAGGCGTTCGTATTCGTCCCAGTTGCCCTCAATATTGTTGGCCATGGTGTTGTAAACAGTGATCTTGCCTGTCTGTGTGTCGAGCAACAAGTAACACCCTTCTCGATCAGTTGGATCCGCAATGGGGATCACATGACCGGGCAAAGCCTTGATCGAGTCGGCGCTGTTGTTGTAGCACACACCCTTGTGGTATTGGACGCAATTGCTGCTTGAATCGATAGTCCAGCCGCCGCGAAGGCTTGGGTGTTCGAAATAGGGTAGGTGACGGAGAATTTCAATTGTTTCGTCACTCCTACCACGGTTCCTGAGCTCGGTCGCATTGATGTCAGGCCAGCCGCCATCTGCAGGCGCCAAAACTAAGGCATCTGGATCGATGTAAGGCAGCCGGGTGTAGAACTTGTAGAAGTCCGTTATGGCGGCGACGGTTTCATCGCGGGAGTAGGATGCTGAAGCCATGGTTGGGTTGGATGATATTAGTTGTTTATCTGAGATGTAAATGTGAGGTGGTGTTGAAAAGAAGGTGGGAAGGTGCTGCCAACGTAGGGGGAATTTATCATCATGCATGCTCGGCTGAGGGATCGTCGCGCAAACGTGGCTTCCGCCCACATCAATCAACAACTTCCAAACAACAACAATTCTATATTATAGTAGCTGCATTGATTATAAGCGTATGTCCGGTAGTTCGAGAACATGAATCGATGTCTCTCAAACATTTGAAAATGCTAGTCGTGTCAAAATGGCTCCGTTCAAGCAGCAAGCCCACTGGAGTGATTCAATTTCACAAAAGCTGCTTAATGAATTTCTCAATTCTCCAGATTTTGTCAAACGAATCCAGCTTGACATCACAAAAAGATTGTCTGCGTACTAACATGTCCTTGTCCATGGCCTCTACGATCCTACTCGGGATGACCTCTCCATGTTGCTAGAAGTCGTACCTATTTTACTAAACCGCCAACTTCCACCTGTCTTCTCAAACTTGACAAGGACGGCTCGAGCCTCTTTTTCCAGTTCTGATACACGACTGGCTGTAGACCCTTCAGTCGTATGATCTGCCAGATGCAAGCCATTGAACATCAAAGGCAGGACCGATGCCTTAAAATCGTGACCGGTCGAGCGTCGTGTCTCCAACACTACGACAACGAAGAACGACAATGTCAGAACAACCAACGCGGCGGGGAAATAGAGCCACTGCCAGCGTACGCGGACGCAAGTGGTCTCTTTGGTCAACAACCCAATAACACTGTTTGTAGCGTTCGAAGCTCCATTCTGCCTCATGAAGTTGGTGATTGCTGTGCTCATATTGTGGAAAGCCCCATTGATGCCGGCGAACGATATATTGTTAGCTTCAAATATGACCAGCAGTTGTTGTGGACCATGCAGCTCTCTGGCATCGTACGAGACGTTTCCAGCAAGGAAATTGATCATGTAGTTGTTCAGACTTTTGATGAAGACATAGTTCATGCGATACAGACAACTTGAGGGGACTGGGGCGTAGACTTCGGGTCCAGCTTGATGCTCGCCACTGGCGTATGAGACATTGGAGGCCAGCCATTTGTCATTTTCGCCGAAAGTGTAGCCTTGTTTACGGAGCTCCGCTTTGGTAGATGCATTGGTGCAAGTAAGATCGACGCTATTCATGATGAGGTTCGATTTGTCGGCGCCCCAAGCTGAGCTTATTGCCAGCAGCACCTCCTGGAATACACCATTCTGAATTGATGCTTCATATGTCCTTATGCACGGCATTAGGTTGCATCGAGCTGCACCATGGCCACGACACGTCCAGTCGTTTGTGCACTTCTCCGGAGTAGGTCCAGCATACACCATCTCACTGGTAACATCGTAATCATTTTGATTCGATCCAGCTTCGGTAGCCATCGTGAAAGATCTTAATCCAGGTAATGCAGAGAGGTTTGACGGAATCGAGTATGTCGTCTCTCTGGACTCGCCCTTCAAGACCAGCTCACCAGTCACATCTCTACACTCGGAGCAATAGCCAACTGAATGATATTTCTCTGGGAAAGTGCAGTTTCCAGAAGAACACGTCCAAGAAACTCCGGTCGAACCAGGATTGTACAGTCCATTGAATATCACCGCTTGCATTTGGTATGCTAAAGCGGTCATATTTGAGCCAGTTAGATGGACTGTTCCGCCACCTCCATCGTAGTTTGAGGTCAAAGGAATGCTGGCTTGTGGACTGGGAGATGATACCGAACAGGAATGGTATTGGATTAGTTGTTGCGAGAATGGGTCTAGGAGAAGTGCTAGGATGGTCAAAGAGGCTCCTAGTGACGCTACGAAGGACCTGATCTGGTCAGTGCAGTCCGAATATGAGATCTTGGGGTGTATGACCTGCCGCGTATCGTCCACAAAAGATCTATCGGGCCTATCAAGCCTCCGCGCGAAGCATTATCATATTTGATTATGTCGCTGAGAGGCCGAGTCTTCTGAAACCATAGCCACTTCAGTTGTCCGAGTCCTGCATTGAATCAGTCTTTGTGCTGCATTGCAAGAATTGATCTGGAGACGTACCTTGAGCAAGCACGAATGCCATTGCGGCTTTCATGATCACAGTATAGATAGAGATGAGTGTGTTCATCGAAAGTTCATGAGGCCATTGCGGGAAAGGCTTGTTTCGGAATGGGTATACTGTGCAAGCAATTGCTATGAAAGCTCATATTGCGAGTATGCAACACAGACCTTCTAGCCACCATGTGTTCCACATACCAAGCTTGGGTTGCTCTGCTTTCTTTTTGGCTCCCGTCGATTCCGAACCGCCGGTGAGACAATGGTAGTCTGTGTGTGATGTCCTTCCTGAAGCAGTGTGCAAGAGGATAGGCAATGTTCTTCGAGAGGAGCTCGAGTCAGTTGTCCTATCATGCAAGACTTGTGCTGACAGGAAGTGTTCATTGCTAGGGTCCGGTAGTTCGTATATTTCATGGTCCATGTCGGCTGGGTCAGGATATCTCAAGACAGGGTGAAGCAGCCGGACCATCAAGAGAAGAAGTCAACGGAACGTACTGCCATCTACCAGAGAAAACCACCTGAAGACGTTGTATACGAAGCCAAGAAGAGGGAAGCTCCTGTCACCGTGCAAGATTCAGCGTCTTAGCTTCCTGGATTATATAAGGTGATCTTCATTCATGCGGCTGCGCAAGATGCATTGAGATCTGCCATGGCGTCGCGCAAGTATTCTACCCTTACCAGTCCCTGACCTTTGTTGGATCACATCGCCGCATTGCTATGCTATGGTCAAACAGAGATTGAAGGCACAAGTGAATGGTCTTGTGGAATTGAAGGCAGAGTCACGTGGGAAGCTGTTGAAAATTTGGTCTTGAATACGAGTGCCACGAGTTCCGGTGAGCGAACGAGGAAGAAAATACGAAGACGCTAAGACAATCGCCATGACTCGTTCTCGGGCAACCGCATACACTTGTTCAAGCTTTGGACTGCTCCACCTGGAGGCGAACCGTCGAGAATATAAAACTCGAAACATGAATTATTGTCGCATTAACTCACGAGTCACATTTGAAGGGATATCATGGTTTCTAAAGGGATTTTGGATGGACATTAAAAAAGTCATTAGAGATATATGAAACAAATGCTAGAGAGATACGAAAAAAGATCTTTTATGTACAAAAAGATTCTGGAACTTAGAGAACCAGAGCGAAAGCGCCCAAGAGGACAGCAGCAAGAGAACCGGAAACGGCGCCAGAGATGGAGCTGGCGGCACCAGTGTAAGGCATAAGAGTGTGGGTGCCGTTGGCAGCGCTGGAAGACTTAGAACCAGCGGAACCAGTGGTGGCAGAGCCGGTGGTGGCAGGGATAGAACCACCAGTGGGAGCAGCACCAACGTTCTGGGTACCGGTGGCAGTGGCAGCCCAGACAGAGGTGTAAGAGGCGATGGCAGAAGTGTCAACGGAAGCACAGTTGACAGTAACGGTCACAGTCGACTCGGGGGCAACAGTGGGGATGGCGAGGACCGAGGACTGGATTGAGGTGAGAGCAGCAGAAGAGGCAGCAGTCAGAGCGGGGTTGGTGGTGGCGGTGTTGTTGCTGTAGGCGAAGGTGGTAGGGACAGCCTTGCCGGAGGTGGCAACGGAGGTGAAGGTGGTGCTGGGGGAGCTGACGGTGCTGGAGATGACAACGTCGGCAGAGGCGATCTGGCTCTTGATCCAGGCGGCGGCAACATCGCTGTAGAGGTCGAAGTAGTTCAGGTGGTCTGCAACGACATCTCCACCAGCGCAGATAGGGTCCTCAGCAACACAGTAGTCGTGGAGCTTAGAAGTCCAGGTAGCAAGGTTGGCCAGCTGGTAGTCAGGACGAGGGAAGATACCGTTGTCGGGAGCACCGCTGAACTGGTTGTAGGGCTGGTTGGCAGTGTGTCTGGTGTTACCGAAGACGGTGACAGCGACGATCTGCTTGCCGAGAGCAGAGTTCACGTCGAGAGCAGGGGAAGGAGTGGTTGTGCAGCCCTGGAAGAAAGTGCCGTTTCCACCACCAATGATATCGCCGACAACCTGAGCACCCTGAGAGTAACCACTGATAACCAACTTGGTGTTAGGGCAACGAGCAGCGTAAGAGTTGAGCTGAGCAATTCCGTTGGCCACGCCCTCGTCGATGGACTGGCAGTAAGGAGCCTCAACGGGGTTGTAGAAAAGAATGTCCTCGTAGTCACAGCTTGGGAGACCATCGCAGATAGCGTTCACGAGCTTGCCCTGACGACCAGGGTAAGGCTCGTTGTTTCCCTTGCCGAGGAAGATATGGACGTCACTGCATGCAGAAGACTGACGGGCCTCAAGCTGAGGAAGAGAGGCAGCAGTGGAGATCTGCGCAATGGCGAGAGCAACTGAGGGAGCGGCGACACGCATTTTTGCTGTTATTATGTTCGGCTTTTAACGAATGTGGGGTGCTTGAAGCAAGATAAGAAAGAGAAATTAATAGATATTAAAGTACAAGGACTGTCGCGATGAGGAGAAGAAGGAAAGACGAGGTGAGAGTTATTGATATATAGGCAGTGCTACTCACGACCAACCATGGCAAGCACGAAGGATGAACCATGTAAAATTGTGTTTAGGTCACTCTTCGTGTTCGGGCGAGTGCGGAGAGAGCGAGACTAGCGGCCGACTATTGGACGTGGAGATTGCGGTTGTGGTCTTGGAGGCTTCTGGCTACCTATCCACAGCCCACACTTAGGCTATTCTGAGACGAGGTACTCGAAGACTTGTGTGTGCATACGAGTCGCGTGAGATAGCGCTCGAAAGTTGAGTATCTGTGGCTGGTCGCTCATTCAATGCTATGAGATGATTCTGGATCAGCACCTGAAGCATACTGGCGGGCTCCGAGGAAATTCAAGAGGCGTTGTTCCTGTAGATGACGATGGGTCAATCTCTGTGGCCAAGATGATGACCGTTATGATCTTGACCCAGCAACATCGAGAAGTTACATTGTTCGTGCTTACAAGAAATTGAACTCTGAACACTGTGCCTGAAGGCCGAAGGATCATTCAAGGACTGGTACCTCGTACTCCGGGCATGATTCCATGGTACATTAGCCGTGGCGCAAGGCACAGTGTCTTCTTGATTGGACGAAACAGAGACAGAAGCGGCAGAAGAATCAGGCACAAGAGTCAATCACTGTCCAAGCTTCTGGCCAGTCAGCAGTTGTTGCCGAAGGGTCCGCAGCTTCTGACACTCTTTTCAGGAAACGCACCCCAAAACGATCAACAACAATTACAGAATGCACGATCACATTGCTAGTATTATTATAATTAGGATTCCTGTTCGACCTGCCAACCCCCACATCGCCATCAGCCAGGCAACCAAGTGCCTCGTTCCAGCTTTCATGAGTCTGGTTCAGGAACACATACCAGCTTGAATTACCACCTCTCAGCTGGCTATGGTCGCGTGCTTCCAGTTAAACTACGTCAAGGTATCTCATGTCTCAACGGTATCGAAAACCTTAACTCAGATGCTATAATGAGCACTCGTTACCTCAAATCAAAGCTTCGCCGTCGCATCGATGACTCCAACAGGCACTCCGATCCAACGACTCTCACGGTCTTTTAAATCATTTGCGATGAAATCGGCGTTCTGTTCCAGCGTGGTCTCGTATCTTGGAGCATTCATAGCAGCCAAAACCACTTTTCCAAGGAACGGAATGTGCTTGAGCCATGAATCTTTCCACAACGGTGGCGACGAGGCCTCGGCAGTCAATCTACCTTGGCTGGACTTCGCCGGCACGCTGACTTCTGACTTTTCTGCTGTCATAGTGCTTGGACAGAGCAAGGACCAGTCAACTGAATGAGGTGGCAAGGCTCTCAAGAGCTTGATGTTCTCACGATGTTCGAGGAAGATGGGCACGCTGGAAGGCGCCATCAGTCATCTGTGCACGTCTGGGGTGCGATGTGTCAAACTTACTAATTTGATAGCATGGTTTCAGTTCCGGGAAACTTCAATACACCTAGGCCACCCAAAAGCCAGATGCGTAGAGGTTGGTTCCTTTCCAATCCAGCTTGTTGCGTACCTTTGAGTACCGCGGCGAAGATTTCTGGCAGGTTGTTCCTCTTCCATGGCGCCATAGCTGCTACACCAGCAGTGTTGACGACAGCTTCGCAATTGTTTTCAAGTATAGCATGTCCAATTGAGGCTGCGTCAGTGGCATCTCCTTCGACGACAGCAACCTTGTTGTATACGCTCGTTGGAAGGAGAGTTTCGAGTTTGCTGGAAGAACGAACATATGCGACGACTTCATGACCGTGAGTGAGGAGCGAGGCAACCAGCCGCAGACCAAGATTTCCAGTTGCGCCGACAAGAAGGACCTTCATGTTTGTATTCTGTTGTTTGTTGCTTGATTTCCGATGTTCGATGTCTCTGGTATTGACTGTGGTCTATTGATCTGGAGAGACTTCGTCCAGCTGGTTATATACACAATACTTGCCATTCGAAGTCAAGGTACAAGATAGGATCATCGGTCCTCGCTCTCGCCGTGATCTTCTGCAAGTCGGTGGCATGTCTAATCAGTACCCGCCGACTGCAAGCCCTTTGCTCCGTGACACCGAGGCTCCGATCGCTTAGAGCACCAGCGAGCTGTTGGCATACTGATTTGGCGACAGTGTACATCTTACTCTGCCAACTGGTTGGAGACGGAGAGCGGAGAGGTCGCGGAGGAAGCGGGGTCAACAACAAAAGCCTTCGGGCGAACCTTCCTCCGACCATACTTAGTATGCATCTTTGCATTAATCAGCGGCTGTATTGGACTGACTACAGATTCAGCCATGTATACAGTACAGCAATGTTGCTGCCCAAGGACGACCCGTGGGCTTCAGGCTCATACACGGTGCTCGAGATGCCGCTCATTTCACTGCATCAAAGCTTCAGCCATGCCTCGTCCATAGGCAGATCAGCCATACAGCTTGATCGAGACTGACCCGTTCTCGCAAGATGTAAGGGCGCTCATGTCTCTAGTCGGCTGCAAGTCTGAACCCTGCACAAGTGAAGACTTCTGAAACTTGGGCCTCACGCATGAATTGATCTATACAGACATCCCATGCAGCCTACTATGTTGCGATCCAGATTTCGCTCGCTCACAATGGCATCAGTAGATATCTCAGCTCCATCTACCTCCAGGCATCGGGTCTCTCAGCAGGGAATGCAATTGTGGCTCGCGACTTCTGGATCTACCATCAATGCTGGAACGAAAGTATGCATCAACACCACGATGCCGAAGAAGCAATATTTTTCCCAGATATCGAGAAAATAACCAAGACCAAGGAAATCATGGAAAACAATGTTGAACAAAATAGAGCTTTCACGCCTGGCTTCGATAAGGTCTACGAGTACTGCAAGGCCTGTCCCCCCAAAACTTCCGACGGAGAGAAATCGAGGAGTCATGTTCAAGCCTTTGCGGAACCACTGGAGCGTAGCGCTTCAGTTCAAGCACGAGCTGGAGAGGCCGCAAAGATCTAGCCTATGTTTGAGCAGTCCAGCCCTCCCTGTGCTGGAAACTATCATAGTGCAGTTGTATAAATGCAGAATACTTCCAAGAAGTCACGAATGTCCGAGGAGACTATCTTTCTCAGGCTGTCTCCGTGGTCACCCTTCTATCTGTAAAGACATTGTGTATTTCGATAGATTGTGATATTTCTATTCGCCACAAGTAAGAGGCACCAACCACAAAACTGCGACGGTCTCTAGCACACGGGGAGGGTGTATTATCTATCCTGTTGATTCTGATGGCAGCTATCGTCTTCGGTTGCGCTGCCGTAGAGGTTTGCTGCCGGGAACCATGTCAGGTCGCGTGTTGGGGATCTGTCTCGGTTTGATCGTCCTACATTAAGCTCCTGTTCGGCGTTAACTGCAACCTCATGATGCGAGAGCTTCTGTATGCCCGCACGAACAAGAATGCAGCGTAGCAAAAACTACCCGAGCCTATGAGTCTTTGGTACGCGAGACTTCAATCTTGTGGCTCTTATCGAACCTTCAACTTCTCTGACTGATTATGGCCTACCAAAGGTCTAGACTCATGCTTGTTATGCGACAGCTCAACGACCGACAAGGATTTGTTCCGTCTGTTATCAAGGGCGCATGTTTTCGTGTGTACATATCGAGGGATCTTAGCAGATTGCATGTATTGCAAGAGCCGAGATAGGCTATCTTCAAACCGCGCTCTATCCGTCTCGATGCCCTGTAGAACGATTACTCACCTCAAGCGAGCAGTGAATAGATATGCATGAGCTGCCACATAGCAGATAAATGCGATCTGTAGTCATCAGGACAAGCGAGAAGCGGTGAACATGATCTGCCAGAAGCTTACACACGTGCCCAAATGCGAACCTTGTTATTGACATATCGGTGCCTGGACTGGTAGGAGCTTCGGGTCGAGACTGTGCAATTAAATTAATTGCGCCTTGCTTACTCCTGCCTCCGCATTACGATTCTGTCGCTATTCGCTGATGTATAGTTCGTTCATGCAGGATGTCCTGCTCACACAGCCTGGAGATGCTTGTCTGTCTAGGCATCCACGTGCAAACAGATGTGTGATTAACGATTGGTGGAAGTGTTATTGGATGGAGTATGGATCTTCCACGATCTACAAGGGCTGTACAGGGATTTCGCGTTCAGACCTGCCACTCTTCTCGCGTCGTTAAGTGCTAGAGCATATAAGATAAGCCATACCGCTGAATTGCTTTTTGCCTCGTTCTGTGCTACCATTCCGATACACGAAGTATGCATATTGATCTTCTTGGAGTTACACTTTCGCTGTTATGCGCAAGTGCTACGGCGTTCACTCCAGCATCAACTGATGGAACAGACAAGCTCAATGACCATGGCATGACAAAACTCAAGACCTATCTTCATAAGAATCGCGGTCAAAGTAATTGCACCTTGGACACGGCTGTCAAGCGTCGGGAGTGGTATGCGCTCGCAATTCAATTCACAGTCTCAAGCACATACTAACTTCAATGCACAGGAGCACCCTCTCGAACTCCAGCAAGAAGAAGTACATCGATGCTGTTCTGTGCCTTCAGTCAAAACCAGCGATAAGCGGCGACCTCGTCCCGGGAGCAAGATCACGCTACGATGACTTCCTAGCTACACACATTAACCAAACTCTGACAATTCACGGAACTGGAAACTTCCTTAGCTGGCACCGTTATTATATCCATACCTTTGAAGAAGCCCTTCGCAATGAATGCGGCTACGACAGTTACATCCCCTACGCAAATTGGGGAAAGTACGCCGAAGATCTGTTGAATGCTCCCATCTTCGACGGTAGCGAATACTCTATTTCTGGGAACGGCGTGTACAAAAACCACACTGGTGCCTCAATTCCTAGTTCAGCTACACCTTTTATCCAGCTTCCTGCGGGCCCTGGAGGCGGTTGTGTTGTTACTGGGCCATTCAAGAACATGACTGTCAATCTTGGTCCTGTGTCTCCTGTTTGGAGCGACGTTCCTACAAACCCTCGTCCGGATGGCCTTGGTTACAATCCTCGCTGTTTACGTCGCAGTCTTGGTGCCTACGCTGCCAGCATCGCCTCGACAGATGCCAATAGCACAGAACTGATTAGACAAAATACATATATCGGGGACTTCCAGACCGTCATGCAGGGCGATTTCGCAGCGGGCTTGTTGGGTGTGCACACAGCCGGTCACTTCTGGGTTGGTGGTGACCCTGGCGGCGATATCTTCTCAAGCCCAGGGGACCCATGGTTCTGGATGCATCATGCACAGATAGATCGTACCTGGTGGATCTGGCAGAACCAAGATCCGGCCAGTCGCAGCAGTGCCAAGGGTAACAACTCTTTGGCCGGAACCATTACTCTGAACAACAGTCCGCCATCCAGGAATACCAGTTTGGACGATATAATTGAGTTGGGTGTGAACGCCGAGGGTATATTGATTCGGGATGCTCTGAGCACTACAGCTGGACCATTTTGCTACGTTTATGTCTGAGTGCCTGGCTCTTGTATTTACCATCCCTCTACGTATGGAATGTCCCCATGTGCTAGAGACTGTCACAATCTCGCGATTGATTCCTTTCCTGTTACGAGGTGCAAGGTTGATTACAGACCATTGAGATGCACAGTTGCAAGTCCGATATAAGTGTGGCCATGGAGATAGCCTTCGGTGGGCGTTTCTGTGCGGAGACCACGTTCTTCGCTAGAGTATTGTGCATTTCTGTAGCCAACTGTACCAGTCTTCAGTACAGTGGGGATGAGCGTAGAAGTGCAGAAGACACGGCAACTGCAATGAATCAGGATCGTAGCCTCATCGCTCATTATTTACCTCGTGGAATCAGTCGTGCTCCAAGATGGAAACTAGGGCCAAAACCAGACAGAAAGACCGAATGTCAAGTAACCAAGCAGATCAACGAGTCATGCTGGCGAGCCCATAGAGCGTATTGCCAAGGCAAGAAAGAGAGGCATCGAAGCGAGGAAGGAACGCAGGATTAGAAAATCGCCAAACCAGGTAATGAGCCCGAGAGTACTCGATTAAGTAATCGACACTGACAAGGAACTGCAAACCAGACAAGCGATCGGGCTAGCAAATGCTTAGTCTCGCTTGAATCCGATATGTGACCTATATCAGCCGTCAAGAACCGAAGTCGACTGTTCCACAGATCTAATTGCGATAGTCGGTCTTGCTGGATCGAGTTTTTTGAACAGGGCACATTTCGGAATCTTCCTCAGACTGCAAGCGACGCGTTATTCTTCGAGATCGGCATAGATCCAGCCTTCGTCCAGCGTTTCGAATGTAAGCGATGTATCACCAGTCAAAATCTGTTAGCAGTGATGATCCAGAGCCCGTCGGCAAGGAAATCACCACCGGATAAGTCTATGCGGTCAGCAGTGTAGGCGACTGACGGCGACTCAGCGTCGAAGCCAGCTTCGGTCCAGACATGTTTCGGTCCGAACACGACAACGCTGACGGACTCGTCATGCCTTGTACCACGTATGAGCATCAGATGTGCGCTTTCGCGAGGACACTTGCGGCTCAACCTTCAAGACAAATAGTCACGAAGTGCGAGTAGAGTTCTCGTTTCGTCAATGCTACAACGATCACTCCGCCAAAGCCAAAATTCAATGGTCTGCATCGCTCATCAAGACGCAGAAGGCTCCGCAGGGGGCAACTCCGAATCGCGTAACCCTTGGGGAGGGTCTTATTGGCCAAGCAGATGGTCCAGAAATATCCCAAGACCACAAGCTTGTGAGCACGCCGCAGGTTGTATAGATCCAATGGTCGCCAGGAACATTTCGGACTACATGCAAGTCATGTCCATAAGCTTTCGTGAGCGGAAACCGCGCCGTTGGCTCTGGCTCACCAGCATCATGAGTTTGACTTTACAGAAATACCACCCTCTTGGACTGGGCGCATGTGGGTTGGACCCAGGAATGCGGGTGGTGAACAGGACGGTAAACTCTGTCGAGGCATGGGAAAAGAGATCACCAGCGGTCGAGGTATCAGCATGTTGGCAACAAAAGCTAAAACGAGTGACATGTCGGCGTGTTGAAGCTTAACGAGGCAGATCGATCTAAAGCGTTTTTCCAACATCTCCTGTTCTCCACGGAACTATGTTCTGCACAGGCAGAATAACAAACAGAGAGTCCTGGACAACGTGCTTCACCACACGAATGGTGTCTCGTTCTTTCGACTCTGCCCTTCGTATCTCTGTGTCAGTGATCTCTGAGTAAGATAGTCTTTGTAAGCAATCGATAGTCATCGGAGTATTGAATCAGGCGTGTCGCGGGATGTGTTAAGGAATTCGAGCAGAGAACGGGCAAATATGGTAGCCCTGGGGCGGCGGCGGCCCGTCGGTTGGAGAAACCATTATGCAGCAGCAAGGTAGGGCACGATTCATGGGGTAAAGCAGGATCGGTCCTGACTCGTAGGTGAATACTGGCGAGCCGAGCCCGTGATTTGCGGCTGTTCCTCCAAGACTGTCGTTCAATCCGAGGCTGACGGCGGACTTAACGGAGATGCGGCATTTTATGACTGGTTGCGTGATGAGAACACGACACTCAATTGTTTGCGTGCAAAGCAGACGAGAAGGTTGATGAGACTTGAGCGTGCCGATCTGAGTTTGTCTCGAAAAGGCAGGCCGCCTGAGAAAGAGGAAGGAAGCGTCGTCGTCTTAACTTTGCGCCAGACGTGTTCATGCTCGGGACTATCCGCAAGTGGTTGCATAGGGTACACTCGCGAGATACAGGAGGACCAGGCATGCTCAGGCATCGAGTCAGGGGCTCAGTAATTGTCGGTCGGTTCCGATGGTACTTGCGGGCGGTAGGGCTGCGGACAAGCAGATCGACAGCATGAACAGCGACGATGTGTCGCACGCATCACCTAGATGAAGCGGCTCGTTTTTGCCTTGTAATAGGCAACCCACTTCTACTCCGCATGAAGGTCACTGAATGTCTAGTTGACATCCACCCTGTTCGTAGGCTTGCTGGACCAGTAGTCACTGGATATTTGCCCACAAGATACAGGCCTATTCAACAGCCAATATACGATTCATGGCCTGCAGCAGGTTGTCAAGCAGCCTGCATCAATGCATGACAGATACGAAGTGGAGGTACAAATTCAAAGTTGTTAAGAAAGCTGAATCGCTTGATGAGACATTTGGAGTCATGTTGCGCTACAGACACGAAAATTTATAAAGTGTACGAATCGTGAGACGTTCAGACGTCAGAAGTTCATGACATGATGTAAGGGGATTTGAAGGCCACACCTGCCGTCGTAATTCAAATAACTACCGAAAGCTCCTCGATTCAAGTAACCCCTGTCAGAGTCTTGATACTTGTCTTCTGTAAACCAAGCATCGGGTATTGATAATCAATAACAAATCATTTGATCTCTTCCAGACACCGGCGTCATAAAATCGTAAGCGTGAAATGAAGCAAGAGGTAAACAAAACATGCTGAGAAATGCAATACTGGCCGGAACGCGACATAGATGAAGGATGCCATCCACTGATACCATCATGAACCATGGCTTCTTCCGTGTGACACGGAGAGATACAAAGCATTGTCCTTGATCTCGAATCATGTTTCCAAGCACGACTCAGCGGAAGATCGTAACTGGTCGTGTCATTTCATGTATGAGACGACCTGCATCTGCCGAAGCAATCTTCGAAAGCCCCTTCCAGTTAGAAAAAGGTGTATCAGGGTTGTTGATACACTTAACCTGGTCCGCCTTGATTCTTGTAAGGAGTTCGATGAACGGCGTTTCGTCCTTGTTGTAGAACATCCGCCTTCCTTGAAAGCACAGATCTAGTGATTTGAGCATGGTGTGGTCACCCAGTATACGTAGCGTGTCCATCAGATCTTTGTCTTTGGTGAACCTACGCTCGTCGGCATCTCTGAGATGAGTATTCATCGAAGGCTGAGCGTCCTCAAACATAATGACCAATCGACGAAGCAGACTGACATTAGCAAGACCGATGCTCTTGAGAAAGAACCGAATATCCTTGTAGCCGATTTCGCGAACATCTGTGCTCCAGCGGACAGCTTGCTCCTTCTTGCGACGCTGGAAGTAAAAAGTGTTCTCGGAGTATAGGATACCGCGGCCCTCCTCATGAACTTGACGACAGGTTTGTAGTAATGACGAAGACCGACTGAAATTGTTGGGATATGCAAAGTCCAGCTTCTCGTGCGAGACGAAAGTGAGTCGATAGATCTGATTGCGAATCTCGGCTGGCAGGTCCAGAAAGCTGCATTTTGAGGCGGTGCTGGGCTTGCTGATCTCTGAGGTAACGCTTGATGTACTGGAGTAACCAGAATCCGCGCATGAAGCAGAGCGTGGGGAGAGACATACGGACAGTGGGCGTGTCAGAGACTGGGCCTGGGCAAGCAAGGATTTGATGTCAAGATTTACTACCAGGGGTCCTTCATGACCAGGCGGAACTTCGACAGTCAAGGCCATGGGTAGTGGATCTCGGTGCGCTGGGCTCAGTTCAAGGAATTCAGAAGTCGAAGCAGAGTCACTATCGATGCCAGTCGAAAACCTTGGGCTGCTTGGGGGAGATACAGAACGCTTGCGCTTCAGGGAAGTGTTATGATATTCGTCGTGACTGTGGATATACGAATCCAGAAAGGGCTTTGTTGTGGTTGTGTGTATGCTTCGTGAACTGGGCAGGTGGGTATCTTGAGGATTAAATGAATCACTATCTCGCGACGAAGGCCTGGTTATTGTGCCTTGGATTTTGCGGGCTTTGGTGACAGGTGCCATCTTGTGAGGTTGTAGATTGTTGAGAATGTCAAATCCAGTTGGTGTTGAACATGCAAGGACGTCCCGAGGTGGAGAGATGGTTGCTTAAAAGACTAACAAGGTGCAGTATTCAGAAAAACTCGGTTCGGTAATGGGTATTACAGGCAGTTCGGACAGGACAAAAAGGCACAAGAGAGTTTCAGAGAGAGGATGAAATGATGTGATGATCGGAAAAAAGCGACTTGCTGTGGTCTGCAGAGGTACATGTATAAGTCAGCCCCGCGAAGGAAATCACCTAGCGGAAGCTTGAAATGATTGGGTGTGGCCTATACAGTGTCGGGGACATGCTCGGAGCGTTGCTGCTCGGTAGGGCATGCTGAAAACAGCTAGGTTCCATGGCCGTACAGTTCTGAGTTTGAGAAAGGAGCTTACGCGACGACGTAGATAAATGCCGAACCATAAAGCACTGACGACATTCAGAGTTAGCGATGGGACATGACTCTGGGGCATCAAGGGCCGTTTTGGATTTTCTGGTAAGGTTTTGGTTTTGATTGTTTGCAGGGGGCGGCGTAAGCAGCCGCAGCTATCAAAGTCTCAAGATTTGCGAGGCGTTCCAATACGCATCTGACTCGAGGAGTGCATGATTTGGAACGTCAAAGGCACGCCAGCCAAAAGGCGGCGCAGCAATAACGGAACGGCCTTTTATCGTGATACATTTTGAACACGGCAGGATTCCGTCAATGATGGTGACTATCCGCCTCTCCGCCAGAGGGATCATGATGGTAGTCAGCATGCCGAGTCGCCAAAGATGCACTTCTTGACATGTTTGTGTTCGCGTTGTGCCGGAGCCCGTCCCGCTGCCCACCCGAAGTGCACATGGTGAAGTGACATCGCGCGGGAGGATCTGGATATGCAATTTACTCATCACTGTGCGACTTCTCGAATGGGACACGCGCTCTAATCGGATAGGACTTGCTGAACAGTGGCTATACCACGTGCATTGATCTTACTGGTAACATATCGAGTAGCGCTGTACACTAGTGTACACTGACTGATGAGCGGCCGTGGACCGGATTGTTCATCAGTTTCGTGTACTTTTAACTTTGCATACTACTCGACTATCTCAACAAGACCAACGCATCTCAGACATGACACACGCTGTGAGTACAGTACCTTGCACATGCAAAATACATTCCATCCATACTTGGACGAGTTATCGAGGTTTCAGGGTGAGAGCAGGGTTCTACCAGCAGCAACTATGCACGAGACGCTCGTATTCGTAAACTCGTATCCATACCAAGACGCGGTGTCCCAAAGTTGATATAGCAAGAGACTGGATTCAACAAGGCTATAAAGCACATTTGTCTTCTGCTCGACAATCACTGTCAACTCAAGATAACAGTCTTGCCTTCATCTCAACCACAGCTTCCACCTCGAATTTTGTATGTCTGCACCATCACTTCCCTACCCAGACCATGTCTTCTGCGCCTTCCAAGCCTATTGTGTTCTACGACATAGCATTCAAGGCACCACGAGAGGATACAAACAGCGCTCCGAACCCATGGAAGACTAGACTGGCCTTGAACTTCAAGGCTATGCCCTACGCCACGACCTGGGTGCCTCTGCCGGACGTTGAAAAGGTTCGACGGAGCATACACGTCCCTGCTTGTCGAAAGTGGGGCGACGGCAGCGACTACTACACTCTGCCTGTGATCACAGATCCCAATACTGGCGAATCAATTGGTGATTCATTCGACATCGCCGTGTACTTGCAGAAGACGTATCCAGACTCAGGCTTGGACTTGTTTCCAAAGCAGAAACTTGATTATGTGTACACGCCAGACCAGCCATCTCCGATACCATTGACAGACATCCGCGGAGGAGAACATGATGACTATGCAGAGTTCAACATGAGTGTGGATGCACTCTTCACAGAGCACGTCATACTTATGGCACACGGCATGCCTATAGATCCAGCTGGAGAGCAGGTCTTTGTCAAGCGTGCTGGCGTAGATTCTTTTGACGCTTTCAAATTCGTCGGCGAACCGAGGAAGCAGATGTTGTTGTCTTTCGAGCGCAAGCTGGAGGGCCTGGCTAAGGTCTTCAGGAGAGACAAAAGCGGGCCTTTTGTGCTCGGCACAAAGGCTAGCTACGCAGATTTGATCGTTGGTGCATGGTTGCGTATGGCTAGCAGGACCCTCGAAAGCACTGAATGGGAGGCATTGAGAGGGTGGCATGGAGGCGTCTTCGGGCAGTTGCACGACGCGCTAGACAGATATGCCTATACAGATAAAGGACGTGAGGTCTGAGACCCAATCATGGCATCAAGTCCGAACACTCACGACCTTCGCTATGCGCATAGTATTCAAGACTATTATGAAGCAGTGTATTATAGATTGACTATGCTTATCTATGGAACAGCTGCATGACGTCGGACATAGCAGTGTCGATTTTTGACACAGTTTACAACTTTACAGTCCCTCAGAAAGTACCAAAATCGCCTGCAAAATCGGTGGTTGGGGACCCCAGACGTCTCAGCAACACCCACGTCGCGCGACAGAAGCCTCGCGAGTGAGATTGTCTGCCAGATAGGTCATCTCATCTCCGGGATTTTAGTTGTAAAGGAGGGAAAGAGGTTGCCAGGCGAGTGCGCAAGAAATAGGCGTTGTGCACGAGCCATGAGACGCTAGCTAGATGGGGAAGTCAAGAGTCGCGGAAGTGGCCCGAGTGGGATGATGTTGCTAGGCGGAGGTCAGTGATGTCGACAGTCGCGAGAGACGCAGCGACGAGGTCTAGCAGTTGCTTCTTGTCAACCAACACACAATGTCAGCCCTGAGGACGACATCGCTATTGCGGGCGTCACGAGCAGCCAGGCGGCCCTTTGCTGAGGCATGCCGCCCTGTGCAATTGCAAACACGCCGCGCTATGTCCATTGAAGGACAGCAGAAGGTACCATAGACCATCGTCAATGCGCCACCAAGCAAGCATCAAGACATGACTGATCCCTGTACCAGCTGCTCTCCGCCGACCTCGAGGAGGCCGATCCCACCGTCTATAACATCATCCAAAAGGTCCAAAACACTCAACAATGACTGGAATACACGACACTAATCCCCGCATAGGAGAAGAGGAGGCAAAAGCACTTTATCAACTTGATTCCCTCGGAGAACTTTACATCGCAAGCTGTCCTGGATGCATTGGGCAGTGTTATGCAAAGTCAGTGATCTCTACCTCATCGCCACGGCCATAGGCTGACCAAAACAGACAAGTACTCGGAAGGATACCCTGGAGCAAGATACTATGGCGGTAACGAGCACATTGACGAGGCCGAAAGACTTTGTCAGCAGAGAGCACTCCAAGCTTTCCGCCTCGATCCTGAGAAGTGGGGTGTCAATGTCCAGCGTATGTCAAATCTCTTATCACTCGTCCTATGTGTACCAACTTACATACTTCTCAGCCCTGTCCGGATCACCCGCCAACCTCTACGCATACTCCGCCCTTTTGAACACACATGACCGCATCATGGGTCTCGATCTCCCTCACGGCGGCCACTTGTCCCACGGCTACCAAACTCCTACCAAGAAGATTTCGGCCATCTCAAAGTACTTCGAGACCTTGCCCTACAGACTCGACGAGAAGACTGGTTTGATCGACTACACAAAGCTGCATGAACTAGCCATGCTTTACCGTCCCAAGATCATTATTGCTGGCACCTCGGCCTACAGCAGATTGATCGACTACAAGAAGTTCCGCGACGTTGCCGACAGCGTGGGCTCTTACCTCCTTTCCGATATGGCTCACATCTCTGGTCTCGTCGCTGGCGGCGTCATCCCCTCACCTTTCGACTACTCGGACGTTGTTACCACTACTACACACAAATCTCTGCGTGGTCCTCGTGGTGCCATGATCTTCTACCGCAAGGGTGTCAGAAGTGCCGATAAGAAGGGTAACGAGGTCCTGTACGATCTTGAAGGTCCCATAAACTCCTCAGTCTTCCCTGGTCACCAAGGCGGTCCTCACAACCACACCATCACTGCATTGGCCGTTGCTTTGCAACAAGCCCAATCTTCCGAATTCAAGCAGTATCAACAGACTGTTCTCGAAAACGCAAAGGCTTTCGCTGCTCGTCTCGGAAACACCAAAGATAAGGGTGGGCTCGGCTACACGATTGTCTCTGGCGGCACTGACAACCATTTGGTTTTGATTGATCTCAAGGACAAGAATGTTGACGGTGCTCGTGTCGAGCGTATTCTTGAGCTTGTCGGTGTGGCTGCCAACAAGAACACTGTTCCTGGTGACAAGTCGGCCATGAAGCCTGGTGGTCTTCGCATGGGTACCCCTGCCATGACAACTCGTGGCTTCCAACCTGAAGACTTCAAGCGTGTCGCCGATGTCGTCCACCGCGCTGTTGAGATTACTCGCAGATTGGACGGTGCCGCAAAGGAGGCTGCCGAGAAGGCTGGTCGCAAGAACCCTGGCAGCGTCAACGCCTTCAGGGAATATGTCGGCGAAGGTGAGGAGATTACTGAGATTGTCCAACTCAGAAAGGAGGTTGAAGACTGGGTCGGCACTTTCTCTCTTCCCTGGGACAAGTCATGAACATAATGTGCGTGTGAATTAATGGGGTGCTGGGAAGCGATTGTAATAACAGGAACAATGATAACGCATAGCAGAAAGAATGCTTGGACTTGCATACTGTGAGAGACCAAAAGCACAATGATATCGACCCCAACTCTTCTCATCTTCTCATAATGCTTTTTCCTCTGTCCAATTGTTTCCAATCTAGTATTGTAGCCCCAGAGTATATGGAGAGGGGTGTACAAATAAATGCCTCTTTTTGCTGTTCCTTCGCACCGTATCACCAACGCCTCACGCATGCCCCTTGCAGATCAATTACCTAAGAATTCGACTACCACTTTCCCTCAGAAACAAAAAACGCCATGCACATGATCGCAATCCCTTCTACCGGTGTCAGTCACAATTTCAATTCTGACGACAATAATGCCACTTCCTCCGCATCCGTACAGACCGACACCAGCGATTTGCTTTGGTATGTTTTCTTGTGGACTTCATGTTTGCTGCTTTGTTGGACTAGAGCACGTGAAAGGCTGACGAGTTGAATCTTGCGAGATAGGTATATGGCAGAATGGACCACGCCTGTTACGGCTGTGTTAGAGGCCTATGTCTTGATCTCTTTTCTGGTCTTTTTGGTCATGTTTTTGATGTGTATTCGTCGTCGTGGTTGTTTTGTAAGTGGTGCTTTTGGAGATCCATCCCACTGACTGTTTTGTTACCTCTTTTTTTGTCTTTGGGATATCATATTTCCTCTCACTAGTGACTGACTATAAACAGCACATTTGCCATCGCAGACGCAGAAGAAGAACTATGCGGTATCAACAATTGCCCAGACGTCGCGTATGGATTGAAGAGCAGACCAACAACATGCACGAAGACTCGGATGAAGATGTCGATCACTACGAAGTCAACAGTATCCGGTCCAGAGAGTCCGCCAATGTGGATACTGAGAATGGTGGTTCTCGCGTACAGGATATACAAAGATTGGAGAGGGCCTTGAGGGTTGCTGGAATGGCTTAATACGACGAGAGAAGTTCTGGATTTGCAGGCAAAAAAAAAATCGAGGAGGGGTCCGGTAATGGCCTTGATTAATGAGAAGGCGAAAAGGGCGTTTACGAAGATATGAAGACATGAACCATTTGATTGAAGAAAGACTCATCCCACCATAGAACGATTTTCTGATGCTCTTGAACCACGAACGTCATTGGAAGAGCTCTAATGTCTCCTATGGATTTCTTTTTGTTTGGTCGGAGTGTGTATTGGGCATGTTACAATGCCGCTGTGAACTGGCCGGCAGAAGAGGAGCAAACAAGCAAGATCACATTGAAATGCCCCTGCTCGGCCTCCTTCGTAGTAGGAGACTCGCTTGAGAAATCACGCAAACATCTCTCGAGGATCTTAAACGGTAACCCAGTCTCTTGCCCTGATTATTGAACGATGCATGCTCACATGGCTGATCTCAGCATCCCACAATCTTTGCGTCCGAGGAAAGCCCGCGCTGTTAGTGTTGTACATCCCTACCGCGCGAGCCCACAACAATGGACCTGTGGCGCAGCGGTAGCGCGTGTGATTCCAGTGTCATCCGGGACATCCACAAGGTCATCCGTTCAAATCGGGTCAGGTTCATTAGAACACATGGCGCGAAAGCGCTATGAGATCATTTTTGTTCGTGTTGCACAATTTTGTTAAAAGACGCTCCTTCCTCGTTAAGCTCTTGCCCTGCACGGCGGATCGCGACCGAACAACATAGAACGACATTATTTTTGCTCAACAGGCAACTGCATGTTCAAGAGCCATTACTGTCTTTGAGCACTTTGATCGTTCCTGCAAAAGAGTCACCATTTTCAGGCTTTGCACTGCTAAGACGAGATACTAAGACCTTCTCTCCGAGCATAGTCCTAGCCTGCTGTGCGGACGTGGCATCTGATCCTTGATTAGTAAATCTGACTGCAATGAGTTCTAAGCGACAGAGAATAATCTAGACTTTAACATTTGCAGACCCTACTCATGACAAGATATCAGCCACGATCAACGAGGATCAGCAACCAAGTACAGTGAAGAAACCAGAAGACCAGTTTCATATCTCGAAAGTCTTGCAGCGTCCTCGTGTTACCAGCAAACAAAAGTGAAGGATGTAAGCGCCGAAGTCACTCATTGTGTGACCATGCCCTGCATGATGATTCTTATTCACAACCTTCAAGATAATCTCATCTCGGTTTCTTCAGACTACCACCTCGAATGCACTGTCTCGACTGATCTACAATGGCTCTCGTGGGGACCCTACTGTTCTGCACTGATTGTGGCAGCCTCTTAGAACGTCATGCACCAGACCATCACTTGATAAAATGTGATGTGTGCTCAACACTGAACAAGAGTAAGAAAACCCCATTTCGAATCAACCGCAGCTAACCAATACAGACAAGTGGCCCGCCTCTCAGAAAACTACCAGTGCACCTGATGCATTCCCCTCTCGCCTTGTCGATAAGCGCTCGAATGTGCAAGTCCTCTCAGCCGAAGATCGTGACACATGGGCCACTACGCCAAAGAGCTGTCCAAAGTGTGAGCATGGCGAATTGAAGTATCGCGATGTTCAGACACGTGGAGCAGATGAAGGAAGCACTATCTTCTACAAGTGCCCCGCTTGCGGTCATGGGTAAGTGGATGATTGAGATGTCGTATAGAATCTTATGCTGATTGATGTCAAGGTTCAAGGATGATAACTGAGCAATCGGGTTTGGTTGCAATCAGGACATAAATCGTTTCGTCAACTATAGCATATCGTACCCCTTTCTATGCATCTCTATCCGACTCTTTTACAGCTTGCTGCCTGTAGTGGTCTTGCAGCACAAATCACTTCCACCACCAACGATACCCTCAACAGTAGGTTGCTTGTGAGTCTCGCTAAGCAGCGTGCTCTTATTGAACTCCTGGGTGCTCGGTGGTACATCCAAAGCAGGGTTCTTGTCGAAGAAGTTGACTGGCTTCAAGCTAACCTTAATAATCTCACAAGGCATGACTGGGAAATCCTCGATGCGAGGTACGTGGTTGATGCCAAATTGCACAAACACGACCAGATCATCATCGACAATGTTGTCTTTGCGGTCGGCCCAGCTACGCACACCAGTGCCGCCGCGAGACTGGTTTGTGTACTTGCCACCGGCGTAGAGCTCGCCATCGCGGTACTTGACGGCATAAATGTTGCGGTCTGAAAACTCGGCACGCTTGTAATTGAAGCTCTCCTTGTCGGCAATACCTTTTTGGAATGGAGGGGCGTGGATCTTGTACGCGACAGGCTTGTTGTTGATGGGGTTGAGAACATTTGCGTTCTGGATCTTGAAAGTGCGGTTCTTGTCTGGGTTGAGATCGTAGCCCCCTGATTGTGAAACGACAGTCTCTTCTGTGTAATAACCTGTACCGTGAGGGTTGAAGTCGCTGCGAGGCATGGCATGAGCTTCATCGTAGACGAGACGGTTGGAGTGTCCATCGATAGCAGGGTCGACACGCAGAGAGAAGATGTGTTGATGGTGAGTGGCGAGGACACCGGGGTGAACAACAGTTCCCCACGGCACGCTGATACCGTCGTCGATGGGTTGGGTGGAAAGAATGCCAGTAGCTCTGACCTCATAAGTCATCTCACCAGCCTGGTTGAACATGAATGCCAGGATGTACTCGTAGTTGGCAACGGTGATGATGCTCTGGAGCACAAGCTCACGGTTACGAACAACAGCAGCACGGCCAGTTCTATAGTTGGTGTGCTTCCAGCCAATACCGCCGTCTTGCTCGTGGACGCAAATGACGTTAGGCATATCTTCGGCCTCACCCTGGTCGTTGGCCAAAACTCCAGAGAGGTATTGAATCGAACCGAGACAGTCGCAGCCGAGCTTCAGGTCATTAGCCATGACACCAGCACCGACGTCACCAAGATCGAAAGCAGCCTTCTTGTGGAATGGGTGGCGAGGATCGCCATATGGAATAGACATGTCGGAGAGTGATAGACGGTAGAAAACGCTGCGGCCGTCGTAGCGAACGTTATAAAGAACCATGCCTTCTCTCTGGTTGAAGCCGACACGGAAAGACCACTTCTGCCATTCAAGGGTTTGTGAAGTGCCTTCCTTAGTGATGCTGAAACTAGCACCCTCGGGTTGCAGGACTTGCAGAGGCTTCAGGTCTCTACGCAATGTCTGAGCCTCGGGGATATACTCGTTGGCGTGTACAGGCTTCCATGGCTGTGTGGGCTTGATGGTGTTGTCCTTTCCGGTGGGCATGATGTCAATGCGAATGACCTTGCGTTCGACAGCGCTGAGAACAGGCGAGATGGCAAGAGGGAAAGCATAGTGGTTCGAGTCGAGTTCGTCGGTGTTCTTGGGGTCACGCATGTACAGGAAGCACTGGTACATGCGCTCATCGTCACCCACGCCGTCCGAGCCGTAGATCCAAGGATCGCAAACGACCGCGGTACCTTCGGGTAGTTGCAACTTTGCGATCTCAGCTTGCACACCCTCATCCTCGAGAGCCAATTTCTCAATGTCCAAGATTTCTTCTCCATCTCCTGCAGCGTGTACGTTGGGTCCGAGTCTAACATTGCTCTCGACTGTCGATGTCGACAGGTTAACGATGGCTTCGTGTAATTTGTTCTGGCCTGCACTTAGTATCTGTACCACTTGGAAAGTCCCGGGCGATTGCCTACAGTCTTGCGGATATAGTAAGCAACCATAACTCTGCGATCGATGCTGGGGAGGCTTTGTCCCTTGAACTCGGCTTCCAGGTAAGGGACCATCTCAGCCTTCGCAGGCTCCTCTAGAGTGAGGACCTTGAACTGGAGATCCGTCTTCTCGGGCCATTGGTTGCGAATCAGAGAGGATGCATTGTGAATCTCCTGTGCTGACAGTGGCGCGAGTGGGTGTGCCACAGTTGTCTTTGATGTGCGAACAGGCAATGATGTGCTTTGTTGGAGAGACATTGTGAACGAGTGTTTTGTGAAAAAGCAAGAGAAACACAGCGGGGCAGCAAAGAAGGTTTATAACATGGCAAGAGGACGCAAGAAAGATAAGACAGCTACTGGCATAGTGGAGTCAGCGATCTGCAATCAGGGTCGCGGGGGCTCTTGCGCCTATCTCCCTCCGTATACCACACGCCGCATCTTGCCCGCTCTTACCATGAACCTCGTAGCTTTGATGACTTTCGTGGAATGCGTGAAGCCAACGACAAATATCTGTGCTATACTCGTACTTATCGCATTCTTTACGCCCTGAGGATGAGCCCAGAGGCTTGTCTTCGGATGTCAATTTGCCTATCAACAAAAGCTCGAAAGTCTGACCAACCCCACGTTGTCCGATTGAGCAAGTCCATGCGAAACTCGCATGTGCCGCGGGTAGACTCGCCGCGTACCCGCACTTCTTGTCCTAGAGAGGAAGGATAGGTGAGAAAAATTGTTGCTACGGCAGACAAGGCCTCGTTATCGGCGCGTGAGATTAGCCACTTTGACGGTCTGCCGACTCTTCGCGAAAGACAGCTCTCAGTCTTGCGTTGCATTTGATAAGCGATGCTTGGGGTGAGACCGAGGTTGGCAGGCAGCTCGCGAAGACTGCTTCGCGAGACCCTCGGTGGTTCACTCAGAACAGCTGTGTACAGGTCGTCAGGCTGTTTGGACCGGCAGGCGATTACTAGAGCCACCGTCGGAGGCTCAGGATTATATGGGTTGATAGCATGTCGATACCATAGCAACAAATCCACCGTGAGTTTTATTGTGGCCAGCCAAAAATCTGTCTAAAGGTGACCCTGGTCGGCGTAGATCAGCCGAGATACCGACATCAGGCAGCCATCCCGCATTGAAGCAAGGTGTCAAGCAGACACCGTTTACAACAACTTATCCAACGACCAAACATACATCGAATCCAACATGGACCCTTCAAAGAAGAAGCAATATCTCGCCGATAGCCCGCCATCTGTCGTCCCTCTGCTAATCAAGCCTCACTTCGAAGCACTTGCTCAGACCGAGCAGCTTTATTCCCATTACATCAGTAGTGCCTGCTTCGCTGGTACTAGAATCGTCCTCAGACAAGTTTCTCCGGAATCCGAGCCCATTTACGACTTTATTTTGAGTCTTCACAGGCACTGCAATGGTGACTACTCCAAACTCAAGTCCGAGACTGGCCTTGACGATGAAGACATGAACCACTGGTTGAACTATGCTGCCCAATTCCTTGGCAATGCTGGAAACTACAAATCATTCGGTGACTCCAAGTTCATCCCTCGTTTGGCTCCCGAGAAGCTTGCGGCTCTAGGAAAAGTGTCGGGCGCGTCTAAGCACTACGAGCTCTGCAAGGATGCTTTCTACGAAACCAAGGTTGAAGATCTCATGCACCTTGGCTACCCTCCTCAGCATCTCACAACTTACTACCCAGAGTCTCCTGAGATCACCAAGGAGGAGATCGCAGCCGTGGCAGACTTTGTCAAGGAGAATGGAAACCTGCTCCCTGAAAACACACGTCTAAAGAAGCTATCCTCAGGAGACTTCGAACTCCTCATCGCTTCTGCGGAAACTGATCCTGCCAAGTCAGAGAGAGATGTTCCCGAGACCTCGTTCACACTGGACTCTGAGCCTGTGAAGGGTAAGAAGATCGCTCTTAGATATGGAGACCACGCAAAGGAGATGGAGAAGATCGCAGCTTTTCTCACCGAAGCCAAGAAGCACTCAGCCAACCAGTACCAGAGCGATATGCACAGCGAATATGTCAAGTCTTTCAAGACCGGCTCCATGACCGCCCATGTCCAATCGCAGCGTCACTGGATCAAGGACAAGGGACCCGATGTCGAGTCCAACATTGGCTTCATCGAGACCTACCGCGATCCTCACGGTATTCGCGGAGAGTGGGAGGGCTTTGTCTCAATGGTCAACAAGGAACGTACCAAGGCTTTTGCTCATCTTGTTGCAGAGGCCCCCAAGAACATCAAGAAACTTCCCTGGCCCGCCGAGTTCGAGAAGACCTTTGTTGCACCAGACTTCACTGCTCTCGAGGTGTTAACATTTGCTGGCTCGGGTATTCCTGCTGGTATCAACATCCCCAACTACGACAGTGTCCGTCAGGATCCTGAAGGTGGTTTCAAGAACGTCAGTCTATCTAACGTCCTCTCGGCCAAGCCTCCGAACGAGAAGATCCCATTCATCAAGGATGAGGACATGGAACTGTACAAGAAGTACGCCGACGCCGCCTTTGAGGTTCAGGTCGGCCTTCATGAGCTGCTTGGTCATGGTTGTGGCAAAATTTTGCAAGAGACCGAGCCCGGCAAGTTCAACTTTGACCACAAGAACCCTCCTATCTCGCCCATCACGCAGAAGCCGATCACTTCCTACTACAAGCCTGGCGAGACTTGGGGCTCAGTATTTGGTGGCATGGGTCCCAGTTATGAGGAGTGCAGAGCTGAGTGTGTTGCTATGGCCCTGTGCCCTGACTACGGCATTCTTCAGATCTTCGGCTTCGGAAATGGCCAAGAGGTATGTAAAGTAATCACATCAAAATGAGTTTTCGACTAATTCAAGACACAGGACCTCCATGGTGAAGCTGGAAACGTCCTCTATGCAGCTTACCTATCCATGGCTCGCGCTGGTGTAGCTGCTCTACAGTTCTACAACGTGGAGGCGAAGAAGTGGGGACAAGCACACATGCAAGCCCGTCACGCCATCCTCAAGGTCTTCCTGTCCGAGCCAGAGTTCTGCAAGCTCGAGTACACCAAGGATGATCTCAGTGACCTCACCATCAAACTCGACAGAACCAAGATTGCTACCCACGGTCGCCCTGCAGTCGAGAAGTTCTTGCAGAAGCTTCAAGTCTACAAGGCCACCGCAGATCTCAAGGCTGGCAAGGAGCTGTACGAGGGTATCACTAGCGTGGACGAGTGGTTTGCTACTAAAGTCAGACCTGCTGTTCTGGCAGCAGCTCCTCCTCGCAAGGTCTTTGTGCAGGCAAACACCTTCATAGAGGGCGACAAGGTTGTTCTCAAGGAGTATCCTGCTACTCCTGAGGGCCTCATTCAGAGTTATGCCGACCGCGATTACATCTGATCGACTGAAGGTGAGACGGGACATCTTTTAACAATAGCATAGCGTTGATCAAATCAAACAAACCCTTTTTGCTTCCTGGTTGCTACCTCCACATGTGCTCAAGTGTGTAATGTCCAACGTATTTCGAGTATATAGCGACGAGCAATTCTACGCTATGAAAAGGGACAATTGCTTCTAAAAATAGAGGCATGGCCAAAGAGAGCTGATGGTTTGTGTCATCCCGCAGCGAGCACTGTCCTATCTCCTGGTGGCATCTTGCATCTTTATAGCTACATGCATTACATACTTTTGCATTCGAGGAGCTCGTGTCCTAAATGCTCGCTATAAGTGACATTATGCATTGAAAGCTACTATCGATTCACATGTCTGTGGTATATGGGGTAGGAAGGCAAAATTACAGTAGGACAAGAAGCAAAAAAGAATTGCAGCAAGCAGGATTCGAACCTACAATCTCCTCAACCACTGGCGCTCAAAGAAACGATGCGAGAAGCACGTGGAGTCCTTGAGTCTCTTGTGTTTGCAAGAAGAAGACAATGCTGAGGCGTCTTGACCACTAGACCACCGCTGCCGGTTGTTGAACATAAATGATTTGATTGGATATGGAAGCTTAGATGTTGAGGGTGACTGAGCAACGAGGCGTTGAGAAGGGACAGATCAAGGTAGGTGCTGGTTGGACGTGACTTCCTCGACTGACAAGTTGGACATCTCTGCGTCATCGAACTTGCTACTCTTCTACCTAAAAGCCATCATCTTTTTCATTAGCATCAGACCAATGGTTTAGCCAGCTATCGTTACATCAGGTCTCATAATCTCTCGGATCTGTTCTTCGTCTTTTTCTGCTTGTGCAAGACCTTTTCCAGCCAAGAATGCAGGACCCATGACTGAAGACTTGAAGCCACTAGGAAAGTATTTGTCACCTTCGTCGCCAGGAATCGGTCTTCCCGCCAACCAGTCTATCCAGGATTGAAGACACCAGCGGTTTGAGAATGAAGGCTCGACGTACCTAGCGGATAAGAATTAGTCCTGAGTACCAACGAGGATGTGCGCAAAGGGCAGCAAAGACTCACCAAGGCTCTGTATCCCAGATCAATTTGTAAACTTTATCGTTTGCATTGATGTGGTCAGCGACGATCTGTTTGCGCCAGGCATTTGGTCTCGGTAGAGTGAAGTGTCGTAGGACTAGCTTGCGAGCAGCCAGTCCGTTGTCGACCAGCCATTGCAACATCGCTGGCGGATCCGGATACCTGGTATCAAGCATGTCAGTCTCTCACCTCGAGAAGAACGTTAGAATGGCAGACTCACATCATAGCTCTTCTCAAACGCTTATCCATCAACGCACTGACGACTCTCCGACCAGCATCCTTGAAAGCAGCCGGAACGGGATACAACAACAACTCGGTTGTATGATCGGCAGTCTCCTTGTTACTCTCCGCAGGCACCATATGCTTCTCCTCATACGCATCACTCCACACCTCTAGTTCACGCATGAACTCACATCCATCCTTCCAGCCTGACTTTGCTCCTGACAGAACCGAGAAATCAATCTTCATGCCTTGCCCGACTTTAAGCCAAAACAAGCCCATAGCCGCGATTTCCATATCGGTCAATTTCCGCCATTCATGCCTCTCGATCCAGCGAATAGGTTCCAGCAGAAACAAACTCAACGTATACAGCAAATCGTCATTCGAGATTTTGGCTCCGTACAGACTATGCAAGAAATTCGTCCTAGCGAGTGCTTCCACCGATCTTTGACTCGCTGGCGGGTTGACAATGATTTCGAGCATGAGGATAGAAGTATCTGTCATTCTCTTCGAGGCATGCTGTTTGGTAGACAGTTGTTTAGTTTGCATGAGCAAGGAGCTGATTGAAGGTATCCCATAGGTGCGAAAGAGTGCAAACTCAAGAGCTTTTTGGGCGAGGAATGGAAACTCGAGTTGAAAGACGTAGAGTTGGATCTCTTGAGCTTCGGCGAGAGTGATGCTAGAAAGTGATTTAGGGTTGTATTGCTGTTGCTTTTGGTGCTTGCGATAGTTGCGGAGATAAGCTACTGTGAGGAGGTAACAGCCTGCCGCCGTCGCTAGAACATCTGCTCGTAACAAAAATGACATTGCTGCATGTGGTTGTTGAAGTGAATCATGGAGTTGGCAGGCTCATGAGTGTTATACTTCTCGAAGGATTGGGTGTCTCGAAACGTCTGACACGACCCCTCGGCCAGGCTGCATGACTGACTCGACTGGGGCTGGCTGGACTACGCCAAGGAAAACGGTATACGCAACCTATAGCAAACCTAATCAATGCTCTGTACGCAACGACTGTGCAGCTTGATACGAAGGTGTAGATGGTCAAAGGCAATGTTGATTGTTCGTAGGCCTCACGAATAGATTCGTTCGCAAAACAGCGACTTGATTTGCTCGACGTGTGTCAAATATTGTACATGTACATGATTATCTAGGTACCTCAGCACGTCGGTACAAGAAACATATTCAAAGAAGAATCAGCGTACAGACATGATCGGATCAGCTGTTATATCTGTCATCATCGGAACCACCAATTCACAGAGCCAATCATACCCTGTCCGACACCTTTGATACTATGCCACCATCCTTTCGGAATGAAAAAACCATCACCTGGACCAACTTCACACTGCAGTCCTTTCGATGCCCAAAAGGCATCTGAAGAAGGATGCCAGACAGCTTGTTCAAGGGCTGTACGCTCAGCGCCTTCCATCATCTCGGCACCTCTCATAGTAGCGTTCGCAGCTCCCCCGATACTTGTCTGGACGTGATGGAAGATGGCATTGCCCAAGTCAGGTTTGAAGAGACGGACTTGCTTCTTACCAGCCAACTGAACGAACAGATTCGGATTGGGATCACGGTGCAAAGGCGTATAGGTTGGTGCTCGGCCTAGCCAGATGCTTGTGTCGTAGACATCGCCTTTGCCAGCTTTTAGCACGAGTTTTGGTGTAGGCAGATCTTCTAGTAGGGAAGATGGCAAATCGGACAAAGAAGCCTGGGCTAGATAGATGCTAGCTTTCGTTTCGAGCTCACAAGCACTGCTAAAAGTCAGCAAATGACAGTCTTGCCAGAGCAGACCATTGTCAAACATACTCAAGAAAGAATTGAAGAGGTTGATGTATCTGGGCAAATTTACCATCTTCATTGGTAATCTCCAGAGGAACAACAGTTATACCCCATTTCTTCAGATAGACAGTATTGAGATGGTAATGTCCAGCCCGGTCTGAAGACTCAAGGAACCATTTCCGTATGGCAGGAATTGAAGAAAATGAATCTCGAGGTAAGAGTACTGGCACGGCAGGAACGAAGGCGTGGTCTTGAAAGGTCGTCAATGAGGCATCGGGTAAAATTGGTACCGCATGAAAAGACGATGACGAAGTCGTGTAGAATTTACTACGTTGCAGAAGTCGTGATGGCAGCGAGGCAGACTTTGCTAGCATGACCAATGCTCATGTCCCAAAAAATAATCGAGATGATTCGGTATGGTTGACAACTGTGATGGCCGAGGTGCGGGAAGCTCCGCCAAATATTTGCGACATGCGACAATCACTTGTGCTTAACTCCTTCTTTGTCTCTCCCTCGATTTCAGTTGTAAACTAAGAATCGCGTATTCAGAAAAAGCAAAGATGGTCTACTACTTCACAAGTAACGTAACGTCGCCGTCGGCGTACATCTACATGGGCAAGGACAAGGTCGAAAGTCAGCAACCATTCGTCGCATTCAACATACGAGGAAGTCGCTGACTGGGCTAGAGACGAGGACTTGATTGCTTATGGCTTCGAGGAAGATGTCTGGGTATGACTGACAGGCTTGCGCTCAGGCTCGACAACCACCATCTGACCACTTCTCGCCACAGTTTCACGTCGACAACCTCTCAAGTGCCCACGTTTATCTGCGTCTTCCCGAAGGAGAGTCATGGGAAGACATCCCCAAGCCGCTCTTGGAAGACTGCGCACAGTTGACCAAAGCAAACTCGATCGAGGGTGAGGACGAATGCTCGAAAGCTACAAGAGATTGGGACTGAGGCGGACAATGCAGGCAACAAGAAGGACAACATCACAGTCATCTACACCCCATGGTCAAACTTGAAAAAGGACGGCAGCATGGCCACCGGTCAGGTCGGCTTCAAGGACCAAAAGAAGGTCAAGCGCGTCTATGTCGCAAAGCGAGAGAACCCCATCGTCAACCGTCTGAACAAAACCAAGGTTGAGAAGTTCCCAGATTTCAGACAAGAGAAGGAAGACAGAGCCAAAGAACTGAGAAAGAAGGATCGTTCTGTCATCGCAGCAAGGGTCCGTATACCGACATCCCAGGGCGTGAGAGACACACTGGCTTACACAACTATCAACAGGCAAAGGAAGAGGCCCGCATTGCAAAAGAGAGGAAAGAGTTGGCATACCAGAGGGAACACGCCTACGACGACTGGAACTCGGAGGAGCAAGTCATGGCTTCGAGCAACCAGAACCGTGATTCGGACTGGGAGGACGATTTCATGTGAGAAAAGCGATACCTACAAGATCCATTCTAGGCAAAATACAAAAGCAGTAAGTCAATCGTGTGATGGCTGTGCGACCCATATAATCCCTGCTTGTGAACACTGTCAGTACAAAAAGTAGAGTCACTCATCGTAGCCCTTTTCACAATGTATTCACTTGATAGTAATAACAATTCGTTCAATTTTATCAATAAGCGCTTTCTTGATGCAGATATCTGTATTGATCAATTCGTGCGGCGCTCTGCGATATTCGTGGCTATCTACTGCCTTGAGCAAATCTGAACTGAAGTCACTCGTCAGAAACCTCTATTGCAGATGAACTTGTGGAAGGAACTGGGAAGTGAATCGTGCTTGGATTTGGTCAAAAGTCTTGTCAGCATCAAAGTTTAAAGACAGAAATGTCGACCATACCAAGTTATCATCTTGTGTCGCTCTTTCCATAGCTGTTCTAGATACTTTTCAAGACAACATCATCTCCCATATCTATCGAGTCATTTTGTCGGAATATCACGCAAAATATCAGGGAGTTTTGTACAGAATTCGTCAAAAGTGCCTACAACGTCCACCCACGACTGCCTTCACCAACCAACAACGCGGAAATGTTTCGCGTGATTTCGAAGACCATCCGTCAGATCGGATCGATGAATTGGCACGGGGTCGAGGCACAGTGCTATTTCAGCACTTCTATCGCTCGAGCTAGCAGGCCAATGGATGCGCTAGAACGTGAACAATACAACGCAGCGAAAAGAGAGAGGTATAGAACAGACCCCGAATACCGCGCCAGAATCAGGCTCCAGTGCAACAGAGCAAAGCGAACCTATATGGCAAGAGCCAGCCAAGAGCATCGCAATCTAGTCAACTTACTGGACTGTTTCAGGAAAATGGTAGCAAGACACTTGAACAGTGGCAAGTCTTTGGTCTGGAAATCGCATGTGGTGGAATACACGCGCGACACCAAAGTTCATCGTTGTGTGAGCTGTGGACTTGCAAGACTTCCTGGCTCACGACTTTGGTGGCGTCGCATTGAAGATGGTGCATACGAATGTTTCCCTTGTTTCACCCAAGACATGTCAAAAGCTGCTCCGATAGGCTATGAAGACTGGATGTCTTCCAGACTCTCGAAGTATGCACTGGATCAAAGTGTCACTTCGAAGGAGTCGTCTACAGAACCGGATCTAGGCCCAGATCCGAGATCCTGACCGATTCAGCCATGATACCTGTTTACACTGGCCGAGGGAATGATACGCAACGTCCACAATGATATCAAGTTTGTTCACATAAGCGCGAGAAAAGACACATCACTCCAGTGACCGCAGATTATGTATGTTCGATGTATATGTCGAGTCTCACGAGGAAGTCATGAGATGACAGAGCAGATGATACAGAACTTCTTTGTGTACCGTGCCAGCTGGTACGAAAAGAAAGACTACATCCAATAGCGGTCACAGAGCCGCGCAATTGACAACACTAAGCATCCTCTATTCCTCTAAGTCCCTGGATATACATGAACCTCCCAATTAGGCGTCTGCTCTCTTTGCCTTCTGTCAACATCAGGTTCTCTCCCACTCTCTCCGTCAACAACACTAGCAGTCGCGAGATCGAAAGGCCCACTGCGTACACTCACACTAGAAATTTCACTTCTCGTAGGCGACAAGCTCTCGAACCTAGTGCTGCAATCGCTATTGGTTCTGGTCAATGGACTCACGGCGCCATGCCGAGGATGCGTGGGCGTGGACTGCATTGGCATGCGTGTCCGAAGTGGCGGTGGAGCAAGGAAATCTCTGCGAGCAACACCATTGCCTGGCTTTAGACAATTTGGCAGCAGTGAGTTGGAGTCCACAGATGTGGAAGAAACGAATGGATCATCAGGGATTTGGTGACGGATGATGGTGTTGTTCGACATGGCTGATTGGGAAGAGATTGGTCGACTGGCTGAGATACCTGCAAGAATGGCTTCAGAGGGCATGGTGAGTTTGTTCGTGTTCTTGTCTGGGATGTGGAGGGGTGACGGATGTGCTGATGGGTGTGCCGAGGGCTGTAGATGGGATTCATCGCTCGCGTGCCTTGGTACCACGTCTTGACTCGAGAAGGACCGCTTGATAGATAGCAGAGCTGCGGTCAGCGCGGAGCGCTGTCTCTGGAGGAAGCCGTGTGGATTGTTCGGGCCTGTATCTGGAGAGATAGATGTCGAGGACGTTCGAAGGACGACAGGAGGCGTGGGCGTGGGATCTGGGTTCATAAGACGCAGGGGTGAGCCGCCGTCGCGCAGATGAGGATCTTCGTGAGCGAAAGGCCGGTCCCAGTGGTCGAGATTCATATGAATGAGGTTGTGATCGATGACAGGCAGTCGATTGGGATGAGATCGTTGATGGGTCAGGATGGCACTCCTATCTGAATGTCGTGTCGCTCCTGCCGCCGCAATGGCTGACGGTAGTGCCTGAGAGGATGATGACATCCGGGGCTCTGCAGCAGCTCCATCTTTGTCTTGGTACGGCAGTCGTCGATTTCTCCTTCGAAAGAAGAATAAAAAGAACAGTCCTACCAACGCGATTCCTGCAAGACTACCAGACATACCTCCAGCTATAACCGCCGAATGTTCCGAACTCCCATTTGGGCTTATCAAGATAGAGCCATGTCCTTCTCCGCTTTTCCCAGCAACAGGTCCTGCTGATGAGCTTGCAGCAGATGTTGAGGTTGTAGATGTGGTGTCTTGAAAAGCAGAAGTCGATACTTGCTGTGGTGTACTCGAATTTGCTGGGACAGTACGTGTACTTGTGATGTAGACAGTTGTCTTCACGGTCGTTGTTAAATGCGTGGTCACCCTTGCTGTAGTTGTGGTTGAGAAAGTAGTTGGCTGATATGTGAACAATGGCGACGAGGAGGGTAATGTCGATGTGGTGTGCAGGAAAGTCTCGCTTGTAGCATCTCCCATAGAAAGGTGACTTTTTCTTTCGGATTCTTGAGATTGACTAGAGTACGAATTTGAGTATATAAAAGTGGTATATTGCGTTCGCGTGATGATTATGGTTGTATATTGTTGTCCGGTCTCACCCCTGCCAGACGTGACAAGCTTTGTAGTAACAAGTCAGCTATACTGTCAACTCTTGCGATCGCATAGCGTACCGCGGTCGGCGATGAGCCTGTTGCTCCTTGTGAGTATGACGAGTTCTGCCACCAAGGTTGAGCCGAGGAAGAGATCAGAGCACGCCTTCGCCTCATAGCTGAGAATTTCCAGATACTCTCCAAGGCAAGCATGTCATGTTCACCTGAGCAACAGAGGAAAGAGTCAAAAACATAGGAGGTCAACGTGGGCAGGGCGGACATGAATGCATATCTGTCTCACGCGCCCTGCCGGCGGCTAGTCGATACTGGTTGGGCGCAGGGTTCGCATTGTAACATTGATTTTTGAAACATCGACAGGGCTTAAAGAACTCGGAATCGGCGTATATTGGGACCAAACGTATTTACCTTAGAAGTCGACTTGAAGTCCGTCTGCAGAGCTGCAGGGAATTGTGACAAGCGCTGAGGTCAAGATGATTTGGCGCCGAGATGGCGGCAAGGCAGTCGCAAGCCACCGAGAAGCAGGACTTCCTCCAGTCGGACTGCAACTTCGCTCGCTTCGAAAGATGATGCGATTGATGCAGATTGATTTTGGAAAATTGCGCTCTGATCTGTGAACAACATGAGTTGTTGGAATATGACGCGATGAAATGTTTGGTGTGCTTAGAGGCAAGTAATCTCAATATCGTCAGTTGTGATCTAATCAAGAACAGGTATAATAGAAGAGCAGTTTCATCATCATTGCCACCCAAGACCATTTGCAATCCCCTCGTTGTCCCAGAATCAAAGACCAAAAACTCCCAAGGAAATGAGCAGTGAAGCTAGAAAATACGAAAAAGTGCTGGCACGTCAACATCAATCAGCGACGACCATAAACAGGATCTTCGTTTCTGATTCTTCTGAAGTCTTTTTCATATCCGCCACGGCGGTCAGTACGTGCCGGAGGTGACTCTCGAGGCGATGATCTTAGAGTACCAGAGCCCGAACGACGAGCAGCTGAGGAAGCACTGTTCCTGTTTGGTTCGGGGGCGAGCACCTTGGTGTTTCTGTTCCAAGGCTTGTTCTCATCGGTACTGCCGATGCTCTCGCGACCGCCGACTGCACCAGGGTTATGGCCGAACAGACTCATGATGTCCTTCATGGTGAGCTTGGCCACGGCCTTACCACCTTCGATGGCTGCCTTTGCCAGCTCGCGTTTCTTTTCTTGTAGCTCGATAATGCGCTCCTCGACCGTGTTGCCAACGGTAAGCTTGTATACGTGTACGTCGACAGTCTGGTTAAGGCGATGGACACGATCAATTGCTTGTTCCTCGACGAACGGATTCCAGAAGGGCTCGATCAGAACCACGCGCGAAGCAGCTGTCAGGTTCAAACCCAGGGAGCCACATTTGAGCGAACATAGCAGTACGCGAGTCTTGGGGTCATTGCGGAGTGAGTTGAGAGAAGCTTCGCGAGCATCATTGCGCATACCACCATCATAACGGACATAGCGAATTGCGGACTTTTGCAAATGCGGTTCGATCAGATCCAGCATACTGGTGAATTGGGAGAAGACGATCGTCTTGTGCTCAGGAGCCTCAGCGTGTAAGATTCGCAGCAAGCGACGAATCTTTGTCGATGCGGCCTCGACGCCTGTAGGGCCAGAATATGAGATGTCTCCCTCTTCCTCGTCGGATTCGTCCTCGGATCCAGTGTCTTCGTCCTCATCTCCAGATAGGGAGTCGATCGAACCCAAAGTCTCGCCACCTCCTTCTGCATCTTCGTCATCAGTTCCGCCAGCTCTGCCTAGATGAAGGGTGTTTTGCTGAGACTCGTCAACGAGCCATTCACCCTCACCCTCGTCATCTTCGTCATCACTATCAACGATGATCTTGCGGTTTCTTCTGATAGGCGCAGAAGGAGCAGGCTTGCGCTCAGGCTTCGGCTTGAGCTTCTTCTCTTTCTTCACCTTTCGTCCAAGCTTCTTTGGTGTAGCCTTGGCGATGCCCTCACACTCATTGCAGCGAACAGCACCAGCTTTCACTTCGGCTGGCAGAAGTCTGATGCTGCAGATATCACAATCCTTGACTTGAACGCCCATACCACCGAACATATCAGCAAGGGCGTCGATCTCATTGTCCTGACTACTGGCAGCGGAGGTCTTGCGCGGTGTTTGGCTTGGGTTGGGCTGTCCTGTAGATAACGCGTCCTTGTCTTTGCCCATCGATCCAGAAACAAGCTTTGGATGGTTGCAGGCTTGACGAAGTCTCAGAAGCAAGACCAGAGCTCCGATATAGTCAGTCTTTTCACCACCCATCATGTCGTCGAGACGCTTTTGTGCCCTCTCCTGGAGCTGGTCGTAGAAATCGCGCTCCTTGGGATCAAGTTCGCAAACAATAGTCTCGACCCGACGTTCAACGATCTTCAATCCAGTCCCCTTCTTTTCACCATTCTTTGACTTGCCGCCAAAACTGAGGGCACCATCTTCCTTGAGGATATCTTTGGTTCGACGTTTCATGAAACCCTTGAGGAAGTATTGGATGCGTTTAATGGCATAGTTACCCTTGCCGTTCTTCATTGGGATTGTGATCTGCTCTTTCCAGGTAGCGAGATTGTTGTATGGCTTGATCTGCAAGAAACAGATCAAACTTTGTAGCTCGTCGAGGTTATTTTGCATTGGTGTACCAGTTAAGCACCATCTGTACCAACTTCGTAGACCATAGGTAGCTTGTGTTGACTTTGCATTGCGGTTCTTGATCGAATGTGCCTCATCCAGGATGACACGGTACCAATGAACACCATAGCAGCCAACCTTTGCACCGTCCGGATGATCAGAAGAACCAGCAAATTCGGATGCGAGAATCTGGTAGGTCGTGACGACAACATCGTACTTTTTGAGTTCTGCAGCGAATTTTGTTCTTGAAGGACCGTGATGGACCAATACGCGCAATGCGTGGCTTTTCTCGACCTTGGTCTTGATCTCACTCTCCCACTGGCGGATAAGAGCCAAAGGAGCCACGACAAGCGTACCTTTGCCGACTTCCTTTCCAGGCATCTTGCGTTTCGGATTCTCAGGCGGCGGCTTAGCATCGAGCTCCGGACGAGGATTGAGAAGAATCAAGCTGACGGACTGAACAGTCTTTCCTAATCCCATGTCATCGGCGAGGATGCCACCTTTAGGCAGAACGCCGTTCTTCTTGCGCTCTCCGATCTCCTTGTCAATCATCCAGGAGACACCCTCGACTTGATGAGGAAGAAGCTTGACAGTCAGACCCTCGACTGTGCCATCTTCCTCGTCCTCATCTTCTTCGTCCTTGTTGTCAGGTTCCTCCTCTTTTGGTTCATCCTTCACAGCATCCATGTCAAGCTTTCTAAGCTTTTCTTCGAGCGAAAGAATTTTCTTCTCCTCCTTGATTTTTTGCTGTTGCTTTTTTGCGGCTCTCTTGCGCAGGCGCATCTTAGGCTTATCGCCATCATCGTCAAATGCGCCTTCAAGAAGGGCCTTGATGTTATGGCTTGTCTGGCTGGGGTCGACGTAAGCGTATGGATCGGTGGAGCCGAAACCATCTTCTCTTAGAGCAGCGTCAGGGTCGAAGCCATCGTCATCATCGTCAGCGTTGGTAAGGTCAATCGTTTTTGGTCTTGGCGCCGGAGCAGGGGCAGCAACAGGAGGTCTGTAGTTGTTGCTAGGACCGATTGAAGAGGAAAAGAGAGGTCTTGGGGCAGGTGGAATGTCCCTCAGCTTTGGATTCGAGGGCATGCGGAGCACACCCGAGTTCGCGGCATTACCGTACAGAGGGTTACCATGCTGTGCGGGACGAGACTGCTGTGGAGGGTGAGGTGGTTGGCCAGGCAAGCGGAAGCCAGAGCTCTTAGGCTGAGTTCCGTTGGTGGGGCCTGAGGTCTGACGGAATTGTGGCTGGGCGATAGGACGATGCTGCTCGGGTCTACGGTGAGAGGTGTTGAAGAGGTTGGCATAGGGATCCCTCAGCGGGTTACGCAAAGGACTGGCTCTGCCGAACTCTGGTTGTGTGGCAAGCTTGGTGGCAGCTGTGATAGGAGGTGGGTGAACTGGTGCCTGAGAAGGTTGAACCTGATGTGTTGAAGCGGTTGGTTCAGGGCGAGGCTGTGAAGACTGAGCAGGATGAGCAGAGTGCTCGGTTGATGGACGACGTTCGCGCGCCATGTTGGTGTTTGTTGTTGTTGTTGTTGTCGAGTGAAAATTGGAGATGTCGAGTTCTAAGCTGCCATGGGTGCTTTCGAAGAGAGAGCTTGTGTCGCCGATGATGCTGTGGTCGTCAAGAATCTCGTGAGGGGTATGCTTGGACGACAGGGTATTGACGGGTCGGAAAGGTGTCTTTTTCTTGACTCGACTCTGACTTGACGAGTCCATGTACTTACGAGCTCAGAAACAGCAAACACTGACAGTAAACAAAGCACGGCGATAACATGCGCAACAGGGTCTTGCAGAAAATGTCTGTGCTCCCGTCACGGTCGCGCGAAGACACCACAGCAGCGTGTTAATGGCCTTGGCATTCCTTTGCCAGAGAGAGAGATCTGATCAGATTAGATGCGGGGAGCGGTCGCCGACCAACTCGAGTAATGCATGAATGTGTAGAGTTCCTCCGCGATCGGCTTTGTGGATGGGTAAGCGGATGGCGTGCTTGTACACCAAAGGCCGGCAGAGAGTTGACGGCAACGATTGTTCGCGACATCGACTTTTTTCCGTGTCGTTCGCCTTCTGGAGCCGTAAACTCTCCCTTTTCCTTTCCACTCGCTGTTTGTTCTTTTGGAGTCGCTCTGTGCAATCAGCCAGGGCTTTTGATTGTATTTCTTGCAGCGGCCTTGTTGTTGTAGCGCATCATCTTTTTGAGCCGCATTCTTAGCCCCTCCACAAATTACGAAACATGTCGGCTCCTGAGCAACAATCCTCCAGCCTGCCTTTTGGCCAGAACATTTCCCTAGGAGATGTCAGCGGTCCCACCTACCTGACTGCTCAGACTTTGGTTCAGCAGGTCGCATACTCGCTCTCAGACAAGATCTTCTCCTACTCCCCCGAGACCTTCGACCTTGATGTTGCCGCAAAGAGCTGGGAAAGCGCTGGTGAACAAAATGCCCACGGTTACAAGACTGGACTCGCCTCAATGGAGACTCGCTCCGGCGCTGGCTCAATTGCTCTCGGATACATGTTCTCCAAGGACTTTGACCTGAAGAAGCGTCACATTCCCCAGTCCATCGTCGCCTCGTCCGGCAGTCTTGCCCACTTGCGCCCTGCTCTCGACCAATTGGCTCTCCTTTACAATGTCGCCAACCCTACCGTCGCACACGTCGCTGCTGTCGACTATGCTGCCAACTCTTCCACCGGTCTCGTTACCGACTATTTCTCGGCCCTCCGTCTCGCCGAGGAGCTTGGTCTGGGTCTGGTTGCATCCGCCTCTACTTACGAGATGCAGCACATGTCCCTCTTCGCAACCTTGATGGCCTCGATCGTTCCCTCCATTCACGTTTACGACGGAATCACTGTTGGCAGAGAGACTACCAGAATCATCGATGTCCTTGACAAGTCCGGCCTCAAGAAGACCTACGATGCCATTCTGGGCGATTCATCCCTCACCGAGAAGAAACACTCCGACAATGAGGGCAGAGTCAGCCGTCTCTTGAAGGCTTTCAACAACGAGTTGGGTACCGAGTACAAGTTGTTCGAGTACTCTGGCCATGCCGAGCCTGAATCAGTCCTGGTCGTTTTCGGTACCGTTGAGGCTTCTCTGGCTTCCCAGATCGCTCGCACTCTTTCCGAGAAGGGTGTCAAGATTGGCGTCATCAATGTTCGTGTTTACCGTCCTTTCGTCGAAGAAGAGTTCCTCGAGGTTCTTGCTCCCTCCGTGCAGAACGTCGCCGTCCTCGGCCAGGTCCTTGACCAGTCCGCTGTCACCGACGACACTCAGCACTCTAACCTCTACACCGATGTTCTTGCCGCCCTTACCTTCGCTACTCTGAACAAGACTCCCAACGTCTTCGATATCAAGTATGCCAGAGAGCAGGTCTGGACCCCTACCTCGGTAGCTGGTCTCTTGCAGCAAATTGGTCAGAAGATCGACCACGCTCCCACGGAAGAAGAGCGTTTCGAGCTCCCCACTGGCGATGTCCAGCAGTACACATTCTGGGATATTGACAGCTCCAACGCTGTTTCCGCTCCTATTATGGTTGGTCAACTTCTGTCCGGCGACTCTAAGCTCAATGTTAGCGTCCGCAGTGGTCACGACAACCTCGTCGCTGGTGGTGCCGTTCGTACTGACATCAGAACCTCGACCAAGTCCATCGAGGCCGCCTACTCTGTCAGCTCTGCCGATGTCGCCATTGTCAACGACGCAAGCCTTCTGAAGAGCTTCGATGTCCTCAAGTCTGTCAAGGACGAGGGTGTCGTTGTCGTCAAGCTTGCTGGAGTCAAGGACGATGAAATTGAGAAGCACATCTCTTCCGAGGTTCGCAAGGCTTTGGCCTCCAAGAAGATTCAGCTCTTCGCTCTTGATACCGCTGCCTCCGCCAAGGTCCAGGAGCAGCCTGAGCTCGAAAGCTACCTTGTCCAGCTTGCCTTCCTTAAGCTCGCCCGTAGCGATCTTTACGAGACTGGTGTCAAGAAGCTCGCCGGCGGTAATGATGCTCTTGAGGCTCTTTCCAAGGAGATTGATGAAGTTGTTCGCAAGGTCGAGGTTCCTGAGTCCTGGCTCACTGTTGAGCCTGAGGCCAACCAGCCCCCGCTCATGCCTGAGGACTTGAACATCAACAGTTTCATCAAGTTTGACAAGGAAGAGCCCGAGGAGGCTTACCTGCTTAGAGACTGGCAGAAGGTCGCCAAGGGTCTTGCCTTCAAGGAGGCATACGGTACTCAGAACGCTCTGCGTCCTGACCTCAGTGTGAAGACTGCTGTAGTTACAGTCAAGGAGCGTCGCCGTCTTACTCCTAGCACCTACGACCGTAACATCTTCCACATCGAGTTCGATCTTGGTGAGACTGGTCTTACCTACGCCATTGGTGAGGCTCTTGGTATCCACGCCGAGAACGACAAGACCGAGGTCGAGGAGTTCATCAAGTGGTACGGACTCAACCCTGATGAGGTTGTTGAGGTTCCTTCTCGCGAGGATCCTCAAATTCTGGAGAACCGCACCGTCTACCAGGCTCTTCTTCAAAACGTCGACATCTTCGGTCGTCCTCCCAAGCGCTTCTACGAAGCTCTTTCCGAGTACGCTTCGGATGAGGCTGAGAAGACTCAGCTTCTCTTGCTTGGTACTGGTGGTAACCAGGAAGCTCAGGTCGACTTCAAGCGCCGTGCTGAGGTCGATACTGTCACTTACGCTGATCTCCTACTTGAATTCCCCTCTGCCCACCCCTCTTTCCATGACATCGCTCGTATCGTGGCTCCCATGAAGCGCCGTGAATACTCTATCGCCTCCTCCCAGAGAGTCACTTCCAACACTGTCACCCTCTGCATCGTCACTGTCAACTGGGTTGACCCCAAGGGACGCGACCGCTTCGGTCAAGCCACTCGTTACCTTAACGGTCTCGAGGTTGGCTCGCCTGTCACCGTCTCTGTCAAGCCTTCGGTTATGAAGCTTCCCCACAAGTCCACCGCTCCCATCATCATGGCTGGTCTTGGTACGGGTCTTGCTCCTTTCCGCGCCTTCGTTCAAGAGCGTGCCTGGCAGAAGGAGCAAGGCATGGACATTGGTGCTGTCATGCTTTACATGGGTTCCCGTCACCAGAAGGAGGAATACCTCTACGGTGAGGAGTGGGAGGCTTACAAGGATGCTGGTATCATCACCCACATGGGTTGTGCCTTCTCTCGTGACCAGCCCGAGAAGATTTACATCCAGGATCGCATGCGCCAGACCTTGAGCGAGATTCGCCAGGCCTACCTCCGCGAGGAAGGTGCCTTCTACCTCTGTGGTCCTACCTGGCCTGTGCCTGATGTCACCAACGTCCTTGAGGAGGCCATTGAGGTCGAGGCCAAGGAGACTGGCAAGAAGGTTGACGCTCGCAAGGTCATCGACCAGCTCAAGGATGAGGAGAGATACGTTCTTGAAGTCTACTAGATACAGCAAATTTGCCGTTCAGAAATGTCTTTTGGAAGTTTTTTTGTATATAGAACTGGCTTTTGTCTATATGGGTGAAGTTTCAGAATACAATCTTTTTCTTGATTCTGAATATTTACAGCATCCGTTGAAATAACATGCGCGCATCGTGACGTTCACCTCCAGGCAATCGCAAATCGCTTTCCACTTGTGCCGTCCTCCTCCAAAAAAAATCCCTGGGGCCTTGACGATCAAACAAAACATCAAGGCTCGGCGGGGATACCCGGTTGACTTGTGCAGGAAAGGGCTTGCAAGCAAGCCGCCACTTCCGCAAATCAAGAAAAGTTTGGAGAGAACCAGAAACTTGTCGCAGGCACGCAGGGCTGTGCAAGGAACACGGTCGATCGGCATCTTTTGTTGATCAAGGATTCAGGAACACGGTTGATCTTCTTTTGCACCCCAAACACAACGTGATTCTGAAACGCGTGCGGATTTTCTTCTGTTTCGACGATCCATTTTTGATCACTGCCAACGCCCATACAATTGTGTCTCTTGATTTTCAGTCTTGTATTCATTCCAATGGACACTGCGGTATCTACGTATCTCCAGCGTTTCCATGACCCTGCAAGGAGTTGTCGCAAGCAAATGACGTCGCGTTGCTTTTCTTAGGCCCCTGTCTCGTGCTCGGGAAGGCTCGTACTTTTTAGGGGCTCCACTGCACACCACCACCTGGTTTTTCTGGTGTTTTCTGCCTGCGGCCGAGCATGCTCATGCTTTTCAACAACACTGTCAACACGCTAGCACACAAGTCTTGGCTACTTTTGCTCGTGAGACCCTGATAAGAATAGAAAAAGCGGCGACCCAAGAAAGATGGCTGGTTGCTGGGGCTAAATTATGCAGGCACTCCCGAGAGGCTGACATCTCTGATCATCGCTGCGTGATAAGTATATTACTTGAAACTACTTCTCGTACTTGCCTCCTTCCCTTTTTCTCTTTTTCATATCTGCATTGTCAACCACATAAAATCAACTCAATCTTTTCACTTTACAAACAACAACTTCAACCGCAATTATGAGATTCTCCGCTATCTTCGTTCTGGCTTCTGCCACCGCCGCCATGGCCATGAACTCCACTCCTGCTCTTTTCGCTCGTCAATCAACTGGTGCCACTTGCTCGAACGGAGAGTCTGCTTGCGGTCAAGGCTGCTACGACCCCACTGCCTACCAGTGCTGCGGTTCGGGCGGTCAGGTTTGCCCTATTGGCAACTACTGCGCCAGCGCAAGCCGCTGCTGCCCCAATGGAGCCAACTGCGACGGTCAGGGTACCTCAACTGCTGAGGGTTCTTCTGCCACCGCCGTCCAGTCCGGATCTACCATTCTTGGAAGCTGTAAGTCTTTGACCTTTTCGTGATCTCCTTCCCCTAGACTCGTAGTGACGAGCGTTGCCTTGTAGCAGCAGCATCTGCAGCCGCATCCTCTGCTTCTCAGTCCTCTGTTTCGCAGTCTTCTGCTTCACAGACTTCCGCGGCGCAATCTTCCTCTGCTTCTTCTTCCCTTTCCTCAATTTCTTCTTCCGCATCATCTGCATCTTCTGTTGCTGCATCTTCTGCTTCATCGAGTCTGACATCAAGCGCCGCAGCTGCATCTTCTGCCGCAAGCAGTGCCAGCTCCAGCATGTCTTCGGCTGCTTCATCTGCTTCTTCCTCGGGATCTAAGGCCGCTTCTTCCATGAGCAGCTCTGCTTCCTCCGCTGCATCTTCCGCTTCCAAGTCTGCCTCTTCCGCATCGAAGTCCGCTTCTTCTGCTGCTTCCTCGGCTTCCAAGTCTGCTTCATCTGCTGCCTCGTCCGCTTCGGCATCGGCAACCTCTACTGGCGCTGCTGTCGCTGGTCCCGCCACCAACTTCGGACTTGCTCTTCTCGGTCTCGCTGCCCTTATCTAAGCTATCTTGTCGACTTTCTGATTGTTCATGATGTTAACGGCACATGGACTGCAGAAATCTCTTGTACTTCTTTCTACTTCTTGAGCTTACGCTAGACTAAAAGTTTGGCTGGTTGTATTCAGTGTATTTATGATACCGGGTTGGCATTGTTAGATCGGACAGGGAGTTTACATACAAATTAGATGACCACATTTCGTTTTGATATTCTTGCTATTGCTTGTACTCTGCCGTGGTCTGTTGCGACGACCACTCTCGACTATCCATGAAATCCACTCACATTATGAACATTCACGGGATAAAGTTTATCTGATCATTCAGTCGTACCTTCTATCTTCTAGGAGATAATAAAAGAAGCTGCGAGCCAAGTTCCACCTGGTCATATCCTAGGCTCATCAGTGCCGAACCCGTAACACGCCCCTCAGTTTCTGACACAGGCAACATTGTGCTTCTTGTACAAGACACTCGAATCCAAAACCTCTCCAGTCTCACTTCTCAAAAACTCGATCTGGAGGTTCTCCGTATCCTTGAACTTGAGCGTGGCATAGCTGAAATCATCACCATAGGCAAACACATTAGTCGAGTAGTTTGAGCCTACATCGCTCAATCCTTCGATGTTGCCAGCTCCACCTGCAATAATATAAGCAGGAGCTTTGGGATTGTTGAGACCAGCAGTATCAGCAGTGTTGTTGTAGACAGGGTTGAAACGTTGGCTATTGTGGACGTGGCCAAAGATTCCCAAATCGACGCCGTATTTGTAGAAGAGAGGTTCGAAGGCTGATTGGCAGGGTGTGCAGATGTTGTCGGAGCCGCCGGTCGAGTACCAGGGTCGGTGGCCTGCTACGATTACCCAGGGAGTGACGGTGCGGTCGACAGAGGCCAAGTCGGCATCGAGGAATGAAAGTTGTTGGTTGGGGGCACCGAAGGGACCGGCGCCGAGATGGGCGCTACCGTCCAGACCATCGGGTGCAGATGGGAAGTCGGTCTCTGTGTCGATCATGACAATGTGAGCCATTCCGTACTCGAACGAGTACCAGAAAGGTGGGTTGGCCAATGCCTGGGCCTTCTTTGCTGATGCTTGAGCAGTAGCATTCTTGGACGAAGAAGCAAAAGCCGTAGGCATCTGACCATTAAATCTCATCTTGAAGTCGGTAAAGTTCTTTTGACCCTCAGGACACAAACCACTAGTGTAAGGAACTTCAGTACAATCAGCTTCATGGTTTCCAGGGGATACCATGTAAGGCTTGGTTCCTGCAATTGGTGCCAGCTGCTCGTAGAAGTTCTCGAGAATGGCGGCGTAGGCGGCCTTGCCATCGAGAAGGTTCTTGGGCTTGAGGTACCAGTCGTCTGCGTATGCAAAGTCTCCGGGGTGCAGCACAAAGTCGTAGTCGTCGATTGTGCGAGCGAGCGCAGCGATGGTTGTGTGATTCAATGCAGGCTGCACGTAAGGGATGTCACGTTTGCGTGTGGTTGTGTAGCCATCTTCGCCGTAGACACCGAGCTAAGATTTCAATCATATCAATACAGATACATAGCAGCGTCGTTGTCGAGAGAAACTCACATCGATAACAACGTCTAGGTTGAAGCTAGTCTTATCTCCAGCAGCACGAGCAGTCATGAACTGATTGACAGTCGAGTTTGTGGAGTTGATCTTGTAGTAGTATGTGGTGGCAGCATCAAGTCCAGAAAGAGTGACAGAGTTGGCCCAAGTGCGAGAGGTGGCATAAGTCACAGATTGAGTTGAGCATGTTTGAGAAGTCAAGCCGTTGGCAGACTTGCCGTACTGAACGCAGGCTTCATTCAGCTGCTCATAAGTGTTCCAAGCAACGGAGATGGCTTTGTTCAAGTCAGTATAATGTCTTGGGTAATTGTGACAGAACTCCGGGGCATACCATTAGGACCCTTGAAGGCAATGCGTTGTTGCACAGGAGTCGTCAAGTCTGTTGGAAGACCAGGATAGTCTGCTGCGTAAACTAGTCCGGATAACAAAGGCAGGAATTGAACGTGGAATAGTGTAGGTGCCATATTGACAGATCTTCGTTCTCGAGTATCAAAGAGAGACAAGCACTCGAAAATGGTATGATCATCATTCCTTCGTGGCAATCGGAGTGCTTTTATACAGTACAGGGTCTTAAGAGCTTACCATTATCACCTACCTCTCTGGGATGATCGCCATCGCCTCGCAACATTCGCACAACAGATGCCTCTTGCATGAATCTAAAGCCTGTGCAAACAATCACACTTCTGATGACAGTCGTCTTGTGTGATGAGAATTTACAACGTGGGTTGATCAATCAAGCTTTCAATAAGCTTGGGTTTTCGTTAAGCGAAGCACGCATTACGCTTGGCCACGATGATTGGTCGACATGGAAAGTCGGAACACAGGGCAACTGATCATTCAAGAAGGTCGTCTTTGTACGCGTCGCAAGCTGGCAGACGACTGGATAGTCGGCATCTTGTGACTTGCAGGTGTGGCCTCGGTACAAGACAGCCCTAATGGTTCATCTTGTGTGCCTGTTGATCATCTTGAACACCCTAGTCCTGGATCATGCGCTTATTCTGGATGCTCTCACAGCGCTTCAGTTGGTCAAATTATACGACTATGAATAATATGTACTCCCGAGAGAGGCTCGGTACGACTTCAAGCCCTCGGTATTATACCATCCAGACAAAGATTGCTTTTGAAGAAACCAGCTCTCATGCCTGGTCCCATCTAGCGGTGTGGACGAGATGTGAGGCTTGGAAGCAAAGTTGGATGGTGGAGCACATGAATTGATGCGCCTTCCTACATAACTCATGTCTCGATAGCTTTTCAAGCATCAACGAGCCCTCTGTTTGTGGCGAGCCATATAGTTTCGAGATCCGCCAATATTATCTCATCCAATGTGGCACGAGGAAGGCTCATGTCCATCATCCTGCGATAGTAGAAAAGTTTGTTTCTTTCAAGGTTGTCGCATCGTGCTGCTTGGACGACGATATCTTCCAACTGCTGGGCAATTTGGTTAACGGTATCAACAGACAGAAGACTCACAGAACAAAGAAGTTTCCAACTGCTTAGAGCTTTGTGCAGCTCTCGTTGCAGTAACAAGTTTGTGACTGATCTCCCTGAACCCACTCTGTCTGAAGTGAGGTCATCAAGGCCTTTTATGGTCCCACCATCCGGATCAGAAAGGCTGATCAGAGGGGAAGTGTTCTTCTGAGGTATGATAGTGACGCCGATCTTCCTATAACCGTATCAGATATGTATTTGACCGCACAGAGGCACGACTTCAACCATACTGGACTTGCAGAAGTTAGACCAGGAGCGAAGGTAACCTGGAAGACGTGCCCGCACTTTTAGTTCAGTAGTAATAAGAGGTTGGAATGCGAGTCGGTCTGAGTTGTCAAGGCCGTAGTGGTCCAACAGATGTCGACCGCTGAGAGCGGACATTGTCAGTTGGAACTACTCATAAGCACAGGCTGGACTTCACGACGAAGTTGCTTGCATACAGCCATTAGTGGATCTAGAGGCCTGTAGATTTGGTCAAAGACATGGCTGAGGCTGAGAATCCGGACTCTGTTGAAGTGTGCCCTTGGAAGAATCCTCCCTGTACTGGACCAGAGGCGATAAGAGTGATCAAGAAAAGAAAGGAAAGCACAATGGTGCTACGACAAATATAAGGTCATACTCCAAGCTTGAGTCATTGCTTGTGAGACAAATCAGCTGGCGACGCGTGCTTTTGCGGGAGTATCGCACAGGACGAAAGTTAGAAAGAGACATAATCTGGATTTCGATAAGGTATGCATGTTGAATGCACGACGAGACAGGCAGTGTTGTGCAGTCGTCTGATGAAGAGGAAGGAGCTCATGGCACAGCCAATGAAAAGACACTTCTATCTGCTGATGTCTTCAGCTCTCACCGCCCAAACGTCATGCGGCAATAAACATTCGTCCTTATCCGGACAATCAACACCAACACATTGCAACACAAAGGGCAGCTATATAGCATAGCTTGCCACCTCTTAATCATCAGCAGCATATCAAGATGGGCAAGCCACGAGTAGGTGCAATGCAGAGTAAAGCGTCAACGCTTGGGTGGCTAACTGGCCGCAGATGATCATCGTGATTCGCCATGCGCAGAGCGAAGGGAACAAGAACCGCGATATTCACCAGATGATTCCCGATCATCGTGTCAAATTGACCGAAGAGGGCTGGAAACAGGTCAGACCTTTACTACCCGTGGTAACAGAGAATCAAGGACTCACAAAGCGGGCAGGCAGAGGAAGCAGGCCGACGACTACGAGGAATGCTCAAACCAGACGACACGATCCAATTCTTTACCTCTCCCTATCGCCGTACCCGCGAGACCACCGAGGGTATCCTTTCATCTTTGACCTCCGAGACCGAAGAAGAAGGCCCCTCTCCATTTCCCCGCCACACCATCAAGGTCTTTGAAGAGCCGCGCCTGAGAGAACAAGACTTTGGAAACTTCCAGCCATGCAGCTCAGAGATGGAACGCATGTGGCAAGAGCGTGCAGACTACGGACATTTCTTCTACCGCATTCCTAACGGCGAGAGTGCTGCCGATGCATATGATCGTGTCAGTGGCTTCAACGAGAGCCTGTGGCGCAACTTCAGTGAAGACGACTTTCCCTCAGTCTGCGTCCTTGTCACCCACGGTCTGATGACTAGAGTCTTCCTGATGAAGTGGTACCACTGGTCGGTTGAGTACTTTGAGGACCTCCGAAACGTCAATCACTGCGAGTTTGTCATCATGCAGAAGAATCCCGATAGCGGCAAGTATGTCCTACAGAACCAGATGCGTACTTGGTCCGAGTACAAGAGACGTGTCATACCGCAACAGAACCAACAAGTCACTGCCTCGCAAGTCGCTTCCCCTGCTATACCCGCTCGCAAATGGGGTGGTTGTGTTGGCGGCTGCATACATCAACACTCAAAATACCCTCGCCGCATCAAGAAGCAGGACGAAGCTACTGCAGCTGTCCCCAAACAAGAACAAGAAGATCATCCTATTGCTACCCAAGAAGTCGCCGTATCCTCAACTCCGCTCAAGGCCTCTAGTTCAGCAAGCACTACTGAGCCCAACTCCCCTATATCCCTCCGCCTTCCTACTCGCCCAAGTTTCCTACACGGTCGTGACGGTGGAGGCTCACTCTCCGGCATGGCTACTCCAGCCGAAGGCTTCTCCGACTTCTCAGGTGCTGAAAGCGATTACTTCCCCCATATTCAACAACACCACCGTGGCCTCTCAGACGCCAATCCCAACAACCCTGCCGCTGCGTCATCATCATCGTCAAAACGTAAACCAACCGCCCAGGAATACGAGAGATGGAGCCAACAAAGCGGCATGGGAAGCGGAGCTCGAGCAGACGCTTTGGGAGATGAGTACAACGAGCACGACGAGCACATCGACGGCGATGATGAGCACGACGATCATGATGACACTACAGTCGAGATGCATGAGCCTAGCGAGCTCATTGAAAAGTTGAAGAAGCAGGAGATTGAGGACAAAAGCATCAGAGGCAGTGTTTACTGAGTCAGGCATAGGGAACTCAGGCAGAATTGCATCATGGCGCTATTTCTGGCATTCCCATCATAGTTTTACGACCTTTCATACGTACCTAATACCCAGATCTATTTGTTTGTTACTTTTTCACCCACCTCAATGCATACCATAGATGTTGTCTAGGCACCAGATGCAAGGGGTTTGGCCAGGAAGGCGACCTGTTGCCAACAAGTCTCAATGAGAAAGTCATGTGAAGCTTGGCAGCAATCTGTCTTTGACTTTGACGCTTGCTGCGGCCCGCGAACCTTAACCTCCAACGTCCATCATAACCATTTATACACCAAACGATCGCCTGGACCATGTCAAAGACAGTCAGAATCCTTGGCCCCAGCGGCGCTGGCAAGGCCACATTGCTCGGTAACCTCATCTACAAGGTTAGTCATTGACTTGTAAAACCTCAGATACACATTTATACCGGACACGTAGTTCTGACATTGAATCAAGTAGTCCAGTTTAGATATGGCGACATTGGAACAACTTTCCAAGATGAATGTTCAGACTTATGAAGAGCTTCCTGGTGCTCTGTCTACTCTGGGTGTTGAGCCTTGTATACGAACAAGAAAGTACACTTACACAATTACTGGTAATGATATATCTCTTATATTTTGTTTATCATACTTTCCTAGTATTCTCGTCGGACAAACGAGTTTCTGATATATTGACTTATATGGCAGCAGATTCGAATACACCTGACTGCGTTCTATACCTGCTAGAAGCAAGCCAAACCAAAACAACGTCTGCCTTGGGAATCTGTGATGATGAAGAATTCGCTGCAGCTGTACAAATCCTGAAGCGTGCTAAAAAGGCCATTGTGCTTGTAAACAAAATGTACGTCTGTTCTCTGGCACACACGAGAACTCTGGATATAACACTTTCCTTTGAGTCTTTGATGTTTACTATGAATCCAGGGACAAAGTATGTTGGGCTCAAAGCGCCTACGACGACGCCGTGGAATATGTCAAGACCATATTACAGAATAATGGTATCGAGTGTGCAAGGTATGGTTACTATGGCCTACTCAGATAGTACAGACTCTATACTCATTCTGTCGGACAACTAGGTTACACTTTCTTCCCATCTCAGCTTTGCAAGGCGATAACTTGCTTGACGAATCGGTCATGATGCCTTGGGCTCTGAGTTCGGCCTGTGACCGCGAAGCGAAACACCGATGCAACACTCTGTTGGAGGCTATGGATGAGATATGACTTACGAATGGAGACGCCAGCATGCATCTTGGGTGCTGAAGCATTTTTAGAGAAACAATCATGGGAAAGTTGCATCGCTGCTGGATATGAGGCAATAGTAGGTTGGCAAAAAGGACATATGGCCATTCATATCACGACATGATTTGCTTAGCTTACTGATTACGAACAATATATGAGTATGTCCTTCCGTGATATCCTCCTCTCTATGCATTTCAAGAAAGGAACACTGTCCTAGCTCTGATGTAGATCCATGTAGCAAAAGTTACTGCACCTAGAGTGGCGAGTACCGCGGTAGCTGTGCGCTGTGTCAGCCTGCTTACTTCCTATCATATGGCACAACTAACCTAAACGCTGGGTGACCCAAAAGCTCTGGAAGCTGGTACCTCCATCTGAATGAGGAAACTGCGATATATCCAAGGCATAATATGCCGTCATGAATGATAATGGTGCCTTCCTCAAAATTAGCATCGTGGGCAAGAATGTGATATTCGGCTCGACCGAGTACGTACAAACACAACTGTGGCTGTGGTGAAGACGAAGGTGATTACATTTTGAAGCTCTGCGCTCTGTGCTTCTCGTTTTGTCCAGATGGCTATGTTGAGGCTTGCCTGTTTTTGTTTCAAATCCAGGAGATGTTGAAGCTTTGCACCAATCAATAACGCGATCAGATAGACAACTAGCGTACTAGACACATACAGACTCACTAGTCTCTCGTGCAAAGTTTTGTAGCCTTGTCAACCTCTTGAGACGGTCGTCGCAACCTTGCTGAACATTGATGAGGCTTTCTGGGTCAATAATTGTGGTATCCTCATCACAAGCTGCACGGAGCATCTTAATAGCTTCCGCCTGCGTGTTATAAACGGGTCTCAGCATGTTAAGTTCTTCTTGAATGTCTTTGACCTCTTTGTACAGTGTGGCGTCGTGGACGAGCTGTAAGCCGTCTGAGCTTCTGGACTGGACAAGGCAAACGAATTCCGCATGTAGTCTCTCGATCTGACTGGACTGCGAACGGTTCAGAAAAAGCTGCGAGATGTTGTCGCTGCACATACCTTCTCCACTATTGCTTGTGTGAGCTTGTCGAGTGGATCGTATTGGCTATAAGCTGTAGCTTGATTCAACCGTTGCTGAATCAAGCCTGGAAGCAGGGATCGAGGCAGGTTCTCGGGTTGGTCTGGGTTCAAAAGTTTCCTGTCGATCGACTCGAAAGATCGCTGATGTGCCAGTACCTCGGGTGTGGCGGTGATTATTGTCTCTACACAGTGTCAGACCATATGTTAGCAAGGATTCAACAACAACTCCGATTCAAGCATACTCGCACCAGTATCGTTCATCTCTAACATCCATAGCCAAAAATGGTTGACAGTTATGATTTTACCAGAATCCGGTGCTTGATTAGGATTTCTAGACCCACATAGGAACCCATGCTCGACGTCCTTCACGTATGAATCTTGGAAGTGCGGTCGAACGTGCTTAGCTTGTTTGTCATCATGTTCAGTTGATCTCGGATCATTCCAAGCATTATAATGATCAATTCCATCAATTCTCAATCTTGAGGCCGAGCAGGTCCGGGATATGTATCTGTAGATCCGTTGAAGAAGTTGGCCATTGTCGAATCGCCTGTCGTCGTCCTGGCCATGAGCTTCGACTCTAGGAGAGCCATGGACTTTCAATTCTTTGCCGTAGAAGGATTGTTCCAGTGTTCTTGCATCACTCCTGTGATGGGGCAATCTTGCTCCCTTCTCAAAGCAAGTAGGGCACTCTAGCTCGAGTATTGGCATCTATGTACAATAGTTAGTCATCAAAGGTTCCCAGAGGTATTGTAAACTCACAAGAAGAGCTAGCATATTTGACTTGTCAGAATCAGCCTGTTATCTTCTATTAGTGACTGTAGGATCCACGTATTTGTTATGAACATGGATTGCCGCTAGAAGTATCAGTGCAAGAGGTTTTCACATACATTGACTCGAACAACAGGTTTTCTCGAGAATGATTTGGCTGGACCGCATGTGTACTCATTGAGCGACCGCTCGATAAAATCAATGATCTCGCCATGTTGTCTCTCGTTTTTTCCGTGCAGGGAGCATAACCTTCGCACCAGAGCCTGTCAGGTCGTTAGTGGCTTCACATGCAATATGCAGAGGGCGAAACGCGAGATACCAAAATCCATGTTTCCTGAGACTGGTCAGTTTGTCCAAGGATCACCGTCAAGTAGTGGTCCGCACATACCTCGTGTGATGGTAGATTTATGCAGAAACTCTTCAATGTAAGGTCGTCAACCCGAATTCTGCCTCTCACCCAGGGCTTTTTCAATTGTTGCAAAGCGATGTTTCTTCCGATAACTTCAATCTCTTTGAGACCTTCTCCAAGCACGAGGTCGCGGAGGTTATGCTTGAAGACTGGATAAGTGGTATGCTTCGTTGATGCGAGTTGCAACTCGAACTCATACACGATTGTCGCCTCTACCTCAGCGCCAAGGTTGATCACATCTTCCCATATGGGAGGACTCACCAACCGATTGCTGCGAGCTTCTTTCGGGACACGAGATTTCAGACATCTGTCGAGGAGCTTCTGAATCTTGGGTGAGATGTCTTTCTGCTCCAAGCCATGGCCAGCAGGATCAGCACCGTGGTGAAGCAATTGGCGTACAACCTTTTCTTGCTGATTACGAATGGCATGTGTCAAAGGCGTGGATCCATCTCCAGGGTCCACCAAATCCGGGTTTGCTCCGACACAATGGTCGTCAAGCAAGAGCTCAACTACAGGGTCATGACCTCTACTTGCAGCAAAGGAAAGACAAGGCATGCCTCCGGAACTCATTCTTGGATTTCTACCGAGGCCTTCCTTGACAAGCAATTTCACGATCTCGAGGTGACCGTTGTAAATTGCATGGTAGAATGGTGTCCAGCCTTTGATGTCGGTACAATTCGAGCACGATGAAAGGCTGCCTACGCCTTCGAGCTTTCTGTGCGAGGCAAGAAGTGTTTTGAAGGCAGATGTGTGTCCGCCAGATGCTGCATGAGACAGTGGACAACGCCTCTCAAGGTCTAGGACATATGGGTTTGCACCTATCATGATCAGATGCTCTAAAACTTCATGATGGCCTTTGAGCGCTGCAATTGACAAGGGCGTACGTCCCAGATTGTTTTGATGGTCGATCTTAATCGCTTTTTGGGTCAACCTCTTGACCCGCTTCAAGTCTCCCGCATAAGCTGCCCAGGACAACGCAGTGTACTTGTTTCGATCTTCTGAATCTAGATCAATACACTGCTGTCCAAGAAGGAGATCCAAGGTACCCAGTCCGCTTTCCCACGTCATAGCTAGAGACAGAATTGAGCGACCGTCGCCGTGGCAGCCATACAGACGACAGCTATCACTGTGACCTTCTCGATAATGGTGTGGATCATCATGACCTCCCTTCCTCTGGCAGCCAGGTCCGTCGCATCCCAATGCATGCTGTCGATTGACGTCTGCAAAACCTTGTTCAAGAAGTAACCGGGCGTGCTTCCGGTAGTGGGGTCCATTTACCGTCCATTCTAATGGAGTATAGCCTTGACTGTCTGGCTCATTGACCTTTTCCGGACAAGCACGTATGAGACGTTCGAGAATGGCGTGGTTCCTGTGTCCGCAAGCCCAGGAAAGAGCATTGCGACCATCACTCGACGCAGATAGATCAGCACCGTACTGAATAAGTAGGTCCACGATAACCGTATGGGCGGAAGAATCTGAGCAGCCAGCAGTGTCTTGCAGAAGACTAAGGAGAGGTGTCCGGCTTTTGGCGTCAAGCCAGTTGACATTGGTGTTCTTGTGCTGAAGCAGTCTTTCCACGCATACGACACGACCGGTGCGGCAGGCTTCATGAAGCAATGGACCTGGCTCCACTTGTCTGTCGAGGAAGCGTTGGACCGTACTATGCAGGTGGAAGTGAGTGCCAAGAAAGAGTGGATTCGGGTTTTCAGGAGCATCGTAGCTCTGCGTTTCTCGCTCAACCTCAGGTTGGCCAAGCCAATCAATGTTCAACAACTTGATGGCATTGTCGTGGTCTTCTGTTGTGGCAATATCGTTGCACTCTGCAAGATGAATGAACCAACTAGCCGAAGCGTAATCGAGTAGGCGATGATGATGATGATGATGATGTTCCGCAAAGGTCCGGGTTGTTGCTTCGGAAAGTGACACTATGTGTTCCTGCTGGAAGGTGGATGGAGAGGAAGTTGCGTTCTCGGAGTCTGACAACAAACACTCCATGCACAGACGCGCAAGGTCTAAAGCAGCTGCCATATAATCCATCTCATTCTTACACAAGATGGATTCGCCGCGCAAGATCTTGTGATCATTCGTTATTTTGACGTAGGGATCCAGAAGTTCTTTGATCGATCTGATGCTAAGTCGTTCAACGAATGCTTCGTCACGTTTGTCGAGCTGCTCCTGAGGATTTGACTTCAGATATCCGATTAACTTGATGACAAGGAGAGCTTGGAGTTCCTCGACATCTAGAGCTCTGGCAGCACAAGCGATGATCGGCAGAACCAATCCTGCAATGAAAACTTGTGAAGGAGGAAATCGTGTCTGAATCTGTGCTGAGGAGATTGGAAAGTCTTCTGAGTGTTTGTCATCTTCGATAACATCGGTTTGCGACATTTTGAGTTACGTCCTCGTTGACCAAAGATTCGCGTCAACGATCCTGTTGTGTAAAAAGTCTACGTCCTTCTGTGAGGTCCATCCTCAAGATATGAGCAGCTTGATATGTATAGTTGGAATCAGGACTCGCTCAGTTCAGCTGTTCAAATTAGGAGAGATTTGCAGTCTCGGCTGTGGTGTCAGTTGTGGTCTAATTGCTGTCTCAATCGCAGGCCAGCCTACCACACCGAGCTTCCCACCAAGTCGACTATTGACAACGAGCTAAACGAGAAACCAGCGGCTCAACTATTTATGCAGAAGATCCTCACATGCTGCAAGGAGCCGCGTTCGCGCTCCGTGTTGAGACGCCTTGCATTCCATTCTCTCAGCTGCCTTCGGGTCATGACATGCATTGCATTTGAATCCATTGCCCAATGTGACAGATCACGTCTTCTCTGACGACTAAATGACTTATCATCATTCTGCATAGTAGCTCGGTCAATGGTCTCGGAGTGTTGATCGCGTGTGAGAAGCGGTCGGCATCGCTTGGCTTAGAGCACAACAGGATTTCTTGTTGTTCGCACCACCCTGCCTGCCTTGATACCGAGTCCTAGCGATCACGTACTCGTTGGTAAAGGTGATCAAAATCCTCCATTCAGGCTGCGATAAGACAAACAAGTTCTGAGCAGATTACTTTTCTTCTTCAACTATGCGTCTAACAGAAACACGTTGTGTCTGTAAGGCCTTGAGCCGTCGCGGGACAGTAAAATGAGCGGTGCTCCGTGAACTTGGAGCAACTATTGATTGATACTGATAGACAAGCATTACTGTTCTTCCCCCTTTCCATTAGTATCTCTTAAAAAAACAGACGCAGACGCCGAATTCAGGGAGAACGAGGGAAACGTGAAAAGTTGTAGCAACCATGCGCTGCTTGATCAGAACCCTTTGGCGTGAGGCTTTCTCATCCATCCTAGTCCTAGTTTCTTCATCTTGCCTCCATTTTTCTCCATAACTCCGCTGCCAACACTCAGACTTCTTCGCATGATCACATCGGGGCCATCTGCTGCACCCTCACTACCACCGTCGGCACTGCTTTCGGTAGTCACTGATCTCAAGCTGGTGTTTGTAGAGTCTTTTTCGGTAGCTTTTCGAGGTCTCCTGGTCGAGAGGCGAGGGCGTTGCTCAGCTGCCAATTCTGGATCCCAATCACGATCCTTGCAACAGAGACAATGCAAGTTCTCTTGTTCAAGTGCTGCGGCTATACGATCGCGAATGACCAGGGCTGTGGGTCTGTGACTCGGGTCTGGTAGCAACATGTCTCTGACTACGCCTAAGATGGGTACCAAAGCTGAGAGCACATGTACAGTAGGCGAGAGCCGAATAGCATCTGATGCTAGATGGGCGAGCCATGTGTGCAAAGTGGCTGTATCAGTGGGCAAAGGTGCCTTCGCTTGAGCCCGAAACTTCTGTAGGTCGGAAAGTTTACCTTTGACAATGTAGGTGACGAGGTCGAGGTATACGCAGCCCAGAGAGAAGACATCACTTTCGAAACCTGTGTCTTGGCGTGTAGGTGTTGTCACAAGAGTGTTGCTGAGTGAGCTCTGTGATACGGTTTTACGTATGACAAGAGGCTTGGGAATACTCAGGGGCTCATTCAAGAGCTCTGAGAGTAGGCTAGATGGATCGGAGGCAGTACTGGACGTAGGGCATGGTGATGTGCCCCAAGAAGCCCAGGAGGGTCTTCTGTCCGGACTAATTGGTATTGGTTGGGATGGTCCAGTGTCATCAGGGGAGAAAAACTTCGAACCCTTACCAGGAGGAGAGCCGCTCGACGATGCCGGAGGGCTGTTCGATTTGCGAAGCAAGCGTCGAGATTTGCCCGATGAAGGCGACCATATATTCGCGGAGGCGAAGGTTGGGGGAGGAGGCAGATGTCTACTAAAGTTTCGGAATAGTGGTATCGGCGAAGACATAGAGGAAGGGTTGAAGCTGTTCATCGGGCTATCGATCAAGGGGCCAGAATTGTGTATGGGCATCGAATTTGAGACTTTCGGAGAACTTGAAGAGGACAACGAAGCATCACTCAAGTGACTATCGTCGGAGCCGCGTTTGACGTGGATCACACTGCTCAGTGAATCGGCAAAGTGAACGCCGCGTACCTTCTCCTCCATATGCATCTCGGGCGCGGAATAACCTGAGGCCTCATTCTTCACAAATCTTTTACCACGCTGGAACGTTCGCAGAACGCCTATATCAGAGAATGCGATACAGTTGTCATGATCGATGAGAATGTTGGATGGTCGTATAGCGCCGTGTGAGATGCCACGATGATGCAACATAGCGAGCGCGTCAATCAGACAATGCATCCACTCGAGCAGAATGACAGGTCTTTCAGCTTGGGCTACACGCATGAACTGGTACGGCGTCCGATGAGCAATGAACGATGCCAATGTATGCTCAGGCACAAAATCAGAGAGAACATAGCCCGCATCCCCAGCGGTGTAAGATGCCCACACTCGAGCAATATGTGGATGAGCCAGCCGTTTGGCCTCAGCAAGATCCTGCATGTAAGTTTCTCGAAGATTGTCTTTGTCATTACCAGTTCCGAACGTGAACTTTCGCCGGACAAAGACTTGCTCATGGTCTTTGGGGAAATGGATCCTGTCCCAACTCTGCAGAGAAACGGCGGGAGGTACTTTATGGACGTATTCCATAGGGATATGTTCTTGAGGTCCATAATCGATATGACCACCTTGGTCTATTTGGCGCAAGAGGTACAGGAATTGAGTAGCATGAAACTTTCGATTCAAGCGCTCATCTGGCTCAACACAGAGGTCCATGTCGACGATACTCTCGTATGAGAACGGTAGATCATCGTCATCCAGTGAATCGTCTATCAGGCCAAAGATCTGCTCTGGCTTGCCAATCTCAGCCAAGATAAGGAAAAGTCGCCTGGCTCGACCCAGAATCCATTCCATGTAGGTGTCATCTGTCAAGCCTTCTCCGAAAGCAAGAGGTTTGTCCAAGAAGTCCCTCTCTTCTCCCTTGATCTGCGACACAACGAACTTTCTTGTCACTTTGCTGTCAATGCGATCCTCCGTCCACCATAGTTGTTTGAGAGCTGCATGTGGCGTTACCAAAGAGTGGCCTCCGAACCCGTAGATGTAAGCGTTGAGAGCTTTAGTAGCCGCCGTTGGAGGAACCTGAGCATAACTTATGGTCCCCATTGCAAGCACATAACCTTGACAAGCCGGTGAAAAGGCTGGCTATGGTAGTGTCTGTAGCAGAGCTGGCGTTCAATCCGGTCTCAAGATTTTGGGAGTGGCGGAACGAAGACTTGGTCGGTACAGGATACTCTTTCTTCCTTCGAGAGAATGAGGACCAGTGATCGAAGGAAGTTTTAGAAGGTGCGAATGATTGAAAACAGTGTACTGGTCCGCTGACATTGTGACTGGAAAGAAGAAAGACTCGAATAGCGGTGTTGAATGTCTAGACGGACAGTGTTGCCCTGCGAGATACCGGATGATACTCAGTACATGTGTGAATCCGCCGAGGTTGTGTAGCCACCCATGTCGTACCCAAAAGAAAGCAGGCGCCTATCTGCAGGGTGCAACAAAGAGATGGGAGGCTGACGCCACCATGCCACTGATTCAGCCAACGATGGCATCCGGTACCATCAAGTGACAAGGTCGGACTATCTAAGGGTGAGCCTGTCCAATCAGAATATCGCCAAGGTTGCTTTACTAGGTGGAAGCAGTCAAATCGGAGTTTCGAAGGCGGAATGAGAAGAGCTGATTCTTAGATTTGAAATATCGTGACGCTGGAGGACTGGAGGGGATACATGTTGTGTAACGGTAGGCTTACTGCCCACGTTCTCTGCCGAATCCAGGAACCAAAGGGGGAATAGGTTGCGTGTCACGGGTGAGACGGAGGTGGACGTGCGGTCAGTCATGAACTCAAGCCCCAGTAGTACGAGTGAGGAAACTCTGGTGGACGCACTCGTGCCGTGGAATGATTTGTGTTGTTGTGTTGTCCATAGCTAGCATGTTACATGTCTACGAAGCATGTCTGGACAAGTACCTTGTCGTAAGCGCACGTCCGCTTGCGCGTACCTGAAACGTCATGATACGATGCCATCCCGGAGTGCTCACAGACACAGACGTGACTGGCGGGCAGGTATGAAGGTCATGGCTTCGGAGAGTTTGTTGACGGGCATTCTGGAAAAACGAACAGAGTTTCGCTTCTTGGACCCTCGAAGCACGCGCCTGAAGCTGCGTGGCAGAGCAGTCTGAGATCACTCCGGTGCGTGCAGCGTATCACGAGAAGGAGCTCATGGTGAAGTCTCAACCCAGGGCAATAAATCTCTCGCCATGCTGAGTACTGCAAAGGAGAAGATAAACAATGGCATGAAGAATAACGTCGTACCATTTGCAGGGAGCATAATGATACAGCTTGTACAGAGGTTATCGGTTCGATCAAGTAATATGTAGAAACGCCTCCGCCATTCTCGTACGAAAGAAACCAAAGAACCCTTTGGACAGGAACAAATTCAAGAAACCGCTCTTTTAGACCCCACGACCAGCGACTCCGATACTCCAACCATGATGATGGCACCCACATGCAAACATAAATGGCAACAGAAGAAAGAAAGAAGAGATCAGAGCATACTAGCCATCTAGTCCTTGCTCTTCTTCTTCTTCTTCTTTTCTGTCTTGTCCTCGTCGTCGTCGGCCTTTCTCTTCTTGGAAGACTTTTCGGAGGCCTTCTTGGCTTCCTTTTCAGCCTTCTTTGCCTCCTTTGCGGCCTTCTTTGCTGCCTTGGCTGCCTTCTTCTGCTCCTTGGTCATCTCTTCCTCGTCGCTGGAAGCCTCGGCACCAGCCTCGGTAACGTCTTCCATCTCGGCGTCGTCGTTGGCGGCAGGGGCGTTGGCGGAGATACCGTCGGCGTCAGCGTTGTACTTGCGGGCCTCCTTGACCTCCCACTTGGCAGGCTGAGCCTGACCGTTGGGTGCGACACCAGCAGCAGTGCTGCGGATGGGCTTACCCTCAAGGCCTCTCAATCTTCTCTCGACCAAAAGTCTGCCCTGAACACCAACAGCCATCTTCTCCTCCTCGGTAGGCTCGGGCTTGTCACCCTCACCAGAAGTTCCCCAGTCGGAAAGAGCGTCAACACGCAGACCAAGAGCGGCCTTGGTAGCGAGCATGCGAGCAATCTTACCCTTGTTCTTGCCAGTTGCCTGACCGATCAGGGAAGCGTGGTAGATAAGACCGTACTTGGGTGTGTCGTGCTTGGTCTTGAGAGCTCTGAACAGGGCCTTCTCGGCACCGAGAATCTGAATGGTCGAAGCGGGAGACTTGGCCAAGTTGAGGAGGGAACCAGAGTGAGCGATCAGACGGGCACCAACAAGCTCACCGACAAGAGCGGTAAGGTTAGGAGCAATGGCTTGCATACGGGCAGTGAGGTAAGATGAGAGCTGTTGTCTGTACTCGGTGAAGCCGACAACCTGCTCGGCAAGAGCCTGAATGTTGTCCAGATCCTCCTCGGTAATCTCAGTACCCATGGAAACCTCGGCGGCAGCCTTGACAGCGCCTTCAATCTCCTCGGGAAGAACATCGGAAAGGTCGGTGGTGGCAGCGTTAGTGCGGACACCCATGGCCAGGATAACGCGAGCGAAAGCGAGGTTGTCGTTGATGATCTTGGCCATCTCGGGGAAGTGCCAGCCGTACCATTCCTTGACACGCATAGCGTAGGTGTTGAGCTCCTTGTCCAGGTCGTCGAGCAGGGCAATGGCCTGGATGATCATGGTGTCGACCTTGTCAGGAGAGAACTTGAGCTTGTGGCGCGAGAGCGAGTGCGAAAGACCGAGGGACATGGTAGAAATATCGTCGGGCATAAGACCAGGGATGAGCGAAGGCAGATGCTCACGAATGGCACGGTAGACGTCGGTGGTGGAGGAATCGGCGATGCACTCAATGTCGAGCTTGGGCAGCTTGCTGATGGATTGACCGAGCTTGGGGTCGGCAACGGCGAGCTGGACCTTCTTCTCGTCCTTCAGGGTGTCGAGCAGCGAGGCGAGCATGGGGGTGACCTTGCCATCGGTGAGAGCGGCAGCCTCCTCGAGGGCAGCGGCGGCGCTGTCAAACTTCTGGAACTGCTTGAGCTTGAGCCTGGAGATGCGGGATTAGTTCATAGAACAGGACGAGAGAGAGAGAGAGAGAGCGCGAATCGTACAGGCCAGCGGCGCCCTCAGCGGTAGCAGCCTCCTCGTGGATGTCGGTGCGCTTCAAGAGCTTCTTGTCCTTGGACTTGAGCAGCGCATAACCGGCCGAGGTTTCTGTAAGGATGAAAAGAGTCATCTTGTCGGCGGAGAGCTAGGAGTCGTGGTAAAGGAAGGTCGAGGGTCGCTGGATTTGAATAGACGCGACGCTGTAGATGGTGGGCTCGACGACCTTTTTTCTCTGCAGAACGCAAGACAAGACTTCAGCTTTGGTGAAGGTTCTTGACGAAGCCAAAAATTTCGGCGGCTTTTCTTCGGCTTTGCGTCGTCGAGCCGGCTAGCGCGCGAGCTTCAGCATGCGTCCAAGCACAAGACGACAAACAGCTGCACCATACAACCATGACCGTGAAATTCTGATAATCTTCTCTGGCGAGGCTCGTCCTCTGTCCACACACATTCCCTCATGGCCGCTCCAGACTACTTTGCGCGCAAGCCGTCCTACAACCGCTCTCGTTCTGGTCTGGGTGTCCCTGGAGCCACTACCCCGGCTTCACCGCACACTCCACTACTGAGCCGCTCCCTATCGAGTCAACTCACCTCGCCTGGTGCTTCTTACCGCGCTGAAGAAGACACTCTGGTCTATGAATTCGGCTCAAGATCGTTCCGTGCAGGATTCGCTGGCGACTCCGCTCCGAGATGCATCATTCCCTTTGGCCCTGACCAATTAAGACGCCTGAACGACTTCACCACTACTTCCACCACACACCGTTCTGAGAATGATTGGGCAAAAGATTGGGAGTTGTGGGATCTGGATATCCGGGATATGAACCTTGGTCTCATCGAGGACAAGATCGAACGTGCTATACGAAATGCCCATACAAATTATCTCATGCTGGATCAACGGCCCCGCAAGGTCTTTCTTGTCCTCCCTTCGGCCTTACCTCATCCGCTCGTGTCTCTCACTCTGAACGTTGTCTTCAATGCATTCCAACCTGCCACTGTTCAGCTATGGACACCACCTGTACTATGCGCTGTCTCTGCCGGTTTGCGCTCTGCTTTAATTATTGATATTGGATGGCATGAGACCACAATCACCGCCCTCTATGAGTATCGCGAGGTCCTTCACAAAAGATCAACTCGCGCTGCTAAACAGCTTACTCAGAACATGGCCGACACACTTCGCAAGCACGCTCCATCCTCAGAGCCTCTACCCTTTGATATGGCTGAAGATGTAGTGACACGAATGGCGTGGTGTCGCAGCTCACGCGATCAGCAATTTGGTGACAACGTGCCTCTCCCGCTCGGAGATTCATCAGCGCAAGTCTCGTTTGATTGTCTAGCGGATCCAGCCGAGGAAACCTTCTTCTCAGCACCTGTTCCACTCGAACAGATTGATGACCACGATCTTCCCATACATCTTCTGGCATACAAGTGTTTGTTGTCTCTTCCACTAGATGTACGCGCAATCTGCGTTTCGCGCATCCTCATCACTGGCGGTGTAAGCGATACACCAGGCTTGAAGCCTCGTCTGTTACGAGAAATAGAAAACGTAGTCAACGCCAAAGGGTGGGACCCGGTCATGAACTATGGCTCTGCCACAGAAAAGAGACAGCAATCAGCACAGCTTCACACGACGACAATACCAACAAGAGCCAAGCATCCCAATACAAATGATGCGAATGACGACACCACTGCTCCAGCGGATGAGCAACCTTTGGCTCGCAACGCGCCGCAAGAACGCGATGAGGTTGCCGAGAAGCTACAGCGCGAAGTACTTAAGCGTGGCATCACGATACAAGGCGAGGTGCGAGGAGTTCAGACGTTGGGCGCTTGGGCAGGAGCTTCGCTAGTCGCTAGTCTCAAGGTGGATGCTGCATTCGAGGTAAAGAGGGACGACTTCTTCAAGAACGGTCTCAGCTCGTTGGGTCCCACGTTCTGAGCAGAAGCTGATGGCTGAGAACACAATTGTTTAGTACTCAAATGATACCCAAATGCAATCAAAACTTGTCTGGTATCTCATTTGCGTTGATTTTGGTGTACGTTGATTTGTGCCGTGTGAACATCGTCCTTGGATATTGTAGAGTGATTTGACACAGGAGTCCCCTTCTCAAGTCTTCACATCCAGCAATGTCGTGACAGTGGATTTCTGGGTCTCTGGTATGCGCGGCGGGGGTCTGATAGCCTTCCAAAAGATTAGTATGTTGAGGTCCTTTGTGGGCAGTAACTTATAGCCACCTACCTTCTTGCGAACCATCTGAGAGATGATGACAATGACAAGGTAGGGATAGACTCGGCGTCGTCAGATGTATGCGATCACGTCGATCATGATGCAGTTGACAAGCTTGCATGTCTAACATTGCACGAAGTTACGAAGGAAGGCTCATTCTGGTACCTCTTGCACAGCTTGGATCACGACTGTCCTGCTCTTAGCGGGGCCATTGTCATCAGAAGCTTGAGATACGCTTTCGGTTAAGCAACAAAATTTCGGATAGGCAATCACAGGCAGATCCAACCTTGCCAGATCCTCCGTACAAGGAGTGAACTTTACGACTATCACGCAGGTGTCTGATGACGGCAACTCGCTGTTCCTGTGCTGCGGGGTTGCTTTGATGTATAAGGATGGTCTGAACAGATTGTTGACGAACGGGGTGGGTAACAAATAATAGCGTTATGGTCCAGTACAACTGAAAAGTCCATCTGGATCGATTCTCGGTCATCGTTGTGTACAAGCTAGGGGTAACAAGGGATACTGTCGTTCGCACCTTCCAATGAAGTCAGAGTGAGCATCAATGTTGGTGCTTGCTGAGCTGGATTGTAGAAGCCACGAGCTACGAGCCCCTTGCCTCTTGCTCAAAAACGGATTTCATACCACACAAGGAAAGAATGACCAGGACTTGCAGAAAGTCAGCGCTAGATACAAAGTAAAATTACATACCGCTATTTGGGCCTCGCGACACGGGTATACAGTCTATAGAATATATGAACAACAAAAATGCAAGTATACACAGTTACACCTTTCTTCTCCTTCAAATCGGCAGTTCACACATTACTCATTGAGACGACCCTTAAGGTCTCCCTTGAGACCACCTTTGCTGCCGTGTGTGAATCTGTAGGCAAAAGTGACGGTCACAGCGGCGAACAGAAGGACACACAACGCGCTAGGACCCCACTTGTCGTGGTAGGTGATGGCGCGACGGCTGCGGATCGATGACACACGGTAGAGATAAAGTCCCATGCTGTAGCAGATGGCGAACAAGGCGACAATGGTGAAGGCCCACGCAGAAGCCAGGGCGGTAGTGTCACCGAAGTTGAGGAGGGTAGCAGCGATACTGCCAATGATGATGCTGAACTCGAGCTGCGATAGATGTTAGTACAGAGTGAAGAGATGAAAACATGATTAATAAGATGCTTACCCATGACAGGAATGTGCGCTCAGCTGCGAAGAAGACCTTAGGCTCAACACGCACTGGTACGTGAATTTTCTTGCCCTTAGGAGCCTTGTAACGCTTCTCGCGGACCTGGTCATTGTTTCTGGCGTTTGGAATGCCCATAGAGGCGTTGCCGTTGGAAGGCATAGCGGTAGGCTTAGGGGTGGGTGCAGCAAGTCTGAAAGCACCTGCCAGCTTGTCGCCAACCTTTTCGGCATAGTGTGTCATCAGCTTGCGACGGTATGTCCAACCGCCAATACGCTTCGCTTCCTCAAGGTCATCGTCCTCATCGTCACTGTCATACAAGGGGTAGTCATCCTCATCAGTGATAGGTCTGGCGGCCAGACGCTCTTCCTCGTCCAGCGAGTTAGGGTCAGCGCCGCCGTTAGTGGTGCCGTAATCCATGCGTTGAGCAGCCTCGTGCTGCTCAAGAGCATCTCTAGCAGCGCGCAGACGGCGGTAGTTCTCGTCGTCGCCGTTGGACAGGTTGGCAGCATCTTCCATCTCATCATCAGTATCATCATCCATGTGACCGCTAGTAGAAATGTCTGTGCTTTGGCCAGGGCGTTCAATACCGAAACGGTGCGAGACAGGCTTGCGAATGTCGACATCCATCTGAGGCATCCAGAAGGGCAGCAGATCGATACGAGTAGGGTTGAGTTTTGCAGTACCATGAATGAACTTGGAGAACTTGGGTACAGCTTCCACCAAGTGAGATGCGACAAGCTCACGAATCCACTCAGGAGGCTGTTGGCCGGCCTGTGTTTGCAGCTTGACTTCGAGAACAGCGTAGGGGAAACGCTCGACATCCTCAGGAGGCAATTGGCTGAAAGGCCAATCGATACCAATGTCCATACGACGCCAGTTCTTGCCGGCACGGTCGCGTCCATCAAGGTTGTCCTCGCGAGTCATGGTCAATTCAGTATCGAGTGAGATACGAACACGGGCGTCGCCAGGCAACTGGAAGGCAGTACGGTTATAGAACGAGCGGGTGACGGGAACCAGCTTGCGGGTGATGACACGATATTGAATCTCTCTGGCGAGCTGCTCAAGGTCGGCGATTTCCTTCTCGCTTTTCTTGCCGTCGCGGCGCATCTTTTCGAAGGCTTGTTCAACGGTGTAGTCTCCACGCATGAAAGCGTTGACGTTCTTCTCCTTGAGCGCGAAACGAGCCTTGACTGACTTCTCGCCAGTCCAGTCTTCTCTATGGGTCTTGCGCTCAACGAAGATGGTGTCAACATCCATGTCACCATACCATCTCAGACGGATGGCCTCTGCACCCTCAGTCTTCTTGAGACGGCCTTCATACAGCTCCCAAGTATCTGTGTTGTCGTAGTAGATGGAGGAGATGGCCGAATCTTTGATCTCGAATTCTTTGCTGGGGTTGAAGACGAGCACAGGCAAGTGCTTGAGGATGATGAGCTTCAGCTCGGTGATGTTATCGGGGTGCACCCAGTACTTTGTTGTCTGACGGATGAAGTTCTGTTGGCTTCCACCAGCGGCCGAGTCACCCTTGGCGGGGTTGCCGCGGGTGCGAACTTGGTCGTAGAGCTGGGACAGACGAACAATGGAAGCGTCGTAGTTGTCCTTGAAGAAGGGCTTTGCATTGAGGCGAGCAGCAAAGAGAGGCTTCAGCTGCTGATCAGGGTAGAGCTTGTCGTGCTTCTTGATGATCTTCTGGAAGCCCGTGTAGTTGAGCTGGGTGAACTTGGCCAGGTCGTGCACGTCGGCAATGATGTCGGACAGGTCTTCCTCGAGCATTGCAAAGTCCTCCTCGCTGGGAACCTCCATATTTGACTGTGCATTCTCGCCTTGTTCTAGGGCGGCCTTTGCGCGAGAGATGACTTCGGTGACCTCGCGCTCACTGATCTTGATGCGACGTTGGATCTCACCACTCTTGACCTGCTGGAAGTTTGAGACCTTGTCCAGCTCGGCCTCGAGCTCGCGGTAGAAGCGGGTTTCGTGCTCGTCGGTCCATTTCTTGGAGGGAGCGTTGGGGTTCTCGGCGGACGACTTTGACTGGAGCTCAGGCTGGAGGAGTCTCTTGAGCTCGTCGTAAGAGATGTAGTAGTAGTACCAGTCCTTGATCAAGGAGCTCTGCAGCTGCTGGCCGAACCTGTCGAGCTGGATTAGCTGTTGTTTGCGTGGAGTGGTGGGGCGTGCTGGCGGCCGTCGTGTGTTACGCACTTCATGATTGTCTCTAGTCGCGCGCTTCCTTGCAGCAAATTGCGGTTGGAGAACAATTGATTTGTCTGGTGGTACACCTCCCTTGCAGAACTGGTATGCCAGTCGCTCAACTGAAAAAAATCGTAGACAAAATGCGCAATGCGTCTTTGTAGCAATAAATTGATCCTCTTCGAGCTGCTCGTGCCAGCAGCCAATCAGCGCTCGCACGTGTTCCAGGCAAGGCCGCCTTGCTGACCCTCTCCACTCTTTCATGTCCCCGAGCGTCATAAGAACAACCACAGCCAGCCGGTGACATCCCTCCATATTAAATCATTGCACGCCTATACATCATTCCAAGATCTCAACTTGCACAGTGCTGTTTGTATCACAGAAGTTTCATTCGACTTGCTTTGTCTGCGATGTTTCTTTATCCACCCTTATCCATATCCCATGTCAAGCAGAAGCCAGTCCTTGCCTTGTCTAGTCGTGCGAATTCATTGCCCGATGACCGTCCGATCATCCCATTTTCCTTTCCGAATGCCACACCATGTACCGTTTCCCATTCGTGGTTCACATTTGTTGAGTAGTCAATCAATGACTTTTGCACTTAAGAAGTGTAGGTGGCGTAGGTCTGGCCGAAGGTCGAGGGCTCAGTACCGCTAAGGAGGGCACCATCCGAAGCCATGAAGTAGCTGTAGCGCTCGACGAAGGACTGGCTGTCCATCCAGGGCATGACATCCTCGAGGAAAGTAGCAATCTCGGCATCCGTGGGAGAATCGATGGGCGCGAATTCAGTGACCCAGACAGGCTTGCCGCCAGCAACATCAGTGGCGTTCTGAACGTGCGACTTGAAATAGTCAGTGTCCGTGACCTGGGAATACCAGTGGATGGCGACGAAATCGATCTGGCAGCCGTCACAAGCCTCGAGGAAGGCAGCGAGCCAGTCAAGACCCATGCCATCTGCGCCGTTGGTAACAGCAGGGGAACCGAGCTTAGCCTTGCCAGCAAAGGGCATCATGTACGTCTTGTAAGCAGCGGCAGCGTCTCCAGGAGACATGTTGGCCTGAGAACTCAAGTCGGGCTCGTTGAAGGACATCAAGTGAGTGGCACCGTTAGCAATGGCGCTCTCAGCGTTCGAGCTCCAGGCGTTGGTGTAGTCGCTAGAGGCACCCCAAAGGAGAGGAACGTAGTTGAAGCTGCTAGACAAGCCGCTGCTGCCGGAGCCCCAATTGTAGGCCCAGGTGACTTGATCGTTGTTCTCGAAGCAGGTGAGAAGAGAAGCAGTGTTGTAGGCAAGACCGCGCTTTCCGCTGCCAGTGCTGCTGGACTGTGCGACAGCTGAGGACGAGGTCGAGGAAGCCTTAGCAGAGGAGCTGCTGACAGCAACGGCAGAAGTAGGAGCAACGACGACACTAGAGCTAGTGGAGCTGGACTTGGCCGGGACGGGAGCGACAGAAGTGGTGCTGGTTGACTGAGCAGCGGCAGTCGAAGTGGTGGCAGCGGAAGTGCGGGTCCAGTAGTGGCCCTTGTTCTGGAGGTGACCCTTGTTCTGGAGATCAAGGTCAAGGTCAAGGGAAACGCTGCTAGAGGAAGCAGAAGAGCTTCCAACAACGACAGAGCTGCTGAGAGCGACGGAGCTGCTGAAAGCCACGGAGTTGCCGCTGTATTCAGCAGGTCTGCTGTAGGCCTTGGTGCTGAAAGTGGTCTGGACAGGAGCAGCCTCGGCAGAGGATGCGTGAACAGTGACAGTGACGCGGTTGGTGTGTGTGACGCTCACAACGGAGTCAGTGCAGATGCTGGTGCTGACGGCAGCGAGCTCAGCGGAAGCAGTGTGAGGGCCGACAGCAGAAGGGTGAACGAAAGAATGGCCGGAAGCAAGACCAGTGGAGGCAGCAGTGCCAGTGCCCCAAATTCCAGTGGCATTGGCCATGCCATAGGGAGCACCAGTGCCAGTAGCAACGCCGGAAGAACCGAAGAAGTGCTTGTTGTGGTGGTGGTGCTGCTTGCCGTGGTGCTTTCCGTGGCCATAGCTAGGGATAGCAATGGCAGAGCCAGCAAGGGCCAAGATGGCGAACTTGGTGTTGACAGAGGACATCTTTTCAAGAGTAGTGATGAAAAGGATAGAGAAGCGTGAGATCTTGATGTTTTGGTAAGGGCGTAAAAAAGTGCTGCTGCTAGAGCGCCTTGAACAAAAGCCTACCAGGGCTTAAGGGTTGCTGAAAGAAAGAGAGTGTAGTCTGTACAGACGAGAGAACGAAACGAGCGAATGCTCTTGAAAGAGAGTGGATGGTAAGGGGGATGTGGTTGGAGGAGGATCGAGGATAAAGTGCGGCTGCCAGATAGTTTTATAAATGCGCACCAGGCGGAATATTCGTTTACTTTTCACAACATGCGCATCGCGACAAACGCTTCACTTAGACCCGTGCTCTCGTAACTTCCGTCTTCACATGCATAGCGGCAAAAGTTACAACAAAGCATTCCCAAGGGGTAAGGGACCACGCAATCAGGTACCCGTCTTGCCCTCGATGTAGTGCAGAAGGAGAATCGAGCCGCGTACAGCTGGGACGGCTGTCACATCGGTCTAGAAGATCAAGGGGCACACAGACGCCATTCGCTGCTGGCTGATATGGGGCTTGCACGGATCACACTGTAACGTGCTGCCGGTGCATGTGGAAAAGCTTGTGTATGGCGCCCACAACTCGAGCTGGTATCCCGTTGCCCATGTACGATAGTGAAGGACGTTTCAAAATGCCTTGCCAATTGAACGTCGCAAGCTCTTTCACATGTGCCTGGAGTGATGATGAAGGAGGAGTTTGAAACACAACGCCCCCCGTTCACAATCCGATTCCCGGAAAATCGGCCAAGAAAGTCACGAAGCCATCGGTTTCAGGTTGCGGACTGGACCGATGACCGACAACCTTCTCCAAGAGCCGAAATGATTGACAGGGGTAAGCAGCCCATTCAAGCGGCGCTCAACAATTGACCTCTTCTCCAGCTTCTCGGTCATCGGACACCACACAAGCATTGCAAATCAACTTTTCGCCCTGCTGCAAGTTCTGGAAGCCTGCATGCGATATTGCTTCAAGTCTTGAAACCACGTGTTGACGCCATGACAGATTGTGATGAGTTTTTCTTTTTCGAACTCAGAAGAAAAGACTTGCCTAACCGGGTGTCTCCACCACACCACACAAGGTCCGAGCTACAGGCGCCGAGGAGCATGGAAGCAAGCCTCAACCAGCCACCAAGATGCATCATTCGCAATCGCAGCACGGACAGACGTCCACATCTCACCACATGGCGACTCGGCGAGTGGGGAGGAAACAACATCTAGCTCGATAGTCACAGGATGTGGAGTCTCAACGACAGGCACAGAAGACTTGAAGAGTTTTTGCCTTTGATTAACTGTATAACGACTTCTAGTGTTTCCACTGCTCAGCTCGCCTTGTCCTCGGCGTTATGCATCAAAGTATCATTGTACCTCTCGCGGGACCATGTTGTTTGAAAACCAAATCGGGGCTTGCCCTTCACATAGGAAGGCAAGCTCCTCATTGCTATTCAATGAGATGTGGTTGAGACACCATGCCACACAACGTCGGTCCACACGCGGGACTAGAGATGAGAAACTTGCTCAGAAACCAGGAAGAGAAACAGCTCGTAGAATGTTGTCGGCGAATTCGAGATGCAGGAGCGACAACCTTGCCGTTCATACCCTTGTCCGCTTAAACCTGCATTGTCACCACTGACCTGGTTCAACGTGCACCTACACTCCGACCTGTTTGACCTTGCATCAGGCGGAATTGTGTGTCGCAAGCCTGTGATCCTGAGCATGAAGGTCGCTCAAGGCCTCCCTGCCGATATTGCAGGTGTCGTGGCGCATTAAGAGTGGCAGTTTACTGGTCGAGTCATCTGTACCCTGGCCTTGATCATCCTTCTCAGCTGTCAGAAGGAGCCTCAATGTCGATCATGGGCGTCGGACAAACAGCACCTCATCCTCGGTCTTTCGTGATTCGGATGTAATCTCTTGGTTGTGATAGACTCAGCCAGGATATGCTGCCTTGTCGACTGTTCAGGACGTCAAGCCGACCCGTCTGTCCGCTTGATGATAGGATGATAGGATGATGCGTCCACGCGCGAGGCATGTGCCGTTCATATTCTGTGTGAAGCTTGTTGTCTTCTTTGCTATGGTTGTCTTCAAATGTTACCATGTTCGTATCAATGTCGAACCACACATATCTTGTGTAAACTGTTCAGAAAGAGGAGTTGTGAGTCTGTAGACTTCTCTAGACCAGGTTGATGACAACATGGGTGGTGTACTGTCATGTCAAAGTTTAGGCCAGGGTCGTACCAGTAGCAAGTCTATTGATCCTTCGAAGGCTTCGCTTACATGACCTTGGACCCTGGCTTGAATGACCATGACTTCAACGTTCTTCTCGAGACGTCCTCAAAATTACATGCCGCATGGGTCACACATATGGGTAAGACAAATGAATGATCAGGCTGGGTAGTGCATGAATCACTGACATGATGCAGGGAATCCTGGGCTTTCTTCTATGACAAAGCCAGCACTCCGAGCATAGAGCGGCCTGATACAGCCGACCTAGGAGATGAGTCGCAAGATATTCCAGCAGCACGAGTTGCACGACCACAAGTGGCAGAACAGATAGTACCATCGAACGCCGCCATGTTAGCAGAGATTCGAAAGCTACAGCAAGAGCTTGATGATATAAGGTCACAGTATCGCTACTCATTTTGTCATATCCAGTCTGTTATACTAAATCTAAACCAAGGCAACCAGAAATCACACCAGAGCGAACAGCTCAAGACCTGCAACAATCCTCCGCTCCGCCCGATCAACCCCTCGACTCGAACGACCGAAGTACCGCTGAGCTCCCTCGTTGCTGGGATCCATGTTGTAACGGTCGAACCTTCTCGAATAACAGTAACCTTGCAAGACATCAGCGAGAGAAGCGCGAAGGCAGTGCGAAGCTGAGGTGTTCATTTTGTGGTACTGGATTCAGTCGGAGTAGTGCGAGAAACGCACACGAGGCCGAGAGGAGGTGTCGGAAAGTTGCTCGTGATGTAGTTCACTAGATGAGTCCACAGGAACCAGAAGCATTGAGCATGGAGCTTATGTCATGGAAATATCAAAACATAGTGACTAAGGATGAGAAGTGCTATGTCTCACTGCAGACGAACCCACTCAGAATTATCTGAACGCAATATGTCGATGATAAGTGACGTCAATATTTGAGCAGAAGCGCATCGTTCGAAGGGAAACTGCATGAAATATAGACCACTGTGGTCCTGACTAATCATCTGCTGTATAATTGCTCGTCAAAGATGAATCTGGTGGTCCTAAGGCAGTCTCAACCATGACAGTGTCAGGCATCACTGCCCGGTACATCTCTAAAGCTGTTATCATTCCATACCAGGCAGTGAAGCAAGGAAAATGTGCCCTCCAGGCCTTGTCAAAGACCTTTGTGAAACCGAAACTGACCAACCCAGCGCAGAACAAATCAGCCAAGGTCAAGCGATCTGCCACCAGGAACCTCTTGTCCTGCAGATGGTCTTCGAAGATTTGAATAGCTTGAGCAGTCTGCTGTTTCGCCATTTCTACGCCTTTTGGAGCATAAGGAGCTACACCTAGCAATGGCAATATCCACGCGCCCATTCTTTTGACCACATCACTGTTGCAGAGTGACATCCAGCTGATGATATTGATGAAATCCATATGTCCGGAGCCGAGCATCCTTGATTCGGGATCTTGACTTGACACTAATGATCTTTGTCAGCACGCTTGAGGGAATATGTAAGAAAACGAAGGTTGTGATGGCCCTTACCGTGTAGTGCAATTGCCATGCACTCTGTTAGAACTGTGCCTTCAGAGCTCACGAAAGTGGGAGTCTTGCCCAATCTGTTCAGCTTCAGGTACTCTTCAGAGAGTCCATCTTGCGGATTCGTCTCTACCACCTCGATGTCAAATTTGACGGCGTGAGCGACAGCAAGTATACCGATTGATCTCGGACCGCCCTGCTGAAGGTGTTAGTTATAGCTACACCATAAGTGTATCAGCTCCACCTTGTATGTATATAGCTTGTTACGAGGCACCATTCTCATAGCTCCAGCGCTTTGTCTGTTTACATTCAGAAGTACAGCACTAGGATCGATGAATCCAACATCTCTCCAGCATGATTAAATGTAACGAGGACGTCGGAGTAGGTGTGATCCCTCGGGGAGAGATAGTGCCAAGCCTGATCCGTCGGCATTCATCGGCATCCTCGCAATCCTACATGATCCCTCACGATCCTACATTTCAACATTGATTTGACTGAATGCTTGAATGCGACAAACAAGTAGAATGATATATGAATCTCGTACAGAATTAACAATGATAGCGAAAAATCTCGATCAAAACTTAGAATGCTACTCAATATGTTGATGTGAGATTTTTGTAGGCATTTTTCTTCATGAGACAAGAACACTTTTGAATCGTTACCTTCCAAATGGATGCATACACTTCGGCAAGGAAGGAACGCTCCCTCGGTGCTTCTTGATCCAACGGGTTGTGCTCACCACCGACACTTCTGCTATATAAATCAGTGGTCTCTGGCTCTCCTTCTTTGCTTCCCATATTCATCAATTCTGCACGAACGAGCCTTTCTTTTGCTCTTGACAATCTTCGAGCACCTCTTCTCAACATCCCTCTCTACCAAAACCCAAACACTCCTGCAATTCAAAAATATTCGACAATGGTCAGTCTCGACCTCGTCCGCAAAGCCAACAGTAGTCTGGGATCCAGATTACCCAGTCCAGTAGCTCTTTTTGTGGGAGGAACCAGTGGTATTGGCCGGAGCACACTACGCCAACTGGCTCTGAACACCAATGCTCCTAAGGCCTACATCGTCGGACGCAGCGAAAGCAACACTCAACCACTACTGAAGGAGCTGCACCAGATGAACCCTCGTGGCTCTTTTAACTTCATTGAGACCGATGTATCACTCATCAGTAATGTCGACAAGGCTTGCGAGAGCATCAAGCAACAGGAGAAGGCCTTGGACCTGCTGTTCATGACCCCAGGTGGACTGTCACTAGTCGGACGTCGGGAAACGACTGAGGGCTTCGACAAGTTGTTCGCTCTACGTTACTATGCTCGCATGCGCTTCACCCAGAACCTGCTTCCACTATTGGAAGCTGCAGAAACCCAACCAGGACGTGTTGTCAGTGTCTTAGGTGGTGGCTTCGAGGGCAAAATCAACGCCGACGATCTCGACTTGAAGCACAACTACAACATCGTTAGCTGTGCTATGCATTCTGTCACGATGACTTCACTGGCCATGGAACATCTAGCCGCCTCACATCGCGCCTCTTTTGTACATGTTTACCCTGGCTTGGTCGGCACCAACATTTATACCAACAGCTTCCCTCCACCACTGGCTGCGGTGTACAATTATGGCATGTGGCCTTTGATGTACCCGTTCTCGGTCAACATCAATGAGAGCGGCCAGCGTCATCTGTTCCATGCGACATCAGATCACTATCCTGCCAATAACCTCGTCAGTTCTGGAGAGACAGCTTCTCGAGCTGGAACCAAAGCAGCTGTAGGCTCTGATGGTACGCTGGGCAGCGGTGCATACCTGATGAATTGGAAGGGTGAGACGTTCGCGGCGGGCAAGAATATGCAAGCTTTGAGGGCACAAGGTATGGCTCACAAAGTCTGGGAGCACACTACCGATCTTCTGAGCCGCGCCGTGCACACGCAGCCGGATATGGTTGCTTCCACTTGAAGGCGGTAGATTGTGGTATACGGTCATCCTCTTGAGATCTCTTTCTCATCCGAAGAATTGTATCATAGATTGTAGATTACCATCGAAATCAAACGTACTTGTATTGAGATCTGTTCCGAACCAATCAACTAATTGAGTGGCGTCCAGGCTTGCGGATGGTAGTGCATGTTGCGCGATAGTCTGCAGATTGTTGGTCTGTTCTGTACTTGACACACACAATGCCAGCGCATCTTCATCGAGCGTAGAAAGCGTTGCTCTTTCTCCAACTTCGAGACATTGTGTAATAGTTGCGATGTCACTGTTCCCGGGTAGCTCTGGAACTATCTGCATTTGTTCAAGACTTTCGAGGCGCGATGAATCTTCCAACGTCCACGAATTGAGCCACGCCATTTCGGAAGCAAGCTCCTGGCCACCCTGTTGCCGCAACAGGTCTCGAAGCCTTCTCAAAGTGTCCACAAGCCTTTTAGCAGGCCAGAGAGCACCCCAACCACGGAATCTCATCAATAGGCGCTCAAGGTAGGCATCAGCCTTAATGTCAGACAATTTCTGCGCTGCATCTGCGTGATTCAGAAGTCGTGTCACAGCAAAGTGGAGTTTGACGAGAACAAGCGCCGCATGTGTCAGCTGAACGAAGTATGATGTTGGAAGAGTTCGTATGAGGAATATATCCAAGGACAGGAAAGAGTCCAGTAAGCTGTGCGTGGCTGTAAGACAGTCTGATAATTCAGACGAAATGATGATGGCCGCTTTTTCACCATTTGCGAGAATGTGATCAGCCGATGGAGTGGTGGTCATCGCCAATTCGTGAATGTGAAGAGTCACGAATTGCTGAGATGACTTCAGGGAATCTGATCAATGTAAGCGATTCGAAAACTTCTTTAGATCATGATACGATACCGTTCCATGTGTGCAGCATCGTGGCCCATTCTGCAATTTGACGCTTGGCGACTCTGTGAGTGATCTCGACCGCCGTGGGATTTGGAGTGAAGGACACCATTGCTTCGGAATCTGCGAGAATGTGTTGCAATTTGACATGAGCGCATAGTACCTTATCAGAAGCAAGAGCAGCAGGAGATATGCTCAGTACTTCCAGGCACTCTTCCATTTGCCGATTCCAAGGTATCAAATTTGGTGTCTGTGTGGCCAATGATGCACTGCTCTATGTTAGTATTCGAACCAAGCAACAGATACAGTTCAATTACTCCGAGCAGATATAGTGACAAGCCAACCATGTTCTCCTAGCTTCCAAAGTTGAGAACTGATACTCGCTAGTTGCACCGTGAAGGTGATCGGGCTGGATTGGCAATGAACTGTTCCACGACCAGGTTCTCAGACGAGATTCGAAGCCCATATCAATGGCCATGCTCGCAGCTGCGTGACCCATTTGGAAAACATCCAATTGTGCACCAGCTTGTGGGGGCTCAAGATCTCTTTTCCACAATACTGAAATGATCAGAGCTTGTAGCTTAGTCATGCCATCTGTGCTATTGTCAAGCGCATAGGCAGAGCGAGCTTGTGTGAGGCATCTTCGAAGTCTACGTGAAGTTTCCATGTCATAGTACCCATCGCCTGCAGCGTCTAAGATGGCGAGAAGCAGAATAGGTGTGGTCTGCCGGATTTCTACTGCATCTATCCCCGACGAGAACGCCATGAAAGGAAAGTGTTGCAACATGTTCGTCCTGAAGTGGTCGAATATCATGCTTGTCGTCTCATCATCGATGATGTCGCGAATCGACTCCTCGATCTGAGATGCAGATAAAGCAATCAGACCGGCAGCTGGAGCCGAAGCCGAAGGAAGAGAAATAACAGTCCGATTTGCACCCAGCAGAGCAGTCGCTGATTGTGTATGTCGCTCAGTCGTTGTTTCCGCAGCGTTGTTAGAAGTCGCAGTGATGTTCTGAGCCGCAGAATGTTGTACACCTTGATGCTGCAATACATCGGTCAATACGTTCAGTCTCGCCTCGATACCATCAGCAGATCTGGTGTCGAGTCGCTTCTGCCTTTTGTTTGATTCGTCAGAAGGTACGCATGGTCTGCCCGCCTTGATGCAGCGAACACACGAGGGACCATCGTCAGGTCTTCTACAGCGGACTTTCGATGCATGACATGCTTGACAAGCCCGATTCTGTTTTGTTCCATCAGAAAAACTAGACACAGTTCGTCTCGGGGCCATAATAATCCATCTTCAGACATCGGTGTAATAGGACGCTAGCAGGGGAGACGCGAAAAGTACGTCCGAGCTGGCCAGTTTCGATGATCGACTTATCTCCGCGTTATATCCAGCTACGCATTTTTAACAAACCTGGGCACTCCATACGCTGAAGCGTGACAACCTCACGAGCAGACTGCGACGAAAGTCTTGATGCATAAAGTATCGCTTATTATATACGGAGATGCATGTATCGACCGCTTGTCGGCAGATATTGGGCATTATAGTGCATCCATGCATTAGCTCACCATTACAGCGAACCATGGTGCATCTGTAAGCGCCATAGTAAGTGTCTAAGCGCCATATCGCCCAATGATGCGATGCAAGATAGCCGCTCGGGAGAGCTCTAGAGGGCCACAGCTCTTGAGAGGATAAAAGACCGCTACTTTCTAGCAGTGACCTTATACCCAATGACTTCTCCTCAAGTGGCAGTCACGATCAGAAATCGATTCGAGCTCACGACCTTTGGAGAAACCAGCCTGGAATCGAACGCGGAAGCTTGTACAGATGGATGTTCCGCTCTCATCAGCATCGATTCTCTTATTCTTTATACTCGTTCAACGTTCATTGCAGCAGTGCTACGCCCGAAGTGGCGGTATATCACCGCATGACATTCCTTGTACTGAGTTCGCTACCGACTCCGACCCGGCAGTGCCTTGCTGTGAGGCTGGCAGAAAATGCACGTCGAACAGAATGTGTGTCAGTACAGACGTAGATACGGATTTGAAACGAGGAACTTGCACCGATGAATCATGGAACTCTCCTCATTGCCCACAATATTGTTTGAAATGTAAGCTTTCCTCGCTTTTGATACGAGAGACTGGAGATTGAATAAACACAGACAACCAAAATACTACGATATTGAATTGTACGGCGACGAATGGACAGACGACAGATAACTACAACGACTATTGCTGTGCTGCTGATAGCCCACAATGCTGCGACTATATGTGGTTGATCTTCCAGGATGTGTCTGCCATGTCTTCCTCGGCCTCGTCGCCGTTTTCTTCTTCTTCGATATCATCATCATCGCATACACATTCAACGGGTTCGTCGGCAACTACTTCAACTGCTGCAAGTGCTCAGTCGGCGTCTGGATCGTCATCAGCTTCTTCGAGCCTATCCAGCTCATCGTTGTCGAGTTCATCATCTCCATCTACTTCATCATCGTCTACAATACGATCAGCTACTGGACAGTCTGGAATCAATACCGATTTACTTACTGCTAGCATACCTTCGATCGTAGTGGCAGCCCCGACCACAACACAATCGGACTCCTCGGGCCTAGCACGAGACTGGACAGGCGTAGGAATTGGAGCAGGGATTGGCGCAGCCGTCCCACTTCTGATTTTGTTAGTTGTCGGAGCTCTACTTTGGCGTCGTCATCGCCGTCGCGCATTACAAAAGCTTCTTTCATCTGAGGATGGTGCTTTCTCCAGAATCACGAAGGACCCGTCAATACGTATGACCAGACCTGCATATCTGAAGGCGCACGAAGCAGATGGAGTACCGCGTTATGAGCTTGAGACCATTCGAGGAGCGGAAATGCCCGTAAGAAGCCCGAGAGAATTGCCTGTACGAAGTCCGAGAGAGTTGCCAGGGTCAGAAAGGGAGAGGTATCGACACCAGGCATATCGATCTGGAAGTTTGAACAACCCTGCCGAGCTTGGATGAACCATCGCATAAAAATAAACACGACTATATGATTGTACATATCTTACAACAAAGATTCTAACATACAATGATGCTATAGCATCGATCTCAAACTCAAGAGCTCAGGGCTTACAGCCTCCTTGCTCTTCAACGTCAGCACAGCAGCCTTTTGCGCGATATCCACCAATTCTTCGACCTTTGCATCCTTGCCTCTCTTAGCGAGACCGGCGACAATAGTGCCAAGGAAAGTGTCTCCCACTCCGTTGACGCTGACAATGTCCTTCTCATCGATCTTTTCCGCGACAGAGAAGAGACGCATATAGACACCACCAACACCAGACGACTCCTCAGGAAGGTTGAAGCAGCGACTGAGTATGTACGGCGAAGATGCAGGGTCCTGTAGACGCGAATCACCAGCAGGCAAGATTTGAGTAAGGAGCACACCATCAGCGCCAAGCTTGACACAGATTTTAGGAATGAAGGGTAAAAGCTGGATAGTCTGTTGTGGGATTCCAGCATCGACAAGAGCAGAGTTTGTTGCCTGGGTCATTGCCACACGAGCTCCTGTAGAGGGGATGCCCAAGGAATCAATGACTGCCCACCAATCCTGACGTTCGAAAAAGCGGAGCGAGCTAGCTGCTGCGTACATGGCTGATAGTTCCATGGAATTGGGAGTAGACAGGTGTATCGATGCATTAGGGAAAGTCTTGAGAGGCGTCTTGGGGAGTTGGAAGATTCTAGGCGCCTTCGCAGTGCTCACAGGCTCAAATGCAACATGCGCAGAGATTGATTCTGCGGCCTCAAGCCAACGTGCTAAAGACTGTGGCTGCCAGTTTGCGTCCAGAACCAAGTGCGCAGGCTTGCTCTCTCGTAGTTGAGGCAGCCAGAAGTCATCGAGCGTATCACTTGAGGTAGATCCAGATGTTGACGGCTGTCCCGGATGAGCTGCAGGCTCATCAAGGATGTTCATGTCGGCCATGGCGAGGACCAAATCTTTGCTGGCATCGTTGACTGCCACATATTGAGCTGTGCTGCTGCCCTGACGAATCTTGATACCAGCGCTTTCAAGGTCTTCAGTAGCAAGTGCATCGAGAGCAGCTTTACCCGAGAGATCGTCACCAACTGAACTACAGAGGCGTACTGGATCGCCTACAAGGTTCGCTGCCCGGGCAACATTGTGAGCTACACCGCCGAGCGACTGACTGATTTTTGCTGGGTTTGACGTATGCATAGCAGGCTCTTTGCTTGCAGCAGAAGATATCGGCGCATAGTCACACGAGAAGTCAACAGCAAGTGCTCCAGCCACAAAAACCGATGGAGATTTCGAAATCTTGGTTGGCTCGACGGGATTAGATACAGCCCCAGAAACAGAAGACGTGGTATAGTTCGAGGATCCTGGTCCGACTACCTGTGAGCGTGGTGCTGGTTGAAACATCCTACCACAGTCAGCCGAAGTGACTTGTAGCCCTGACAATGCACTCACTCACGAGGCTTGACCCTGCTCGGTTTCGCTTTGCAGCTTCATCAGCTCGGCAGCCACCAAAGTGCCTCGTCGTACGTTGTTTTCGATCAACGCCTGGTTGGACTTGACACTAGTCTTGCCTGTCAAGTCCTTGATCTTGGCAAGTATGAAAGGAGTGTTGGCAGCTCCTGTAGCACCTGCCTGTGCTGCCTCTTGAAGCGCCTCATCGATTACCTTGTCCATCTCGGCTTTGGCGATACTAAAAGCTTCGGGAATAGGGTTTGCAAACAAAAGACCAGACTGGAGACCCAGTGACTTGTGTGCATGGATGACTGCAGCAGCAGTTTTCTCATTGTCCAGAACCATTGGGCTCTGGATACCACTCTCCCTAGTCCAGAAAGCAGGGAAATCTATTCTGCCATCACGACCATCGGCGAAGGTAGCAACCGGCACACCCTGAGTCTCCAGATACTCGAGCGTTCTTCCGATGTCTAGGAAGCTCTTGCAGCCGCTGCTTACTACAGCGACGGGAGTGCGGCCAAGCTCGGTCAAATCAGCTGAAATATCCATGGTGCTTTCAGCACCTCTATGAACACCACCTAAACCTCCTGTAGCGAAAACTTGAATGCCGGCCAGATGAGCCAGGATCATAGTTCCAGCTACAGTCGTGCCGCCATTATAGCGACGTCCAGGAGAGCCCATGCCGCAGGCAAAGCCCAGATCGCGTCTTGAAATCTTGAGTGTGTCAGGTTTGCCAGCAGCACCAGCAAGACGAATGACTTCCTCAGCATCTAAGCCTACACGTGCAATACCGTCGAGGATACCGATGGTAGCAGGAACACCGCCACCGGCTCTGACAACACTTTCTAAGTGAGAAGCCAAGGCGATGTTGTCTGGATAAGGAAACCCATGAGTGTAAATTGTGCTTTCGAGTGCGACAACCGGTTTCTTCTCATGAATAGCTTGCCGCACTTCCTCTGAAACCCTTAGATAAGGACTCTGAGTGGAGAGCTTGCGAACACCTTGCGAACTCAGAGCTGACTGACGCCATGTTTGGCTAGACAGTGCACTTTGACGCAACCTGAACATTTACAGCAAACAGTGATGAAAATAATGCTGCTGATCAGATCTTTTGAATCACTGACAGGACGGATGACTTGGTCAACTTTGCTCTAGCCAATGCGCGGTTAAGGCGCAATTGATGTCCAGATAATGCTCTCCAGAAAATGCAATGGCGTGAATAAAAATATGATATGCGCGAGGTCGAGGTTTAAGGTCCGATGGCTTTGAGAGGAAGTCGCGATTGGATGACGCGGCAAGTCGGGGGAAGGTGGGCCGAGAGCGAGAGGCCACGCTTCCACCAAAGCTGGAGAGCTATCGGCTACTCTGGATGCTTCTGCTTCGTCAGGAACTCACCAATCTATACAACATTATGAGGGGTCTGAGTTTACTCGCAGGCTGCGCCGCAGCGCTGCTCTCCTTCACAAATGCTGAGGCCAATCTCAGTAACCCTGATGTATCCAAGCAGATGCTCAGCGGCACCTTCGAACCTCCGCAGGTCTTCCAGCACACCAACCTCGTCCGAACCGTCAACCTGGAGAAGGAGTACCCTCGCGAGACAATCAATGTGGTTGTTGAGAACATCGACTCGAAGCCTCAACAGGACTACTACTTGCATTTCCCTCAGGACTTGATCGCCAGAGTCGGAGGTCTGGACGTCAAGGACAAGAACAAGCCAGACGCCATCTTCCCTAGCCCAGAGATTGTTGGCATTGACACTTACAGGTTAGTTCAACTTGCCCGTGGAATCTTTGTGCATGCGCTGACGAAAGAAGCCCTATCGAGTACTACCGCATCAAGTTCCCCTCCGCATTGGCCCCCAAGGAGAAGATCACGCTGTCTATCACCTACTCGATCCTATCCGCCCTGAGCCCTCTGCCTGCTAGCATCAACCAGGCCGACAAGCAATATGTCCAAATTACTCTCAATGCCTACACCAACTCGGCCTACAAGACCATGAAGCAAAAGACCAAGCTCAAGATGCCCACCAATGACGTCCCTGAGTATACCGTAGTTGGCACGAACGCCGAAGGTCAGGAGGATCCCGTCAAGCAGGGTGTTACCTTCACCTACGGTCCCTACGGTGAGGTCCCTGCCGGTGCCAACCAGCCCGTCTCGTTGAGATACGAGTTCACCAAGCCTCTGCTGCATGCCACTCTTGTGGAGCGTGACATTGAAGTCAGTCACTGGGGAGGTAACATCGCTACCGAGGAGCGCTACTGGCTCGAGAACAGAGGTGCCACTCTTAAGAACCAATTCTCGCGCGTTCAATGGCAACAGACCCAGTACTTCAACCCTCCTACATCAGCTCTCAAGGAGCTCGAGTATCCCCTCATTATCGGCAGTGCAAACCCTTACTTCATCGACGACATCGGCAACGTCAGCACTTCTCGCTTCCGTCCTAGAAACACTCCTAAGGAAGCTCTTCTTCAGCTCAAGCCTCGTTACCCCTTGTTTGGTGGCTGGAAATACAGCTTCAAGGTCGGTTGGGACAACGATCTGAAGAGCTTCTTGCGCAAGCTCAAGACCGGCGATGGTTACGTTCTCAAGGTTCCCTTCCTTGAGGGCCCCAAGCAACCTGAGGGTCTTGAAATCGAGAAGTTGACCGTCAGAATCGTCCTTCCTGAGGGCGCAACGTGAGTTTTGCTTCTTGCTCAATACGATGATCGACCGATGCTAACAAGAGTCACAGTAACATCAAGTTCGAGACCAAGATCCCCATCATCTCGTCCGAGGTCAGCACACACCGCACCTTCATGGACACTTTGGGCCGCTCAACGCTCAAGCTGACCGCATTGAACGTCGTCGACGACTTTCGCGGCAAGGACCTTGTCGTGACTTATGATTACCCCTTCCTCGCAGGCTTCAGGAAGCCCATTGTCATCTTCAGCTCACTCATGGGCACTTTCGGTGTCGCATATCTCATTAGCAGACTCGATGTCAGCATCGGCAGAAAAGCGTAGATTGTTTTTGTACAATTGAAAGTCGTTTCCCATTTTATATCTATACATGATTGTCTATATCCAAAAAGTTTCCAGGAGATGCATCTATGATAGATGTTGGAGACTCCGGGGGAGTTGAGAAGTATTAGAGCACGACCTCACTGAGGTATGCTTTTTGAGCCGTGCAGGCCAGCTGCGATGCTTGAGTTATTCGGGGAGAGTTTAAGGCTTCTTGGTACGTTCGGTCTGAGTGCCATCGTCCCAGAACTCCATGTCGCTTTCGGAGTCCAGAGCACCCTTCTTGAGTAATTGGCCCTTCTGTGCCAGGATGTCTTCCAGAGTAATGCGCTTGTCGGAGAAGATCTAGACAAGTCAGTATTTGTCGCATAGGATGATTGAGACGTGTTTCACATACCTTCAAGTGGTCAGCAATCAGATGTCTATTCTTACAGCCGGGACATGTGATCAAGATGGTGCCGTGATGGTAGCCCTGCTTGGACATGCGGTGCGAAGAGCGAGTGGAGCATGCCTTGCAAGTGAAGGTCATCTCGTATGAGGGGACCTCTTCGCGAGGCTCGGGCTTGGGCAAGTGATCGGGACGGTCGGTCAAGGGCCTAGCGGTGGATTCACATCGTCGCTGTTGTGATTGGAAGGCGGGAACGAGATGTGACTGAGTGCGGAGGAGAGGCGAGAAGGCCGCAGAGGGTTGCGATGAGAGGTGACGAAGCTGTTGGCGGCAAGGTTGGGCGACTGAGGATTGTCGCAAGCAGGCACGCTGCAAAGCACGGGTTGCGGAATGGAGAGACATGGTCGCAGGGATTGACAAGTTGAGAGAAACAGAGTGAAAGTGAATTTGTCTGGCACATCCAATTCAGCTGTTTGCGGCTGCGTCACAAGGCGGCGAGGAATTCTGCCAGGGGCGGACCGTGCGTCTTGGGCTGGTGCTTTCCGAATGCGGCGAACAGCTGCCATTGCCGATGCTGCTGTTATCACGAACAGAACGCGCTCGTCTTCATGTTCTTGTCCAGTCACATGTCTAAATTGCACATCGTCTTTCACTGCAATATCCGCCCCTCGTAAAAGCTGTTGACCCGAAGCTTCTCGCACAAAGCGGCAACAAAGACCCTGAGCGCGCAAAGTCAAAGCTGTCCGCTGTCAGCACAACGGCTCTCCGACCCCGCCACCACCCAAAAGACGAGACACAACAGCTACCACAATTCAAAGTCTGACAACACCACAATCATGGCCAGTCGTCAGCGCACAAAGATTCGTGCCCCTAGAAGAGTGAGTTCTACCAGTCACCTACTACTTTCATCTCGAGAGTTTGTCTCGTTGTCGCAATGCAGTCGTCTCTAACATGAATCGCATACAGGGCATAGCTGGTGCCAACGACGTCGACTTTGAGGACACATGGGCAACCCTTTCGCATGCTTTTGGCGAGATCCACACCAAGAACGCTTCAGCCCTTTCCTTTGAACAATTGTACCGCGCTGCCTACAAGATAGTACTAAAGAAGAAGGGCGACGACTTGTACAAAAAAGTCGCCGACTTTGAGACTCAATGGCTGTCCACTTCTGTCCGTCTGGACATTGCTCGCACCCTGCAAGCCAATATTCTTCCCGATGCCGACGACTCCCTGTTAGACCCCAGTGCTACCGCGCACGAACGCCGTGAAGCCGGTACTCGCTTCCTCGCTGCTCTCAAGTCCGCCTGGCAAGACCACCAGACCTCTATGAGCATGTTGACAGATGTGCTCATGTACATGGATCGTGTATATTGTGCCGATACCAGGCAGCCATCCATCTTCTCTAAGGCTATGAGTCTCTTCAGGGATAGCATCCTGTACTCGACCGCAATTGCCTCGGCTCAACCTCCTCTCTCCTTCCTCGACACCTTGAACACCGTAATTCTCGATCAGATTCGCATGGACCGCGACGGCGACTACATCGACAAATCTCTGATCAAGGCAAACACATATATGCTCGAAGGTCTATTCGAGACAGACGCAGAAGGAGAAGACGAGAAGTTGTACCTCACAAGATTTGAGCAAGAATTCCTTGACAAGAGCGCCAAATTCTACCGCGACGAGAGTGGGCGTCTGTTGAAAGAGTCGGATGCGGGCACATACTGTCGCCATGTTAGAAGGAGACTGGACGAAGAAGCTGATCGTTGTCGCTCCACAATCTCAGAGTCGACTTCCGCCAAGATCACAAAGGTTGTCGAAGACGAGCTCATTCGTCAGCAGATCAAGGCCTTGATTGAGATGGACAGTGGCGTACAGTTCATGGTCGCCAACGATAGGCACGAAGACCTCGGTCTGGTTTTCGAGCTGGAGAGCAGAGTCGACCCAAAGAAACCCGAGCTGACCAAAGCCATTCAAAAGATTATCCAGGAGATGGGAACGAATGTCAACAGCAATGCCATGAACCAATCAACTGCACAAGCACCCGCCCAACCAACTGCAGCGGAAGATGGAGAGACTGGAGATAAAGAGAAGGCCAAGCCGGTAGAAAAGGTCAACCAACAGACGGCGGCAGCTTTAAAGTGGGTTCAGGATGTACTGGACCTGAAGGATCGCTTCGATCGCATCTGGAAACTCGCTTTCAACCAGGATCAAGTTCTACAGACCGCTCAGACTCGCAGTTTCTCTGATACGATCAACGCTCTCCAACGAAGCTCTGAATACATCTCCCTGTTTATTGACGACAATATGAAGAAGGGAATCAAAGGAAAAACTGAGGAAGAGGTTGACCAGGTGCTTGAGAAGGCCATTACTTTGGTTCGCTACCTTCAGGACAAGGATATCTTCGAGACGTACTACAAGAAGCATCTCTCGAAACGCTTGCTCATGGGTAGATCTGTGAGCATTGATGTCGAGAAGCAGATGCTAGGTCGCATGAAGATCGAGCTCGGCAACAGTTTCACACTCAAGATGGAGGCAATGTTCAAGGATATGAATCTCTCAGAAGAGCTCACCTCAGGCTACCAGACATATGTCTCAAAACTTGGCGACAATGATCCGAAGAGAACCGAACTCAGCATCCATGTGCTCACCAGTATGACATGGCCGGTCGAGAGCATGAGAGGGCACGATGAGGAACGGGATGGCGCTCTCAAGATCATTTACCCGCCTGAAATTGAGAAGATCAAAACCAGCTTCGAGCAGTATTACACGACCAAGTACTCTGGCCGTGTGCTTACCTGGCAAGGCGGCATGGGTACAGCTGATGTCAAGGGAACTTTCAAGGTCCCTGGCAAAGATGGTGGTCCCCCCAAGACCAGAGTGCATGAGCTCAACGTCTCAACCTACATGATGATCATCCTATCTCTCTTCAACGATATCCCAGCTGACGGCGTGCTCACTTACGAGGAGATCGCCGCACAAACGAACATTCCACAAAACGAGCTCATCAGAAACCTGCAATCATTAGCAGTGGCACCCAAGACTCGCATCCTCGTCAAAGAGCCCATGAGCAAGGACATCAAACCCAAGGATCGCTTCTCGTTCAATGAAAAGTTTACCTCCAAATTCATCAAAGTCAAGGTTGGCGTTGTCACTGCCGGCAACAAGGTCGAGAACGATAAAGAGCGCAAGGACACCGAGAAGAAGAACAACGACTCTCGTGGCTTTGTCATTGAAGCGGCTGTTGTCCGTATCATGAAGCAGCGCAAAGAGCTCTCACATCAACAGCTTATCAACGAGACACTTACGCAATTGAGCCAACAGTTCAAGCCCGATGTCACCATGATCAAGAAGAAGATTGAGAGCTTGATCGAGCGTGAGTACCTGGAGCGTATCGAAGATGCCAAGCTGCCTTCATACCGCTACCTTGCATAGAGCGCATAGGGCATCTTTCTTTCCGCGCTCTTTCATCATGATTCTGGCGTGGCGTACTCGGGCGATCTTTCCTGCATTACAAGCATCAAAAAAAGGAGTTTACATCAAAGCGAAGGTGTTTTGGGAGGGTGGGCTAAAAGGAACAAGACTCTGCAGATCTCAGGAGGAGCAAAGGCGAAGGAGCATATCCCAGCGAATGGCGTTTTTCTGGGTTTCTGAGATTTCTTCAGATATGATAGAACAACAAACAGGGTCGACATGATCACTTTTTTTCTACAGTTTCAATCTTTCCTTTCCCTTTTGATAATCTGACATGTCTCTTCTGCTTGCTGTGGAAGAAGGAGCGACTCTTATCATACGAGACTACCTTTTGTGACTGGTGCAGCTTACTCGTCCGGCAGGGCAATCCCGTTCGTCAGCATAATGCCTGAGAATCAGGAAGCAAGGAACAAAAAGGCAGGAGCAATGCGCAACATCATGACACCAAGACGAAGAAGCGAGATTTCCGGAATCGTAGAGGAAGAGAATATCAGGGATTTATCATTTTTGGTTGTGCTGTGATGAGAGAGGATCATACGAGCCGCAAAGACGAAAAGACTCCCGCCAGCATATGCAAAGAAGGAAGACAGACATCAAACGATGCCTGACAAGTAACAAAACACTCCACAGAGAACAAAAAAACGCCCTTCTAAATGCACTTTCTTTCATCACAAAATGCGAATCTCTACCACACCAACAACCCAAAAGCCAGCAACAGGAACAGCACAGCAAGGACCAATTCGTCGTGTCTTAGGTTCTCTGGTTGAAGAACCAACTGCTGCGTTTTGGGCCCTCTTGCTGTTGCTGTTGTTGCAGGCCGGCGAGGGTAGGTACCATGGGACCTGCGCCGCCACCACCGCGAAGCGGTTTTGCGATGCGGCTGCCGAGTTCGCTGCCGAAGCCATTGGGGGCTGCACCGCCGGCACCGGTGATGTTGCCGTTGCGGGAGGCAGCGCTGACTTTGGCGGCTTCGAGGCGTTCTTTTACTGCGGTGAGTTGGGCTTCGAAACTGTGAGATGGATGTCAGTGATCCTTGACTTGATATGCTTTCATCAAAAGGTTCGACGTACCGATGGTTGGCCTGCATGAGCTTTTCCTGACTCTCGCCGAGCAGTTGCTCAAGACCGTGAATGCGCTCTCCACGTGCCGCAAGCTTGCGGTCAGCAATGGCGACCTCCTTCTTGAGTTGGGCGTTCTGCTCGACCAGTTGCCTTTGGACTTGAGTCAGCTGTTCCAAGTTGCGTTCGAGGAAGGCCAGCTTCTTCTGTTGCTGCTTGCTATTTGCTGAGCGAAGAACGCTGTTGTATTGTTCTCGAGTCGAGTCGAGCGAAATCTCTAGTTCGACAACACGCTCGCAACGGTTCTGCAAGTCGCGCATCAGGGACTTCTTCATGGCGTCGAAGTCTGCCAATTGTTGGTGCAATGACTTGGCACCATTTGCTCCGTTCACTGTTTGCCTCCTTAGAGACTCGACTTCGTTGCGCATGCGAGTGTTCTCTTCTTGCTGACGAGCCAGAGCAGCATTGAGGTCCGAGGCTCCTGCTTCGGTATGTGATGCAAGCGATTCTTGTAGACGGCGCTTGACATCTTCGACGTCGGCCTCGGAAAGATTTGTTTGCAGGAGGTCTTCGTACTGCTTTTGTACGGTCAGAAGCTTGTGCTCCAGGGCGCCACCTTGGCTGGAGTGGTCTCCTTGGCGGATAGCACCTTGGGTCTCGACCAATCTCTCTCGGAGTTTTGACAGAGAGTCGGGACCAAGCGCTTCACCCTTGGAAGCAGACTCAAGAAGGGCATCCAGCTGCTTGATAGCCTCTTGGACGCTGCGTTCGTTCTCCGAGAAGACTTCGTCGCCAAGGTCGAAGCCAGCCATCATTTGAGCCATGCGTTCCTTCTTTAGCTTCTCCTTCTCGTCAATAACGGCTGATGTCTCGCGGGCATTCATCTTAGCCTCGAGCAATTCTTTGCGCAGCTCGTCAAGTTCGTTAGAGAGATCGTTGTTGGCTTCCTTGAGACTGTCCATCATAATGGATTCCTCCTTCGTTTCAAAGGTGATGCGTTCAACTTGCATCTTCAGACCTTCTACATCGCCGGCAAGTTTTTCGTTATCCTTGTTGACACGGCCATGTGTCTCTCTCAGATCACGCAACTCTTGGCGTGTATCTTGGAGAGCCTTCTCGGTTGTAGCAATCACAGACTCTTTCTCAGCAAGCTGATCCTGTAATTCGTTTTCGCGTCGTAAAAATTCTTCTCTTTCGTCTTTCTCCAGAGCAGTTGTTGGGGTGCCGGCGCGCTCCAGATCCATCCTAGAGTCTGGCCTTGACGAGGTCGGTGTTTCGGCGCCTTTTCGTTGTTCTCCGAGGAGTGAGGGAGTGGCAGGACGAGGTGTGGACCTGGTAGGACCATCTTTGAGTGTAGGAGTCCACTGCTCTTTTGGCACAGTCTGGCCTTTTCGCCAGGAGCCAACTTCTGATTCGAGGTTGGAGATGTATGTTTCGAAGCTTGAGACTTGGGACTGAGCCTTGCGGAGCAGAGCCTTGAGCTCGGCAGGGGAGAGTTCTTGGTTGACCTTGGCTTTGTTCTTGATGGATTTTGCTCGCATACCAAAGCGGAGGGTAGAGACAGTTTCGGCATCGTTGTAGCTCGAGGGTGAACAATTGATAATGAGGGTGGTGCGCGAGTTACCACCGAGAGATTCTTGTAGGATACGAGTGAGTTTCGAATCACGATAGGGGACGTGAGAAGATTTGCCGTCAGTCAAGGCGTTGATGACCATGCCCAGAGCACTCAGCGACTTGTTGATCTTCTTTGCTTCCTCAAGCGTTTGACCACTGGCTCCTGTCTTTCCGACCTTTTCCGAACCAGCCAAATCGACCAGGAACAATTGACCCGACTTGACACTTCCAGTCTCGACGTTCTTCTGGCCAACAGTGATGACGAAGATGGAGTGAGAACGGGACGATTCTTGGTTCATGTTTGTAGCAGCGACAGCACGAGACATGCCTCCTCGTTCTAGGATCTGGTAAACCTCATCGACACTGCTGACGTAGACTTCCATGAGACCCTTGACATAGACACCGCGATTCTTTTCTTCGTGGACAGGTAGGTTGTCGTTTTGCGGGACGAGCAAATCGCGAATACGTTCCATGTAGATTTCCATGTAGCTGACTCGCACTGTGTACTCGATGTTGCTCTCGCTGGCCATGATGGAAGCAAAGATTTGCTCAGTAATGCGCGGAATGACACCCTTGTGGTCAGGACTGCCGATGTCTGAGCCCATCATGGTGTAGGACTTTCCGGCACCGGTCTGACCGTATGCAAAGACTGTTCCGTTGTAACCATTGAGGATATCGTCGACGGTGGGACGGATGGAGAAGTCGAAGACGTCGGATTGGCGACAACCCATGTCGAAGACACGATCGAATGTGAAGGAGCCGCCGCCGCCATCTCTTGATTGGACATTACAGGTATCGGGACTCTCGAATTGGACAATAGGAGTACCTCCGCTGGCGAGTTCGACTTTGTTTTGCGGCCTGAAACGAGCGACGACTGGCGTGTGTTAGTGGTGGAACAGCGGTAGACGGAGCGAGCGATGTTGTCGAGTGATAGCAGACGTACCCTTGATAGAGTTGCTCCTGTCGGGAGTTGATTAGCATGGGGTTGTGATTGTCAGGTGGGGGTCCGGCGTCAACTTACGCCATGATGGCCGGGTTGCGGCAGGTCGTGGCCTGCGTGTGAGAGAAGACGAGGGCAGAGTAGGCGAGCGACAGAGAAAACAGAGGCTAGAGGAAGTCGGCGCCAACGTATGCAGGATGCACGCACTGGAGTGAGTGCACGTCTGGAGAAGTTCGTGGTGGACCGTGACTTTGGAATCAACAGGGGTCAGGGCCAAACTCAAAAGACCAAAAGCCAAACGATAAGCTTCACAGCAACCGCCGTTGTATACAAATAGTCCTCTCGACGCACAATGACGCTGTCGTCTGCTTCTAGAACAAACATAGACACGACTGCCCAACACCAACAACAATCTTCTTCCACAGCTGTGCCTCTTGATCTTGTGGCCAGCATTCACCTTCTCGTCCAAGCCAAGCTGCCCTCGGCCAGCAGCCCCGGTTTCAGCGTTTCAGCCTGAGTCAGCCCTATATCAGCCCCTCCGCATTACTTTCATATATGCCGCCACAACTCCGTCTGCACATGCACAAGTCATGACTGTTGCTATATGCTTGGTCTGAATGCCATTTTGTATTTGACAAGGCCGTCGTCCTCTTGGAACAGCCTGTACCTTTCCTATCCCGTGCCTGTATCATGTTTCGTGACTTACGCGCAGTAACAAAACAGCCGAAATGCAGTCCCTGTTGAACGCCTAGTGTAGCGACGCCCATGCCAAACGCCTCGCTGAATCTCATACCATCTCTATACCCAACTGTGCAGCTTCCTTAATCTTCCCAGCTCTTCTCGACTGTCTCGCGCACGCGCTTGTAGTACTCCTTGCGGTTGTCCTTGTACAGATTCGATGCCTCGACGTTGGCTGGTGAACTGGTGTTGGGGTCGTTGAGCAGACTATTTGACTGTGTTAGTCTGGTCCGGAGTATGTTTATACTTCGTCACACACCTTTGGATACTGGTCAGGATGGCGGCGACATCATATGTAGGACTCCAGCGGTTTTGCAGGATGTCTAGACACAGCTCGCCAGTGGCGTAGACGTTGGGGTGGAACATGGTGCTGATGAACTTGACACCTGGAGGCTTGTTGGGGTACTGCTCTTCAAAGTGCATGACGAGTCTGAACGTGCCGTCTTCGAAGGGTGTGTCTGAGGGTCCAATAATGACTGCGTTCCTATGCGGCGAATGAGCACGTGTGGTCGACAACAAGTCCGAGTCAAGCATACCAGGTCATGACATTATCGGCAATAGGCGAAGCTGAAACACCGGCAGGAGGGTCGGTTTGCATGCGCTGCAGAGATGACCGTTAGCCACAGGATCATGTCAAGATCGAACGTCAAACTGCTCGCACCTTAAAGTCGCGCATCAAACGGCGGCGGGCTGAAGTCGACATGTTGCGAGACGAGCTGAAGTGGATTGGTGGAGCAGGTGGAATGCAACCTCGAGATGAAGAAAGAAGGAGAGATGGCGGCGGTGGTTCTGGTTAAGGACGGATGGAATCTTGTAGTGAAAGTGACCGGAGAGGAGGGGCAGACAGACGCTGACGCCACTCTTTGCACCCACAGCCGTTGACAAACGCTTTGCTTCGAGGTCACGAACACATCCTGACTCTCTTCCTTTCTGCCTTTTGTATCAAGACCCCCTTTGATCACTCCAGGACTACATGCGCTGTACACAACCGCGTGACAGCCACCAGATGCATCTCCTTATCGTCAAGCGCCGGTGAACCAATATTTAATCAATCTGCCCAGCTCAATTCAGTCTTCTACACATCAGCGTACCTAACTTGCTTATATTGCTCAAGCAATTTCGATGTTCTTTTACATTCTGCATGAACGGCTGTCCAAAACTCTTCCTTCTCCCATATCTTGGGTACCTTTGCAGGTCCCGACAATGTCGGCACCCGATCGATCCCCTCCCAATCCATAATTCCTTGCCTCTCCAATACCGCTGTGCTGGAACACCGCAGCCGCCCTCACGATTGACCTTTGTCCCCGTTTGTTTCTCAGGACAGCATTGATGAGGTATGTCTGTCTTGATGACCAAAACTCACATCTAAACCTCAAGGTGGTTAAAAGCTTTCGGTCTGATAGCTCCACACATTGAATTATGAGCCTTGTCTCGCGGTCGCCCACATGACGCTGGCATATTTGACTACGAAGGAATCCGATTCTAGGGTGTTGCACTAAACTTGACCCATCTCTGCAGTACACAATCTATCTGATCTGAAGACTGCATGCAGTCAGTGGTTCAGGGAGCTCCAAGCCGAGCTCGCCTCGAAGGGAGCCGTGGTCTGTTTAGGTAGCCGGACCACTTGAGCCAGATTCAATCACCGTGCCGTAGAGACTGCCGTACTTGCCGGGACTTGGCAGATTATGCTCACGTGGATCTGTCTGACTGAGCGCCTCCAAGGATATAAGACGAATGTGCACGAGTTCACGGGAAGCGCTTATCAATCTCTCACATACGCGCTATTCTGTGTTGCAAATCTCACGAGTCTGACCCAAGTGTGATATTTCCATCTTCCATGGACAAAGAAACACAAAGAATTCGAGCTGACGGTAAGCATCATATCAGCAATGAAGTCGATATAAGACATCAGTAGCTTCTTCTACCTCCCTCGATCAGATCATCCACCTTGGATTTATTTGGAAAACAACACAATGGCTCGCTCAGACATTGAGTTCAAGACCATTGATCATGTCACTTTACGAGGCTGGATTTTCAAGCCAACAAACGCAGCAGGAAAACATCCTTGTCTCATAGTCACCCATGGCCTGACGTGCCTCAAAGAGATGCACCTGGACACCCTGGCCGAACGTCTGACCTCCGTATTACCAATTGCATGTTTGGTGTACGACCACCGTGGCTATGGCTCTAGCGATCAAAAGGACAATGAGCCTCGCAACGAGATTGTCCCAGCACATCAGAACAGTGATCTACAAGACGCTATCACCTATGCCCAATCTCGTGAAGACATTAATGCAACCAAGATTGGTCTTTGGGGCTACTCTTACAGCGGTGGTCATTCACTTTGGGTCGCCGCAAACGATCGTCGTGTCAAGGCAGTAATTGCTGTGGCTCCCTTCACCACAGGCGATATTATTGCAAACAACATGAGGTCAGACCTGGAAGATTCCATGATCGAAATGTTGTCTCAAGGTATGGTATCCAGGCTTGATAAACTCTGCAGACTAACGCTGTATAGAACGGCTATCACGAGCTGCTGGCAATGAACCTGGAAGAATGCCCGTTGTGGTGAAGAATTCTTTGGACACAGCCGTGATGCCTCAAGTCGAGAGCTATGCTTTCTTCTCTGCTTGGGCTGAGAAGACTGATTGGAAGCATGACTTGACTATTAGAAGGCACGTAGTGAGAGATGTTTTCAGGACCTTGCTAACAACGTAGTACAGCCTCGAAGGTGTCAAATCATATTTTCCTGGATCGCGAATTCATAAGATTGGCCCTACGCCACTGTTGATGCAGGTGCCGAAGAAGGATGAGGTTGCAATTACTGACACAATGCTCGAAGCATACAGCCGAGCGGTAGAGCCGAAGGAAATCCAAATACTGCCAGGAGGACACTTCAGCATGTTTGAGGGTGATGAATTCGAGACCATGCTTGCTAAGGAGATTGAGTTCTTGGAGAGGACATTGCTTGGGTAGATCGATTTTTCTAATTTGTTCATGCAATTTACAATTCCGTACATCAGTATTAGTATACACACACCTAGACTTCTCGATCCAGTAGAATGCATCCAGACAAGAAGCATTTCGGCAGACATTGACCAGAGGGGGTCTCTCTAGCAAGGCGTCCGCAGATGCGTACTAAAGTACCTACCGAGCCATGCGAGGCTTACGGCCGCAAAATCTCCCAGCACCTCCCAGCCGGCTTCAGAATCCCTCCGTGTTAACGTTCTTCGCAGTCATTATTGCATGTGTTGACTGTCCGAGCTCGCAGAAAATCCCCAATGCAGTATCAGATGGGACTGTTATCTAGAAAGGCTCTTGTGAGTCACTACGTGCGAGAGAGTAGGTAGGTGCAATGAAGTGTCCGTTTGGCGGTTGACAGGTAAGTATTTATGCATCACGTCTGCCAGTACATCTTCGGAGTCAGGACACTCGCAACATCTTACGATCATGGAAGAACTCAAGTCAGCACAAGCTTCTGAGGCCAGAGGCAGTTCGAGGCAACAATCAGAAGCCATGAGCACTTCCGAGATTCCTTCCATATCAACCTGGCGTCTCATACTCCTAATCATTAGTCTATGTGTAGGTCTCTTCCTCTCCCTTCTCGACACTTCAATTGTAGCCACAGCTCTCTACGACATCGGTGTTTCATTCTCGTCGCCTCACACAGCTACCTGGGTAGCTCTATCCTACACTCTCTCCTACCTCAGCTTTGCCGTCCCATTTGCCAACCTCAGCGATGTCATCGGCCGTCGCGCTGCTTGGTTGCTTGCCTTTACCATCTTCTTTTCCTTTTCGTTGGCTTGTGGGTTTGCAAAGACATTGATGCAGCTGATTGGCTTTCGAGCTGTGCAGGGAGTGGGTGGAAGTGGGTTGTACTCGTTGACAATGATTGTGATGCCAGAGATGGTCAAAGAGGAAAACAGAAAATGGATCGGTGCTGTTGTTGGCTTGGTTGTTGCTGTGGCAGGTGTGACCGGGCCGGTGGTGGGAGGTGTAATAGCCAAGTTTGCGACCTGGAGATGGGTATTTTGGATCAAGTAAATGTCTTGAGATTCCACTCTGGGTTGTTTTGTTGCTAACACTGTGTAGTGGTCCTGTTGCTGCTCTCTCGGTCGCCTTGTTTCTTCTTACCTGGCCCACTGAGGATATGGTCAAGCGACCTGCCCGCCGTTCCTGGAAACAGCTCGACTACCTTGGTTCCTTCCTCCTCATTGCCGCATCTGTCCTTGTGGTCTTTGCCTTCCAGGAAGCCGGACTCAGACCCAACTCGTGGGGGCAGGCTCTCTTCCTAGCACCATTGCTCGTAGGCTGTCTCTGCTGGTGTACCCTCTTCGTCTGGGAACTCTTCGCCTCAAGGCACTCTTTCTCAGTCATCCTGCCTCCACGCCTACTCAAACGCCGCGTCTATACCTCCACCGTTGTGGTCACTATGTTAACGGGCTTTGTAAACTTTATTGCTATATACAGTCTCCCTCTTCACTTCCAAGTCGTGAACGGAACAAGCTCACTTATCGCTGGCGTGGCATTACTCCCTCTACTGGTCTCGGCAGCTATAGGTAGCATGCTAGGCGGCCTTACAGCCAACCACTCCTTTCCCGCCTTGGCCATAGCAAACAGCATGATGGCACTTGGAGCAGGTCTCCTGTCCACCTTGACTCAGCATCATGGCGTCCAAGCCATAACGTATGGCTTCGAAGTGCCGCTGGGCTTGGGGATGGGGTTATCTATCTCGACCTCGACGTTGCTGGCGGCGACGCAGTTTGATTCTGGAGATCTAGCTGTTGCGCAGGGTGTTGTTGCGCAAGCTAGAGTGTTGGGCGGCAGTATCGGGATTGCGGCATCATCTGCTATTCTAGGCAGTATAGGTGCGAAGGCTATGAAGTTGGGTGAAGTGGTCGATGAGAGAAGTGTGTATGCGCAAGGTTTCTCGAAGACAATGTGGGTCTGTGCTATCGTTGCTTGTATTGCTGTTGTGCTCTCAGCAGGGATTTATCAGAAGAGGGCGGGACAGACATCACAATTGCGTTCAGAGGCAGAAAAGATCACAGAGCAGGAGCAAGTCATAGTTGTGGATAAGGCAGTTTAATCATAGCAGAGGTATATACTATCACATGCATACAACATGTATTCACGAGAAAGAAAAGAGGTATCTTTATATCATAAAATCATTCGTGTCCTAACCCTCAACGTTAGTAAACGATCTCGAAGACGTAGTTGTGAGAATAGGAGGTGTATGAGAGAAAAAATCAGGAACAGAATCGCGTTCGCATCAAGTGCACATTTGTGCATCAAAGTGAGCTGGGTGTAACGAAGTGTAGTCATCATTTTAGGAAGGAGGAAGGGTGGTTCAATTAGAAGAGTGTAAACGTACTGTTTTGAGTCGTCTCTATAGACTTGGACGACTTTGCAGAAATTATATCGGGTGTTTCCACCATGCGGATAGGTTTTGCAAAGATCGTCGAGGATGTCCTAAAATATGTTGGTGAGTGTGAGCAGCGATGCGATGATCCGCATCGCGTGCCATGTCAAGAGATCACAGCAGGAAAGCTAGCTCGTGTACACGCTCTCGCGTCCAGAGCCACTTGTCGCGAGACGATTGCACATTGATGCGCATTCTAGCTTTTAGCAAATCGACAAGGTGTATACTGCAAAAAGCTTCCTTGTCTTTCTCTCGCTTCGCTGAATCTAACTCTTCATCATGACAGTCTAGCTCATCGACGCGATAGCCGATGGATCCATTTGACTTTTGCAGACGAAAAGCAGCACGGTCGCCGTCCCACCATTTACCCTTGAAGTCCACATAGGAGCCTCTTGAGCCAACGGCCACAATGGACTTCATCAGAGCAATCTTCTCGTATGGCAGGGCATCGAGCCATCGCGGTATGCACTGGTATGTGATCAAGCTCTTGCTGATGGGGTCCAGGCGACCAGTGTCTCCTCCCACGCGCCGTGTCTTGATGACCCAGTCATTGGTGCTGTAGAAGAGAGGCAGTGCCTCGGCACGGACGCGATGACAGGTAGAGAGAAGAGCAGGCTCGACGTCTAGACTGTCATCGTGAGAGGAGTCGAGGAGAGTGGTGGACAGCGGCTTGGCTAGAACTAGCAAATAGACGAGATGTCGGATTTCATGAGGAAGAAGGAAGAGCAAAGATTGAGGTTGCGCGTGTTCGGAATTTGTGGTTTTCGGTGGTCTTCTGCTGGTTGTGGGCGGCGGCTGGATCCGTGTCGCGGCCAGGGTCATCACGCAGACTTGGGAGAATTGTTCTTCTCTAGACGATCCACGAGTATTCCGGGCTTTGTAGTGCCAGAGGAACACCACTGGCACCTTGTATAAATTGGCCTTGAAGGCTGGAGGTCACTGGAAGTGCTGCGGCTGAGATATGCGAGTTCGAAGGATATTTCCAACGACTGTCCGAGTCACGCCTCGGCAGGGCTCTGCCTCATGACGTATCCTATCGCAACAACGAACCCCAGTAAGATAGGAACGAACAACAGTGGTTCTATCACAGCTTGATTTTTCGACATGGCTTCATCTCAAAAGCCCAGGGAATGGAGGAAGACCATCTCTGATCAGGAATACTTTATATCAACTGATCTGAATAAAATCTCACACGACTTTGTCAACAATGCGTATGCCACCGACGACATGTATTGGGCCAGAGCAATGCCTGCTGCCATCCTTCGAAACATACTATCGAATTCCCTCGTGCTGGGAGTGTACGCAATCCAGTCATTATTTCCGCCAGCCAAGACAGCAGAGGAGCCATCATCACCAGACACGCCTTCACCTACACTTGAGGATCCAGCATACTACTTCTCAAACGAGTTCCAAGGAAACGGAACCGCATCAGAGAAATTAGAACAGGTGGGATTCGCTCGTTTCGTTACGGATCATGTCACAGTTTTCTACTTGACAGATGTGTATATTGAACCAGACTCCCGAGGAAAAGGACTTGGAAAATGGTTGATCTCGTGCTGTCGCGAGATTCTCGACTCAAAGCCGCATCTGATGAGAGCGATGCTTATGGCTTCACCAGGAGAGGGCAAACAGTTCTATGAGAGGAATTTGGGCATGCGCGACATGCAGGAGGAGATTGCTGAAGGGCATGTACTCCCCATGACAAGAAACCGAAATCAATAAAGGCGATCATGGATACCCTCAAAGGTCGTGCCATCATCGAAGAAGTCACCAAGATCAGAGAAGGATAGAAGAAGTCGGCGGAGGCGACTCGCAAGTCCGGGGATGATGGTTGACGCTCGGACTCTCCATGTGAAAGTCTCTTGAAATTTACCTTTGCCTCAACTTGCAAATCTACATCCACTTGTTTCTCTCGTTTTCGTGTATTGTTCTCTTTCGCAATGTTGGGAGCTCTCAGAAGGTGCTCCACGGTACTGCCGCGCAGTGTCGCTCAACTTTCGAGCGTAACTCGAAGCTCTGCGGTTTCAAAAATTTCAAGGCCGTACAACCCAGCCGTTATCACAAGAAGTTTGCACCAGACCAGCCAGTGGAGACAACAAAATGCCGCCGTAGCTGAAGAGGAGGGTCTTGGTTTCCAATCCGAGCAGGATGACAACGGCCCTATCACAACCTTTGCCGAACTTGGCAAGAGGAAGCTGGTCAGCAGAGGCGTTGTCCAGACTTTGATCAAGGATATGGGCCTTGAGAATATGACCGAGGTGCAGACCGCCACAATCAACCAGGCTCTCGATGGCAACGACATCCTCGCTCAGGCCAAGACTGGAACTGGCAAGACCCTGGGTTTCCTGATTCCCGTTCTGCAGAACATCCTCAAGCAAGATCCTTCCCTCGGTGAGCGTAGCAGAGGCTACGCCGCTCGCAGAGGCAACAGAACTACCGCCGACGACATTCGCGCCATCATTGTTTCGCCCACCCGCGAGCTGGCCGAGCAGATTGCCATGGAGGCAAAGCGTCTTGTTGCAAACACCTCGGTCATTGTACAGACGGCAGTAGGAGGAACACAAAAGTCTGCTGGTCTGCGCGCCATCCAGCGCCAGGGTTGTCACATCTTGGTCGGTACCCCTGGTAGACTGAAGGACATCTTCAGCGACAAGTACTCTGGTGTCCAAGCTCCTGGTCTTGACGCTCTCGTCTTTGATGAGGCTGATCGTCTACTTGATCAAGGTTTCTGGCCTGAGATCCAGGAGATCATGGATCTCTTGCCTAAGCCTGAGGAGAAGGCCCGTCAGACTCTCATGTTCAGTGCCACTGTGCCCCACGAGGTGCAGAGACTGGTCAGAGAAACTCTCAAACCTGGTTTCGACTTCGTCAAGACTGTGCGCGACGATGAGGAGCCCACCCACGCTCGTGTTCCTCAGCACCTCGTCACTGTCAACGGTCTGGAAAACACTGTCCCTGCTATTGTCGAGTTGTGCAAGAATGCCATTGCCGATGCAGCTCAGCCCGACGCTCGCCCCTTCAAGGCCATTGTCTATTTCAACTCCACCGCTGAAGTCACTTTGGCTTCCGCCGCTCTTACCGAGCTTCCGGTTGACGAGGACTCAATTGCTCCTCAACAAAACCCTCGCAGTCGTTACCGCGAGGTTCCCAGTGCTCTTTATCCGGCTCGCGTTTTTGAGATTCACTCGCGTTTGAGCCAAGCTCAGCGTACTCGTGCTTCTGACAACTTCCGCAAGTGCACTTCTGGTATCCTGGTATCCTCCGATGTGACTGCTCGTGGTATGGACTTCCCCAATGTCACCCACGTCATCCAGGTCGGTATGCCTCGCGATCGCGAGACCTATATCCACCGTATTGGTCGTACCGCTCGTGCTGGTAAGGAAGGCCAGGGCTGGTTGATCTCGCCCATGATCGAGGTCCAGGACATCCCTCGCAAGCTCAGAGATCTTCCTCTGCAAAAGGATACTTCTCTGGCTACTGCTTCCATCGACATGACTCGTGAGGCAGATGTGCCTAGATCAGCCGCTACCATCCTGGCTCAGGTTGCCGAGGCATACAAGCGTGTTCCTATGCAGTTGAAGGCCGATGCTTACAGAGGCTACATCGGCACCTACGGTTTCATCCGCAAGAGAGCTCTCGTCAAGGCTATCAACAACCTTTCCCGCTACGCCTGGGGCATGTCTACTCCTCCGGAAGTCTCCTCCGCTCTCGCCAGACGTGTTGGTCTCTCATCAGTACCCGGCATGAACATCGACGGCAGAATCATCGAGGGCAACCTCGACGATGTTGATGACAGGCCTATTCGCAGTCAAGAGAATCGCTTCGGCTATGGCAATGGCCGCAAGCGTAGCTGGTCGAATGACGGCGGTCGTGGAGGCTTCGGTCGTGGCGGCTTCGGCGGTGACCGCGGCGGCGATCGCAGAGGTGGCTACGGAGGTGACCGCGGTGGCTACTCCAGAGGTGGCTTCGGTGGTGAGCGCAGAGGTGGTTTCAGCAGAGACGGCGACAGAAGCTTCGGCGGAGAGAGCAGAAGTGGCTACAGCAGAGGTGGTGACCGATACTAATCTCATTGATCAAAGCATTCTTCTACGATGTTTGATCTATGAGTTGCATTTACTCAGGCGTTCTATGGATACCAAAAACTTTGTTACTGTACAATACGGGGATCTTATTCGGTAGGGGGTTGACACTGCAACATGATTGGGACTTGGAGCACTTACCTTGTAAAAGCATTGGCGTTCAGGGGCTATGGATGTTGTGGTTAGACATGTATAAGACTGATCTCCTCTTTTATCGTCACCATCAGACCGTCACAGCTCTAACATGATATGTGGCTTTAGTGTTGAGCTGACTGCTGCGAAGCCCAAGATGATCCGTTTCACATTGGGAAGGAAGCATATCGACTCGCCAAGCCCCTGACCTTTCAGCAATTGGCAACTTCGCACGAGAGATCGCGCCTGCAGCCTGAGGAGCTAGGCAGCAAACTGACCATCTGTCATCCCAACATTGGCTTCTCGCATTCTATCCCAACATTGCCAGATTATCACAACGCGTTTTTCTATCATCAGATCCCGCAAGGTTCATCAATCCACCATCATCTTCTTACACATCATTTCTTCTATCGCATCCACATTTTATCCGCTCCAGCCATGCTCTTCGACAAAGCCTCGGCTCTCTTGCTAGCCAACTCTGGTCTGTTGTCATCCAGACATGTCATCAACCGCCTTCAAACCCAAGACCTAGAAGCCGATTTTGATTGGAAGAATGCAAGTACAGCTGTGAAAGAGACATCACAATTGTCGTCTAATCTCAAACAGATGACCGCTCACGAATCGCTGGTCTACCACAATTGTTATGGCAGCTTTCAGTGTGCTCGGCTACAGGTGCCAATGGACTGGACGGCAGAGAAAGGAGCAGACAACCGAACTGTCCAGATAGCCCTGATCAAACTCCCGGCACCCGTCCCAGTGACTGATAGCAGATATGGTGGCGCCGTGGTTCTCAATCCTGGTGAGTCTTGTCGTGGCACTGCTGAGTCTACAACTCGGTCACTAACTCATTCTATCAGGTGGTCCCGGAGGCTCTGGTGTGGCAACAGTATGTGCCAATCTCTTTATCATGCAAGATGGTCGGTGCTGATCCCAGACAGGTTTATTCGAGCGGCCAAGATATGCAAATCCAGATCAATGCAGGACCAGAGGCAGACGACAAAACAGCCAAGTTCTTCGACATCGTCAGCTTCGACCCCCGCGGTGTTGGCTATACTTCACCAACATTCCGCTGTTTTCCCAGCTTCATCGAGCGACTCACCTATGGCAATCCGGCCGACGGTCCGTCTGGCAGCAGCGACACAACATTCACCAGCCTCTGGACCAGTTATCGTACTCTGGCGGACTCGTGTTCGAAGAGAGCCATCAAGGCAGGCATCGGAGAGCATATGTCTACAACGAGTGTGGCTAGGGATGTCGTGGAGATTTCTGAGAAACACGGCGAGTGGAGAGAGCAAGAGGCTCGCAAACTCTTGTCAAATTCTGGCCAGGCAGACAGAGACCTGCCCGACCATGTCAGATACCAACCTGGCAAAGAGATGGTTCAGTATTGGGGTTTCAGTTATGGCTCTGTTCTGGGAGCTACACTCGCCGACATGTATCCACATCGGGTGCAGCGAATGATCTTGGACGGTGTCGCTGATTCTTTCGACTGGTACCAAGGCACACTGACTACTAGCGTCCAAGACACTGATTTGGAGCTCGACAAGTTCGCAGAGTACTGTTGGAGGGGTGGACCGAAGAATTGCGCTCTTTACCACCAGGACGGACCCAACGCCATCGATCAAAGATTCTCAAACATCACAGAGAACCTCATGCAGAACCCTATTGGTGTGCCAGGTACCGACGACTTTTCTCCCGACGTGGCAACCTATGGCGATCTCCAGGCTCTCTTCATGCGTCTCAGCTACAGACCCCTCGACGGATTCAGTCTCCTTGCAACGGTCATGGCAGATCTCGAGACTGGCGATGCGACTAGCTTGGTGCAAGGCAGACGCAGCGCAGCTTCGTTGATTGCCTCTGGTCTCTCCGAAGAGTGCCGTAGAGATGGACCATACTCTGATGCTTGCGATCCATATAATTTGGGCGATCTCGATGATATGGTTATGCTCAGCATCATGTGCAGCGATGCCAAACCTCAAATCAACATGACGAAAGAGCAGTATTGGCACTACATGCAGGGCGAAATAAAGCAGAGCAAGATGGGAGGAGAGCGTGCTGCGACAGCCAGACTATTCTGCACGCAGGTGAGCTTGCCTCAAGGCCAGGAAGCATCCATACTGACCACATTTCATAGTGGCATGCACGCCCCAGATGGCCTTACACTGGTCACCTCAATGCAACAACTGCTCATCCCATTCTTTTCATCGGAAACACAATCGACAACGTTACGCCCATCCGTAATGCTTACAAGATGTCTAGAGGGTTTGCTGGCTCCGTCATCTTACGACTAGATACAGAAGGGCACTCTTCTGGTGCTAGTAAAAGGTAAGTCCTTATTTGCACGAAAGTCACAACTGCCTTCTGACCAGAACATCTTTCAGTTTATGCACCACAAGGGTCGTGAGAACGTACTTCCAGACGGGGAAGCTGCCAAAAGAAGGCACTGTATGCCTGCCCAACAGAGTTCCGCTTGACGGATACAGCGAGGAGGAAGAACATCCATTGCCCGAGGGCGAGACCGATGAGGAACTGTGGAAGGCCATTGTTGATACCAACTATCCCGTCCCGGTAATTCCGGTGCTCTGATTCGAGACAGCGACGCACTGAAATCTCCCTCACCTACAATCCGCGAAGCAGATCAAGAAAGCACGAGTATAAGTAGCAAGAATTGATACGAAAACGGTTATTGTGTATATCAACTGCTCCCAGCAACGAGTGTCTGCGTGAAACTTCCAAGGGATGTGGACAATGACTAGCAATCAGGCGTCACCTCTACGTCATCCCGAGATCATGTAATGTCCCGTTCGTGTCGTTCCGTTGTTGATGTAGGCGGCCTCATCAATTGAACGTTGGGGTTTTCGATGTTGCGAATGGCTAAATGCTGATCTCGGTATGTGTTTCAAGCATGTATAAGCTAATATTGAGGAACAAGCGTCATCGAAGCTTTTGGTCAAGATCAACCTGCAGGCGGACAAGACTCCGTTCGGGTATTAAGGAGACCCCGTCAGTATATATGAAAGATGACCTTCATGCGACCTCATCCCACGTTTTCGTCTTCGCGTTCATTTACAGCCCGCCCACATACGTTGCAATGACAGTAGATAGTCCATGCAGGCATTTCTTTGATTCTGCTTTGTCATGTAAAAATGATGACGCTCGAAGGCAGCGGATGAGTGGTATGCACTCTTATCGTCACTTCTTCTGGTTCCTATGGTATTTGATGTCCTTCAGTTTCTCCTCCTTAGCTCTATTTTCTGCACAAGTATCACTTTTCTGGCCTCGAAGTCATCATATACTGTGGATTTTCTCACAACATGCCAACAGTCAATGGCTTCTCTCCTCAGGAGATTGCCAACCTGACTTCTCGAGCGGGCATCGCGAAGGCTCATCTCAGATGGGGCGAGCTCATTGTCAAATCCTTCCTCGGCGGCGTCTTCATCTCTCTCGGTGGCCTTGTTGACCTTATCGTTCTAGCTGGTAGCCCAGGTCTACGATCCTCTAATCCTGGACTAGCAACCCTCATCGCTGGTTTCACATTTCCCCTCGGGTTCGTACTCATCACACTCACCAACATGGAGTTATGTACGAGCAACATGTTCGTCATGCCCTACACCGCTCTCCAGCGTAAGATCTCCATACTGGACATGGCGAGGAATCTTGTCGTCTCGTATGTTGCGAACCTTTGTGGTTGTCTGTTTGTCGCTGGCTTCCTGGGCTGGTGGAGCGATGTGTATGATACAGATACCACGAGCTCTTACGCCGTCACCCAAGCCCAAGATCGCGTCAATGTACAGTGGTCCGTCAACTTGCTTCGTGGAGTCGGCTGCAACTTCTTCGTCGCTCTCGCCTTTTTCCTTTCCATTGGAGCTGTGGAGTTTGTGTCCAAGGTCTATTGCATTTGGATCCCTGTCTGGGCTTTTGTTATTGCTGGATACCAACATTGTATCGCCAATTACTTCTTGATTCCGATTGGCATGTTCTACGGCACGAACTTCGGTGTCGGCAAGTTCATCTACCAGAGTATCATTCCTGTTACTATCGGCAATTTGATTGGTGGCATTGTCTTGGCCAGTATACCGTTCTGGTATTTGTACGGAAGGGAAGAGCAGGCTGCGCCGAATGTTCAGACTGGACAACCTGTTACCGAGGATGAGAAGGTCAAAAAAAGAGGCAGCCGAAGTCCGGAAAGTGATGATGAGACTGTCTTCAGTGGTCAAGGATCGTCGACTTCAGGATTGAGATATGATCGCACTGGTATGGCGCAGGCCGCTTGAGGAGTCAGTCGAGATTAGGAAGCATGGATGCATTGACGAGGTGCTTGTTGATGATAAGGCGACTGTTTCGGTTCAGCTACGAGGCAATGTAGTGATGACAATAAAATATGTATTACTTTGATCGCTTTGCTGTTCGCCTGATGGCGACTAATGAAGTCCACTTTCTCCAGTCTCAGCCATGAACTTCTGACACTTGACTAACGTTTCAACCATCTTTCCTACTTCCTCAAGTCTACTCAAAACAACCTGGTTGCCCTCGACAAAACCATAACATTCATACTTAATGGTTGTCTTGTCGCAAAACTCGCGAACCAAGACTTGCAATCTTCGCAAATTGTGACGAGGCACGCGAGGGAAGAGGTGGTGAATAGCTTGAAATTGTAAGCCACCGTGCAAGAAATCCAACCAGGCGGGGCAATCGATATCCATGGTGGTGCGCAATTGTCGCTGAGGAAAGCTCTCGGTAGGTCCAAGATCTGCAGTCGGCATACCCCAGTGGCTCAGGGTGATTTGAACGTGTAAAAGCATAGTGATACAGTGTGAGATGAGCACGAATGCGACTCTGATGGGCCAGGTAGGGAGTGTGCACCAGAGAAGTCCGTAGCCGAAGATAGTCCAGTAGCCAGCCATAAACAGGATTTCAACAGGCCGGGTCCACCAAGCAGAACCTAGATTGGCAGCACGAGGTGACATGAGGGGAAGCCAGGATAGAAGATATAGGTTGAAGCGCGCGATGGCCATGATAGGATAGTACGTATACTTCTGGTAAGGCACGAGGAAGTCCGCGGCAGCATCCCAGACAAACGTAAAGTTGTAGAAAGTACTTAGGATAGAGCGAAAGTAGGTTGGCGATGTGGCAAATAGAGGAACGTTCTGAAGATCAGGATCATGTTCTGGCATGTTTGTGATTAGATGGTGGACGTTGTGCGAGCTCTTCCACCATCCAATACTAAGGCCACAGCAGAAGTCTGCAATGAAAGCACCAATCAGAGTATCAACGACAAAGTTGCCAGTGATGCCACGATGACCAGCATCGTGAGCAGTGAACATGATTTGTTGCCAGAACATGCCCAGGAAACAGGCAGATGTGAGGTACCACTGAGCACGGAGGAAGTAGATGAAGGTGCCGAAGAGCAGCGAGTAGCGGATCAGCTCTTTGCCATACTCGATGTACGGGCAATCGTAGAAGCCTTCGTTCTTGACACGCTCATGCAGAGTGCGGAAGTCCATAGCGATAGCCAATTGTGTATGTTCGTCGACCGATGGCATGCTGGCAAGTCCTTCAGTGATCTCTTTTTGTTCCATGGCCGAGGTGAAGGCCATTCGGGACGAGTGCTCTGCCCTCAAAGCCTCTGCTTTGTGCTGTACCAAGAAGGCGTCTGTCTCATCAAGGACGACATCTTCTTGAATCTTCTTGTCGTATGAGATATCGTGGTGCTGACGAATGGCGGCGCGGCGAATGGGCGGCTCCAGGTTTCTCCAGGGTTGAGCTATCCGGCCGATCCGATATGCTCTCATGCGTCGGAGCGTCTGCGTAGAGTGGTATCTTGATTCATGTCAGCAACTTAATCTAACCAAGCCATTGAGGCAGCCAATAGCCATTGCATGCTGCCTCGCCAATCTAGGTATGCATAATCAAGGTGCATGCTTGTTGTCAATGTTGTTATTTTTGGACCAGACCCTGAGACCCTGAGACCCTGACCCCAGAAAATCATGCGACAGCGTTGAACATGCACAAAAACGTCAAGCGACCATCTTGCAACGAAGCATTGGTCTCAAGGATAAGAAGACAAACTCACACGTTGATCTCATCAGTCGCATCTCTGCCGACCATATGAAGGATAGCGAGTCGACCACCAGGGTGTTTGTCGAGCCATCCGTCCAGCTTAAGGACGTATCCTTCATGGATGACAATGATATGACCTTCGTCGATCGATTGCTCGATGGCTGCCGACGACAAAACCTGGTTGCGGCTCGTCATTATAATGCAAGTGAGCGAGATTGCAAGAACATGCAAAGAACAAGAACTTGTGGGAATGACGAGAAAGGCGTGACCTACGCACAGCGCCCATTACTTATAAACCTGCTGGCAGAACTCACATTGCCAATTCCCAAAGTGACATCGCCTATGGAGACCTGAGCGCTGCGTCGAACAACACTGCGCCCCAATCTCGACAAAATTCTGTCTCCTTACTCTGCGAATAACACGAAACCTATCCACAGAATCTCAAGGGTCTTGTGCCAAGGGTCTAGGCTCGAAGGCGCAACTTCCACCGAAAGACACACGCGTATGTGTGCGAATGCGCCAAACGGCGCCCTGTCCTGCTGAACAATGCACGGTGATCTCTAAAGGTGCTCCTATGTTTGGGTGCTCAATTAGCCGACGTATAGCTTATGAGCTTTCCAAGCACCAATACGAAATACGGTCGTTGCGAGATAATTGGAAGAAGCAATGAAGAAACATAACCGATACGGACTGCGTAAAGGAGATCCGCAGATCTGTTAGGGCCTTCCTCTAACGTACTCGAGACAAGAGTGACAGCGGCTGGAATAGGGCGCAAGAGATATGAGACGGAATACGCTCGCGCTCTCTCCAATCAAATTCGGCAAACACTCCACAAAAACACACGGACCTCTCTCCCGCAAGCAAACACCACTTTGAGCAAGTCGCTTGAAGATGGCACAGCGCAACAATGGTGGAATCTAGGATCCAGAAATCCCAATTCAATGACGTGACAGGGCATTGCCGTCTAGCTCGAAAGCTTTGCCTTTGTTGGCTGAGCCACACATGCCCCTATCGTCGTGCGGGTGGTCGACCATGATTATTGCCAGATCTGACATTGATTCCGCTGCAGATCGATTACATGAAGTGGGAGACGCATGGGCGCAACATCATGCAGCATAAATCTTTGAGCCGAGCCCCTTTCCGTTGGGCCAGAATCGATGTGGACATCAACCGACCTTGGTGCAAAATTGTGTTGGCTCTTGACACGAACTCACAAACTGAAATGTACTGCTCAATGCCGGATTATGTGTGGCTTGAAGCCACACATATATCTGATGCTCATCAAGACCACACCCAGTGCCATGAATCCGGAAAACATCGTGAAGGTCCAGCCAATACCAATAGCACGGACACTAGGTGAGACTGCAGCTGTGCCTCCGGCACCCAGTAGACATCGTACAATGTTCAGAGCCGCGGTGGCTGAAGCGCTTCGATCTGGATAGAGATCAACCAAAAAGGTCGATACAATGCTTTGTATTGAAGTGGCAGCCCACCCAATGAGAAAGAGACAAATGATGGGTACGGAGACATGAACATGTCTATCCACGACCCAGCTAAATACCAAGACGGCAAAGAATTGCAGAGGGCCGTATATGTAGATCATACGTAATCGGACCTTTTCAAGGGGCAAATTTGAATCTGGTCGAGCAAATCGTTTCTGGCAACGACGATAATCCACATCAAGGAGTTTCCCTGTGGTCAGAGTCCCTACCATGCATCCTACACCATTGGCAAGATATACGAGACCTACTTGAAGGTCAGACATATTGTAGGTGGCCTGGAAGACTGTGGAGAGCACTGTGACCACCATCTGCCAAACCATGTAAAACAGACCAACGAAGAGAATGGCATACAGAGGACGGCATTCCATAAGTATGGTGATGCTTCCTAGCACGTTGATGCGTTTCGCAGGAGTGACGCTGCTATCTTCTGGTTCGACGTTATGCTTCGTAAACCAGACCGAGAACGGGGAGACAGCATACATCGGTGGTACAACAGAGCCATTACCAACAAGCGACCGCAGTGTCTCAGGCAGTGAAGCGACAAGTATGAGTAAAAAGGCGATGGCATAGATTGTCAAGAACCAGAAGATGGATCTCCAACCTAGAGAATCTGCCAACGCTCCTCCCAACAGAGGTCCTAGGGCGACCGGAAGTAGGAGTCCTGCCTGAAAATATCCCATATAACCACCTCTTTCTTCACGAGTGGTGATATCGCCTATGACGCCAGCACCAATGGCAATAGTACTTGCGCTGCCAGTACTTTGCAAGCAGCGAAGCACCAAGAGTTGCGCATAGCTTCTAGTCTCAGCTAAGCCAACGCAAGCTGCGATGAAGACGATGAAAGTGCAGATGTACGTGATACGTCTCCCATAAGAATCGGAGATCGCACCCCATAGTGTGGGCGAGAGACCTTGGAATATGAGGTAGCCCGTCACTGTAAGATTGATCAACTCGACTGATGATGAGAGATCAGATGCGATGGTTGGGATGGACGGGAAATAGATGTTTGAGGCAAAGCCTGAGAAGGTGGCCGCAAAGGACGCCAGCAAGATGATCCATAGCTTCTGTCCTCTTGTATAAATTGAGAATGAGGAGGGTGTGTTCTGTTGTTGTGCGAGACTTGGATCGGCAATGATAGTCCCGGCTTCCTCGTCGGTCTTGGCATCATCATCGTCTTGTCTTTGTTCGAGATGGATGTTGTCGTTGTGGTTTTCGTTGGTAAGGAGAACCATATTGAATGCGGTTCTGTTCGAAAAGCGACTTCTTTACTGAGACCATGCATGGATGCCTCCAGATCATGTTTATATAGGAGAGCCCTTTCTCGAGGAGAACAACACTCGGAGCTCTAGAGGCAACCTCCGATGATTTCTGCCATATCTGCTCGGCGGTTGATGATACCTCCGAGCTTTTTGTCTTGTTCCTCCCAACATGTCCGCTCCGCTGCACAACGACTCGGGCAGTGCGTTGAAAAATGGCAAACGAAGGATCCCCGACTTCACTGGTCCTCATCGCGTGGTTTGCGAGCCATGTCATGCTCGAAAGCTCAAATGTGACCGCGGGCATCCCTGTTCGCGGTGCATCAAGAAACAAGTCGAGTGTATTTATGCTCCACCGCCAGCACGCAAGACACACCCTACAGGACCCGATTGGAGAGCGGTACTGGACATCACTGAGCTGCCAGTGATTAAAACTTGGTCCCAATATCTGTCATCTTTCGCAACGGTTGATTTGATATGTCCAATTGACGTGGAGCGCGTCAAGACTCGTTGGCTCGAAGGCTTCGCCTCTGCCCTTGACCGACAACCAAAAGTACTTGGTCCAGGAGTGACATTCTTCACACTTACAACACTGAGATCATGGCCACGCATGCTCACACAGCCGGGTACTGGATCACCACCTTTCATTCATCCAAGTCAGATACAGAATAGTGACTATCCACCTGCACTAGCAAGATGTGTCACTATCGCTCATATGTGGGCGAATCAGGCTGATGGAGGGGACATTGTGCGAGGTACCATACTCAGAGAGGCTCAGGCTTTGATTGAGTTAAACAGCCTGGGCTCCACTAATGATATGGAACGTCTTGTGACTTTGCAAGCATATTTGCTCCTATGTCTGATGCTGCTACCATCATATACCACGGAGCCAATGACGATACCTCAAGAGATGAAGATCAACCTCCAAGAGCTTACTGCTAGAAGTGCACAAGAGGGGCTGCTCTGCCCTTCCGAACAGACTGGCAGTCGTCCAGATCACTTTTCCTGGATCCTCGCCGAAGCCAAGCGCCGGACTCTGTATGCAGTTTATATGCTCGACGACGTGATAAACACGTTGGGCAACATGCCTTGTGTGCTCGGTGATGAATTAGGCATTCTACCCATGACTTGTAGTAAGATGCTCTGGCTAGCTTGCTCGTCACAAGAGACGTGGGAACAAGAGTATAACGTAACATTGGCTTCTGGAAAGCACCTGCGTTTGGAAGAACTATGGATGCATCCTGCTGACGAGAAGACAAGGAAGAGGAGAGAAAGATGGCTTGCTGCTGTTGATGAGTTTGGATTGATGATCTATGCCGTTGCCTCAATCAGTCAATTGCATTGATTGTTCCTCCCGAAGTGACCTAGACACTTCTTCAGGATCCCTATCGCTCTCATGTCTTTGATGTCGGTTGTTGTAGATAATCGATAAGGTCTAGGAAGCTGTTTTCTTGGCGTTCACATGCATCACGCTTTCGTTCGGCATCGCGTCCATCTTTCAAAACCTCAGGGCCTGTATCCAATCTTTTTCATATAATGCTGTTTCGATTTGCTGAGCAGCCACGCCATGTGTCACGACCACAGACATTTCTCGGTCTCCGTGACTTTCGGCGTGCCGCCTTCTCGATCTGCAGCGCATCTCTACTCGCTGGCGCTCGCCTAGCTGACGACACTCCGCCGCCGCAACCATTGCCAAAGTCCTACAATGCTGACGAGGGGGCCCATTCGGAGACCGAACGACGAAAGAAGAGGGCAGAATACAAAAGACGCTATATGCAGAAGAAAAAGGAGGATCCAGTAACATACCTCGTAACATGAACCAAGAGCCAGATCAGTTTCGGTACGTGGAGCGTCTTTCTCTGAGAGTGTCCATAAGACCTCACAAATGAATGTCAAGGCTGCCATGCCTGCTTTTTGAGTCAACAGGCCTTTACAACTTTAGGCTTTGTGCGAGAGACGACTGTTTACATTGAGGTGCTTGCTTCTCTGCAGCGGCTGACAAGCCGGGATGAGCATCATTGGAATCTCTTGCTGTGGCGTTAGAAGCTTTGTCTCCAATATCCTCCAGCTTGAGCTATACACGCCATTTCAGGACTGATATGGATTGTAGTCTGCCTACTGGATCAACGCTCTATCAGTAGAATTGCAGACAGCAGTTTCTCAGCAAGTTGGTCTCAGTCAAAGTACAATATTTTACATAGGTAGGAACAAGCCCTAACGATGATCGTCGCGGGTGAGACGTGAAGCTGAAACACCTTGGCAGCATAACCGAGTCTGTAAGAACAAAGCCCTTGTCAGAACAATGTCAATTCAGAGTGACAGTGATATGAATGGGAACGAATTAGACCCAAGTGCGTAGCGATCTAGCTCAGTGTTCGAGCCCTTGTGCGACAAAGCCCTAACAATTTGCGATATCTCCTTCAGTCAGAGGCTAATCAACTTAGCACCAGGAATATCATGCTGGAGGCTATTATAAGTAGGTCACTCATACCCGTGGCAGTATGTCAGCTATGCTCAACATTGGCTCCCATATTCCCGCCCCTTTTCAGGTCTCCTCAAAGTCCGTCAGAGCACCTGTTTCTTTTTTCTGCTCGAAGACATGAAATTTAGTGTTCCGATCATCGGCGCCTTTGTGGCATTTCTCAGAGTCGTGGCATCTGACGCCGTGGTTGGCAAGGCCGAAGGCTTTGCATACGGTGTCACTGGTGGCGGCAATGCGAAGCCTGACTACCCTGCCAACATCGACGAGCTGAAGTCGATGCTCACAGACAATGTTGCTCGTGTGATTGTTCTCAAGAGCACTTTCGACTTCACCAAATCCGAGGGTACGGAGACTGGCAAGGTCTGTCTGTCCTGGGGTTCTGGAAGCAAATGTCAACAGATCATCCAAGATGACTGTGGCAGCACCGCCTCTTCGACAGCGACGTGGTGGAAGGCACCTACCCAGCCAATTGATGTTGCTTCCAACAAGACTATCCTTGGTGTTGGTGCGAAGGCTCTCATTCGTGGCAAGGGTCTGAGGTTTCGCAATGGAGCTACCAACATTATCGTTCAGAACATCCAAGTCTCAGAGCTGAATCCAAAGTATGTCTGGGGTGGAGACGCCATCTCGTTTGATGGTGCCGATCTTGTTTGGATCGACCACGTTACAGTAAGTGGAGACCACTTTCCATTGTTGGCTTTGTTGCTAACACATGCAGACTCACAACCCTGGTCGCCAACACTACGTCTTTGGTTTCAACCCCAACAAAAGAATCACTCTTTCCAACAACTACATCAACGGAAACTCTACCTACTCTACTAGCTGCAACAACTACCACTACTGGAACTTCGAGATGGTCGGAACGGATGACCAAATCACCATGAAGGGCAACTACATGTACCGCACCTCTGGCCGCGCACCTGCTCTCAGCGGCGGCACTCTCCTCCACGCAGTCAACAATGTCTGGACCGACAATCAGGGACATATGCTTGAAGGCGGAGACACCAAGGCTCGTGGTATCTTCGAGGGCAACGTGTTCAACAGTGTAGATACTGTCATCCAAAATGCCGCCTCCTACTCAGGCAGACTCTTTGGAACTCCTGCTGGAAGCGAGAGCAAGTGCCAAGCTGCTCTGGGTCGCTCTTGCCAGGTCAACTTCTACTCGCAGTCTACCGGTACTTTGAACACATACACCGACACTTCGTTCTTCAGCGACTTTTCTGGTCTGCACATCGCTAGTGCTTCCTCGGCAGCTCAAGCTGCTGCAAATGTGCCAGGAAGTGCTGGCGCTGGTCGCATCCATCCATAGACTGGCATATTGTTAAACATGGCGATACCGCAGAAGTAATAAACAGAAGAGATAGCACGGCGAGGTATCAGTATTGGCTTGCTATTCAGACTTCTGGCAATTATAACTGAGCTTAACCATCCAAAAAAAAAAAAGAAAGTTCTTTCCCAATTTTCTCTAGCCTCTAGCACTAATGGACCAAGAATATCACTAAGAGATAAAGTCATGTTCCCGAACAGTGGATAGATACCCTCCTAGATCTAGGACAGGCCTCTCCATGATAGTTATTGAACAAGATGCTTTGCTGAAACACACGCTTGGTTTCTGCACCTGGCAGGCTCCAAAATTCACAGCATTGTCGTAGGGGCGATCCACAGACTAGTCTGCTGAGAGCAAGTACCATGGCTTTGTAAGACAAACGAAATTTTGAAGGTACCTGGAAACAATATCAACATTCTTCTGAAAGAGAAGATGGCTCTGCGCGGTTCTAGGCTACGATGATGTCGCTAAGCACAGTGAGAAGTATCCGGTTCGAACGACCGCTGTTCGACGACTAAGCAGAATGTTCCGGAGCAAACAGGTCCAGGTATATAGTATGGATGCTTTCAATCTCCATCGGCGACACCCAGTCATCGAACCCATACAGCATCACCACAATCATGGGCAAGCCACAGTGCCCCGGTCCCGAAGCATACATCGAAGCAGAACGCGAGTCTGTCAAGTCTGCTCCAGCTCCCGATGTTGAGCACGCTGGATCTATCGCCATTCGCTGGATGACCGAATCGAACGACGAATTTGGCATTTTCTGGTCCATGGAGATTCTCACCTTCGAGCCCAATGAACGCATCTTCGATCGCAAAACCTATGAGGATGGCCAGGTCTATCAGAGCATCGACACCAGAACTTATCTGGATCGTGATGCCACCTGCGCTTCGGTGAGTCTATCTTATACTTCTGTCAGGTAGCTGTTCCTATGATCTGATGAACGATGTGTAGGCTGGCCTCCACAACAACTACAGGGTCTTCGTCGCCAGTGAGAATTCGCGCTCTCTCATCGAGAACGCAGGTGAGGTAAGCATTGCTTCCTGATCATAGTCAATACAGCAAGGCTGACGACAAGAGCACCAGGGCGCCAACAACTAGTCAACGCTGGGTGACCAACCAACTCTCAGTGGTTTGGCAAATCAAAAGCAAGCTGGGCAATTGCACCAATGTAAAATTAGCATTCGAGCATTAATGAGATGAACACATGCAAACTATCAAGCCTGCCTTCCGTACAATTGAATCCGTGACTCCAATTGAATGCACTGTCAGAGTATTGCTATCACGATGCACAATGACTTTTCGAATATGGCTCTGTCTCGGAGAGCTTGAGAGATTGATACTCTCGGTGGACGTCTGGTGGACTATCAACACTTTGTGTATTTTCATAGCAGCATTTGTAACTGCACGCTGATAGGAGATGATCTTGGAACACACGACTGACCAGGACCTGATACACCGTTGTCGAAGACCCCGAGTTAGGCTCTCACATTCATTAGAAGAGATGATATAAGCAGTAGAAATGCAGAGCGTTCACAATATGCGGTGTCACACTCAAGGAAAATGTCGAGAACAATATCTTTTCTGGCAGATCTCTGACAGGAATGCCATTGTGCATTCTATGTGGAGTAGGGTTATGTGCACGCTTGAACCTGCCCTGTTCGTCAGTGTGCCCAAGCTTCTGTATCACAAGTGGGGTAATCAGAACGCGTTCATTGGTCATTTACTGGGGTAATCAGAGCGACGGCTAATGCGGAGAGGGTAAGAACAAGAGATGGTATTACGAAAGAAGATACGATGTAGAGCCGGCAATAAGCTGCTGTCTGAAGAAGAGGCTTGTTCACAGTCGGCAAGGAAGGCACGAGGGCTCGGTGTAGACCTGCCTAGCCTTCCGAATCCGCGTGTCTCTTGTGCAGATTAACCAGGTTTGGGCGTTGCGCTGACCAGCGGCAGCTCCAATGATTCGTCAATGACGATCCGCGGTCTTTAGCTCCGTCTGCTTCTTTTCTACATAAACGTGTCGGCCCCGTGGTTTTCTAGAGTCTCTTCTGGCCTTTTTGTCTCGCTCTCCTGTTTCATTTATCGACAACAGATCAATCACATCCATCATGAGCGTCAGCAAGTTGGCAGAGTTCGGCGTGAAGCATGTGGCTCGCGGAATTGGTCGTCTCTCTAACCATGTTCTGGAGAGCGGCGCGGGCAGCTACGTAACAACCACCGAGGGTCGCAAGATGCTCGATTTCACCAGCGGTATTGGTGTTACCAACCTCGGTCACTGTCATCCTGCTGTGACAAAGGCAGCACAGGAGCAAGTCGGCACTCTCGTTCATGGTCAAGTAAACATTGCCTTCCAAAAGCCTTATCTGGAGCTTGTTGAGTCGCTCCTCCCTATGATGCCACACAAATCGCTTGACACTTTCTTCTTCTGGAACTCGGGATCCGAGGCTGTAGAGGCTGCAGTGAAGTTGGCCAGACACGCAACCAAGAAGCAGAACATCATTGTCATGCAAGGCTCTTACCACGGACGCACATTCGGAACCATGGCCATGACACGATCAAAAACTATTTACGGCGAAAACTACGCACCTTTGATGCCTGGTGTTTTCTCAGTACCATTCCCTTACTGCAAGCAATGCTCGATTTCTCACAAGTCCGATGGCAAATACGGTTTCGAAAACTGCTGCATGGATCCTGTTCTGCAACTTGAGCTGCTCTTGAAGCGTGAGACTGCTCCTTCAGACACAGCCGCTATCTTCGTCGAGCCTGTCCTTGGCGAAGGCGGTTACGTTCCTCCACCTCCTGAGTACCTCAACGCGCTACGCAAGATCTGCGACAAGCACAACATCCTCCTTGTCTGTGACGAGGTTCAGTGTGGTTTCGGAAGAACTGGAAAGATGTTTGCTGTTGAGCACTGGGGTGTCAGACCTGACATTCTGATCATGGCCAAGGGTATCGCCAACGGTTTCCCTCTGTCAGGTATTGTCTCGCGTAAGGAGTTGATGGACAAGCAGAACCCGGGAAGCATGGGTGGCACATACGCTGGTAACGCAGTATCATGTGCTGCAGGTATTGCAGTTGCCAAGGCCTTCAAGGAGGAGAAGATCCTCGACAACGTCAACGCTCGCGGTGCGGAGCTGAAGAGCGCTCTTCAGGCAGCTCAAAAAGACTCAAAGACCGGAAAGCTCATCTACGACGTGCGCGGCCTCGGCCTCATGTTGGCACTCGAATGCACACCTGGCAAGGGCTACGCTTCCAAGATCCAGGCAAAGTGCATGGAGAAGGACATGCTCGTCCTGACAACATCGATCTACGACACACTCCGTTTCATTCCTCCATTGAACATTACCAAGGAGGATATGGCTAAGGGTATCAAGATCATCACGGATGCGATCAAGGAGGTCGCTGAGGGTGAAGATCCCAAAGAGACTGCCACCAAGGGTCAGGCACCAGAGTAGTTTAGGAGAGCAATTGCAATTACGACAGCGAAAAAATTCAAGACTTAATGACAAAGCAAACTACCTTAGTGTGTATATTTTCTTTCTCAGGCATCAGACAGCCAATCATTCTTTAGTATGTTTGCTATCACTACATTTTGGACACCTACAACAAGAGACCGCTCGAGACGAACTACGAACAGACTCGTGACATTAGTAACGAGATAAAATAATAAGTACATAAAGGTTCGAAACAAGGGTATTTCATGCAACCCAGCCAGACGCCTGAGCGTTCTTTCCTTTCTACACCTTCCCCTGGTGTAATCTACTTTGCAATCCCAAACTGCTCACCAGCATCATCCCCAGCCTCGAAACTGAACGGTCTATCCTTCGCATCGATAACAGGTCTAGGAGGCAAAGGCTTGTTCGGTCCTGTTTTGGCTCTCTGCATCATCGGCGCAGCAGTGATTGGTCTTTTCTTTCCTCCGCCAATCTTCAGGATCGCAGGTAGACTCTCTCGTTTTGTCTCCTGAGGTGTAGTGACTTCAGCGACAGGACTAGGAATAGTCAAGTCATCCGCAGCAACAGCAGCATCAGAGGGTGTTGGTGGGAGAAGCTTGAACTCCGGCACTGAAGAAGAGACGCGATGGCGGTTCGCTGTAGAAGGTGGGTTTGAAGTTAAAGCACGTCCAACAGGATTGTTGAGGTGGCGTTTGGGCAACACAGCGGGAACCGCGATGGCAGAGAGTAGACCTGCATCCCTTCTGCTGGCACTGCTCGAAACACTGGAATGCATGCTGCTGACAGGACTACGGCTAGGACGAGGAGATGCAGCGGACGGTGTCATACGAGGGTCGTAGAGCCATGCGCTCTCAGGGAAAGAGCCATGTTTGTTGTTGACCGCAGCAACAGCGGCTGCTTGACGGGCACAACGACGACGATAGAATGCGAAGAGTACAAATGACAAAATAGCCGCAGCGGCAACTGCGCCAAAAGATATTCCAGCAATCTCCTGAGACGATAGCTTGTGTGAAGTTGACTTGATGGGAGTGGCGCTAGGGCTTGAGGCATTCGACTCATTAGAAGCTGTTGCAGTAGTGATTGACGACCTCGAAGAGGATATTGTGCTCGCAGACAGGGAAGGTGTTGTGGTAGGGAGAATGAGAATTGAACTTGGAATCACACTGCTTGACTCCACGATCGTAGGTGACCCGGACGCAGTCAAGATGGATACAATGCTGCTTGAGCTAGTAGCAGACACTGAGCTGCTTGGACTCGTGAAAGTGGTCAAAGGCGTAGTAAGACTAAACGAGATAGAAGAGGTCGGTGTTCCGCTTGAGCTCGGGTCAGAGCTTGTCTCCGAAACAATGCTCGTCTGTGATGCCGAGGAAAGTGCTTTGTCTGCCGTCGAAGATGTCGAAGCTGCCGGAGACGGCAGCTGAGTAGAGAACGCCGAGGAAGATGTCGATTCGCCACTCGATGGTACTGCTGCGACAACTTGTAGCCCAGTACTTGAGGGATTAGCAGCAACTCCAGGCGTAACAACTTGGCTCGCAGCAACGGTCGCAGAAGTTAATAATAAGAGTGCAGTAGCTGTGCTAGAACTCGGCGACGGGAAATGTGACTTCGAAGATGATACGGAAGACGATGTTGATATTGTCAAGTTAGCCAAGCTCGTACTGGTGTATCTCAGAGTAGACATAGTAGTAGGTACTGGGGTTGCTGAGCTGAAATGACTGATCGTCGTAGAATCGGCCAACGACAGAGACAAGCTCGATGTCGTTGTGTGGGTCGTGCTGTTCAGATTTGCGGTTTGAGAAACGGTGGTCTTGAATGCAGACGATGGTCCGTCTGCGGATATTGTCGTATAATCAACGACAGTCGTATATGAGCTTATAGTAGACGTTGCGATTATCGTTTTGTCAGGCCTCGCTGAGACTGTACTCAATATAGTAGAGGTCGATGTCAGTGTTGTAAATGTGGTAGATTGGTTGTCTGAGGAGAATCTAGGAGAGAAGGTGAAATTCCGCCAGGCTGAAAGACTGTATAAGCATTGAATAACAACCTTTGTTCAACAGAAGCCTTACTGTAGACTCCTTTGAAGGCCGCTACATGACGGGCCTGTATCCATACAAAGAACCAAAGCATTTTGACAAGCCACATGACGGCCTTTATAAAAGAGAAGAAATGAACATGTGCAATCAAAGAACAAAGAAAATGGCAAAGAAAGAGGACATGGACTTGGTCATCTTTTGCATAGTGAAGATCGCAGTATCTTGCAGACGTGTAGAAGGGCACAACATAGCTGCGAGCGACGTTAGTATGTGGTGCTATTTACTGCACTTGGGTGTTGGTTCGCAAATCGCCTGCAGAATAGAGCTTGCTGCGGTATCGAGGCACAGCCGCTTTAGTAAATCCTTCGCGTTGGTTAGCCACGTTCGCATTGGCGCGACCTAATATTAGTTGTACAATAACTCATGTTCAACGACGAGTCGTAAGCATTCCTCGGAGGGTGACGTCCTCGGGCATGTTGTGTACCTGGTTGCGAGAACGACAGCTACCTGTGATAATGCTAGCCTTGTCAGCCGCGTGCTGACTACGAGATACTTTTGAACGTGTGAATGAATATAAGATTGCCTCGTTGCCCTCTTCATCGCTCTGAGCCTTCAACACAGTAGCCAAAAGGAAGAAGAGACAACTGGGATCGAATCTTGTGTTCAGCGGCTACCTCTGCCTGGACCCCCCGTGGAGTGAAGGTCAGGATGCAGAGTCAGCAAACCTCCTGCCAGCCCAAGCAACGTGCTTGTTCTCGCTGGATCTACCTCCATCCAAGAGCGCTGTTTACATTACAGTCCCTCTTCGCTACTCCATGAACCCGCTAAAGGACACGGGTAGAGTCATCAAGCCCTTCAGAGCATCAATACATACAGTATCTTGAAAGAGTCGCGCAGATATGGTCGATTGTCAACAATAACCCTTCGAATACAAGTCTTCAGCTGAATAATATGATCTCGCATATCGGCATATGCGAGTGTTTGTAGGACGGGAGAAGGCCTATAGCTTAAGAGAGAGCCGAGAGAAGAGCGACGGAGTTGTCGGGCTCGGCACGTTGCTCTGCGGCGACTTGCGAGGTGGGGGAGCCGATGTTCCAAACAATCAAAACACGTCCCAACAAAACAATGTACGTGCTCATGACTTGACGGCGGAACCGACGCTGTATCTATGCTATGGCTGTGCATTATGGAGAGGTATGGACGTGACAGCGCTTCCGTTGTGTTGGTCGTTCATGTTGGTCTTTGTTCTGTCCATAAATGCGACTAAATGCGGATGAAATAATTTGCTGCGCGGCTAAACACCATCTCACGGTAAATCGAGATAAGCCGCGAGCTTGGAAAGAAATATTTCAGCGGACTTTTGTCCTATTACCCTGAAGGCTTTACACGGTCGAGACATGGCTCACAATCTCACGGTGATATCTATGACATGGAGGACGAGGCTCCTTCACGAAATACTCAAGAGAAATGACTTACAAGCAAAGCGCGATCGGAGAGTTCACTGATTCCACAAGAGTGAATTCACACGAGAAGTTGTGCTGTGAGCGTCAGACAGTCTTTTGTTCTATCAGTGCATTTTCGGGAAGGTATCACTCGCCGGATAAAAGCAATTCCAAACGCCTTCGCTAATATGATGTCCTTTGAACAACGAGACGGAAGCATGGCGAGTCTAACCAAGCAGCTGCAAGTCAATGTTAGCAATGAGTCTAGTGGGACAAAAGCATTTGTTACTAACCTTGAACTGACCACCGCCAGTGGATTTGGCCTGCTTTTTCTGGACTCCAGCACCGGTATTGGCTCCGAGAGGACCCTTGTCTTCTTTGACCTTGTCTTTGTTGTTCTTGTTTTTATTGTTCTTGTTGTATCTGTTGTTGTTGTCCTTCTTGACGACCGTCTTGATCTCGGTTTCGGCACGCTTGATCAAGACAGGATGACTGCCAATGTACTTGCCCTGCATCTCTTTTGCAGCTTGGAAAAACTCGTCAGTATTAGCCAAGCTGACAAAACCGAAGCCCTTGCTTTTGGTGGTTCGCTTGTCGCGAATGACACGAGCCTTCTGGACTGATGGGTATTTTGCGAATGCTTTGAGCAGAGATTCGTCAGTCACCTCACCAGCAAGATTACCAACAAACAGACGTGGGTGGTCGCCCCATTCGAGAAGCGTGGGATCTTCCCACTTTTGTCCACCTCCTTCACGGAGAACCGTCTTTTGCTTGCCCGATGTATCAACGGGCGCCGCAGGACCAGCGGATACAATTGACGTAGAAGGTTGAGCCCTGTTGGCGCCGAGCGGGATGTTATTCGCATTTCCCGCAGCTGCACCCTTGTTTGCTGTTTTTGAAGGGTCGTCTTTATTCGTGTATGCGCTCTGCCACTGTTGAATCTGTGCTTCCAACTCGGGATCGTAGTTGCCATTACCGTAGAGAGAACCTTGCCCTGCAGCTGGAGGAGGTGCGAAGGGGTTCTTGATCTGAGGAGGGGTATCGGTGTATTGCGCTTGAGCGGGATAGGCCGCAGCTCCAGGATAAGAAGCACCGGTGCCGGCGTAGTACGATTGGCTGGCTGGTGCTGGAGAATACGTAGTAGGATAGTACGATTGCGAGGCTGGAGCAGCCGAATACTGAGCAGGATAGCTCATGTTCGTTGCAGCATACGGAGCTGGAGCAGCAGGCGCAGCAGCGACATTGCGCGGCTTGAATCCACTAAAGGCAGCGACATTGCGCGCGGGCTGAGATACCGCAGACGGAGGAGGTCTCGCTGGGAGGTTTGCTGGCGGCTGCGGCGTAGAACGCGCTGAGTTGGACTGGCTGGTGGAGGGTCCTTGAGTTGGGTGCGACATGATGGTCAAGGGTATGCCTACGTTGAAAGTTTTTTCTTTGCCTTACAAAGACTTCACTGGCTTGCCTCCGATGTGTGCTTTCGATCAAGTCGTTGCAGACCAAGCTGATCGAAACGAGCGAGAATGACGGTATGTCTTAGTGGTGGATGGAGTACGAAGGCTCGACAATGGATCCAAGCTGTCCGAAAAGGGTAGGAGTGAGAATAGCGAGGAGATACAAAATAAGTCCGGGGTCCCGGTCGGCTAGATTGAAACGCGAAAGGCGCGAAGAAGCTGATAGAAGCCGAAACAACGATATCAAAATAGTCCGTTGGTAATTAGCCGCGTAAGGTGGCTAGCTGGAATACAAGGGCAGCAAGCAAAGAGGCTGAACGGAAGCAGTGGATGTTTGATGGAATTCTTGATCCGTCGGCGTTTGCTAACGATTTCTCTCGCTCACTTTGGCGCAGGTGTTGTTTGAGATGGCAGCTCCCTGCGACGAGACGGTGAAGCACGGACGCAAGGCAGTCGCGGGAAGTGACGTCTAGCGCAGTGCCGTGGGTAGGTTGAGCAAGAACGATCGGTAAACAGCCGTCATCGGCGTTCCATCGGGAAGGTACTCATCCAAATTGGCGTCGGCTTGGTCGGTTGTTAAGGAGGGGGATATGGAACGAGCAAGAGCGCGCCGAGACAGGCAGCTACTCAGTTGAGAAAAAAACCAGCTTCGATATCGAGAGATTGACACAACTCGCGAATTTCTGCACATCCGCATCATTTCCCAGGCCTCACGCCGAAACACCAAACAGTAGGTGCAAACGTCGTTCGGGGCTGCTGCGGCATCGAGAGACGCTGACAGAGCATGTAATGTTTAGCACACTTTAGGGTCAATGCCACCTTGGCCCCTCCGCGTTAGTAACTCCGAAAGGTGTTGGGCTGCTTTTTCAACACCTCCGGCCGCATCATCTCCCTCCCTCACACAATCTCCACTGACACAAGTCTTCTTTAAAAGCCTCAAGCCGCCCGGAGACTTCTTAGCCTCTCTTCCCAACTCAAACAATCCATCACCACCACAATGTCTTCTGATTCTGCTGTGTAAGTCTACATTTACCCTCCATCCCACTCTGCCCCACCATCCCACCAAAACATTTCTCCCGTTGCATTCCGTCGGCGGTATACACAACATCGTCATGTCGTTGCCACGCATCAATGCTAGCTCTGGTAGAGCTCCATCGACAAGACAGCTACCCCAATGATAGTTGTAGCTGTACCTGTAGCTATAGCTGTAGCTGACATGACTTTTTCCACAGCGGAGACTTCGGTCTCATCGGTCTGGCCGTCATGGGTCAGAACCTGATCCTCAACGCTGCTGACCACGGCTTCACTGTTGTTGCTTTCAACCGCACTGTCGCCAAGGTCGACCGCTTCCTCGAGAACGAGGCCAAGGGCAAGTCGATTGTTGGTGCTCACTCCATCAAGGAGTTCTGCGCCAAGCTCAAGAAGCCCCGCCGTATGATGATGCTCGTCATGGCCGGCAAGCCCGTCGACGACTTCATTGAGCTCCTCTTGAACGAGGGTGGCATCGAGGAGGGCGACATCATCATTGACGGTGGTAACTCTCACTACCCCGACACCAACCGCCGCACCAAGTACCTTGCCTCCAAGGGCATTCGCTTCGTCGGTACCGGTGTCTCTGGTGGTGAGGAGGGTGCCCGTTACGGTCCCTCGATCATGCCCGGTGGTAACTCCGAGGCCTGGCCCTACATCAAGGATGTCCTCCAGGGCATCTCTGCCAAGTCTGACGGTGAGGCCTGCTGTCAGTGGGTTGGTGACGAGGGTGCTGGTCACTACGTCAAGATGGTTCACAACGGTATTGAGTACGGTGACATGCAGCTCATCTGCGAGGTAAGTTCTTGTTCCAGGCTTTGTTCGACATGGACAATTTTCTGATTTATGATAGGCCTACGACATCATGAAGCGTGGTCTTGGTCTCTCCAACAAGGAGATGGGTGACATCTTCGCTGAGTGGAACAAGGGTGTCCTTGACTCCTTCCTCATCGAGATCACCCGTGACATCCTCTACTACAACGACGAGGACGGTTCTCCTCTCCTCGAGAAGATCATGGACTCTGCTGGTCAGAAGGGTACCGGCAAGTGGACCGCCATCAACGCTCTCGACCTCGGCATGCCCGTCACCCTCATTGGCGAGTCCGTCTTCTCTCGCTGCCTTTCTTCCCTCAAGCAGGAGCGTGGCCGTGCCTCCAAGCTCCTCCAGGGCCCCAAGCCCAGCTTCTCTGGTGACAAGCAGCAGTTCATCAAGGACCTCGAGCAGGCTCTTTACGCCTCCAAGATCATCTCGTACGCCCAGGGCTTCATGCTCATGCAGAACGTAAGTCGAGCCTTGATCCAATTGTACCTTCATGATAGAATTCTAACACATTTTCACAGGCCGCCAAGGAGTACAGCTGGAAGCTCAACAAGCCCGAGATCGCCCTCATGTGGCGCGGTGGCTGCATCATCCGCTCCGTCTTCCTCAAGGACATCACCAAGGCTTACCGCCAGAACCCCGACCTCGAGAACCTTCTCTTCGACGACTTCTTCAACAAGGCCATCCACGACGCACAGGAGGGCTGGAGAAACATTGTCGCCAAGGGCGCCCAGTGGGGTATCCCCACTCCCTGCTTCAGCACCGCTCTGTCCTTCTACGACGGTTACCGTGCCGAGAACCTCCCCGCCAACCTCCTCCAGGCCCAGCGTGACTACTTCGGTGCCCACACCTTCAAGATCAAGCCCGAGTTCGCCAACGACAAGTACCCTGTCGGCAAGGATATCCACGTCAACTGGACCGGCCGTGGTGGTGACGTCTCGGCCTCTACCTACAACGCTTAAGCGAAAGAATAATATGATGATGGAAGAAGAATGGCGACGGCAGAGACACAGATGGGCTACAAAAATGACGGCACCGGTCTCTTGCCATGCGTAGTGCAACGAAAGATAACCCCAATAGTCATGAACAAGCAATTTTCTTTACAGTTAAAAATGATACACCTTTCCTTTGGAACTGATCAACAAGTAACTCGTGATATTTATGATGTGACGGTGAGCGTCAATGAAGAAGCATGTCCAGACTGGCGATTGTGGTGACATGTCAGGTGTAGACGCGGGTGGGAAGTTGACAGCAGTCTCGCAATAATAAAGCCTAAAACAGCGAGCGAAGTGGTGTCGCTGTCTCTCCAGTTTATGTCCTCCTTTGACGGTGAATTCATTGCTTCCCTGAACGATCGGGTGCGCAAATCGTGAGGTTGATTCATTGACGGTGCATTTCACATCTCGGGGAGCGTCGGTGACGAGGCAGGCCATCCAGACCATCAGCGGGGTGCCGACTACAACCCACCTTTCGATACCATGGCCGACGTCAAGCGCAATCCAGCCAAGGTCGGCGCTGGACAAGTGCCAGAGGCTATCGACAGTCTCACCGCTGCCATTGGCGCCCGGTATGCTACAAGACCATGAAACCCCCTCTGTCCATAGCGATCAGGAGACTAATCATGCGCCGGATCGCAGTGTCAAGGTCACAACAGTTGCGCCTCACTCGCAAACCCTCCAAGGCACTCTCTTTACAGCATGTCCTATGCTCAATGTCATCGCCATCAACACCGCTCCCGCTCCTCCGAATCCCTCATCCACTCTCTCTAACCAGCCCGGCGACTACCACATCATCCCCATCAAGCACATCTCGTCGTTCGACATCGTCTCGCTAGACCCGAATGCCGCCAAACAGACCATTAGCACCGTCCAACCTCCCATTGCCGCCGTAGACATTAAGAAGCTGCGCGACCGCGAAGAGGCCAAGATCCGCCAGCTGCGCGACCAGGAAGCCAACAAGGGCAAGGGTGTCAGCCGCGAGGCCCAGCAGATTTACGATGCCTTGAGAAGAATGTGCGTTACAACCATACTTGTATCCAATGTGTCGGACATAAGCTAATTTGTCCTTCAAAACAGGCTCCCAACCCGCTGGCACGGACAGGAGATTGTCGTCAGTGACTCTGTGATTATCAGTCCGCCGTACACTGTAAACGACTGCAAGGCTCCCAAAGGCAAAGACCAAGCTCTCGACAGAATCAGAATGATCTTGGATGGTGAGAGGAGAAAGATCGCCCAGCGCGCTGCTCAGGGAGTTGCTCCTCCACCTGGTGCTCCTAGAAAGGGAGGCTGAAATATACCCATACTTCCCGAAGGAGAGGAGAGGACAATGAGGGAACAACTGCACGAGGACGCAGAGAGCATTAGTTGCGTTGTTCAGATACCCATAACAGAAATTACAAAGCGTGTCGACAGACACCATCTCTTAAGCTATTATATTGCTCAAGCTCTTGCATCATACATTAGTCTTGCTCTTGTGAGTACATCCAACAATCTCAATAGATTGGGTTGTATAAAGATCGACGACTTCTTTGGTGTCTCGTCTAGTGAGAGTTCAGGATGATATGCTATCAGAATGCACAACTGTACTCTCATTATGAGTCTGGTCATGAAGATAGTCTTTGACGAGGTCTCCATGTCCTTTGCAGAACCACTGTGCATTTCCATAGCTATAAAGTTGGTCTGTGGCACATGGAGAGGATACAACAGTGTAAAACGAATATATCGATCATGCACAGTCATTTATGGTCTATATGCATAAAGCTTGTGCAGGCTAGAGTTGTGCCAAGTTGTGCAGGCTTCACTCAAAAATCCCAAAACACGACATCACCGAAAATACTTCTCCCAACCTTGGACCACGAGCAAAAGATTTGAGTTACTGCCCCCTGACGGAGTCGAACCGGCGACCTCGGCATTACTAGTGCCGCGCTCTACCAACTGAGCTAAAGGGGCTTGACGAGAGAATGTCTGACAGCGTTCAATATGTTTAGATGCGGGACAAGCGGACCCGCCCGAGACGATCACTGCAGATCAGGTACAAAGGCCTCCTCTTCCTCCTTGTCCGCCGGATCCTCTAATTTATGCCCATCCCTGGCAATCCTGTAACATACACTGTCCCTAAGCCCAAGAAGTGGACTTGTGTAAGCTCCTTGGTCCACCCGTCCCCATCTCTGCCATCCACACCTCTCCAGCAGCTTGATACTGGCAACGTTTTCCGGATCCACATGAGCCTCCGCGAATGTTTGTTCTGCTGGCATGACGGCAAATAGTGCTGGGGTAAAGGCAAGTAGGGCTTCAGTGGCATAACCCTTTCCAGCATAGGTGGGCGAGAACAAATATCCTATCTCAGGATAGGAAAAGCTGCCGAGGAGACCGATGACTGTGTTCGCGGTGTCCTTCAGACATACAGCGAAGTTGTAGATGTTAGGACCTGAGGTTCGCTCGCTGAGGTATGTAGTTGCTTGGTGAACTTCTGTCAGAGGTTTTCGGGACCTTAATCGAGTTAGCTCATAAGTCGGAAGGATTGATAGACCAATTTACGTGTATTTGAGCACAGAGGACAGAGACATGAAAGCGAGAACAGCCTCTGCATCGGAAGGTTGAATTTGGCGAAGAATCAATCGCTCGGTGATGATAGGCTCTTGTGTGGACATAGCCATTTTGTCAAACATTCAACAACTGTTATTGTTCGCTGGAACAAATCGATTGTCAGCGAAAGGATCAAGAAATAGTTCCTGTTTTACTGAGTCACAAGATTAAATCAATGTCCATGGTATGACCCTGCTCGTACTCCACATCACTCCCGCAACGTCTCCAAACCACAACCTCTTTGTGGACCAAGACTGATCAACACATTGACTCTCGAGAACATTGCACCACTCGGGACGTCCTGGAAGCGGGAAATATGTCGAAGACTTCGAAAGCTAGCGACAATGCTGTCTCTGCTTCGGCCAAGGGAGCCTCCTTTTTGATCCTCCTTCAGATTGGCTCCCGTGCCCTCACCTTCGCGTTAAATCAGATTCTCCTTCGCTTCCTCTCTCCAGAGTTGCTAGGTGTCAGCGTACAGTTAGAATTGTACTGCATTTCAGTCCTTTACTTTGCGCGCGAAAGCTTGCGAGTTGCTTTGCAACGAAGAGCCGATGGGACGCAAGCTGTAATTAACATGTCCTATCTCGCCATCGCTGCTGGAGTGCCCCTGAGCTATGCACTTGCAGAGTTGTATTTGCAGACTGAAGTTCCCAAAGTGCCACTCTTGCTGCAATCATTGAGGGTGTATGGCGTTGCAGCTATGGTCGAGCTGTTTTCTGAGCCGAGCTTTGTTGCTGCACAACAGAAGATGCTCTACAAAGTTCGTGCTTCTGCTGAAGCTGCTGCAACAATCATGAAGACGTTTGCTACTGTTGGGTTGGTCCTGTGGGCCAGTCGGCAAGGCAGAGATTTAGGTGTATTACCTTTCGCTGTTGGGCAGCTGGCTTATGCTGTGTCGTTGTTGGTGGTATATTCTGCAAGACTTGCTCTGGTAGCAAGATCAGAAGGCTTCTCATTACTTCCGCATGGCATTCAGAGGTTTGTCACGTCTTCGAAGGAGAAATGTGATCAAAAACTGACGATTATTACAGCAAAGCCGAAAAGTTCTGGTTGTCTCTTTTCTCACAGCCTTTGCTAAACCTTTCATTGAGTTTGACAGTGCAATCAAGCATCAAGTACGTACTTACACAAGGAGACTCTCTTCTCATTGCATCCTTGGCCTCGCTCCAAGATCAAGGAGCGTACGCATTATCCTCAAACTATGGCGGTCTGATCGCCCGTATGCTCTTCCAGCCCATCGAAGAAGCTTCGCGCAACCTCTTCGCCAAACTCTGCGCGACTCCTACCTCACCTGCAGCTCCCAAGCAAGCCGAATCGAAAGGAAGTGGCAATGGCATCAAGCAGGCCAACAGCACTCTTACCCTCATCTTGAAGGCCTACTCACTGATCTCCCTCGTTGCCTTTGCCGCCGGCCCAACCGTCGCACCTGTCCTTCTCTCCCTTGTGGCAGGAAGTCGCTGGGCTCATACTGGCGCCGGCGAAGTCCTGGGCTGCTATTGCTACTACATCCCTCTGCTCGCCCTCAATGGCGTATCCGAAGCTTTTGTCGCCGCCGTGGCCGACAACAAGCAATTGTACACGCAATCTATCTGGATGGGTGGATTCTTCGCAGCTTTCGCGGGCTCAGCATATCTTTTCCTCAGAGTGCTGGAAATGGGAGCTAAAGGTCTGGTCTGGGCAAATTGCGTCAATATGGCGTGTAGAATCTTGTTCAACTTGTCATTTGTCAAGAGCTTCTTCGCGAAGAAGGGGCAGGTGCGTGGTCCTGCATATCTACTTGCTATCTGATGTGACCTTGCTGACTATGTGCTACGCAGACTTTCGATGTAATGAACATTCTACCTTCGGCTGTAAGTATTGCTATCGCGGCGGTAGTGCCTAGCATCTTCAAAGCAAGTGCTGGGTTGTTGTCGAGATACGGTATTGTAGGTGAGCTTGCCAGAATTGGTGCCATCACTGGTGTCTTTGTTATCGCATTGGCAGTATCAGAGCGCAAGTTCCTCATTCACGTTTACAAGCAGATTAGACCATGAAGAGTATGTATAGAGGGTTTGCACAAAAGCTTTCAATTTTTGCATTTTCTGTGTAGAGAAGTCGCTGCTTTCAATTGCTCCTTCCAAATTTGCTTCTTGATGATCCTGTCACACCAATTGCAGAAGGCGGGCCCTCGTCCATCTCTCTGGCGACTCAGCCACTTGCACCAAAATTGTGCATTGCGATAGTACAACTCCAACCAGTGTTTGATTGCGAGAGAAGAGTAAGTGTAAGTCTGCGCAGGTACAGTCAGCTAAGTGAACAGAGTGACCGAACATCGAGCACAACTCACAAGACTGCCTTGCTTCACTGGTCCTTCTTCTCCTGGTCGCGCTTGAGGGCAGCAGCAGCGAACTTCTTGCCAACACCGCCGAAGAGACGGCGCACAAGTGACTTCTGTACACCAGCCTTCTTCTTCTTGGCGCTCTCTTCCTCGCGCTTGGCCTCCTCGATGGCAGTGGAGGCGGTTGAGAAGGTATCTTCATCCTGCTGTCTCTCAGCCTCCTGAGCAGCTGCGTGAGCAGCTGTCATTCTGGCTGCGGCGGCAGCGCCAGCAGGGAGAAGTCTGCCATCAGGGCCAGTGCTGTTGACGCCGGCCATGAACTGCTCACGACCAGGAGGGTCCACGTTGACGCTGGCCACGACTTGCTCGCGATCAGGAGGGGTCATGTTGATACCGATGACTATGATGATGGTCAAGCGATAGTTGTTGGTGGAAATGATGACGGCGTCGAAGTAGATGCAAGGTGGATAATCGGGGATGCTGAGTTCGATGGGTGTGATGCAGATGTCGTCGCTGAAAGGTTGATCGGGGATGTCGATGAAGTACTTCCAGTGGGTATGCTTGAGATCTGGAGAGATGCGACGGGTGCGAGGAAAGCCGAAGAAGAAAATCACGCATCCCATGGCTGTTTTTATAATTGGTATGCGGCTGTGCTGCTTAGTCGTCAAGCGGCTCGAGAGTTGGTCTGCGGCTGAGGAGTGTGAATGGTTGTTGTCGTGACGATCTCGTGTCGAGACCGTGTTGATTTGGTGCGAGATGGATTCAGTGCTGAGTGAGGATGCTGGACACCAAGTGACACAAGAAAGTGACAGCCTTCACATAGTCAGGGCAAGGAAGGGCAGACAAGAAGACACCAATCCTACTTATTTCAATATTTGCATGTAGTTTATGGTGGTAGACACAAAGAAGCCATATGGTTCCAGTCAATTAGACCACATCGTTGCGGTGCATGTTGAATTACCAAGCAGTATCAAATCATCCTCATATCTGAGAGACTGGTAAGAGAAAGAGATCAGGAAGGCCAGATAAGGATGAAGAGTGCCAGCTTCACTCACTTACCCCTGAGCATCACCACCAGCCTTCACTCGAGCATAGTCGAGGTGTTACATACCAAGAAGGCTCCTTTCCTTGCACCTCTCCTGGGAGGACCGATACACGGCACTTTAGTGCAGTGGTCATCCGGCTAGCATCACCGTAAGGGGTGCCGCAAAGTTCAACATGGTCGTGAGCCCCAGGAGAGGTAGCTGGGTTCGAATCCCAGCGACACCATCTACTTTCGCACTAACTGGATATCTGGATCTGAACCTGGACATCCTGGACTCTGGATTCTAAAAGAGCAAATCTCAGCCAACCGGCGAGGTTTGTCTCCCTACCCCAATGGGGGTAGGGTTCTGTTTTGCTAAAACGAACACAATCTTGATCAAAGCTCTTTATGCTGAGATGAAAAGGATGAATATGAGTCTACCTAAGAGAGGGTATAGGACTTACAAGACACCTACCAATACCCTGAAACATTGTCCGCAAAGAAAACTAGTGGTATCAGAACGAAAGAGATAGTAGCCTTGTCGATGTGCTTTGTGATGTTCATCTAGTCGCTATGTAGCCAGTCTGGCTCTGCATCATCATCCTCAGGATCGTGAGATAATAACGATCCATGGTCATCTTCTTCCCCTGCTTGTTGGTGGGCGCCTGTTGAGTCTTCTCGAGGCAGAGCCGTATCCCCGACGTCCATTTCATCAGGATCAAAGGTATCTTCTGCCTCATCAGGCTTGAAAGTGTTCTCCTCCTGCTTATCGATCATAGAGACTTCTTCCGCTTGACTTATATGCACTTCATTCGATGAAAACTGATCGCTCGGCTGAACTTCCGAACCATCAATTTCTGGCAGAAAACCTCCTCCGGAAAATTCTTGATCGACTTCAGGAACGAAGCCGCCTCCAAATTCGAGCGCATCTTCATCTTCTGGCACTAAACCACCGCCAGCCTCGTCAATAGGCGCAGTGTCAGCTTTATCAGCTGTATCAGCTGTATCAGCTGTATCGTGCATAGTGCCATCATTGTCATTCGGTACGAACCCATCTCCAAGTTCGTTAGCGTCTGCATCTGGCGAGAAGCGACCATCGAGTTCTCCATTGTCTTTGGGATCATCTGGCAAGAACCCACCTCCTTCCTGATTCCGTGGGTCATAGTGCTCGTTCTCCGAAATTGGTGGACTCTCAGTCAACATGCGACGACGTCTGACAGGCGGCTTCCGAGGTGATGGTTTGTACTCTTCCTCGCTCTGATCTTCGCTCTCAGGATCACTTTCAACCATTGTCTTTCTTTGTCTTCTCAGTCGAGGTGCCTGTTCCGCGATATCGTAAACGTGATCGGATCCGGGAGCATCATTGAACCGTTGGGCGGTCGGCACTGTGATTTCGCCTGCGTCTGGGAAGAAGCCACCAGCCTCGATCGGACCGTTTTCTACTTCTTCGTCCATCTTTGCTTTGACAACTTCTGTCTTGGCAGTCTTGGGGCCAGTAGTATATTCGCTCAATCTTTCTTTGATGCGCAGGCCAGCCAGGAAGCGTCGCCATAGCTTCAAGCATTCCAAGCTGTACAGACGAGCTTCCTCATTCTCCTGCTCGTACTGGAAGCCCTCTATGACCGCTTCAATAGCCTCGCGATACTCTTCTGCGACGACGACACCAGATGTGACAGCTGTGCCATGACGTCCTTTGAACTGGAATCCGGTCACGGCATCGGCATAGTCGATACCAAGAAGCCGAGCTGCATTTTTGGCCAATGCATGCCGGACGTGATATCCTCCAGGAGGCACCATAGATGGAACATAGATGTCAAGATTGCCAAAGGCATTCTTGGGTACTCTGCCATTTACAACAGGAGGTGGCACGTATAACGAAGTTTGGTTGAAAGCATAAAGAGCTGTGGCTGGTGGTTCGTCCGTGTCAACATCATCCAAATCTTGGGCTCGGCTTCTGGGCACTCTGGCAGGAACATGCTTGAGGGGATGTTCATTAGGCTGGGAAGATCATGTTTAGTCAGGGTATGAACTGCACGGGGAGAGTTTGCATACCTTGATCTCGCGGCCAAACCTGTACCATTTATCGGCGCTGCGTACAATGTGTACATCACTGCGTCGATAAACAGGCTCCAATGCTCCTTTACCTACGGCGACTTTTCCGCTTGCTCTCTTCGGCCAGATCACTTCGTGCCTCTTGAGGTGTCGTTCCAGAGCATAGTAGGGATGATCTTTGAAATCTTGCACATTGTTTGGCAAACCCTCAGAAGCATCCTTCTTTGCAAATTCTGCGTCTTCGAGTTGATCGCGGTCGAGATACGTCGGTCTTCGGAACACTTTGAGCGCTTTCCGCCACCACTCTTCACCCCTTTCTGTTACTTCGACTCTCAACTTGCGGGTTTTAGCGTTGTGGGCCCTGGTATAGCGACGGGTCACATCTCTCGCGATGCCGTTGTCCTCGAAAGCTACTACATAAGTCATAGCGTTTGCCTCATAAGAAGCAGGCGGCTCTAATTTGGCCGGCTTCGCGACTGTACCTGTCACTACGGCATCCACTGGTACCCATTTCTGATAAGCTTCGTTGAATGCTTCTACCCAGTACACTGGATAGTCAAGCGTACGAACTGGTCGTTTCTTCTTTATCACTATTCCTCGTTAGTACTAGAGCATTCGCTAGGTTGTGACTTCTTACGTGGCGGTTTAGGACCAGATGTAGCGGAGCCTGCGTTCAGAGCTGCATTCCCGAGTCGACGAATGCGGCCAGGAGCGATGATTCTGCGCCGAGAGGAGCTTGAACCTTCAGATGCAGAACCTCCAGATGTCTCTCCACCACTCGTGTTATCTTTGTCGCTGCCTGCGTACACAGTTGGTTTGCTCTTGAGCGGCGTGGCTGATTTGGTCGCGGATGTAGTAAAAGGAAGAGGTTGGAGTGAGCAGACCAGTCGAGCCTCCACACCAACACATCTTAGAAGGGCACAAAAGAGCTGTGCACCCACATCTTGAGAACCCGAAAGGGTCGTAGCTGCCTTGACAAAGTCGCGTTTCTCCATGGGTGGCATCTCTTCTTGGATGACTCTTATTTGCTGGACCAAGGATTAGCATTCTACAACAGTCGCGATGATGTGTCCGATTACCTCTTTGATGCCTTCCGGACCCTCTGCCCAATTCGGTCGACGTAGACCAGAAGCTGTTACATTGAACTTATGTCTCCAAACGAAAACAGCTTTCTGCAGTCCAGTCAAAAATTGCTCCGAGCGCCCGAATTGAATGAGAGATTGATCCGGATGTAGTAGTGATACGATCTCCGGCATAAGGATGACTTTTAGCTTGTTCTGATGATGATCAGCTTCCCTAGTAACAGAAGAAAGCAGAAGAGAGATGAACAAACCTTTACTTCTGGCAAGTTACACCAAGCATTACGAACATGAACGTGGAAGAGGAGGAATAACAGATGAGCTTCGTGAGCTTCAAGCCTCAATAGCTTTTCTGCAGTAGTGGCGGGCTTCCGTTTTGCTATCGCTCTCTTCTGAGCTTGTTTGGTGCTGATCTCCAATGATATATCTCCGAATTCATCGTCTTTTTGAGGAATTGACTGTTTGGGCTCGACGTGATCCAAGCCAACTTGCTCCCAGTCCATATCATCATCGTCGGATTCATCAGAATCGATTATGGTTTGCTGCGGTCTAGATGATGCTTGCTCTTCAAGATTGTGATTAGGCGACGTCTGTCTCTCATCTTGAGATTGCTGATGCGACGTCGAGGCAGTGTTGGCAGTCGATGGCTGGTTCTGTCGCTGCCTTGCTATTCTGGGTCTTTTGAGAGGTCTTTCAGTCACTTCCGGAATAGACGCCTCGGATATCAGGCTACGGTAAACATCGCGGTCATCATTGGGGACCGGGGCATTGCGCTTAGATCTCCTGGCTGCACTTTGAACCGCAGCAATTCTATCCTGGGCTCTAGTCTGCGCCTTGCTTTGCGCTGTAGAAGGAGCCATCGCGTCAAGGGTGTGCACACTGTAAGCGTAGCCAATGGAGTGAATCCAACTTGCAAAGCATTTCAGTAAAGCTATCAAACTTTCGAATAGGCTCGCTGGTTACCACGCCGTGAGCCGAAAGTGCTTTCATCCAACTGTTCGATGATAGAACGGTATGCGAATGCTGGATAGAGAAAGCGTGAGCCGTGAGGAAACCGCGCTCGGCATGACGTAGCAATTTCGAAGCGCAACGCGCTGGCTACACGCTCAACCTGAGTTCATCGAGACCTGTAAGACCTTACAAGTTCTGTCACCGCATTGTTTTGTACTTGCTCACGAGCGTCTCCTCTATCTGCGGGGCATGTATCAGGTAAAGATATCCTCGGCCACTTGTCTCCCACTCAAGATCGGGAAGGAGTTCCCAAGACACCATGCAGGTATCGCGACAGCGCCGATCGAAATCGCGTGCAACGGAGTCGGTCCCATTCGAGATCCGAGTTAATCTAATCTGGTATCAAACCAATCGGGGATTTGCGCGCCGAACGTGTTCAACGTGAATCCAATACGAGTTGGTGTTCTGATATTGTACATCTTTTAGGAGGTGAAGGGACGAATACAACAGCATTGTGGCCTCCCTGACGACCGCGGCACCACGTCTATCCTGTTGTCTATGATCGGGCCTAGCATTACAAAGAAACGGTGGACAGTCTCACGATCACAAAGATCGAGGACGTCAGGAAGCTTGAAGCTTCTTTCCAAAGCACTGACCGTGTACTTCCAACAAAAAAACGGCCCAAGCAAAGCCACCGCTGTGAACAAAGAGATGCAGCGAGGAATGGTTGGCTTTCGATGACTAATGATGGCCGATTGCTGTGAATCGATCCATGACGGGCGTACTAGTGTGTCCAAGGAGGAGATCGGGTTGATAGAGGATCTAGACGCTGGGGTAACTATGGAATATCTCCCACTGGCATCTGGCCGTCCTTCCTGGCCATCACATGAAAGTACTGCCTAGCGATATAATCAAAGTAGTCCCTGTCAACACTTAGACCCTTACATCCTCCAGACCTTTCTTATCGCAGCATACCCCGCTTACGACCGCCTTGTTTGCTCAGCATCTCTTCCTCGCCTACAACGAATATACCTTGGACGCTCCTGCCATTCACAACTACAGTATGCACCCCTCAGCTTCTCCCAGACCATGCAAACGGCAGCGTACGATGGTGACTCCTCCATCGACCATTCACGACCCAGAGTCGACATCGATCCTTGAGCGCGCCACTCGGGTGCTTTCTATCGAAGCAACCGCTCTATCACATGTCACCAGATTGTACCAAACAGACCCTCACGCCAGAGAGGGATTGCTAGGCGCAGTCGAATGCATTACCAGATCACAAGCCGCTGGAGGAAAGATTGTTGTTTGTGGAGTGGGCAAGAGTGGCCTCGTTGGCAGAAAGACAGTCGCGACGCTGAAGAGTCTGAGCATCGCAGCCAGCTTCATGCACGCTGCCGAGGCTGCGCATGGTGACCTTGGCGATATCCGCGAGGTATGTCGATCGCTCTGATACATTCCATTCACGATACTGACAAAGATGTGCAGCACGACGTCTTGTTCTTCATTTCGTACAGCGGCAAGACTCCCGAGTTGCTCAACCTTCTCCCTCACCTACCCCGCCAACTCCAGATCATTGCTTTGACCTCGCAATCCAAGGCATCCGAATGCCCCCTTTTGAAAGAGCATGAGAACGGTATATTGCTTCCAGCGCCTTTGTTCGAGCTGGAAGAAGTTTCTTTCGGTGTATCGGCGCCAACAACATCCACAACCGTGCAGATTGCCATCGGCGACATGCTGGCTCTCACTGTGGCCGATCAGCTGCACGAGAACAAGGGCAAGACCTTCAAGAAGAACCACCCTGGTGGAGCCATTGGAGCTGTGACTAGAGAATCGGCACAGAGCATCGCCGACGCTCGTCATCAGCCTGTCGCTCCTCTCGAGGTCGTTCCTCTCGAGTTACCATCTCCGAGTCTCTCTGCACAGAGCGACTCCTGAAAGAGCCTTGCCGCGTCGGCAGATAAGTGTCTAGAGATATGACACTCGATTTGCCAGAACAAGCCACCGTGCAAGAGAACATGATTTGGTGCTGGCCATCAAATTTATGGTCTTATCGCCGCCGAGTCATCAGGTTTGCGACACGGCAGAGTACTGTTGACCACATGGTCTCAGATTATGTCCAGGAAACACTCTCCTTTGTTCAACCTCGAGACAAGTTCCATACTCCACTCTATTGTTAGGCGTCTGGTTGTTAGAAAGGAGCGAAGGCACAATGCATGTCCTCACGGTTTGCTCGAGGCCAATCATTCGGATTGATATGCAGCTGCAAGGACTAGGGCGGCTGAAACAGAGCCCCCAGACTTTGTCAGACAACCCGAGCAGTCAGTATTGACAGGGTCGAGTTTTGGTGTCTGAAGATTGAATGCGTCCTTGTGATTGGAAACGCAACAGAACTTCAAGCCTGGAGCAGCGAAGGGCTGTTTCCACCACTATCCCTTTTCAGAAGACTGTTTGCTAGACATTTTCCAATGGGAAGATGGAGAAGATGGTACTTTCGCGCAACCGAGCAGGACATGATCCTTGTACTCCGCCTCATGGAGTCGGTGTCCTCGATTCTGTCTGCATGTGGTAACGACGCCAGCTGATCACCAAGCGATTGGCCGTGCGAAGCCTCGACACCCGCCTTCCACCTCCCAAAACTTGTTCTGTGACGACATCTCACACAACATGCCTGCCAAAGAGGCATCCCGTAGCACCGCACCTCCTATTTTTTTAAGCCCTCTAGCTCTCTTCAATACGTTCACGTCACTGTACCGACGTTTTAATTTATTTTCCGTCTCGGTAGCGATGCATGCAAATCGAACCCTATGCCTTATATCTGGTTTATATTGCTTTGTACCTTATAGCAAGCGGCATGTCAATGGCGCTGTGACGTGTGATCTTCACCATCTCATGCGTTGTTATCACTTGGAGACTCAACATCCTCCTTGACTTGCGATTTTGTGCTTCCAATTCGCATGATCTGAACTCTCATCTCGACAGACTACGATTAGTCTCGTCAACGCAGCACATTCACCTCATAATCAAGAATACTATTGCTTTCGACTGGTTATCTGCCAAATATGCACAGGCGATCGGACGCCAATGTGACCGAAGTCGAATCAAAAGAAAGAGATGGGAAATCACAAACACCAATGATGGTTACCACAAAGCGATCAAACAATCGATACCTCGTCAGACTAGGCGCGGTTGCCCTCATTGTCGCAGCGACCCTACCTTTCATACAAAGACCGGTTTCAGTTGAGAGCAACGCCGCGCCTAGCATAGGTGTCGATAGTCGAGCTGTGCCTGTTGAGAGGAAGATGGTCCTTGAAACTCGAGCAGACAGTCCAACTGATGTGTGCACACGATGGTCGCACCAATCTGCTGTGATCAACGGAACCCTTTACATCTTTGGTGGGCAAGCCACGACAGAACCCGGGCAGACCTCAAACAAATGGAGTAAGACCGCCGTGTGGAGTCTCTTGTGGAAGTTTACTAAATATACCCTCTAGATAACGATTTTCTATCGATGGATCTCACCAACAGTTGGCAGATTTCTAGCCCTTCCCTGACAGGCCTGCCACAACCATCCGGCCCTCCAAACGTGTCAAATGGCTTCTTGTGGAACTCCCACGAGTCTGTATATCTTTATGGCGGAGAGTTCTCGGATGACCCCGTCGATCCGCCAACAGCCTTTTCGCTATGGGAATACAGCGCCATATCCTCTCAGTGGATCGAACATCAGAATCCAACTACTTCATCTGGAAACAACGCCCAGTCTGGCGACCAACCAGTACAACGTGCAGCTGAAGGTGCTGGCGCCTCAGTTCCAGGTTTGGGGCGCGGCTTTTACTTCGGTGGACATGAAGATACCCATACAACTGAAGGATGGTCGAACCAAGTCGCACGAATTTATATCAAGTCTTTGACTGAGTTCACCTTTCCGGGGTATCAGAACAACCAAGTAGCCTCCCTATCAGACAACAAAGCTGCAGGCAGCGATGGCGCATGGCGCAATGTCACGGTAGACAGTGCAGGGTTTCCAGAACGTGCAGATGGACTTCTTGTATACATACCTGGATTCGGTGACCAGGGCATCCTCCTAGGTCTAGCCGGAGGAACAGAGGACACTTTCGTAAGTCTATAAACATTCTGACCAACGCGTTCGTGTTGGCAGTGGAACGCACACGCTCGCACCACGACAGAAATCAAACTGACAGCCTTAGACACAAATGAACGTCATTGACGTGTACGACATCGCTACTTCGACTTGGTACAAACAGGCAACAAGCGGACCTACACCCAAAATCCGTGTCAACCCGTGTGCTGCAGTAGCTGCTGCTCCAGATGGTAGCTCTTATCAAGTGCACATGTTCGGTGGACAGAACCTCATTCCTGCTGGCAACCAGACCCAGTATGATGATCTCTGGATTCTCACCGTTCCTTCCTTCACCTGGATTCAGGTCGACCAGAGCTCGCAATCGGTACCACCCGGCAGAGCCGGTCACTCATGTCAAATGTGGGATGGTCAGATGATTGTAGTTGGCGGTTACGTTGGCGACCAACTCAGCTGCGACAGTCCTGGGATCTACGTGTTCAACGCAAGCAGTTTACAATGGTCAACTGGATTCACTGCGTTGAGCGGAGGGTCAGGATCGGATTCTTCAACCTCCTCTGGTACTTCTGGTGGTTCTTCCAACACTGCTGCAGCATCAGCATCCGGTGCATCTGCAGCTGGAGATACAACATCCCCCACTGGTTCAAGCTCCAGCAACTGGGTTTCCAATGCTCGTACCAACCCATTTAACCAACAGCCAGCTCAACTAGCCAATGGCAGCAGTCCAGGTGGCCTCGAGGGCTCTTATGGCTATCGAGTTCCAGATGTTGTTGTCTCGGTCATTGGTGGCAATGCACAGGGAGGTGCGACTGTCACGGCGCCAGCTCAAACAGCGAGTGATGGGCCTCTGAAGACCGGCGGTCCAATTATCTACAGTACCGTGACTTCCAGTTCAACTGCAACAGCTACAGGTAACTCTGGCGGTGCTTCGAACTCTGGGTCAGGAAATAAAGGCAGCAATGGCCCCAACATAGGAGCCATCGTCGCTGGCGTCATCGCAGGTATCCTCTTCGTCATTGTCTGTTATCTTGCATTCTGTGCTTGGCTTTACCGCAAACGACTTCGACTTTACAAACGCCATGTCGAAATGGCACAGCGACAAGCGCTCAACGAAAAAAACCACCCGACCATCCCAGGTCTCATCCCCACAGGAGCTGGCTCCTCAAGTGGTGGCTCAGGAGACCGCCGTCCATGGACCTCTAGTGAAAACGCCAGCGGCAAAGGAAGCTCGAACCGCAACAATGACTGGGGATATGAGGCTTATAGAACAGATACTGCCGGTCAAGGCAGCGTAGATGGTTTCTTGTTGAGGAGGAGCAGTGATGATAGTGGTGCGCCCGAGGATCTTTTAGCTGGCAATACTCCATCGTTTTGGGGTACTGTTCTGGCACCGAGGCGCAGTCTGCGTGTTGTCAATCGGGATTAAAGTAATGAATACTGATCAGGCTGTGCTTCTTGTTTCTAATGTATGACTAGGATGTATCGATTCATTCTTTCTCTCTACCTCATGCCTTCCTTCTACTGTTTTGTCAACTTTGTTGGGGATAAACCCATCAGATATAGTACCTGCGTAACAACTTTGAAGCGCACCTTCCGAAATGAAACTTGCGCTAGGCCAGGAAGCCTCAGTTGTCTTGGGCTTATTCAGAGCACGGGACGATATATGCACGCTACGAGACGCACAAAGAAAGGAAACAGTGTCCTGAAAGGCATCAGAGTATCTTTGTCATTTCATTCTCGTGAACACTGGTAACGACTGTGATTCGAATTCTTCAATTCCAAAGGACACTTCTTAGTAAGAAGCGGCACACTCCTTCTGACGCTGCTCGAAGACTCTGACAACCTCCTCAGCAGCCTTGACACCACTAAGGGCCATGGCACCGAAGGTAGGTCCCATACGGTTGGCACCATCGACTTCAGAGAGCTCCATGCCACCAACAATGAGGCCGGGAACGATCTCGCGGGTGCCCTTGACGATGGCGTCTTCGGCAGTGTTCATGTCGAGACCGCGCATACCGCCGAGGCACTTGATGGCCTGCATGCTGACAAGACGCTTCACGGAGAAGGCACCGAAGGGGCCGTCGTGGCCGGTGGTGGAGATGATGACGGGGGCGTTGATGGTGTTGGGGTCCATGCAGGACTGGTCATCGTGGTGCATGCTGACCTATGGGACAAGAGTCAGTATAATTGCTTCGAGGGTACACACAGAGGCTTTCCGACTTACCAAGGTCCAGTTGGTGACAACACCGGCGATCTGAATAGTTCCATCCTCACGAGGGCGGGTGATGAGATCCTCAACGGCAGTGGCATTGAAGAGCTTGACGTTGGGGAACTGCAAGACCTTGCTGAGCAGGGTGCTGGTGAAGAGAGCAGCATGCTTGACGACAACGTAGTTGCTGTCATCGCCATCCTCCTCGTAGGCGACACCAATTTCGCGGAGGAAGGCGTCAGCAGGCTTACGCATGACCATGGCAGAGAAGAGCTGGCCACCAAGCCAAGCACCACCACCAGGGCTAACACTGGCCTCAATGATGGCAATCTTGAGGTCAGGGCGAGCCTTGGCCAAGCAGTAGGCGGCAGAGAGACCGCAAGAGCCAGCGCCGATAATGACGACGTCGGACTCAGCATACTTGTCCAAGTCGGAGAAGTAGCGGCGGGTCATGGCTCTGCTGACCTGCGACTCACGGATGGGACGGAAGGTGAAGGACTGCCAGTCACCAGCCATAGCCTCGATGGTCTCACCCTTGGTCTGTCCGCCGACGGGAACAGCGGAGCTGTGAGGAAGGTTCAACTTCTTAGAAGGAACGGTCGGGGAGACGGGCTCCTGGAAGATCATAGCTGGGGGAGACATTGTGGTATGATAGGGTCAAGATTGTTAGATCTGTTGCAGGTTAGAACATGCCATGGAGGCACAAGAAGGGGTGGTTCGGTATGCATGATCCTTTCGCTGGTATTATCCAGAAATCAAGTTCAGGCGGTCTAATCTCAGAACGATAGCGAGGCGATACAATTCTGACACCAATGTCCATGATCAATGATCAATGGGTTGGCAGACAGAAGCTCGCTATCGGACACCCGCTCATGCATCAGGTAAAACCCGTTGTTATAAGTTACCTTGACCCTTGACCATCTCTAATCAGAGAATACCATTGGGAAAGAAAATCACGCATCGATCCATGATGGATGAGCGTACCGTCAAGCGGTGGAACCTGCTCGAGAGTCAGCACTGGGTAGCATGGCCACAAGGGGCTACGATACAAGCAATTATTCTTCAAAGTTGTGTTTGGGAAAGGAAGAGAAGAAAGAGAAACAGCAGCTCGAGGATGGTGACTCTTATATACCCAGCTGTGTGGTGGTAGTACATGCGACTGCGGGGCCTCAAAATATGCTCCCACGACCCCTCTCCCGCACGGTACGATAGCTGGTCCCAACAACAGCTCTCCAAACGTCAGTTGGGTCAATTGGCAAATGGCAAGCTCTGTATGGATAAACTGTTATGCCGTGCGAGTCGAACAGCGGGCCGAATGGACCGAACATGCCACCTGGAGAGAACATCACAACCCTTTGTTCAAAAGGCTGGCAATGGCAAAGTGCAGCTATATGTAACACAGTGTCAACACCAAAAAGCAGAGAAGCTGTCAAAGGATTGCTCTTCGAGCCATTTCAGCTCCAAATGACAAAGTAGACATTCTGGTCATGGCATGTCTGCAGAATACTAGGGCTAGCTTGGCTTGCGGTCGATAAGAGGGACCCCACACTTGATATCATCTTCCTCATCCGCGCAAGGAACGGCACAGGATGTGCTCGAGTAATAGGACCGCTAATGATTGAAAGTAGCAGGATAGTTTCCTTCATCATCACATCATTGTCCCACTGTGCTGAGAAATCGATGGCTCATCGCTCCCTTGCCTTGTTACTTCACTGTGAGACTTCTTGCAAGCCATCTTGCTCCAAGATGAGTGAGCGGCTTCTGCTGTGACTGCCAATATCGTTCGAGGTCTCAAAGTTGCGATGTCGCAATGTGAAAATAGGCTTCGGCTCGAGCGAAGCCAAACAAACCCCTCGCTGGAACGAAGGAACGACTGCACAACAACAGCCCTAGACTCGAGCCTTAGCCAAGCAAACATGACAAGACATGCAGTCGCAATTCTCCGGCTTCGCTCCTTCTCTAGACTGCTTTTCTGTCCCGAGGAGGTAGCTCTGTCTCTTTCCCATGTGAAAGTTGCTAAAGAGGAGGTCCAAAACGCAAGCATGCATTCAGCCGCATTTTCGTGTGTGTCAGCGGATGCGGAACAGTTCAGCAATCCCTGTTACCACATTAGGACGCGGGATGATGCTCTTCCATGCGACCTCTGCAGAATCTACCTGCACGTCGATATCATTGCTGACGGCTAGAAACCAATATTACAATCTGGTTAGGTGTATCCGTTGGCTAGAGAGAAGAGATGCGGTCTCTTGGTCAAGAATCACGAGAGTGGTGAGAGGAGAAAGCAGGCAGTTCCCGCCAAGTTCTACTTGCACTTCGGACTACTCCTCTCTGTCCGGAGCCCCACCTTGTTGCTTTCCAACCTACCCTCGCACACACACACCCTACACGAGTGTGAGCATTCGGGCTTAGGAATGGCTGGCCGGCTGGCTTGATCAGCAGCTGATGATTCACGGGTGAGGTAGAAACATCATGACTTAAAAAGCCTTGCCGTGACAGGATCACTGCCGTGCTGCCGGTGATGGAATGAAATAGGACATTCCTAAACTACCGAGCTCTAATAGTTTGTACAATCTTTTCTTCTCACAAGTCTTCCTTCTCTTTCTGCCTCTCTGGTTGCTTTCGATGACGAACCCCTTATCTTTGGATCATTATCATCACTTCAATCCACCTGTTCTTCTTGTCATCTCGTCATGCCTAGCCAGGTGATCACCCTGACCAGCACAACCTATCTTCAAGTGCCCAAAGTGGTCCCGTATCGCAAGAACAGATCAAGGTCACGGTCAAGATCGTCCTCGCGACCCAAATCTCCGGAACCCGTGTCACCTCAACCGATCAAGACCCGCCCATTGCTACGACCAGTCACGCCCCCATCACCACCACCGTTCACACCGAAGATGTCTGAACTACGGACGGAATCAACACAAAGCGAAAGTCTAACATACAACTTCAAGTCGACAACAAATGGCTCCAGCACTCCGCGGACGAATGGAAATGCGATATATGATCTCAACGCCTCGTCCCCGAGTATCAATATCTCAAACATAGATGATCTGAATGGAGACTACTACACCCTTTCTAAAACACCTTCTCCACCACCACAGCGACCATTGCGGCAGCGACTAGTCGGCGCCTGGCGCCTAGAAGCATATGTCGCCTACCCGACACCTTCCTGCCGCTTTCAACGACCGACCTTCCCAATGACCAAAAACGTCACAGGCCTCATCATGTACACTCCCGATGGCTACATGAGTGCGCACATGCTAATTCCCGGCCAAATGTCTTTCAAGCGCGGTGAGGGCGAAGAACCGCAATGGGCAGAAGCGGGCAAACGATCGTTTTCGTATGCGGGTCCATACTACATTACCGACGAAGGAATGGGCAGAGAAGAAATTTTGCGACACACATTCCAGGTTTGTAATTTGCCGGGATGGCTAGGCGACATTCAGGTCCGGACGTGGAAGTTCGAGGAAGACGATAACGTGTTGGTGCTCGGAAGCGAGGAGCCTACAGAGATCAGAGTGAGTCCTTCTTCTGTCCATCGCCATGTCTCGACGAGTGGATTTTGATAAGTGTACGCGCATGCTGACTTTGTGCTATAGGGCGAGCAAAGAATCCCGGTTCTGAAATGGCGAAGAGTCATGGACAATTCGAATGGTAGCCCGCCAGCGCCTATGCCTCACATCAAGGTCAGCGGACCTGGTGAGCCATGACCAATGGAAACGACATGATGAGACGAAACATATAATGACGCACTCTGCATATCAAAGTCATTTATTCGAGAGGGGAGCGGCACGCACATGTTAGCATGGCTAGGATCATGAAGTGTTTCTTTTTCACGGCTATACCAGGAGTTCCAAGGCGTGTCATGTTTTATGTCATATGTCAAAGAAGATTAATCATAAGTTCTGTTCTACTTTTCTATTTCATGTCGTTAATATGTATCTTCAAGACTTGTGCTTTAGATCTTGTAGACGAGCTTCTTGCCCGAGACCTTGCCAGATCTCATGTCGTCCATGCCGCCAAAGATGCCCTCGAGACCGCCGCTGCGGAGCTCCTTGGGGTGAGCCTTGACCTTGCCCTCAGCGAACAGCTTCTCAGCCAGCGACCACCACATCTTGCCAAACTCGAAGTCCTCGGGCTTGGCAGGGATGGGGTTACCAGCGAAGGTGAAGGCCTCACCAACAACGGTGTAGCCCAGAGTGCTCTGGTCGACGACGTCCTCGCGGGAGGATTGAGCAGGGAGAAGGTAAGAGATGACACCACCCTTGCTCGAGATGGCGTTGGCGCAGATGTCGGGAGAGCTGCCCTCGGAGATACAGTCGAAAGCGTGCTTGAGGTTGTCCTTGGTGTGCTCACGGATCTTGGCCGAGCACTCGGGGTCCTTGTAGTCGAAGGTGGCGTCAGCACCCAGAGACTTGACAAGGTCCCAGTTGTGAGGAGAGCAGATAGCGATGACCTCAAGGCCGGACAGCTTGGCGTACTGGACGGCGAGGGTACCAGTGGCGGTCGAAGCGCCGTAGATGAGGACGGGGAAGGGCTGCTTAGCAGGCTCGGTGGGAAGAGGAAGCTTCAAGCTCTGGTAAAGACCTGAATTGGAAAATTAGCTCTGGCCTATACAACAGCAGGCTGAAATGCTTACCCTGTCCAACAGTGGTGACACCAACACCAAGAGTGGCAGCATCCTCAGTCGACAAAGAGTCAGGGACCTTCATCTGAACATCACCCTTGGAAAGGGCATACTGGGCGAAGCAGCCGTCCTCCTTGTTGGCAGAGTTGACACCGTGGGAGAAACCAGCAATGCGGTCACCCTTGGAGAACTTCTTTTGGACTGCTGAGCCGACCTCCTCGACAACACCAGCGTAATCACAGCCGACAGTAGCTCCGGGGGTTGCGAGGTAGTCGACGTGCTTCCAGTCGGTGGGGTTCAAAGCAACGGCCTCGACCTTGACCAGGACGTAGTCGTCACGGATCTTGGGAACAGGAACATCCTGGATCTCTGCCTTCTTGGCCTCGACGACCTTGATAGCCTTCATGTTTGAGGGTGCCATTATGTGTGAATTGTGGATGTGTGATTAAAATTGGAAGACGAGAAAAAGTCAATTGAGGAATCTACTGAAATACTTTAAGCTGAACAGCCATTATATTAAAATGAGGGGCAAGATCTAGAAGAGCTTCTCGAAGCACATCGTCACTTGCTTAATAATCTTATATCCAATTGCCATTTACCCATGGACGGGGACACGCACGAGGGAGACGAACTGAGGTACGTCATCTAGTTCTGAAATTCAAACAGCTCGGCCGAGAACCAAAACAGTAGAAACAAGCGAGAATCATGAAAACGGTTTCGATAATTAGTATAGTACAGCCGATGTGTTTGATTTGAAGTCGAAGAAAAGCCCATTGGTATCCTCATCATGGCAAGCGTAGCTCTCTCAGGGTATCAAAGCCACGCCCGTCCCTAACGCCATTAATCCCATGCCCAGACCTATCCCAGTACTCATTATAGCATCTCAAATATGATGAAAGTGTGTTGTGCCCCGTCGAATGGCATTCGATCTTTAGTATCTGCCCGGAGGAGGGTCCTTAGGAGGAGCGTAGTTGCCATTGTAGGCTGCTTGGGGCTGCTGCAACTCGATGTTGTTGCCATAGTTGGTGGTGTTGGGAGGAGGGCTGTAGGCTATAGTTGCACGTCAGTACTCGTCGCGGCAGTGGCACAAGGGTCGCACGAAGTCATACCTGGAGGAGGGTTGTTGGAGTTGTTGTAGTAGGGCGTCTGTGTCTCGTACTGGGGTTGGACGTTCTGGTTGTAGGTAGGTGTACCGTGGCGGACAGTCCAGCCAGTGCCGAAGTAGGGGTTGTAGCCTTGCTTGCGGCGTCTTCTTGCGGAAAGGCATCTGAATGGAGGGTCAGCGCGAGTCTCGAGGCTACAGTATGGGCGCGAAACTTACGAGAAGAGGAAGAACAGGATGAAGAAGACGGCGATTATGCATGCGAGAAGCACCCAGCGACCCCAGCGATTCCAAGTGCTGTTGCAGTTGTTTCCATAACAGCTGTAGAGGACCATGTCAGCCTGAAAGTCGGGCAAATACATAGTGACGAGCGCATATGCAGATCTTCAAGCACAGGCGCCAGGAACGGACTTACTTATAATAGCCATAGTACTGGCGAGGTTCAAGATTCACGTTGGTATACATGTCGAATTGATGGTGAATTCACGCGTGATAGAAGACGCTGAGGACGAGGGATAACGAGTGTGTTTAAGTACGAGGTGCTTGTGAGACCTTTGTGGCTTGGAATGAGAACGGTGACGACAGACTCTTGGTGGCCAAGCGCTTAGATGGTAACCACTGCCACGAACGAGGCAGTGACCGGCATGCTTTTCCGTCTCAGATCTTGGGGTCTGGAGACGGCTTGTCGGCCGATCTTGGAATCAATTGTCATGCTCCTAACTCTGTATTATTTACTTTCACTTCTTTTGTTCTTTGATCCGTCAAAGGATGCACACGTTATTTGTCTTGTTCGGTCTCATGGACCAAGCACGATAAGGCGGCGAGGCGATAGGCTTGCCTCAGCCACAGTGATCAAGGTGGCGGTGTATGTGTCAATTCAGCCACCCGCATTTCCAGAACATTGGTGCCAGTACTGCCAGCGCATCTTGCATTGCACTCCCACATGATATCGAGGGGTTTTGAAACATCCCAAGGACCGCACTTCCTCCTCGCCATTTCGTGTCTCTTTACTCTCGTCATTTCTTCGTGTTTGCATCAATCGTCGAATTGCGTCTGTTGACTGTCGTATTGCACTCGTGAAGCCATAAACCCATCCCTTAGCCCGCTAGGAGAAGAAACAAGATCGCTGAACGTCGAAAAGAAACGAGACACCCTCGTGCACCCGCCGTCACGCTACGCTGCCATTGCTGGTTCGCAGAAAAGAGACCATCTAAACCCCATCGCTTGCAACACCCTATGCAAATGCCCATCAACGTCGTCACTGGAAGCCGACCTCTATACTGCAAGGCATGCTCGTGATCTTGACCGAAACAATCATTTGCTCGCCCGAGCGATCAGCCATTGCAGTACAGCATCCAGGTTGGTTTCTTCCTTCGCGCTGATACCATAGCAACTTACCTCGCGGTGCGTTACGGCTTTGAGGTTCAATTCCTCAATAAGCTCGTCCACCGAAAGGTGATCAGGCAGATCAGACTTGTTGCCCAAGACCAATAACGGAATGCCCTCCAAGGCAGGCTTCTCTAGCAGTACATGAAGCTCTTCTCGTGCCACTGGCAAGGCTTCCTTGTCGGCTGAGTCAACGATGAATCTACTTTCGCGTCAATACGAGCACGCTTGTAGCAGCTGGAAGACATACACCATGGCGTTCACGCCTCGACAATAGCGCTCCCACATCGATCGGAACCTCGGCTGGCCTCCTAGATCCCAACTGCGCTCAATGAGCACCACTGTCAATGCGCGCAAAACAACAGAACTCACCACTTCAAAGTCACATGGCCCTTGGTGACTTTCTTCATGTTGAAGCCAACCGTAGGTATTGAGCTATCACGTTGCAGACACTGCTTAGTCGACATTCTCGTCACAGAACCACCAAACCAGACTTACTCGATCGTGAACTCTCCACCCTAGACATGTACAGTCAATATCAAGTCAAGAAGCACGACCACACAGGCCAGGATGAACTGCTTACTGCTAGGACCCTCAAGAGAGATGTCTTGCCGGCATTCTGAAGGCCGATCATTGTAACATCCATCTCGGTCGCCCTAATGGCAAAAGACATGTCACGTCAGGGCATGGTCGTCGACGATAGTCAGAAAACATACCAGAACAGGCTAAGGAGCCAGTCATAAAGACGCTTGAACAGGCCCGCCATGATGATGTGTTTGGCAGACTAGGCACTGCAGGTAAGTGTCGAAGAGCTGGGACGCAGGCAACAGCAGTAGAGCAGCTCGATGGTTGCACGGACGGATGGTTTGGCCAGTTCGCGCAGGACACAAGCAGAAGCGGGGCTCGGGTAGGCTTGAATTCTTATTGGAGGCGTTGGTGATGTAGATTCAAGGCGAAGGATTATCCGCAGACGAGGCACTGCTGTCACAAAGTTCTAAGTATTCGGACAGCGCTACAGATTCTTGCGTGTCGCAGAGGTTGTTGGTACGGCAGAAGCTTGCTGTAAGAACAAAGCGTGCCTCTGACAGCCAAGAGGTCACTTGAGGCGGAAAGTCGACGTGGGCTTGGTGGGCACGATAACGGTAGTGGCAGCAGATGCGGCGAAAGGACGGAGCCTCGGAAGGTTTGAAGGCTTGGCACGACGGCTTTGACGGCGCTAAAATTCTAGAAGTCCAGTTCGAAGCAAAAAAACATCTGCGACGCCCATCTTGGTGCTGCATTTTGTGTACGAAGGAAATAAGACTTGGGGAGACACAAAGGCTGGAAAACTGAAGAAGGGACAGCCGAGTCAAATTCTGGATTATCGCCTAGCATCCGACCCCCGGGTGTGAGAGGTTGAGCTCTTGCTAGCATTAAGCAGTAACACTCAGGTCCATCTCTCAACCTCGAGTTTCCTATACAGCCATGGCACCATCAACCACAGAGAACGGCAAGTGGTCGACCAACTTCGATACAGTGCGCCGCCACAACCTCTTCCGCAACCCTCCCTCAGACAAGTCGGCATACCCTACCCTCGCCTCGGCCGTCGACCCCCATGTTCAGTCATTCAATGCTGTCTTCGCTGAAAAGGGTCAGCTTTACCACGCTCTCCGCGACATCGGAACCAAGACCTTCTTCGATGGCAACCCGAACGAGCCCTTCTCGGCCGATGGTCCTAGACGCAACAAGCTTCAAGTTCGCGTCAAGGAGGTCTTCCTAGAGAAGAGCATGCTCCCCCCTTCCAACAAGATCGACAAGAAGCGCGAGATTCTGCCCGTAGAGTGCAGAGAGCGCCATTGCACATACAGAGGTCGTTTCAGAGGTCGTTTCGAATGGCGCATCAACGAGGGCGAGTGGAAGGAGAGTGTTAGAGAGTTTGGCTCTTTGCCTATTATGTTGCGCGTACGTCTTTTTGCGCTACTCTGCAGGTTACCACTGACACTTATCGCAGTCAAACCGCTGCCATCTCGAGGGTCTTTCACCAAAAGAGCTTGTCGACAAGAGAGAAGAAACTGAAGAGCTGGGAGGATATTTCATTGTCAACGGTATCGAGAAGCTGATCCGTATGCTCATTGTCAACCGACGAAACTACCCCATGGCCATCATCCGTCCCTCTTTCGTCAACAGAGGCGCAACCTACACAAAGTTCGGTATCCAGATCCGATCAGTCAGACCCGATCAGACCTCGCAAACCAACGTCCTGCACTACCTCAACGATGGTAACGTCACCTTCCGTTTCTCATGGCGCAAAAACGAATATCTCATCCCCGTCATGATGATCTTCAAGGCCCTGGTTGAGACAAACGACCGCGAAATCTTCGAAGGATTGGTCGGTCCTGCAGGAAGCAAGGGTATTGAAGAGAAGCAGTTCGTCACCGACCGTGTTGAGCTTTTGCTACGCACATACAAGGCCTACAACATCCATGGTCAGGCTAAGACACGCGCATACCTTGGAAGCAAGTTCCGTGTCGTCTTGAGTGTCCCTGATGACATGTCTGATGAAGATGCTGGTGTTGAGTTCTTGAGAAGAATTGTTCTCCCTCACTTGGGTACATCCGAGAACAAGGAGACCAACGACGCTGACAAGTTCCGCATGCTGCTCTTCATGACCAGAAAGTTGTACTCCCTTGTCGAGGGAGAATGTGCTGTTGACAATCCTGATGCCGTCCAGAACCAGGAGATTCTTTTGCCTGGTTTCCTGTACGGTATGATCGTTAAGGAGCGCATCGAGGAGTGGTTGGGCTCCATCGGCCTGCAACTCCGTGACTGGGGCAGATCTACCAACTGGGCATCGATTGTTTCGGACGAGTTCGAAAGAGACTTCAGCGCAAAGATTCTTCGTCGAACCAACGAGAATTTGGCACAGGCTCTGGATTATTTCTTGTCTACTGGTAACCTTGTCTCGCCCAGTGGCCTGGATCTGCAACAAACTTCTGGTTTCACTGTTGTCGCCGAAAAGATCAATTTCTGGCGTTTCATCAGTCATTTCCGCATGGTTCACAGAGGTAGTTTCTTCGCTCAGCTCAAGACCACAACCGTCAGAAAGCTGTTGCCCGAGAGTTGGGGATTCCTGTGCCCTGTCCACACCCCCGATGGTTCTCCTTGCGGTCTTCTCAACCATTTGGCTCACAAATGTAAGATTTCCACCAAGAGCGTCGACACCAAGGCGATCCCTGGTCTCATTTCTCAGCTGGGTGTCACTGAGGCTCCTTCCGCGTCCGTTGAGGACAGCGTCGTTATTATGCTCGACGGTCGTATTCTTGGTTTCTGCTCTCCTCAACAGGCTCGTGTGATTGGAGACACTCTGCGCTACTGGAAGGTCGAGGGTACTCATGGTGTACCTGCCGAGCTGGAGATTGGCTACATTCCCAACTCGAACGGAGGTCAATACCCTGGTGTGTACATGTTCTCACAAGCCGCCAGAATGTACAGACCCGTCAAGTACCTGCCTCTCGAAAAGGAGGATTTTGTTGGTCCTTTCGAGCAGCCTTTCATGTCGATTGCTTGCACAGAACCTGAAATTGTCTCTGGCGACTCGACACACGTCGAATTCGACCCCACCAACATCCTCTCTATCCTTGCCAACCAAACACCCTTCTCAGATTTCAACCAGTCTCCCCGTAACATGTACCAGTAAGTATTAACGTCAATGCATTGTATAAGATACTAATTCAGAGACAGATGTCAGATGGGAAAACAAACCATGGGTACCCCTGGAACTGCTTTGAAGTACCGTACCGACAACAAGTCATACCGCCTACAAACTGGACAGACGCCAGTTGTTAGACCTCCTCTCTACAACGAGTATGGGTTGGACAATTTCCCCAACGGAACTAATGCGTGTGTTGCCGTCATCTCATACACTGGTTACGACATGGACGATGCCATGATTATCAACAAGTCCGCCCACGAGCGCGGCTTTGGTCATGGAACTGTCTACAAGACTAAGAAGATCGACCTCGCAGAAGATAATGGCGGCAGACGTGGTCGTGGCGGCAATGTCAAGAAGCTGTTCGGTTTCGCACCCGGTGGTCTTGTCCGTGCACAATGGCGCGCAACCCTTGATGATGACGGTCTGATCGCTGTCGGCATGAAGGTCAAGGAAGGCGATATCATCGCTGCATCGCACACTGTCACTAAGGACCCCATCACTGGCGAATATGTCAACCGTGATGGTATCACTCACTTGCACAAGTACAAGGAGCACGAGGAAGCTTTCGTTGAGGAGATCAAAATGCTCGGCACAGACACTGGTGGTGATGAACCCTGCCAGATGCTCAGTATCAGACTTCGCATTCCTCGTTCGCCTGTCATTGGTGACAAGTTCTCTTCTCGTCACGGACAGAAGGGTGTTTGCTCACAGAAGTGGCCCGCCATGGATATGCCTTTCAGTGAGAGCGGTATCCAACCCGATGTCATCATCAACCCTCACGCTTTCCCTTCGCGTATGACCATTGGTATGTTCGTCGAATCACTGGCTGGTAAGGCCGGATGTTTGCACGGTGTTGCACAAGACAGCACGCCGTTCAAGTTTAAAGACAAGGCAGGTGAGACCGCCGTCGAGTACTTCGGTCACCAACTGAAGCGTGCCGGTTTCAACTACTACGGAAACGAGCCCATGTACTCTGGTATCACAGGTCAAGAGCTTGGCGCCGATATCTACATGGGTGTCGTTTACTACCAACGTCTGCGTCACATGGTCAACGACAAGTTCCAGGTGCGTACCACCGGTCCCGTCACTGCATTGACCGGTCAACCCATCAAGGGTCGTGCTAAGGGTGGTGGTATCCGTGTTGGTGAGATGGAGAGAGATTCTCTGATTGCTCACGGTACAGCGTTCCTGCTGCAAGATCGTCTAATGAACTGTTCCGACTACCAAAAAGCATGGATCTGTCGTGGTTGTGGTTCCTTCCTTTCAGCACAACCGACTGTCAACCAGTATGGCCACAGAAAGGGTGTCAATGCCAGCAACGTCAGGTGTAGAAGATGTAGTACGAAGGCTACTGGCTCTGAGCCTAGGAGCGACACCTGGGAGGACGGCAGAGGTGACAAGTTCGTCGGTGGTTCCGATGTCACTGTTGTTGCGGTTCCTGGTGTCTTGCGCTACTTGGATGTCGAGTTGGCGGCTATGGGTGTTAAGATGAAGTTCGATATCACGCCGTAAATGTAGAAAGACGGGGTGTTTGTTTTGCATGTAGAGCATTTTTGCATTTTCTTTACTATACCAAAATGGAGTCTGGTTTGGGTTCGTTCCTTCCTCATGTTCGTTATCTGCTCCATGTATGGTAAAAATCACACGATCGGCCGGGCTCCTACGGTGACACCTAGTGATGTTCCGACACATACAAAAGGACAATTGTTGCTAGAGTTCAAAAAATTTGATGAAAGACATGACCCAAGATGACCTTCTCCCTGTAGCCGACGGTCATGTTGCCTTCGCCGTTCCCAACGTTGTTCTTCCAACCACCTTCTCTGACATACTCCGTGTTTACTACATCCAACTATGGCAATGCAGCAGCGTTCATTCCTCAGTATGATTTTGAGTCGATAACGCATTATTCAAATTCAAGATGAAGGGCGCCGAGAAGTTCTACCATCCTTACGAGCCCTACGACATCCAATTGCAATTTATGCGGGCGTTATACGACTGCATTGAACAAGGCAAAATCGGCATCTTCGAGTCTCCAACTGGTGAGTGAAAAACGAAAGTGCAATCGGTCTCCACTGGGGCTACTGACGAATCCTTAGGAACTGTAAGAACATGGCTTGATTTTCAGTGATGTGATAAAAAACTTCTAACAGAAGCGCCTCAAGGGTAAATCTTTGAGTTTGGCGTGTGGATCACTAACATGGCTACGCGACCATAAGAGGAAGGAATTTGATGAGAGCATAGCTGCTATCGAAGGAGGTACCTTCCCCATCATTTACCTGCGACTTCGCACAGCTAAGATCTGAACAGATGACGACGAACCAGAATGGATGGTCCAACACTCCAGGGAAGAGAAGAAGAACCAAGTCATCCGAAAACGAGCAGAATTAGAAGCGAAACTCGAAAGAATTCGTCAGCACGAACGCAAAATCAGAGACCGACAAGAAAATGGACCACCATTAAGCAAGAAGCGAAGGCTTGATGATGACAACAATGGCAAAGATGTTGATATCATCGACGATGAGCAGTTCGCTCTTGACGACTACGAGAGCGATGGTGAAGGATCCAAAGCTCTACACGCCAACAATGGCGACGCTGGCCTAGGTCTATCGAAAGAAACACAAGCACTGATGCAGAAACTGGGATATGGTCCCTCTGCGGAATCGCAATCAGAAGACCTTGAAGCCATAGACGAGTTGAAGATCTACTTCTGCTCACGTACGCATTCACAACTGAGTCAGTTTGTCAACGAGCTACGAAGACTAAACTTGCCAGCTGCCATACCTGCTGTGCAGGAAGAGATTAAGAAGAAACCTTCACTATCTGAGGAACTCAAACATCTGTCTCTCGGCTCTAGAAAGAACCTTTGCATCAATGCTAAAGTGTCTAGCTTGAAGAGTATGACGGCAGTCAATGAACGGTGCCTGGAGCTTCAGGATGCAAAGACGCCAAAAGACAAGAAGTGTCCTTTTGTCCCAAACAAGGAGAATGAGGGCTCGGTGTTGGACTTTCAACATCACGCTTTGGCTAAGGTTCGCGATATTGAAGATCTAGGAACTTTGGGCAAGACGTTAGGTGTCTGTCCTTACTATGCCACGAGACCTGCAGTGAAGCCTAGTGAGGTAAGTGATGCCCTGCTATTCAAGCCCTTCGCTTTTCTACGCTTGTTTGAGTGAGAAGAGTGACAAGGTGCTAACATATGCAATCTAGATTGTAACCTTACCATACCCGCTTCTGCTTCAAAAGACCGCAAGAGAAGCGCTAGGTTTATCGCTGAAGAACCATATCATCATTATTGACGAAGCCCACAACCTCATGGAAGCAATCTCAAGCATTCATACAGTAGAAGTCAGCCTACAGCAACTACACCTCGCTCGTGCCCAACTGACAGCCTACCTTCAACGCTTTCGTAATCGTCTCAAGGGCAAGAACCGTGTCTACGTCACTCAAGTAGTGCGGTTGCTCGATTCGATAGCCAACTACTTGCAATCACTGGATGCCAAAAATGGCACAGAGGGGATTGTGCAGGCTACCGATTTGCTCAAGGGTAAAGGTGTGGATCAGATCAACCTCTACAAACTGATGAACTACCTGCAAGAAAGCAAGTTGGCAAGGAAGGTTGAAGGTTATGTCTCTGTCGAGCAGCAGAAACAACAGAATCTCAATAAGGCTGGCGCTACAAAGGAGGCTGCAGTGCCGGTGCTCACGCACATCACCAATCTGTTTATGGTGTTAACGAATCCGGCTAGGGAGGGTCGTTTGTTCTACACTGTCGGCGAGGAAAAGACCCAGACGAAAGTTAAGTACATGCTCCTCGATCCCTCAGAACACTTTCGCGACATTGTCGAAGAGGCAAGAGCAGTCATATTAGCAGGAGGAACCATGTCGCCCGTGAGTTGACCCTGCTCTTGCGTCATTGTCTTCATCTGACAAGCTATACAGATATCCGACTACATGACCCAATTGTTTCCATATCTCGACAAGGAGCGGATAACGACACTTTCCTGCGGCCACGTAATTCCAACCACCAACCTTTTCGTCAGTCCGGTGGTAACGTCTCATAACAATACCGAGTTCAACTTCAGCTTCTCATCTCGCAACCTCGCTTCCACAATCACCGCCCTCGGAGACTCGATCCTCAAACTTCTACCTACCATTCCTCACGGCTGTGTAGCATTTTTCCCCAGCTACAGTTACCTGGACCAAGTAGTGGCACAGTGGCAGAAGACTGGTCTCTGGACACGAATGCAAAAGGCAAAAACAATCTTCAAGGAAACACAGCAGACAGGAACAGAAGACACGCTAAACGCTTACACCACTGCAGTAAAAACGCTTCCAACAGGAGCTTTCTTGCTAGCAGTCATCGGCGGCCGACTCAGCGAAGGCATAAACTTTTCTGACGAATTGGGCAGATGCGTAATGGTTATTGGTTTACCATATGCGAACCCAAGCACTGCAGAGCAAAAAGCAAAGATCAAGTATATTGAGGAGAAGGCTGTTGCTTCTGGCAGTGCGGGTACAGCGGCAGCGAGAGACTTTGCAGACAACACTTGTATGCGCGCTGTCAATCAAGCAATTGGCAGAGCAGTGCGCCACAAGAATGATTGGAGTGCAATCTTGCTTTTCGACAACAGATACACGCAAAAGAGAATCCAAGACAGACTTCCTGGGTGGATAAAGGCGAGTTTGGGACAGACGGCCAGGACGGGCTTCAATGATGTAGAGGCGGGGCTGAAGAGATTCTATGCTGGACAAGCAAAGGCAATTGCAATGTAGGAAGAAAGATGCGTCAAGGAAAGAAACAAGGGGTATCAAATTCATGCCGCTTATGAAGCGCGACTTCATAAAACTCATCTCTTCCTTACTTCTTCGTTGTTTTCGCCTTTTCCGCTGCATGCATGGCAGCCCTCTGGCTCCTACTTCCACCCAACTTGGGTCCTTTGAGACCTTCCAACTTGTTGGCGCCAAAGGTGGGTGGAGGCGGAGCAGCAGTCCTCCTTACTGCCCTCTCCTCAGCCGCAGCATAGAAGTCTCTCTTGAATTCTTCGGCCATGCGCTCATCGGCGTCTTGGGTGTCGTCTGAAGGAGGCTTTGGTTGTGTAGCTGAGGCAGAGGTTTCGTAGATGTTCAGTTGGGATTCACGCAGGATTTGGTCGACCATTGCGTCGCGAGCAATGTCTGCGCTGTTGCGGCGGTTGCGCCAATGAGGTTTGCGAGGTGGTTTCTGGGAGCGGGATGTTGCGGATGATGTGGTTGTTATCGGCACTGGTCTGGTCACGTCGACCTGTTGCAGATGGCCTTGGGAGGCTGAAGGTCGGTTGTCATTCTGCTGTGCGGTCGCGCTCGAGGAGGTAATGGGTTCTGCTGGCGTAGATGACTGTGTCGGAGCTTCATGTGATGGAGTCAAGCGGGCCAATTTGGAGTCTACATAGGCCATCCTTGGACTGTCAGTCTTTTCTGTGGTTCATGATGTCGGACAGGTAGTAGTAATACGCACATATGCTTGTCGTCTGCCGAAGCAATATGTCCTGTAGGGGCAACGAAGCGAGCTTGAGCATGCTCGACGGCATTCAGTGGCGTGGGCGGAGCATTCGTGTCTACGACGCTGCTGGTGCCGCTGTCGTTGGCAGTGCGTGACGAGGAGAAGGCCACACCACCTTTCCTTGAGCCCAGCGGTCTGACCAAGGAGACTCCGCCGTCTCTTGTTCCTGCTTCGGCCTCTCGATGCTGCTTGTTGTCCGCCGTCGTCGCTGACCGGGTCTGTGTCGCTAGGTCGTCCTCGGAGATCTCATCATCATCGCGTCTCTTTCGAAAGACCTTCCTACGTTTAGACGGTCTGAATACTGGTCCTTCGTTTGTGTCGGCCATGATGTGTGTCGAGAAAGTCCAGGTCATGGTTTGTAAGACAGCCGGGCTCTTTCGTCATTTTTTGCATGTGAAGAAGCCAAGACAATCCTCCTTCCACCTTCCTCCTCCCATTCGCCTTCTATACCACTACTATGCAACGAGTCACCTAGCAAATCTAGCTATGACCTTAATCTAAGATCCTCTCTCCTGTTGCTAGTCAATCAGACACCTCAACTGTCTTGTGCTATTCGACTGCCAATTCGCTTACCATTTCCTACTTGGTTCTCTTTCCCTTTTCCCGCGCTAACCGAATAACAATTATTAAGCAACTCGATCCAATTCTACCACATCTTTGAACCAAAACATTTGCCTCTTTCCACTTTCCTCATAAATCAATTCTACGTTATCATCAGAATTCAAAGGCTCAGTAATCGCCCATCCTGGCTTTCCGCACAACCCTTCGCAAAATGACAAACTACAACGTCTCCATCGTTAGCGATACTGTCTGCCCTTGGTGCTATGTAGGGAAGAACCGCCTACAAGTCGCCATCGACACCCACAAAAAGACCTTCCCCAACGACACATTCACCACAACCTGGTTCCCATTCTATCTAAACCCCGATGCGCCCAAGCAAAGCAGAGACAAGCAAGGCGTTTACGTCGAGAAGTTCGGCGAGCAGAGAGTAAAGATGATGCAAGCCCGTCTCTCAGAGATTGGCCATGAATTGGGGATTAACTTTGCTTATGGAGGAAAGACTGGCAATACCAGAGATTCGCACAGAGTGGTGCAGTTGGCAAAGACAAAGGGAGAGGACACACAGACGAGGGTCATGGAGAAGCTGTTCAATGCTTACTTTGAGTTGAATGAGGATATCACCGATCATGCTGTCTTGACAAAGGCTGCTGTTGGCGGCGGTCTTGAAGAAAAGGAGGTCAAGGAGTGGTTGGAGAGTGATAAGGGTGGTCCTGAGGTTGACCGTGAGGTTGCTGCTGCTCAGAGGAGGTTCATCTCTGGTAAGTCTGCTGAAATTGTTGCCACCAGGTTCTGTTTACTGACTCCTGCTGCCTTAGGTGTTCCCCACTTCACCTTCAACAACATGTACGAAGTCGGTGGTGCAGAGGAACCTGCCACTTTCCTGCAGATCTTCAACGAGATCAAGAAGCGTGAGGGAGCAAATGCATCAGCCACAACTCAGGTCTCCTCCGGCAACACCTGCTAGGCTGATCGATTCACACGACAATTCAACGAGGCTCTAAAACACTTGATCTGGAATAATGCCATGTTGTGCTGGAATATAGAATCAGATGATGATGATAATAAATACATAAATGCAACAAAGATTTCTGAATCCTTCTCCGCTGACTGAAAATGCAACTTGTCAAAGCAGCAATTAATGGTTTCGCTCGTATGCTTCTTTTTGCCTTTTGTTGAAAAACAAGCTTCTCTTTCACAATGCCTTTCCATCTAGATTTTGTTTTCCCTTTTTGAAGCGCCAGGAAGACAAGAACAACCATGCCCCATATTCATGAATCGTCAAAGCAATCCTTCCAAAACATATATTGACAGATGGTTTTTCGTCGAGGGAAGTCGTTTTTCCTCTTACTTGTTTCTTTGTCCGCCAATGGGTCCAAGAGTGGTCTCGCTCTTTCCAGGCAGAAGACCAATAGGAGAGATCGACGGCTTCTTGGACGAGCTCTCGAACTCGTCTTCCTCTTCCATAGAGAACAGGCCCTGGTCCTCTTCTTCAATCGTCTCGTTGCGACCCAAGCTGTTGCTGCTAATTCCTCTATCGAGTCCTCCACGAAGAGCAGCGCGAGAATCGTTGGAAGAGGTTCGAGGGAGCAATGAGGGAGATTTCTCAGAGATTCTGGTACTCTGTAGCTCACGAGTGAGCATTGACATGCTTGCTTGTTTAGGTGGGCTGCCAATAAGCGAGCCAAGGTCGCCGCCAGCGAGCGAGGAGGAGCGCAATGACGATGGTCGGAGTGGGGATCCAATGTGCCCGAAGCCGTTCTCTCCCTCCTTGCGGTATGAGCCCGAAGACCAGATTGAGCTGTATCTCGAAGGACTGCCGGTGTGTGGGCTAATACTGCCCACTTTGTTGTCCACAGGAATTTGTCCATTTGAGATTGCGCGACGACCCGCAGACAAGAAGGAGGGGTTAATATCATCGTCAATCTGCTGTGACGGTCTGCGTAATTTCTCTGGTGGTAGAAGCTCATGCAGACTCGATGGCAGAAGGTCCTCGCCGATACCCTCCTCTTCACTCTCCTCGGAATCCGTGGTGTCAGGTGGGAAGTGTGAATAGAAGGAAGGTCGTGTGCCGACACTAGCGGACATCATGGGTCTTGGTCGTGAGAATCTCTCCGAGTGCAAGGGTCGCTTTCCGAAGCTCATTGGCTCTTCGAAAGTAGGAGGAGAAGAACCGGCCAGGACGCCATCGAGAGTCGTATCGCCAAGGCCGCGCAGAGTGCTACCGAGGAACGCCTTGTTCGGCAATGAAGAAGGAGGTGACTCAAGACCATGGCCGAGACGAGGAGGAACGGATGAAGCGAACGGACCGTGGCGTGCAGCATGCGAAATGCCCTGACTGTCGAAAGATCCAGGCAAAGGCGCATCTAGTACGCTCAAACCTCTGGCATTCGGCGAGGCTCCGAAGCGGTTGTCATTCAAAGGAGAACCAAATGTGTTGCTAGGGTCTAGCGAAAGAGGCTGTGAAGCCTGAAGGTATGGCGCAGGGTTTGGAAGGTTCGGCACGTCTTCTTGCTTTGGGTATCCCATCTCTTGCGGCTGTTGTTGCTGCTGCGATGCCAAATCATTGGCTTGCATGGTGAGCAATGACGGTGGGGCGGGAGCGTAGGGTTGAGGACCACGACGGCCATAGTTGAAAGGCTGGCCGCCGCGAGGAGGCCTGTTGATGACTCGACCATCAGGGAGAATATGTGCGAGGGCGCATCCTTGACCGAATCTACAGCTGCCCTGGTATAGCGAGTCAGTGGCATGCAAGTGCAGACACATGCGACGATAGCGCAGGTACCTTGGCAAAGTATTTGCAAGGCGCATTCTGCGTCATGGGGTCCATATCGTGAGAGAACTGACAGGCCGCGCCGGCTTGACAGGTGCCAAATGGATAGAACTTGCATGGCACATGCGACGTGTCTGAAAACACATGTTAGATATGCGAGGGCTCATGAGCTCGACTGGCCATACTCTTTGCTTTGGGAGGACTGCGGGCGCCGGCGAAGGCTGCGGTCGAGTTTGGCTGGGGAAAGTCCCTCGACATGTTTTGAGCAAACGAGGCGCTGCTCGAGCGCCTGTGAGGCGTGTTTTCTTCGACACTCATGGCCAGGTTGCCAGCCAGCACAGGTTGGTGGTGGGGTGTGGAGAGGGGCAATGTTGGCAGGAGGGAGAACGAGCGGAGGAGGATCGGAGCGTTGCGGGAGAAAAGGTGTCGAGAGGGGAATGGGAGGAGCGAACGCTAACAACGCCGCTGCTTGTCGAGCTGAAAACTGTCGCACTGTAGACTACTGGCAGATTGCTTCTTGTTGTGTATTGCAAGCCTTGTGCTCGACCGGGCTTGTGAGATGATATCTCTTGCTCGAGTCCGAGAGTGCTCGACCATGTGAGCCGATTGGTCACCTGCGCGACTTCGCAATGCCGTCCGCTCATCACGTTCACCTTCAGGGCTATCTTGGCCGGTATCCACCTGTGCTCCACCTCATGGCAGAAGTGCGATAGCGGTAAGTGTTTGGCTTGCTTGGAACGATTGTAGTCTTGCTGGATCCCTTCAGCAACCCGATGTGGGAGGTACCAAATTTGTCCATGGATGTGTGATGGCAATGGGTGGCATAACGAGTCGTGAAGCTTACTCATACCAATCCATCGCCACGAACAGTTCGCAAGGAGAAAAAAAGAAACCAAAGAAAGATGAATCCTCGACAGCACCTGGATGTCCAATCGCAGGCAAGTCGGTCTCATCTCTCCAGGGCCATCAACTCCCAGCCGGACTGGGACTTTGACCATCGGCGTGTCATCTTCCTTCTTTAGGCGACTTGATTGACTCTCAAACTCTGCGGTCGAAGCAGTCGGATTCGAATCTCTTTGTCCAAAGAATTGGTTATCTGCTAGAGCTATCGGCGTGGATGCTCCGTTGGTCGCACGACAGCCATATGCTTCTTCACCGCCACAGAGAGCGAGCGTCATGGGTGCAGCTTTCCGCACGAGCTGTTCCTCTTTGAAGCACACCCCTAGTTCCTAGCATATGAGATGCTGAAAGTCCTTTGACACATGGTCAATCGAGACTGCTGTGTCACTGTCCGGCACTGCTATTCCAACATCCTGTTCCAGTAATCCAGTGTCACCGTTCCGGAAGTTCCACGAGCAAACGAGGCTATCCGGCAAAAGATGAATCCAGAGAATCTAGTGGTACTGATGCAGGAACCCTCACATGGACGCACGATCGCTTCCAAATAGTGCAGGGGTAAATCTGCGCTTGGTGGTATGGTATGGATTTAGACTATGAAGGTAGAGATGAAGGCATTGGATAACGGTAGGAACAGGTAGGAAAAAAGGGGAGGAAGCCATGTTCACACTGATGTTACAATGGCAGGCACGTTGAAGGGCATTCAAGTTATCTCTTCTGAGACGCCGTCAAGGCCAACTTCGTGACATGCATCAGGATTCGAAGGCTGCTGCTGGCCTGAGGGAAAGAGGGGCTACAGTGAGCAAACGGAGCCTGACGACCATCCATCGCCATAGTCTTGTGATTGGTTGTTACCAATGACTGCATGCGCCTGCCAGTCTAAATTCCGTCACTGTTCGCTCTTTCCTCGTTTACCTTTTTTCTGCACCACACTTTCGTTATAACTCAACACACTACTCGTTCCTCTCTTCTTTTCTCTACCCAAGTCATTCATTGCTTCATCTATCAGCCTCATCATGCGTCTGGCAACTCATTTTGTGGCATTGAGCCTCTTTGGCTTCTCTTTTGCTACCAACGAGATCCAAGAGTAAGTCCATAATATCTGCGCATGACCTAAAAATCGCGTCGTGCCTTCTGCCTTCCGCATGCTTGCTAATCCAGAATCTCAGCGTATCTCCTTCGTGCGAGTCTGTCACTAAGACTGTCACTGTCTCATTCTGCCCGAGCGAGACTGCTTTCGTCTCTGCGGTTGGCTCGTCTGCCCCGGAGTCGTTCTCAACCATCACCAGCTACTCGACTCTGACCAACTATGTGACTGTGACTCCTTCGCAGTCTTCCGTTAGCCCTGGCTCCTCTGGTTCGGGCTATTCCTACATTGTTCAGGATGGCACAACCAGCTGGATCGACGGCGCTTCTCCTACCGGCAGCTTCAGTGAGACCCTTACTCAAATTGTCGAGGTGACTGTCTTCCCTACTCCCAGTGACCTTCCCGAGGTTACTCTGACTCAGACCACCGTTGTCACAATCACACCTCCTGCTGTCACTTCCTTCGTACCACAATCCTCCGATGCCCTGGCTGGGTTCTCAGATGAAGACACCACAACCTCGACTGTGACTTCTTACCTCACTAAGAGTGTCATCTCGGTCCTGACTGTTTATCTATCATCGGAGAGCTCCAAGTCTGCTACTCTCGTGACTTCGTCGCACAACTCGATCCATACCGTGACTGGACCTCCAACCTCTACTACGATCACAGTCGAGTTGGCAAGCACCTCAGAATCAGTTTGTTCTGTCAGCTATGTTGATGTTACCACCGATCTTACCTACACTGTCTTTGCCACGCCTTCCGCCGGCTTCGCCTCTGCCATCAACAGTGTTGGCAATTCCAGTTCTCTCGCTTGGGCTGCATCTGCTTGGAACGCCACTCTGAAGTCATATGGCGTCTCGGGTCCTGTCGCAGCTCCCACTGATTCGCTGGTGTCTTCTGTTTCCATTGGAGCTGCCTCCCAGAAAAGTGCCTCTGTGGTATCGGTTATCCCGTCATCAGCCAATCGTCAGGGCAAGAATGCCAGCTCAACCTTTGCCTCGGCTACTGGATACCTGCCTTACATTCCAGTCTCTGCATACTCGCGTACCTTGTCGACCTTGACCAAGACTTACAGCAACACTTCGAGCTCTATGCCAACCCCGACTGTGTGTGGTGAACATGGTGACTTCACCTTGACCGTGAGTACTTGCCGGACTTGCTTCTGTGAGATAAGGCTGACATGAACATGTAGTGGGATGATGAGCCCAACTTCTCGACTACGGGGCCTGCCACTGAGATTAGTCAAGCCTCACCTGTCTCCAACCCATACCACCACATGTACTTCTCGGACGGCGTCGTCTATGGTCCACTCCCCTCATTGCCCTTCCTGCCTGTCTCGTTTCCTCGCCTTGTCATGTTTGTTGCCAACGAGACAGGCGACAACGACAACCACAACGAAGGAGGACAATTCTCTGGTGAGATTGGTGCCGGCATACGTAGAAGCTCCAGCGCATTCTGGTTTGATGCCTACAGCGCCTATCTCGGTTGCGAGAATCATTCTGCTGGTCAATGCAAGCTGCAGATTACAGGCCTTGTCTACCAAGAGGAGACCAAGTCTGAAGTGGCAACATTTCATCAGACTGTGTTCCTTGGCCCATGTCTGCTGCCCGATAACTGCGAGCTCCAGCAGGTCTGCTTTGACTCATCTATGAAGGCGCTGAGCGGTCTCCGTATCCAAGCTTCTGTCGATGACGAACCTGTCTCTTGGTTCATGGACAACCTGGCCCTGGGTTGGTCTAACAACACTTGCGCTGCTGGATTAGTTAGAGAAGGAAGCCAGTGAAAAGGCCAAACGAAAACGATGGGAACAAATGATTGTAATAATAGCAGCAACTGAGGCAGGCAGGACTTGTCTTGAGCATACAAACGTGATATGAAGGGAAGAGAGCGATTTCAACATTGCGGCAGAAGCGGTACATAGACACTAAGTCACAATAGTGTGTCTGAAATGAGTGGCCTGTTCATCATGCACATCATGTAAGCGACTAAGTGATGTCTTGGTCAAGTGAAATACAGATGTTTGATTATCGAGTTCATTTCTTGGCAGCGAGAGCAGTCGCGACTTCGCGGAAAGTGACCGTCGCGCTTTCCTTCTCACTCACCCGTCATCATCATCACTACGCCAGCGCTTGTCAAGTGCCGATTCCTGGGCACACATCACTCTCGCTATTACTCTCATTCTTGGAAACTGGCTTGAGCGACGACACCATCATCATGAGTCAACCAGGCGCCGCTCCGCAAGCGGCCTCGGCCTACCCTCCTGACATGATCCGTCCCGAGAAGATCGCAAACATTCCCATGCTCTCGGCTGAGAAAAAGGTCACTTACACTGAAGGCTTGACTAAGTTGTGGACTGCATTGGAAGCCAATCCTCGTGGCAGCGAGACTCACAACAAGGCAACTGCGAAGATCAAGGAAGTCTCGAGGGAGATCATGCGCCATATCACTCAGTGGAAGGCCAACAGTCAGAATCAACAGCAGCAGCGACCACAGGCGCAAGCTCAAGTCCCGCAGCAGCAGCAAAATCAGCAACAGCCCCAACAACCACAGCAGCAGCAAGCGCAACCCACCCCCCAGCAGCCCCAGCAACAGCAACCTGTGTCGCAACCCCAAATCTCGAACCCTCAGTCACAGCAACCTCAACAACAGCAGCAGCAGCAACACCATCCTCAACAACCACAACAGCAAATTCCTCAACAGCAGCAACAGCAGCAGCAGATTCCCCGAGTCCCGGGTAACATAAACAACTTTCCTCTTGGTCCACAGGCAAAGGCCTTCCTGAACGGCTTCAAGGTCTTCCCTCCTACTAACATTATTCCAAACACTCCCGAGTACGAAAACTATAAGAGAAGTATTATGAGTACTTTGACCAGACTCGTCACTATGCAGGAGAGCAGCGTTAGTCGCTTCCAGCAGACACATGAGAAGATCACACAGATGGAGAACACTGGACAGACAGCCACACCAGACTTGGTTTCGGCAAGAGACGCCGCTAGAATGGGCGTTCAAGACGCGAAGTCCAAGATTGACAGTGTTCGTAACGAGAACGAAAAGAACCGTCTAGCATGGGCCGATAAGTCGAAGCCGCCGCAACAAAACAACTCGCAGACTCCTATGCCTCAACAACAGGCCGCCTCGCCATACAACCAGTCCGCGCAGGCAAACAACCCAGCTTCGGCCATGAGCCCTGCCGTACCCTATCAGCAGCAACAAGCGAACGTCCCTATGCATCCTCAGCAGCAGCAACAGCCGCAGCAGCCCATCGCTCGCCCTCCCAACCAACAGCAGCCTTATCAATCACCCGCTCCATCCGGCCAACCTCAAGCTCTCTCACATGCCGACGCAATCAACCAAGCCCAGCGCACATACTCGGCCCAGCAAGTGCAAGGAGGGGGAGGAGGCACGCCAACTTCTCAGCCTGGTGGACAAGCTTTCAATCACACACAGCAAACCGCTCTCAACGTTGGCAATCCTAAATTCCCTATCCCTAAAAACCTGCCAACCACAGGCACCCACAACCCTGTGCCGCTTGGTCCTGCTCGTCCTACCTTCGGTGGTCCCAGTAACGGTGCTCCTGGTATGATGGGTCAGCCTGCTGTTCAGAAGACGCCTCACTTCATTCTGGAGGGCGAAGGAGATCGCGTGCTGAGCAAGAAGAAGTTGGATGAATTGGTCAGACAAGTCACAGGTGGTGGTGAAGGCGATGGTCTCACTCCTGACGTTGAAGAATCCGTCCTCACTCTTGCCGATGATTTCGTCGACAGCGTTATCACTGCTGCCTGTCGCTTGGCCAAGATCAGACCTAACACGACTCTCGACATTCGTGATATCCAAATCATTCTTGAGCGCAACTACAATATTCGTGTTCCTGGTTATTCCCTGGACGAAGTTCGCACAGTGCGCAAGTTCCAGCCTGCACCTGGATGGACTCAAAAGATGAACGCTGTGCAAGCCGCCAAGGTCATGGGAAAGAACGACGCGTAGGACGCTGTCAATTTCAACCCAAGACGGGCAATGCAGGTACCGAGACTCGGAAAGAGAAAAGAACAGTCCTGATGATCAAGGGGTTTTAACATTTTGCTTTGAAGCGAGGAGTTCTGGGAATGGGAGAAATCGAAAATTCTCGTTGATGATTTGCGGATGGGAGGAGAGAATGGATTACTCGATGAATTATATTACTGGGAGCCTCAGATGGGTCACCATGACAGATGGCAATGACCTACGGCCATCTTTACACACTAGCATTGATACCAGCAAAAACAAAGAATGCAAGTATTTCCCAAAAGCACGTTACAATATGTCAATCATACCCATATTTGTCCTTTGATCTTGCAGCAGTATCGTCATCATAGGCCAAGCTCGACAGCATAGAATTTGCATCTTTCTGCTTGAAGAAGAACTTGTCTGTCGTGTATTCGGGAACCTCGTCATCCTCATCAACTTCATCGTCAACATAAACCAAAAGCAACCCTTTATCATCAAGATTCTCAGCTGTCACCACGACAAAAGCAGTAGGATACCATTCCAGATCCAGCGCTCCATATTGTGACTCGCCTTGACCTGGCGCTACCTTGTCCAGCTTTACATGAACCTCGAGGATATCGCTAAGGCTTTTGTTTGCGAAGTTGTGGACAGGGGCAACGCGGACGAGATGAGAGCCTTCGTTTCCTTGACCTTCGTACCATTCTGTATCTAGTGTTGTTGCAATTTCTTGCATGCGAGATTGGCTGGTTGAGATGAGGGTGTAGAGAGCGAAAGAGGCGTTGGACCAGGAGTATTTGCCGTAGACACCTAGGCCTGGACATGTGGAAGGGAGTGTAAGATCCATTGAATTGATCACAGAAAGTATAGTGTTTGGTATGCGGTCGCGGTGAGTTGGTTGGTGTGGACTTCTAGGTGGGAGGATCAATTGAGTCAGGGTTATACCACTAACATACTTTTGGGACATGTTTTTGGCTTTATCTAGTTCTACTTTTGCTTCAGTGAATATGTCTGCTTGTAGTCATATCTTGATAGGTGCTGTTCAGTCTATCTTAGGCTCTAGATAGCATGAATAGTGGTTGTGGCTGACATATCTGGTTTTAAGTGAATTTGACATGCTCAACTTCTGATTTTGTGACCAGACGACACCTGAACCCAGCTGATCACACAGAATACCAAGACGAGATGCGTCGCAGAAATCATGACGTGTTCCCGACAAATTGGACAGATCGGAACAATGATTACTTGAAACGGCTCCAACCGCCATATAATTTAAGGTAAGAACGCTACTTCGTGCTTGAAACGACTATGTTATTCATCCTGTCATGATGCCTAACACCAAAGATGCGAACAACCGTGCTTCCATATTTCCTGCTCTCATAGACGCTCACATCCACAAACATAACTTTCCACTAGCAGTACCTGCAGCAATCCAATCCCTGCTCTGGTGAAATTGCGCAACACTAGGCACAGCAGTAATGCCATCACCTCCGAGTTGAGCCAGCTGTTGTCCGTTCGAGGCATAGACATCCACGAATCTGTTCATATTTCCAATGACGAATCGTTGGATGTTGTCGGCTGGCTGGAGTTGCCATTGAGCGCGAAGACTGTAATTCTATTGTCAGCAAAGGGGATTTGGGTCACAAAGAGAAGGAAATACACTTACATGGTAACCCAGCGGCCAGTCTGGTTATTATGGGGGATGATAGTCGTTGGTGTCATTTGTTCTTCACTGAGTTCTGTGCCAGCAGCCAATGTTCCAAGACTGCTGAAGTCATAGATCTTGACCGTATCATCGTAACTCGCAGTAGCAATTTGGCCTGCAGAATTGAAGGCTGCATGAGAGACACTTAATCTGCTCTCGTGAGATCCAATCTCTACTGGCGCTCTGTCATCACCATCTCCTTTCAACATTCTCAAATCCCAGAGACGTAGGTAGCGATCTAGAGATGCGGTAGCGAAGATGTGAGGGTGTGCGGGATTGAGACTGAAGCCACCAATTTTCTTTTCTGACAAGGCAAATATGTCGGTGCCACTACCTGGCTTGGACCTTGTGTCGTGCCGGCCGAAATTGCCATTCAGAGTACTGAAAAAGAGAGTGTGAGGATCGAACTGCGACATCTCGACACCGCTCAGAGGTTCATCGTCGTCTTTTGAAATGGGTGCGTAGGCTTCCACGGCGACACCTTTTTGTAGATCAAGTTTGCGGATTGAACTGTCGTAACTCGCAGAGTACAAAGCGTTTGGATCGTGAGGAGAAAATTGGAAGGCAGAGATTGTGCGTGTGTGGATCTTGAGGGTCGTGATTGAGGGGGTGGCTTCATCATCATCTGATTCATCATCTTCGTTCTTGACGTTAGGCGTGGGTTGTTGCGAGGCGTCAAAGAGACCCAAGCTTCCGAGCTTGTCTCCAGCAAAGACAAGGGCTTTATCGGTGGTAGGGTGGAATCCAAGAGAGTAGATTCTCTCAGGCGTGATTTTGATTCTGTTCGGTTCGAAACCTTCCCACAATTCCAGGTTGCTCATGCGTTCTCGGAGCTCCTTGAGTTCCTTGTCGGTGGTTTCCTTGACATGCTGAGCGGTGAATGTCCGTTCGCCTGGATTGGCAGGTCCTACGAGTCGCAGGAAGTTGCCACTCTGATCCCAGTCCTTTCCTGCAACAACGACATCTGAGAAACGCAAGTCTTCAGAGACACGCTGTCTTTTGGCTCGCTCGGCCTGAGCTAATAGTTCCGACTCTTCCTCTGCTTTTCTTTTTGCGATTTCGCTGTCTGCAACAATTCCTCGCAGTCGACTTGATGTTCTTCGTGGTTGAACCTCCTCTTTTACTTTTTGCACAGGCGTCTTCTTCTTTTTGGCAGACTTATCGAGAGTGGCGCGTGAGGGCTTCTTGGGCGCGATACCAGCCGATGCAGCTTCGAGTTGCAATTGACGAAGCAGAGCTTGATTTTTTGCTATCTTCTCCTGTCGCTGCAACTCATACTCGCTGAGCTCGGCGGCAGATTTCTTGGGCATGATGATATTGGAAGTTGATGGTGGTACTTTGTCACTTTGGCTCTCTCGAGAATGTCGAGGAAGACGCGAATCTCGCGTTTCGGTGACGTGCACTGCGTCGGCCTCTGTCCATCTAAAATTCCGACCGAAATCATTTGGTTCGACACGGTCGTCTAAAAAGTGCTATACCACAACCTATAACAACTCTGCGAAACAAGGTTATGTCAGCCTGCTGGACAGGCACGGAACCTTACTAAAGAGCTGGGCACTTGCCGACATCACCATCGTCGCCACACACTCGCTGCTTTGCTACAACAATCCCATAATCGAAAAATGTCTGGATGCGCAAATGCTGGTCAAGCTCTCGGTAGAGGCTTGAAGCTGTACACATCCAGAAATACATATACATTACCTTTTCTCTACCAAACGCCAACGCTGTGCCGCTACTACAGCGCATTACAAGACCTCGCTAAAGAGAATGCTTCAGAGACCGTCCGAAAAGTCAGGAGCAGGAGCAGGACCAGGACCACGCGATCAGCTCGAGAACCTGCATTTACGACCACACACACAAAGCCAGAGCCTGAGTACGAAGACTTTGTGCCCTTTGAGACAACCGGAGCTGCCGAGTCAGCTGTTGTGCAAGATTCTATCCAAGGAGAGTCTCTTACAGGGACAGAGCGTCGTGCTTTTGCTCAGCTCGAAGCTCTAGCAAATGCTCCCAGGCGACCTTCCATCGAGGCATACAGACCAGCACAAAAAAGCACGGCCATAAGTCTAGATGATGTACTCAACGAAGCAATCACAGCCATCGAGACCAGCGAACAGCAACAACAAGATGTCGACCACAAGATCCGTGCAGACACCAAGAAAAGAAACACTGCACTCGCCAAAAGAACAACAAGAGGTGGCGCGGCCGCAGCAAAGACGGCAGCAAAGGAGCTTGAGAAGACGGAAAACGACATCCAAAGTCTCACTATCGCTCCACAAACAGACACAGAAACATTCGATACGGAAGAGCGAGCGGAAAACGAATTTCAAACGCTCCGCATTGAAGACAGACGCACTCTCAAAGCTTTACACAAAGCAGGCACAGATACATTACTTTGGACAACTCTGGAACGTCGTCTGTTCTCTCAAATCGCCCTGCTGCACCTCGACAGCCCTGCCCCTGCTGCAGCAACAATATCACCTCGACGACGTCGCTTCCTAATGCAAACCTTTCCTCTTCGCCTGGTCACCGCCGCCTCAGTCCTCCGAAGGCAGTTCCCCACCTCCAACCTCATACTCGCCATCTTACCGCGAGTAAAACAACTAGGTCCCTCAGCCTATGCACTAGCAACCACCTCAGACCTCTACAACCAACTCCTCGCCTTCTACTTCCGCAAATTCACAGATGTGGATACTTGCAACGAGTTACTCCAAGAAATGGAAGACAACATCATCGAGCCCTCATCTTCTACTCTAAAAGTTCTGGACTACATACTCCAATACCGAACTGACTGCATCACAAAAAACAAACTAGGCCCTTCGGTAAAATCTTTGTTCACGACAGAAAAGTTCCGCAGGGACTTTGCGACACTGGAGAAGTGGAGGGCCAAGGTCGAGCAGAGTGTGGCTGAGCAGGAGAGTAGAGCGCAGAGAAAGCTTCAGGAGCGCGAATTGAGGGATCAAGAGGAGGAGGATGAGGAGGATGATGAGGAGTCACCTAGTCTTTCCTATCGGCCTCTCAGAAAGGCCGCACGAAGCGGGCAGTCGGCGAAGATTCCCTTGTGAGGATGCTGGAAAGATTGGTTCAATGAGGTCGTTCTCAATGTAAGATTATGTAATTATACTCGACCGAGATCCTACAAAGTTTTCTTGTACGACCAGGAGCACACTGGATACGTTTCATAGAAGGTGATTGTTCTAGGTTTCTGGTATCTGTTTGAGAGTTCTAGGATGGATACTGCCGTATGATGTATGCGGAGATGCAAAGAAGAAGTCATGGCAAAAGAGAAGAGATGGAAACAGACAAGTGCAAAATGCGAACGAGAACATGATATGCGTGAACAGCCACCCCAAACCACTCATTTCAATCGTACAAGATGGAGATATGCGACGCCCAGGTCCCGCCTTGACCACGCCGTGCACACCATGGCTCAAACCTCGCCCCATCCACCCAAAACGCCCTCGCCAGTGCTACCAACACTGACTACACTGCCAGTGCTGCTCGGGAAGTCCCAGTAGCGGCGCGAACCCCCAGAACGCGTGCGCTTGGTGCTTTGGCTAGCACAGCTGCTGCTCTGTGCACGTCGATGCATGAGTGTGTGCAATAAGACACTCTCTCGTCTACGTTGCGCTGACACCGAGGCTGCGTGAGATACTAATGGATGATGTCGTCTGATGAGATCGGCTCGACGTCGTGACTCTGGAGAAGTGCCTAGCGCCGAAGCTGTAACGGCGGCATTGCTAGGAGATGCCCAATCTGCCGGTAGGACGCTCTGTGATGCTGGTTGTGTTTGCGGCTGTGAGTCGACAGGATTTGGTGAGGGCGGACGTGATGTAAAGCGGCTGCGGAGATATCTAAACACCACTCCAATGTCCAAGTCGCGCTCCCAATACTCAGTCTCTTGATCTTTGTCTTGTGGCGTTTGTTCTTCAGCCGATTCTTGAGGTTGTTCTGGAATGCCCCACAGAGAAGTGTCCGCTTCGACAGCAGGTGATACAGGGGGGTTTGCGAAAGTAGGAGCAAAAAGTGGAGGAGCAATATTGGAGTCAGAGGCGTCAACGGAGTTAGCGGTCGCAGTAGACGGTGGGATCTGCCGTGACTGCGATTGAATAGACTGATCGACTTGGTGAGGTGTATAAGTGCTAAAGGTACGATCTTGACGATCATATTCAGCGAGTTGGTTCGCAAGCATACCAAGCTCTTTCGCAATTCTGTTCAGAAGCCGGTTTTCCCATACTCGATCTTGATGTGCTGAAAAGACTTCGGCTAATGGGGACTGCTGAGTCGGCGTCGTCTGAGCCGCTGGCGCAAGTTCTTCGCCAAATATGACGGAAAGAGTGGTGTCGTCCAAGCCCATGAGATCTTTGATCACTCTGCGAGTGACTCGCTGCCAGAACGACTCTGCTTCCGTGTCTGTGTTTGGTGCGGCAGTTGATGCAGTTCGCGAAGCGATCGACAGTCTCTTCCTTCGTCTGCGGGTCTCTTTCTCGATCTCTTCGAGCACGGCACGACTTTGTTCTAAACGCCATCTCTCAACACGTAGTCGTCTTTCCTCTTGTTTGTCTGTTTCCAGATCTTCCAGGGCATCAAACTTGCGCTGTACACTGCTGCGCCTTCGTTGGACTCGACGTCGATTGGTTGGATTGTATCTCTCGAACTGCCATAAATGTTCTTGGACATTGTCGTTGTTGTGGTAGAGTGCGGGGAAGGAGCCCATGCCATCATGGTTGGGCAGCACTGCACCACCACTCTGGTCAAGAGAGAAAGATGGATGGAAGGTATGTAGGCCATCATCTAGACTGTCCAACTCTTCTTCATCCTCTTCGTCAATCTCGGTGCCTTGGCAGGTGACCTCACCATCATCGTCGGCTTGCCTTTGGTTGGAATGGTCGCCAGTCTCGAGAGAGCCAAAATCAGAGAAGCCGGACGCTTGTTGGATGTGTGATGTTTGCGACGTATACGAGGTCAAGGAGGGTTCGTGTTCTTGTTGTGGTGAGAAGAGGATCCACTCTTGCGACTCATCCACACGTCCGTGATGTGTGGCGTCGTGGGCCACGAGAGAGTGTGGGATGGATGCTGGTCGCTGGATCTGACGCCGCTGCTGGAGCGGCTGTCGGAATGCCATGTTAGCTCGATAGTTGTCTGTAGCTTAGGATGGAGGTTCGGATGTCTCTCAGGGGAAAAGGTGTAAGTAAGGCGTGCTTTGGGTTGGCTGCAGTTGATGTTGCTTCTTGCTGGATCACTATGCGTTGTCGATCTGGGGTATTGCTTCTTATCGTACGGAGCGGCCGTTTATTGATGTACAGACAACAGCATCAGTATTTGATCATGTCCATCATACAAGCAACTAAACAAGACGAAAGGCTTGCAGAAAAGACATCAGACCCATAACTAGACTCATGCACCTGCCCAACGAGTCACGACTCATTGCTGAGCGCATGGCACCATTCCTGCCTGTTTCCCTCGTGAGCCCATCGTGACGCACTGACGCACTAGCCACAGCCTATTTGCATTGGCGTTAGATAACATCCGAACCTTGATAAGCTTTATTCCCATTCCGCTATCGCCCTGCTGCAAAAAGATACCTATATACACCGAGCTGATGGTTGAGAAAACCTGAAACATGTGTCATGTCCATTGCCCTTATGCCGGGCTGATGCAACTTCCTAAGCGCTACTCTGGACCCTCTATCTCGTCCCCTATTTCCTCTCCTGGCAGCCTCATCTCTCCGTCGTCGCTGCCTTCCTCCTCTCCAAGCCAATGTCTGATGATGCACTGTGTTTGCATATTCTGGCAGACCTTCTTGCGACCTAGGTTCTTATAACGTGGTCCCAACGGCCCACTGACATAATGATACTGCCCCCAGAAACGGTACTGCCTCTTGTCGCTCATGGGGTAGATTTTATCACCCCAGTGGCCCTTGAATTTGAACCAACTCACCGGCGCATATGGTGTCTGCGCCGATGACTTCAAGTATCGAGTTGTGTGGTTGTACACATACGCGTGGTGGTTGAGATTCGGGTCCCAGAGTGGTCCTTTATCTGTCTGGTCGTGCAAGAGGCCCCACGGCAAGACATACGGATGCAACCCTGGCGTCGCGTAAATCGCATGTGTACCTGTTGCACTGTAGATGACTGGTCGCTTGCCGTACTTCTCGATGGCATGGTATGCATATGCCTGTCCCGCTCCGTGTTCCGAAATGTACACTGCTTCAGGAGTGCCGTTGCGAAATCTGACCATCGAATGCTCCCAGTCTCCCACATGATTACCAAACCGGATGTTCAGTACCTTGTTTCCAAGGTTGTAACTGTAGAAGTAGAACCAGAATGCGTCGACCACACCATCTTCCTTGGGCACAACGATAAGCACTGCTGGTGCAGAGCTATGCCCGCCTCGTTCTTGCAGTCTGTCTGAAGGCTTGCCACGCCCTTCCGGACCATGACTTCCCGATTTACTCCATCGTTTCTGGCCTCGCACATCTCCTGATCCGACCAGTGGGCTCTTCGACACGTCAGATGTTTTGTCATACGGGTCTTCAGGGCCTCTGGGTATGTTCGAACTTCCTCCTAGCCAATCTGGTCGCTCTTCCACATTGTCCTCACTCTTTAGATACGCGAAGTGACCATACTCGTTCAGCTCATCGAGGTTATCAAGCGTCCTATCGTTCTCCATGCTTCGGATGAGAGTGTAGTTTGCATACGGCGATGTATGAACAAGATGTTCAGCAATATCACAAGGCCAAAATTGCTCTCCCGAGAACAAATGAACATATGGCGTGTAGTCGTAGACATACTGAGGTATGTTTCGTGAGAGATGCTCTTCTTTTGACCAGTTCTCTGGCTGTTCGAGACCGCTGGTCCAGAAGGCTGAGACATCGGGACTATCCTGGGAGCCAACTTGCAATAGAGGTGTTTGTTGATCTGACGGTAAGTTCTGATAAAGTGAACCTTGGCCATTTGAGCTCGCTGTTTCGCAATTGCTCAGCCATCGACATGTCTGTTTGTTTACCCATGACAGAGAAGATTCAGTCCAGCTGGAGGCTTCAATGTGGGTGGCGACATGACCAGTCTGGCCTGAATGTGGATGTGCTGATGTTAGTGTTAAGCAGCAGAGTATAGCAGGCACAACAGCCATAGGCTGGATCCAGATTTTGCACATCGCAACCTTTGCAGTGGAAGTATTCTTCGAGCGAGTGTGGTGGACTTGCTTCATGACATGGGGATGAGCGCGGCTGCCGTGCGAGAAAGTGGCAGCAGTGTAGTGAGGTGAAGAAGACAAGAAAGTGGTACGAGATGGTTGATCAACAGAATGGCCGTTGTAAGCAGCTGAATCCACTGTCATCCGGATGCACGGGTCAGCGAAAGTCCGTATAGGTAATCACATGCTACAAGAAGACAGAGTCATGATTGTCAGTCGGGCAATTTGTCTTTGGACGGAGGCAAGTGACGACAAGTAAGCTTTTCTGGGTTAAAACAAGGCAAGGGAACCGCGGCAGACATGGAAGACAAGCAATGCCAATCAGCCTCAACAGCATAATGCAGGAGACACAGCGCCAAAACAACGCATAACCCGGGAACGCAAGAGCAACGATCCCGCTATGAACAGCAAGCAACACGTACTCGATGGTGTCGCGACGAGGGGCGCACTTAGACCCTTTGCGGATGTGTCGGGATGCGGGGTGATGACGAAGAGCAGCTGAGGCTTCTGGAATTGAGCATGAACTTGTCGAATTGACAACAACAATTGATTCAACAGTGGATATGAGGAGATAGAAAGAAGGATATGTAGAGGGCGAGAAAGTACAGGGAAATAGATGCAAGGCAGCCATGTCGAGTCTCGTTGACAAATGCCAGAGAGAGATAATCGTCACCGTCGGTCGATGCAGCAGCTTAAGGCCGGATGGCGCTAGCGCCTGCTTCCGAGTCCCGGCCCGTCGGCTTCCATGTCGCGAATGTTTGAAGATGGCCAATTTGTTTGAGCCGCAAGCTTGAAAGCTGCCATGCACATGAACATGCCAACGAACCAAAGTTAAGCATGCCATCTCTCTGGAAACATGACAAGCACAGACATGGCAGGCTCGGAGGATGAGTCCGAGTGGGAGTACGAGTACGACATCAATGCGACTGACGATTTCTACCTGACCCTCGACTTGACAACGCATATTCCACCAGCGCTTGCTAGAGACAGGCGCACGAAAGCTCAAAAGTCGACAACCCGTGGCTCTAACAAAAGCCTTGCCAATGCCCCTGGTACTTCCGAATCTGGTACAAAGGATGGCGCGGCTCAAGATGGCGATCGAGACTCCTCCAACACAACAACCGAGCGCATGCAGATTGTCGGCTTGCATGACAGGAACCCAATCATCTCCTACAACAACTCCATCTACTCGTGCCAATGGGCCACCGATCTAGCCACTCAGATCTTCCTCACTCCGCCGCCGACCGACTTCGATCCCGACCACACAGCCCTTCGCTCAACTCCTTCTTTCGACGTCCTGGGTACGAGCGCCGCTAGACTTGTCGCCATACCAGCCAGTATTCAACCTCGAGAAACAGCACCACCCAGTGCTGTCAGAGCGGCATACGCTGGCCCTGAGACTACATATACGACGGCCGAAGGAGATGTGATCGAGCACACCACGGCCCAAGGCTTGCGCATCGCTCTCCCGTCCACCGCTAGTGCTCAACGAACAAGTCAGGCTAAGTTCCTGGAAGCTTTGTCAGCTATCAAAGCTCGTCGTGGCGATCAAGATGCCGTGCCTGTCACAAACATTAAGGTCTATCATCCTCCCGAGGGCTGGGAGGAAGAGCGCGCGGACTACATCGAGAAAGAAAGTGCACGTAGCAAGAAAGACAAGGCAGAGGCAGCCGCGCGCGCAAAGAGAGAGAAGGCAGAACAAACAGCTCGACTCACCAGGCTGAACCGACGTCCTGCATACGCTCGGCCAAATCCCGATGAGGAGGTTGAGGAAGAAGGAAGTGGAGACGAAAACGAGGACGATGCAAACAAGGACGCCGATGCCGATGGTAACAAGCTAGTAACGCGCAAGAGAAGAACTCTGGCCCGTGGTGGTGCCCGAGGAGGTGCTCCCAGCGGTAAAAGGTTGCGGCAGAGCTTGGGTCTACCTGAGGCCAGACGTGATTCGAGGCCCAAGGGTCGTCCACGCAAGAAGAGAAAGGTAGTCGCAGCGCCTGAAGCAGTCGCCGAAACCAACGAAGACACACCTGCTGAGGCAGCTTCTACTACTGCAGGACCCAGTCAAGAAGGCACGAGCGCACAAGCCGAGCAAGAAGATCCAAGCATGGCTGAGGGTGGTGCAACCCAGGATGCCAATGACGATGCTGCTGCAGATCAGACTGGTGATTGATACTACAGACCTCCGCTTTCTTTCTGAGTCCCTTTTTGCTTTACATGATACCACAAATGCGAAAACATGAAACATTCAACTTTCAATCCTAGCAGGTACTTCATGCGTGTCCATACCAACCTGTCTAAGCACAAGCGTTCTATCATGACAACTCTAGTAGTCTGCAAAAGAGCTCGATATTCGATACCAACGGCGAGCAACAAATTCTCCATTCTTTGCTTGTGAAAAAACTCATCTATCTACACGTAACCCTAGCCCTGTTCATCCACTCGTATCCAATAACCATTTTCACCTATTTCTTAGCACCGTGCCATTGCTCGTAGACAGCATCCCAACCCTGCTCATTCATAGCACGCTCACGCTCCATAACCTCAGCAGTAGAATTGTCAGCATACTCGACCAGGGCCTTCTGGATACTGGCCTCCTTCAAGCCAATAATTCTTGCAGCCAACAAAGCAGCATTGGTGCTGTTGTTGGTGCCAACAGTGGCAACAGGCACGCCACGAGGCATGTTGAGGATACTCAACACACTGTCGGTGCCATCGCCGATGGTGGGCTTGACGGGGACACCGATGACTGGGATGGCAGTGTGCGAGGCGGCCATACCGGGCAAGTGTGCTGCGCCGCCCGCTGCAGCAATGAGGACCTGGACGCCACGGGGCATGGCACCGTGTACGTATTCAGACATCCAGTCGGGAGTGCGGTGGGCGGAGGTGATGTGGGTCTCGAAAGGAATGTTGAGCTTCTTCAGGATGTTGATACCGGCCTGCAGAACAGGCATGTCGCTGTAGGAACCCATGATAACGCCAACCATAGCGTTCTGGGCTTGACCGGCACCGCTGGCGGCCGAAGAGGCAGCAGCCGGTGCGCTCTTCTTGCCGCGAATCTCGTCGGTGATATCAAGAAGGGGTTGCATGGCTTTTTCAGCTTCACGCATGGTGGGTGCTGTAAGAGTCATATGGCCCATCTTTCTGCCAGGGCGAGCATCGCCCTTGCCGTATAGGTGAATTGAAGCACCAACACCAGCAGCGATGGAGCGTTCGGCAACTTGAACAGCAGAGTCGGGTGTAGAAGCACCAAGGATGTTGAGCATAATTGCGGGCTCTCTGATGCGCAGCTCGTGTTGCTGGATAGGAATGTCCAAGATAGAGCGCAGGTGAGCGTCGTACTGTGAGATAGGGCATGCCTCGATGGTGTAGTGGCCAGAGTTGTGAGGCCTAGGAGCAATCTCATTGATTAAGAGACTGTCATCATCGAGAAGGAACATCTCGACACCAAATACGCCCTTACCCCAGAAGCAAGCGACGGCCTTCTTGGCCAACTCCTGAGCCTGCTCAAGCACCTTCTTGGAGACGTTACGTGCAGGAGCATATACGAGCTTGCAGATGCTGTCCTCGTGGATGGTCTCGACAGTAGGGTAAGCCAGAACGCCATCCTTAGTCTTGACAACCATGACTGCCAATTCAGCCTTGAAGTTGGCCCACTTTTCAGCATACAAAGGACGGTTTCCGAGAGCCTTCAAAGCAGCGTCAAAGTCGGCAGATGATTTGACTGGGAAGTTTCCACGACCATCGTATGCCTCTGTGCGTGACTTGAGCATGAAGGGGAAGCCAATCTGCTCGCCAACCTTTTGCAAGTCCTCAGTGGTAGCTCCAGCCAGAGGAATTGAGTGAGCAGTTGCGACATTGTGCTCTTGAAGATGCTCCTTTTGCGCATACTTGTCCTGGATCATACGAATGGTCTTCCAGCTCGGCTCCACAGCGACTTGAGATGAGATCTTTTCCAGAATCTGGGTGTCTACGTGCTCAATTTCCACAGTGACGACATCGCAAGTTTTTGACAATTTTTCGATGGCTTCCGGGTCCTTGAATGATCCTTCGAAGTGACCTTCATGGCTGCTGATTTGCTTTGCGGGTGACTTTGCTGCATCCAGAATGTTGACTTGAATATTCAGGCGGTTCGCAGCCTCGACAAACATACGGCCCAGCTGGCCACCTCCAAGCAAGCCTACAACCTTCTTGTCCATGTTTGTGTGATTGGATAGATATAAATCAGATATGGATGGGTGAGAGGTTGCTTAGTGTTTCCATGTAAATGTTTGAATGCCAAGAAATATGACTGCTAAAGTCAAATTCTGAGGGCCGATCTCGTCTGGTTGCGGTTTGTGTTCGCCAGCAGCCCGAAAGACGAGTCAGAATAATCAATTGAACATGCATGCAATATATCACGAAGACGAAACACCTATATGATCGAGTCTGGAAGTGGGAGATAGGTGAATGTTTTTGGGTGGACAGATTGGCAGGTATAGAAGTGCCTCGATCGATAATGACATGGACGGACAGACTCTCGAAGCATGGGGACAGCGGTATTGCAGTCACGTCGTGAAATATTGCCATTTGATCGTTGTTGTTCCTTTTTGCGAAAACGGCGCTTTTTTTGTAACACCAACCAATTTGTCCCGGAAGATGCTTAAATTCGCTAGCAAAGAGAATCTCATCATGTCTCGCCTCATGATTGATATCACCCAGAGACAGCCATTTTGAACCCCATGAATACCCCAATTCCAACAGTGTAAATTGCTTACACCTTGAAACCCTTCGAGCGTCTGCGACCACGGGCACGCTCGAACTTGCGACCCTTGCTCTCGACGTAAGGCTTCTGCAGAGGTTGTTAGTATATATGTATATCCAGGACATGTGCTGCTGCTTTTGTTGTTCGCGCAACAGAAAGAGGGTTAGACGTGCCTTGTGAGAGTGGGGACCGAAGCCGAAGTGCTTGACGGCCTCACGGGCGTTCTTGGGGCCACGGAGGAGGAGGGTGTTGGCACCGGTAGGGGCGCGCATGGCCAACTGATCGATGGTCAAGGCCTCACCACCAGCGGCGACAATGCGGGCGCGGGCAGTGTTGGTGTAGCGGAGGGCGGCAATCGAGAGCTTGGGGAGCTCAAGGAGACGGTTGTCGTCAGTGACGGTGCCGACCAAGACGATGGTCTTGCCCTCGTGAGCCTTGCCGGAGTGCTTGTTGGCAGCGGTGGCAACGATCTTGGAGAGCGACATGGGAGGGCGGTTGATCTTGCTCATCATCAAGCGACGGAGGACAGTGGCGTTGAACTTGCTGTCGGTACGGCCTTTGCGCAAAAATGTCAGCCCTGCGCTCTTGTAGATTATCTCGCAGCCATTGTGAGCGCGCGTCTTCAAACAACACCGTAGCAGCAGCCAGTTTCGTTCTCTTTCTCAGTGCATGCGGATTCGGCTGCTGGCGGTGCAGAATGGGCGGTCGCTTCGATGGCTGTCTTCTGGAAGGGGCTCCTTACGGCTCAAGAATCTGTAGAGCTTGACCAGCAGAGCGGTGTAGGGGTTGTCCGACTTGGGAGCCTTGCGGTGGCCCGAACGGACGTGGTGGTGGTCGAGATCGATGCCCATATCTACGTTTTTGCTAGTCGACCGGGAGGATGGTTGTCGGAAAAGTCGTCTCGTCGTCTCGTCCAAGTAAAGATTCGACGCAAAGTCGACGCAGCAAATTTGGCAAGTGCGTGGTGCAACGGGCCCGAGCGTCCGTTAACGAATTGACCGGAGTTTAACCGCCAAGCCAGATCTCCGTCTTTGCGAGTGAGACCATCGGTCCTCTGCACAGAAATTGAACAATCCATGTCACTATTACTTATTCAATGTTTACTGACAAGATAGTCGATGCGATGGAAGTAAACTTGACGCCATTTAGTCATCCTCTCTTCTGGTGGTGTCGTTTCCAAGCATGCCTTCTTAAGCTGTTGCACATTTTATCTCCACAAAATGCACACTCTATGCGACACACCAAAGTACATCTCAATCAAGGCTTTGCGCCAATACAATACTCTGCCTTCCATATCTAGGTCAACTACATCACATCTTTTGCCTCCCGTGCGCCTCTAACTCCGTGCGATGCCTGGTGATCAGCAAAAGTGTTTATCCCAAGACGCCGTGATTTTCTCTGTAATGAACAAAAGAAAGACAAAACCATATCGCAACCATGTTTCATCATGCATTTTGTAATGTGACCCTCCATCTAGACCGAGTCGTCCGAGCAAATTATAGACGGGCAAAAGGGGAATTGACAGAGAAGAAGAAAAGAGTGGTTTCAGTCTTATACCTCTGGTTTCAGACCAACGAAGAAGTCACGCGTGAGCTCGAAGCTCAGCCAACTGCTGGCCATACTAGGAGCGACCTTGAGAAGGTTGGGAGCAATACCCTTATACAACCCCTTGACACCTTCGTGCTTGACGATGACTCTGACGGCGTCGAAGATTGATTTGTACTGGTAGCCCATGCCTGACATGGTGTTGATTTGGAATCTCCGGCGAAGCAAGTCACTGCGAATATTAATCAGCACCCGCGTATTTGCTCAAGTTAACACAAAACCTACAAAGGATATGTGCATGTTTGTGCGACGGCTCCTGAGATGGCACCTGCACCCAATTTTCCGATAGAGCTTGGGTTGTCCGCGCCTTCCGGTGTAAAAGCATTGCGAACAGATTCGTAGACCATGAAGTTCAGTCCAACCTGTCAACAGTCAGTTCTACGGGCTCTGATGAATCCTAGGAGGTCCCTACGTATGGCGCAACACCAGCAACTGTCGGGACTATACCCCGATAGAGCGCAAAGAAGCCACCTTCTGTCTTGTACATCTTGACCAATGTCGGCCACATTCCTGGTAGCTTCTTTCCAGCTTCCGCTTTTTCTAGGCCTGCGAATGAAGCTGACTGAATCGAGAGTCGTGTGCGGACGATGTCGAGGGGGTAGGTGAATGTTACTGAGGTGATACCGGCGATCGCACCGCATGACAGACGCTGGATAGCACCAAGTGGTGCACCCGGGGTATCTTCAAAGAACTATAGCGCGTCAGCATGGCCCAGTACGATACATAAGAGCCAAAAGCGCATTGCATACCCGCTTGTAGAAATTGTAACTTCCAAACTGCACAGCCGAGTACGGCACAATGCGGATGCAGTTTGTGCCATTACCTGCCATGAACCCACGGAATCCTTCTTCACGCCACATCTTGCCTAAAGCCTTGCCTATCGACATTTTGTATTCTTCGCGGCCTACACTCTGAATTTGGAAGAGAATCTTGAGACGCTCAAGCGGCGACACGACGGTTCGCGATACAGCACCTGCCACACCTCCAGCAATGAAGGATGCGACTACTGGTTGTGAGAACCATTCTCTTGTGCCGTCCCACGATTTTGATGGTGTGCCAGAAGCCATTGGGAATATGAAGAAAACGTCGTTGGGGAGATGTGGTGTATCCTCGTGCGTCCAGAGATTACGAGATCAGGATACAGCAAGGTGAAGCGGCGTCCGAGGGTGAAGGTCTCGCACTATTACGCTCTCGTGGCTGCCGAGTCTGTTGCTATTGCTCTGAGTAGGAGGATGACCGCGTTGCTGAAGTGACGCCAAGTCGCAATGCTGGGAACACGTCGAGAAGAGGTCGAGGAGGAGGTTCTTAGGATACGCAAATAGTTGGATATTAGCGAGCGTGAGGACAAGGCATTGGTCCACGAGAAGGGCCGTGGTTGTGATGACCAGAGATCTGGTTGACTCGGGTTCAGATGCTGCGCTGTTTAGTTGACTCTTAATGCCGACCGACGTAACGTGGGTCGCGCTAACTTTGCCCAGTCACTTCTTTCTCGTCCCTCGGCCTTCTCTCCTTCTTATCAAAGGTAGCACCTCGAGAAACAATTGTTACTGGTCCATCTCTTTAACAAGCCCTCATAGCTTGAAGCCGATACACTTTCCAGGGGCTGACGAGATCGTGAGTAGTCACGCTGTACAGAAGCCACAAATCACGAGCACTAATGACCGACGGCCGAATATGCTCGTTTCCCAGTCAGCAGCACACAAACAAATCTGACCTGCTCTTGGTGAAACATCTGATCCGGTACTTGTGAGCCTCTGCTTGTTTGCCTGCACTTCTCAAACAACCTCTCCCACCATACAGCATTTATTGCACACGACATCTTGCATCTCATCCTTGCCTCGAACCTTGAACATGATCTGTGGAGATCCTGTGGGGAACCTCGCCGGCTTTCTCGGGTGCATACGGGTTGCTGACCATGGAACTATTCCGAAATGCGGGCACCTAATCCCTCTCCGAGGTCTCTATGTTTGCTTCTTCAAACACTTGCTCCGCCTGGAATTTGAGGGTGATCATACGCTATCGAAATGCACAATCCTTTCATGGAGAGTGTATTCTCCACAGAGAGAATCCCAATGAAGGTAATCTCGACGGTCAGACTCATATCTGAATAGCAACTGTGCATTTCTACAGCTACTGTGACTGTCTTCGGCACATGGGAAATTATAAAACTAGATTGGGCTTAATTAGCTTGAATGTCCTCAGGCTCGCTGTAGGTATGCCTGACATATATGTGCCACATACAAGACAAGATCGACAGGACATATTATCACGTTGACAAAGGAGATAACGCGAACTTAGACATTACGAAAGCACCGTAACAAAAGAGATCCTACTGACGCTACTCTGGGTTGACCGCACTCCTCATAGCCTCGACAGCATTGGCAGCAAGCTCCCAAGTCCTACTCATGACACTCTGCTGCTCATTATCAGCCTGATATCCACTATCATTACTGGTCATCTTCTTTGCCGGACTCTTTGACCTGCTCCTCGTCAATGCATCCTGGGCTTTCTTCACTGGATTCGCATTAACGATGCTGTTCTGCGCTTTCTTGGCTGGGGAGCTGATGGCACTGACGTTTTCCTGTTTCTTCTTCGGGGACTGCTGCTTCTTGTAGTCTGCCTTGTACTTTGCGATGATCTTGGCTCTTTCCTTGTCGATCAGGTAATCCCGTAGCCGATGCCTTCTGGGCACCCTTGGCCGCTGCTCCGGCCTTTCGAGGGGCAGCCTTTTTAGGGGCAGTCTTCTTTGGAGCGGTCTTTTTGGTGACTTTGTTTGCTGCTGTTTTCTTGGGAGCAGCTGTCTTAGTTGCCGCTTTCTTGGTCACAGTGGTCTTCTTCTCGGGCTTTGAAGCAGGAGCCGAAGGCACAGCAACAGTGGTTGGCTTGAGGGTTCGTTTTGGCCGCGACGACGCAGCTGTGCGTTCTATGGTTTTCTTGGGTGCCATGATAGTGCGTGATGCCTTTCGCTCGAGATTGCGTCAGCATGTTAATGGCTTCAGAGTAAGGTAAGCAGCGTCAAGTAGGTCCTCCTCGCGTAATAAAGTAGGTCCTCTTCGTGTACTAGAGTGGGTAGGTCCTCCTCGTGTACCCAAGTATGTACCACGAATAGCTATAGAAATGCATAATAGTAATGGGAATCAAGACAGTATCCACTGAGAGGCGACAAACTGTCGACTCTCTGTGGACGACCTCTGCTTCCTGTAACAATTGTGCCTTTTTACAGTCTACATTTTGCATCTAGCCATAGGTGGAGTAGGGTGGAAGTCACAGACCCTGCCTAGTACACAGGAGGGTGGAGAAATGACAAGCGAATCGGACCTCAGCTGGTGTATAGCTGTTTCACAATTCGACGGGTCTCAAGAATCAAAAGATGAACTTACAGAAAATATCTTTGGTGGGTCAATTAACTCGACAACTTGGTGAAATACTTTTGCGATTGTATCAAGCAAATATAGTAGTAGAAAGCCACGATGGACCGGAGCTATAAAGTACCAGCAAAATAAAGCAAATGACCCCCCCAAACACCAGTGACCATGATTATTTGTTTATAACTTTTGAGTCCATCTGCCAAAAGAATGCAGAAGACCGGCCGGTTGTTGAGGCCTTAGAGACACGACACATTCCTCGAAACTCATGAGCGCAATTTGGCCATACGCTCGTTCATGCTGGATTAGTGATTAGCCGTTGGTTCATCTTGGTACATTCCGATCGGCAAACTTACAAAGAGAAGAAGGCGAATTGACTGGCCGAAATGCCGCGCTCATAAATGAAACGGGATGACAAGTACGAGCCGAAGATAGCGCGCAAGTAGTTCTCAGGAACCTGTAAAGTTGGTCAGCACAACAATCATAGTGTACATTCGCAAGCCACTTACTCTCTCGATAATGAGATCGAGACCAATCTTCTCCAGCAATAAGGCGGGAAGAGCATCCTTAAGTACTGATCTGCGAAGCTCAACATTATCCCAGAGCTCAGTGTTCTGAAGTTCCTCGTCGAGGTTAGTGATAGCGGTACTCAGACGGTCACTGAGAACACTCTTGGGAATGCCAGTGGCCTCGCTCTCTCTCCAGATGGCTTCAAACTCCAATCTGGCGTTGTTGCAAATTGTTTGTTGGACTTGCTTGACATACGCCTTGTAGAATTCTGGAGTAGTGCCATCTTCGTGCACACACATGTTCTCAATGAAACCAGCATTGTCGAATGACAATGAAGCCAGAACCTCAAGCGAAGAAGATGTGACACCACCCTTGTTGGCAGATGCGTCCTTGAAGAGGATACAGCCAGCCTTTTCAAGACGAAGCTTGGCGTCTTGTGTGATAAAGAGGTTGGCACCCTCAACGATGTAGGGAATGATCGCCTTGCCATCAACAATGAGCTTGTTGACTGAGTTCAAGTTGATAGACTCAGGACGACCACCGCAGGGTACAAAGACGTCGTAAGCCTCCTGGCGCAGGTGGAAGGTGTTACGGAATGCCATGCCATTGTTGACAACCTCGCCCGAAGGAAGGGTGATGTTGTTCTCCTCAACCAGGACTCTGTAGCCTTGGGGCGAGAGTTTCGAAACATCATATTGGTTGATCATGGCACGCTTCTTGGCCAAGCGGAGCAACTCCTGTCTGTCGAGACCTTCAGAGTCAAAGAGGACACCCGCACCATCGACGATAGCAGTGTACTTCTCTTGTCCAAGAAGGATTTCGTTGCTTCCCAGGTCACCGTCGGGGCCACCAGTTTGGAGCTTTCTCATGCTCGTCTGATCAAGGTTAAGCTTGCGGTAGATACCCAAGACGTACTCGCGAACAGACAAAGTAGTCATGCCGTAAGCGTCGTGAGGGATGCCACCAAGCTTGGGGCTCTTGCCAGTGAAGAATGACTTCCACCAAGGTGCGCCACGCGCTCTGGCGTGCTCAGTAGCCCAGTCGACAAGTTCAGCAGTGTTCTCATCGGGGCCCATGAACAGAATTTCTTGCTTCCCGTGAAGGTCGACAATGGGATCCTTGATACCAGGACTAGTGGGGGGCAGGAGCAAATCGAGAATACTGTCGATATACTTCTCGAAAGCCACACTGGCCTTCTCTTGGTGCTCAACGTCAAGCAAAATGACACCCTTGGAGCCACCCTCAGGGATATCTTTGTTCTTTCTTTGCTGAGTGTTTGCCAGGTTGTAGTTCTCATCAAAGAGCGAGCGGGCATTGATGTCGTATGCCTCAGGACTTCTAGACTTGACGATACGGATACCACCACGAGCGATGTCGCGGAAGCGGAGGTGGAAGCCACGGAACTCGGAGCTGATGACCAAGAACATGCCGTAGAGGGGCTGAGGGTACTCCTCAATAGGCAAGAAAGAGGGGTTCAAGCGGAACGAAAGAGCAGTCTTGGTTGGGGTATAGTAGTTGGTCTTGAGGACAGCCTTGTTGAAAACACGGAAGGCTGTCATGACCATCTCTTGATGCTCATTCTGGCAAGTGGTCGAGATCATGTTCTTGAGCTCGTCATCGCTCAAGACCTTGTCAACCTTCAGGCGAAGATAACTGAGAGTCGGTAGGAAATCATCCTCATCGCCACGAGTCTGAACATAGTGAGTGTTGGCGAAGTTGAGGTATAGGGCCTTGACCAGGTCAGGGAACTGTTGAATGATCTCCAAAATGAAGTCTGAGGTGAAAGTCTCAGTGCGCAGACGACGCTTGAGCTTTGCAAGCAGCTCGGCGTGAACACTGTTATTTGCATCCAGGATTGCGCTGAGAGTGTTGTATTCAGAACCAAGACGGTTCAAGAAATGACTGACAAAGACCCAGACGCAATGTGCGTAGATAGTCTCCTGCAAACTGAGATTGCCGGTCGCAAAGTGGTTCTGGAACTTAGTGCGAGGTACACAGTACAGCAAAGAGACTTCCTTCATGATCTGGTGAATGGAGGCCTCAATGGGAGGGTGCATGTTAGACTCAGGTCCAGGTACAGGACGAAGGTACAGCGACATGATTGTGTACCCGTTGGAGAATTGCTCGACGTACTTGCGAGACGAGGTCAGGCCGTAGTAGTGGTAAAGATCACTAAGGGCGCTGAAAAGACCCAAGGCTGAACCTTGCTTGTATGCAATAACCAATCTCTTTTCTCTCGAGCCCTTGATCTCGAAGAGCTCGATAACGGGGCCGGTTCTAGCGACTGCCGACTCAAGAATGTGTTGATAGATGTCACGAGTGTTCTGGGTGGCTTTCTGGAGGAATCTTTTGTCGGAGATGAGATCGAGGTTGGTCTCCTCAGCGCTGGCGTTGGGCTGCTCGAAAGAGCACTGGTAGACGAAGTAACATCTCAGCTGCTGATCGAGATCACCGGGCAATTTGCTAGATGATCTGAATGTCTCGACACGGTAGCTGTTGGCACCCTTTGAGTTGTTGAGGTACTTCTCATCAATACGTTGCTCGTAGCGAGGTCCGCCAACAGAGGTGATACCAGGCTTGCTGGTATCGATAAAGACAGCATGGTCGACGGCTTCCTTGTCGAGGCGAATCTCGAGCTGCTTGTCGTCCCTGGCGAATGCAGCAACCTTAGCTGCGTAGAGTGAGTGGATGTGGCTGACGATGCTGCAAGAAGTCAGTAGCTGCCAGAACAACGTTCAGTGTGAACGATTTGCCTACGCATCAGAAGTCTCGGTCGAAAAGTACATGTCATCGATGCCCAATTCGTTGTAGAACCATTGAGTCTCGCTTTCGACAAACTCCGGGGGAAGGAAGCCCTTGGCTTCAATCTTATCCATAACTCTGCATACAAGTTAGACACACTTTTTCGTGAGACGATAATCGTCATCTGCTTACTCCTCCATTTGTTGAGTCTTGCCCTCAAACTTGGGAGCTTCGTAGCCAGAGCCCTGCTCGCTCAATACGCGGGAATGATTCGAGGCACCAGGGACGCTCAAATGTGTGGGTTGGGGTGAGGGCATTCTGTCAGCGGGTCTGATGACATGGTCGAGGGCCTTGTTGTGTGGCACGCCATTGCCGTTGGCAAGGCCATTGGTAGTTGTGCTTGACATGATTCTATGATGGAACACCTTGATGAACAAAGGTGGATGTCGAAATGAGAGTCTCAGCAGGCGTACGACGCCAGTTTATAGATTGGGATCAAGGCGTAAAAGCTAGGCCGAAGTAACTGCGAGGGAGATCGAGCAGCTAAGGGAAGGTACGGTTCAGGAGACTTTCAGAAGGAGCAGAAGCAGGGAGCTTTGAGTGAATCGAGGTTTCCCAAAATGACGCACGACAAAGACGCGGCCTTAACAATAAACAACAAGGGGAAGCTGTTTCGAAACGAGCGGTAAATGGCTCAGACCTTCTGACCTGGCAGCAGCTCTATATATACCAACGTCTAATCAGTCACATGGCATCATTGTCAATTCCAACTCGACCACTTTTTCTCGCATACTCGCGGCATACCCACTTGGTACCTGATCACCTCGGCGGCACTAGCGTCAACAAGTCGATCTGGGGAAATTTAGCGCTGCCGAAAATGTTCGGCCCGCGCACCAAAACTGCTGCGCCTTTTTCTAGATCTTCGCACGCCCTGAACGCCCTACTTACGCGGTTATGTACAGTCTATAGGACCGAGCAGAATTAGCCCGCAAGCCCATTTTCCTGATCTCGTTCGAAGTCGTTTAGCGTGAATGGCATTTGCAGTCTTGTCAATCCCTATCATCAAGATATCCCTCATCCTCCGATCGGAACAACTGTCTTGTTTTCGTCTTTTCAAAGTGCTCATTTTTGCATACTCTGTTACGTATTTTTAGTCATAGTTTGATGCTAGCCAAGTCTACGCCATAAGACGAAGTGATTTTATTCCCCAGGACTGCTCACATGGCTCCTCCCCCTCGCTCCTCATTTGCGGGGCAAACGGCTTTCGTGGAGCGACAGAGGGTCTGTCCGTTGTCCATTCTCTGAATGAGGCTTTCTATTACGAATATTATCAAATAGGAATTGGGGGAATCGCGACTTGTTCCGTAAGGAAGCGGGGTTCTCAGCAGAGTCTTCACATCAGGAACCCTATGGCGAAACCCAAGGAGAGACTGCAGCTGAGGAGCAGAACCATATGGAGAGGTATCGAAACTGGAGAGCTGGTCAGTGTCTGAGCCCAAGCGGTCATGTTCTAGGTCCTGTGACTCACCTGTGGTGGCTTTGCTTGGAGGAACAACTTTGCCAGAACCGTTTACTGTCCATCCGCTGGGTAGTCCGGGGTACGTGGTGGCTACCGTGCTGGTCATGCCGGACGCCGTGGCTCTCCAGTTGCCGATACCTGGGGTCGAGACCGAAGACCAGGTGCGATGAGTTCCTTCGAATGGAACGGCACCGCTTACAACCGAAGTGATAGCAGGTGCCGAAGTGTCAACATTTGTCGAGCCTCCATTGATGGAACCTCCATTTGCTTTGATACTTGACCAACTTCCTGTCTGGTCTGAGTATGTGTAAGATTTGCCGGTCGAATAGTCCGCGACTGAGATGGATTGAACCACCATCGTATACGGCCCTGCTGCATAGTCGGTACTTCCTCCTGCCCACGCGACTGTGCCAGGAGCATTTGACGAATCACCACCACTCCATATACCAAGCTTGATCATCATGGGCGTCTGAGGGTACTGATCACCGGCATCGGTGGCTTTTAATGCACGCTGCGTCTTGCCATCCACCTGCCAAACCAGCTCTGTTGATGTCCAATCAATGGTATAGGTATGAAAGGCCTCCGTAGGATTGTCCATGTGGAAGGCTGCGCCACGGCCGGATGTCGAAGCATCACCTTTCCGAAAGTAGATGGATTGTACTTGATCTTGCTGGTTTCCAATCCACTCCCAATCGATCTCGTCCAGATCATCTGATTGTAGTACGCAGCTACTGACTATTCCCTGTCCAGGAGCAGCTCTCATCTTCACTTCGACCTTGCCAAACATGATATACCAATTCGATGTAAGCATGGGTGCATCGCCTGATTGTGCAACCGTAAATGATACGCCATTCGAGTCATATGTCGGTAAACCAGATGCTGTAAATTGGTTTGATTCGCCAGAGGTGAAGTCGATATCGATTGACTTTGAAAGTGCTGGATCAGCAGGGCAGCCATTTTGTTGTGTTGGGTTGCAGCTACTTGTCGTTTGAGCGCTGGCAATTTGTGTGAAGGTGGTAGATGCGATCGTGACAAGTGCTATTAGTCTTGTCGACGCTTGTAGGCTGGAAAGATATGACGGGTATAGCATTTTCAACGGTCACGGTGGATGATAAAAATGCTAGAAAGGCAAAAACAACAAGAAGATCGCGACAGACAAAATTGTATGTGAAAATTGCAGGCAAAAGGTCATAGTGAGAAAGCAAAATGAAAAACAGCGTGATACTACCTCCAGCCATCTGTTTTCTCAAATGGCAAATATAGTGAAGTCTACGTCAGTCAGGAGAAAGCAGGGCGGTAACTGCACCAAGCAAAGACTATAATGCGGTGTGCAACAGGCTGTCGAGGTGGCTGGGAAGTGATAGGCACAATGAAAGCTGGTGGTTGGATGTTCGGCTGCCTGGTCCAAGCTCATCACTGTAACAACCAGCAAGGGAGATACTTGGATCACAGCAGCTCTGGAATCATTAATACAACATGTAGATGGATGGATATATATTTGGTGAACGAGAAAAGTTGTCATTATTTTGCTGAAAAAGATGTTCTATGCACCAACCGGCGGACGCCATGCTGCTCATGAAACACTCCACTTCTGTCCCCAGACCAGGCACATCTTGATCTTACATAGTCGTCGCGTATCTATATGCATTCCGGTGCTCACATGCCCTCAAACTCTCCAGCATCGTCTTCATCCATGTCGCCGTCCTGGATCTCCTTAGCAAGCTCGCGCTCCCTCTCGCGAGCTTCCTGAGCATTCTTCAGCTCTTGTCTGTGCTTGTTCATGGGATATCTCATGGCCATCACACATTCATCGTGAATGCTCAGACAAGCCTTGATGCGCTCATGGAAAGCTTCGGCAGGCTCTCTCGTCGCATAAATGTCTCCTGCTTGCTTGGACTCCATGAAACCGTGTTCGTGGTCAAGAGTTGCCTCAATGACACCATCACGAATAGCCTTTGCGACGATGTACTCAGCAGACTCCTCGCTCTCGACACCAAGACGCAGACAGATATCGCGTAGCGAGATACGAGAGTACGACAGAGAAAGCATGCGGACACCAGTCTTGATGACGTTTTGGCGCAAGCGAAGGATCAGAGTGTAGGTACCGTCACGGCGGAACTGAGTGACGTTCTCCTCAACAACACGAACGAACCCCTGAAGATCACCAACACGGACAGCCTGTACCAGACGGAAGTAGGGGTAGAGAGCACGCTCGAGGGAGGGCTGTCTGAAGATGGCTCTGTCAGGAATGTCACCCATCAGAAGCTCGACAACTATCAAGAGTTTCATCGCCGACTGATAGAAGCCAGCAGCAACGTTGCTGGTAGGAGACTTGCGAGTTGCACTTGTCAAGTGCTCGTGGGCTGCAGTATATGATAGTTGGATTGCGCGAATGCGCCCGAGGTAGTAGAGGTAACGGCAGACTTGATTGTTAGGGGCGTTGGGAGGGAATGAGGTTTGGTTGACCAGGAGGTCGGCCTGGTTGATATCGGCGGTAGAGATGTAGTTGCGGAGGAGAAGGACGATAACAGAGGATTGAGTATCGTTGTCTTTGCGCAAGACTGCGCTACGGAGAGCGGCCAGAAGCTTTGATCTCGTAGCAATGACGGGCGATTGCTTGGATGGCGGCTTAGGGTCGAGCTGCTCATGGAAGAGGTGGTAATAGAAATAGGACTTTGCGGCGAGCGAGTCCAGTGTGCGGCGGTTGTACTCTCGTACTCTATCGACCAAAGCAGATGAGAAGTCGGCACCGTGTGAGTATTTTTGCGCATCGTAAAGGTAGACCTGGTAGAGGAAATTAGAAGCGTGGCTAACAATAGTGTGGTAAGCAAGTTTGTACCTGGATGAGGACAGCCAGGTAGATGAAGGATTCTGGAAGGACATCTCCGTCCTTGGGTGCATTGCCGTTGGCAGGAGCAGAGGAAGTCTTCTGAAGAGCAGACTCTAGGAAGCGCTTGTCAGGCGAGTCTTGGTGTGAGGCGTAGAGCGAAGCAACGGCAGTCGAGAGGGCGTCAAGGAGCTGAGGGCTCTTGCGCATGCTCGATATTGAGCGGAGTACACGGAGCGTGAAGCGTCCATCGAAGCGAGCAACTGCTTGGTCGAGAAGAGCAAAGTTGGCGATTATGGCTAGTATCCAATGTCAGCATGGGAATCGATTGTATGTGATGGAGTGAGGTACATTGTGAAAGCTGCTCGGCGGTAGGAGCGTTGTCGACAGGAGCTGAGGCGACCTCGACGCCTTCCATCTTGTCGGCCATGTTGATGTTCGGACGCAGGAACGAAAGGATGTGGGAGGATAGAGGTAGCGCGTATTCTTGTGTGGATGAAGTGAGTTGATGGAGTTGCCTCTTCGCGGAGATGAGAGCTGATGGTGCTGTTCGAAGGCCGATGGCGATGACGGAAAGAGCCAAGCAAGCCGGAGCTCACTTTGGCTGCTGCTGCTGCCATCATCACATGCGAGCCCGTCATTTGTTTACCTGGATATTTTGTTTAATTTTCAAACACCCTTCAAGCAACAAATACAACCATGACATCGTCTCTGTTATCCTCGCATCTGGATCAAATCTCCCTCTGTGCCTCGTCTATATCCGACCTTCCATTTTCGCGACCGAAACAATTCACCAATGCCCTTCTCACCCACCACGACATCACCGCCCTGATCAGAGATACTGAGCAACACGAACGCGCCCTCTTCTCGATCGCTCCTCCTCCGGTTCCTTCCAAATCGCAGATCCAGCAGATATCTTCCAACTTCACAACTTCTGCCTCTCGATCGATTTCTACATCAAACACTCAAAGACCTCCGCGTCGCCATACCGCTGTCGCTGCAGTACTCGGTGGTGACTTGTATCGCAAGACTAGGACTGGACATAGCGGCAAACAAGCCAAGGGCGATATCGATGTCGAACTTCTGCTGCGAGGTGCAGAGAAGCTTTGTAGAGTCTAGTATGTTCACTTGCCATTCGAGAATGTGTTACTTTGTTTCTTGTCCTAATCTTGTTGTGACAGTCCTATCCCGGGTGCCTTCGACAGGATCGGCGAATTGAGAAATCGATATGCCCAACTGAGTGCCAACATTGCTCATTACGAAGAACGAGTCGCAATGCAATCTGCCCAACTGGACAATCTGCATCAGAACCATGATGGTTATGATCAAGACGACTATGACTACCAGGATGATCATTTCGAACCTACAGTCCATATGAGCAAAGATGATCTTGTGAACGAGGAGGAAGAAATTCGTGCTCTCGAGGACAAGAAAAGGGCGCTACAGTCAAGAGTCAGCAGTATGGAAAAGGACATCGAAGGCCTGGCCAGATGATGACACACGGATGCGTTCTGGCAAATACGCAAACACAGGAGGTCAAGACCGGTCCTGTTAAGAACCATTCAGATGGTTGCCAGATGCAGGTGCCCTCATCGTTTGATGCAAACTATGGATGACCATCCTCAACAAGCCCGTCAATCCAGGCATCTTGCATTCGAACTGTGAGGTTTTGGGTGTGCACAGCCCAGGTCAGAGGTATTCCGGTCTGTGAAAGGTCTTGGTAGGACAAGGAAATCTGACGCCTAACCTCAAGTTAACACCACGAACACTTTGTCAACAGAGAAATGCTGAGCTTAGATGGGCAGCTGATGGCAACAGAGAAGAGCATGGTTTGACAACAGATCTCAGCCAATGTTAGTAACAAAAGCTTATTTTGTAACAAGCTCCTTAAGCAACTGGGGAGAGCTTGGCCAGGATAGTTCGACCCTGGAGTTCTAGACCGAGGAGAAACCAATGCGGCCGCAACAGCAGACAATGAGGCTTGTTCTATGATGGTCCGGTCGCCAGGCTGAGCATCACTGTAGATAGATATCTTCAGCCACAAAAACGAAAAAGGCGACTGCGCCATGTTGACAAGCCAATCCGTGCGCTCAAAATGTACGACCTTCGTATTCGGGGTTGTGATTGGTGACGTGGGGGCCGATTCTAGAACAATGCGGTCAATTCTCAGCTAGAAGAGCTCTTTGACCAGCCCTGTACACCACTTGTCATCTTCACTTCCCTTCTCATTCATCCTGAACATTGTCCTTCCATTTCACACACACCTATCACGCACACGATCCACACATCACAGCTTACAATCTACAATCAACGACCATGGGCTTGCTCGGCAACTTAATCAACGAGTTCACCCACCAGGGCCAGAGTGGTAGCGGCGGCCAACAGGGTGGCTACAATCAAGGCGGCTACGGAGGAAACAACTACAATCAATCTCAAGGCGGCTACGGCGGTCCCCAGCAAGGATATGGTGGCCCTCAACAGGGCTATGGCGGCCCACAGCAAGGCTACGGTGGTCAACAACAAGGCTACGGTGCTGGCCAAGGCACACCTCAGGTCCCACCTCCATGGCGCGCCGTCTGGGATGATCGTGAGAACCGCTGGCTTTTCATCAACGAGCAGAACGGTGAACGCACTTTTGAGCACCCTGGTCGCACTGGCGGATATGGCGGCGGCTATGGAAGCAGCTACAACCAAGGTCCTCCTCAAGGCCAGTACGGTGGCTACGAGCAACAGCAGCCCCAGCAGAAGAAGAATCACAACCTAGCCTACGGAGCTCTTGGTGCCGCAGCTGGTCTTGCTGGTGGTGCGTTGCTCATGCACGAGGGTCACGAAGTCAAGGAGGACTGGGAGGAAGACAAGTACAGAGCCGAGGAGAAGTTCGATCGCTTCGAGAACCGCGTTGACGACATCCCTGAGGATGCAGCCCGTTGGACAGGCCGCAAGGTAAGTTTCCTCATTATCTCTTTGACTGATCGCCTGCTAATGGCTCACAACACAGGTTGGAGAAGTTGAAGACATCCCCCAGGACATCGAGAACGACTACGACCGTGCCAAGTACGGCATGGAGAACAGATTCGACAATGCAGTCCAGGATGTTGAAGATGTACCCGAGGACGTTGCTGGCTTTGTTGGAGACGGTGTTGGCAGAGTCGAGCGCTGGGGAGACGATGTTGACAGATTCGGCGACAACATGGACAACGCCTACGACCAAGGCAGAGATGATGGACGCTACGGTGATGACAACGACCGTTGGTAGACCATACATTGGTCCTTCTTAGTCAGTTTTGACACTTTTATGACCCAGTCTTATGACAGCATTATTGCGACTCGAATGCATTCAGCTTGATAGCCTCTACCTATGTCATCTTTCTCATTCATATTCTTGTTCATGATGCATTTGTGGTGGATTTGCTTCGAGTCAAAGCTGTAGAACGGATGACCCTGCTCTTGTGTACAGCACCCTTGTAGGCGATTCACCACCACACAATGGCTATATACTTGCCCTTGAGGTGCTCTTGGTAACGCGTGCGCTGGATGTCTGCAATTTCTAATGGGTTAAAGAAGTGTAGGCCTTTCAAAGGCCATATCTTGCTCAGAGCTCAGTTGACCTTGAGAGAAGCTGTCATGTGGATCAAATCATTGGTGTATTTTGAGACTCTTGCCTTGTGAAGACCATTCAAAACTACAAGATCCAAAGAATTTACTTCTCGAGAGTCAACCAAGCCGCTTGAAATCTTAGAGTCTCGATTTTGACCGGATGTATGCGTGATATATCTCTTCTCCAAGTGCCAGAGCACATAACGCGTATAACCATAGAAATGCACAATACTATAAGTAACCGGGTAGTGCCCACTGAGAGACAACAACTTATCGCCTCTCCATGGACACATCTCTGCTTTCTAAAACAACTGTGCCTTTTTACAGTGTATATTCTGCCCCTCATCACAGTCGGAGTGCGATGGAATCATAAATTGGTATGGTCCAGCCTTGGCAACAAGCAAGCGGAGAACTAACCGATGACATCGACAAACCAAAGATTCCATGCGACAGAAGCCTCGCCTTCCTCTACCTAAAGTACACAAACCAAACATGTCTCGGGTACTAAGAACACCGGCAACACGCAAACTGCTGCAACCTTCAGTAGTACTCCCTCGACTCTCCACTACCCGCACATACTACAGCTACGAAACACCACTGCCACCACCTTATCCACCAACCGAAACCGCAATTCTCTCTGCAGCTCTATCACACGTGCCTGCCCTTGGCTGGACAACATCATCACTCCGTCAAGGTGCCCGCGATGCAGGATATCTAGATGTATCGACGAATCTGTTTCCCAAAGCCGAATTCGAATTGGTGTTGTACCACTTACGGACGCAGAGATTAGGACTGAAGGATAGGGTACAATTTCCCGAGGAGGCAGCTTTGGGAACGACGAGGAAAGTTAAGAGCTTGGTTATGGAGAGATTGAGAGGAAATGTAGAGGTGGGCGTGCAGGAAAGGTGGCAGGAGGTAAGCATGCCCTCTTGCACGAGAAAGAAGGAAGGACAAGATATTAACAAAGAGGTAAATTCAGGCACTAGGACTCATGTCCCTAGCTGGCAATATTTCTCCTTCTCTCAAAGAACTCTACCTCCTCGCCGACGAAATCTGGTTTTTGGCTGGAGATGAGGCAGTCGACAGTTCTTGGTACACAAAGCGTGCAACACTGAGCTCGATCTATGCCGCTACAGAGACGTATTCGACAACGGATCAAAGCACGGACTTCAAGGATACAGAGGAATTCTTGATCAGGAGGTTAGAGGATGCGAGAGTGGTGGGTGGTGCGTGGAGGAACGTCAAGGAGTGGATCGGTTTCCAAGGCATTGCCACTGTTAACATGGCAAGAAACTGGGGCGTGAGGATATGACGAAGGGAGGAGCGTGGTCAAAATGTAAGATCACGACGATGAAGTGATGCTGGTCTCAATGATATTGACCTAAGCTGCAAAAATTACTACTAACAATTGTACAAATTACATACCAATTTTACCGCCCGTGCTTTGCCTGGCCAATCCGTGGTATCTCCCTTGTCCGTTTCCGTTGCCATTACCCATCTGAAGATATGAGAGAGAGTTAATGTCTAGTGACCTCCCTGCTCACGTCGACTATCTCCCTCTGAACTCTCATCTGCAGCACCAGTACCAGCGCCGGCACCAGCAAGCCTGATACCCTCCTCATCACCTCTCAACTTTTCGAAGTAAGCCTTGATATCCTCTGCTCCCACAGCCTGTCCACTCTCAGCGAACGGCTGCAAGAAAGCCTTGACCTTGTCACGTAGATGGTTGTAGACCATGACGCCCTCGATGGCCTTCACGCGATCCATATTGCTGAGCAGAGCTTCGCCGCGTTCATATGTGCTTCCTGAACCCACGCTGCCGCCGTGTCCGGTCTGTGCTTCTTGGTTGTCGCTTTCAGAAACAGGAGGTTCGTAGGCTTCTTCCTCTTCGAGAAGTTGAGGGTGGGGTTTCAGATTAGGAAAGCAGGAGGGGCAGCGGCATATGTGCGAGCGGAAGTCTTCTTTCAGGAAGAGGGAGAAGGTTCCGATCGGAGCTGGGGGCAGTTTGGTATGTAGAGGAGCGTCCTCTGCGATTTTGATATCTGTAGGGTCGGACGTGACAGTTTCCGAAGCGCCATCCTCAGATTCGACCTTAGTCTTCTTAGACGTGGTTGCTTCCGGACCATCTTCTGCACTTCTCTTCTTGCTTTCGGTTGACGATGGTAGAGCTGCGTCCTTTGTGATCTCCTTGGCTGTCGTGTTGTCACTAGTTCCCTCTGAGGCTTCTTTGTGGTAAACAGGACTGAGGAAGCCTTCTTGGCCGGCGTATTGTTTAATCCAAGGGAACGAGCTGACACATTTGTAGCAGATCAAGTGATCAAAGTCATCTTCGGCGGGAAAGCCAGGCGGCAAAGGTGCATCATCGATATCTTCTTGCTCCTCGACGGGCTGTGCAGTAAGTTTCGCGTCCTGAGCAGGTTGCTTCGATTCCTCCTTCTCTTCTTTGGAAGCAGTCTCAGATGGGTGAGCTCTTGGTAAGCCCATCAGACATTCAGGATGCCACCAATCCTCTCCACAGCCACCATCCTCAACCGTGCCCAGACCTAAGCACTGGAACATAGTGCCTTTCTCTTTCTCAGGATCGTATGGCTCTCCACATCCACAGAAGCGGCCGGAGAAGTTGTGGTTGTACTTGTTGTTCTCGGCAGGAGTTTCGCCAGCCACATTGCCTTTCTGGCTGGTGGACTCGTTAATCCGGAGAGTGCATGGAGCCGATGATGGTACTCTGGTGGTACCACAGTCGCATACAAAGTTGCGTTTGGTGAAGAGCTCGACGAGTTCATGTTCGCCATGGCAAGAGATACTGCATGAGTAGCATACAGCAGCTGATGTAGAAGGACTGTTGTCAGAGATAGAGGGAGGGTTGCATGTCAGACAAGCAAAGATGGCCTGTCTAAGTGGTCCGAGAGGTTTCGTACAGGTGTCGAACTGGTACGGAAGAGCCTCGCGAGCTTCTTGTTCAAGCTGAAGCTGGCTTGCAATGAACTCTTGAGCCGTCTGAGAGGTTCCAAGATCTTGAGACATGGTTTGTAGTGGTTAATGAGAGAAATGTCGCTGAGGGCGATGTATGCATGCGTGGAAGACGCGCATCCTTCCTGATTAGGAAGCACTCTACGCGAAATCGCCGCGCTGTGTGGGGTCGCGACTTCCCAAGTTGTTTCGCCGATTCGCTCTGGAAACAGAGTCAACAAACCCAAGGCCTGTCACTTAATTTCTCATATTTTCCACAGAACCACATAATTATGAGGTATACCATTCTTTGGCACGTAATTGAGATAGTATCACTCACACTCCTCCAGTTCACCACTTGGACCTCCTGAATCATCAGCTGCTGCTGGTGGCCGCAAACGCCAAAGAGACGACGAAGATGTACAAATGCGCTCATCCTCTGCCGTCCCTCCCTCAAGTCCGCCCAGATCCTCTCCTCCTCCGCTACCGCGGGACGAACTTGATGATGACGACGATATCATTGAGCCTGATGAGGACCTCATCCCTGACCTAGACGATGCTGAAGAACAGCTGGAAGACGATGCTGGTGTTGATTTGTTCGGCGACAACTTTGAGAATGACTACAGACGCCGCGAAGATGATTTCTACGAAGGTCAGGATATCGACGATGAAGGAGAATACGACGACTTGGATCTGGCCGCCAGACGACAGCTCGATGCCCGCCTCAATCGTCGTGATCGCGAGCTTGCTCGCCAGAGAAGACCACAAGTAGCTTTGGATGAGGACGAAGATGACTTGATGGATCTGACTAGGCAGCCTCGTAGGCGGCGACACAGATATGACGAGGAACAGGACGACATGGATATAACTGAAGATATTATGACCGAGGAGCTTTCTGCTGAAGGCCTGGCCGATGTCAAAGCCTCTAATTTAACGGATTGGATTGCACAGCCCGCAGTACATCGTGGTATTGCTCGCGAGCTCAAAGCCTTCTTGACCGAGTTCGTCGACGATAACGGTATCTCAGTCTATGGTGTGCGAATCCGCACCCTGGGTGAAAACAACGGCGAGTCTCTGGAAATTGACTGGGAGCATCTGAGTATGTCCAAGCCTACACTGGCATACTTCATCGCCAACGTACCCACCGAAACGCTCAAAATTTTCGACCGTGTTGCCATGGACGTTACTCTCTACCACTACCCTTTGTACGAAAGCATTCAGTCAGAAATTCACGTGCGCATCAACGGATTGCCAATGTCCTACACTTTGAGAGAGTTGCGACAATCTCATCTCAACTGTCTCGTCAGAGTCAGCGGTGTTGTGACACGCCGTACCGGTGTGTTCCCTCAGCTCAAGTACATCAAGTTTGACTGCACCAAGTGCGGTGTCACTCTGGGCCCATTCCCACAAGACTCAAATTCTGAGGTCAAGATCTCTTTCTGTCAAAATTGCCAATCTCGAGGCCCCTTCACCGTCAACTCGGAAAAGACTGTCTACCGCAATTACCAGAAAATCACTCTGCAAGAGTCGCCTGGAACTGTGCCTGCTGGTCGTCTGCCTCGCCACAGAGAAGTCATTCTTCTCTGGGATCTGATCGATTCGGCCAAGCCTGGTGAAGAGGTTGAGATCACTGGTATTTACCGCAACAACTACGACGCGGCTTTGAATAACAAGAATGGTTTCCCTGTCTTCGCGACTGTTCTTGAGGCCAACCATGTTGTCAAGTCCCATGACCAGCTCTCTGGCTTCAGGCTGACAACCGAAGACGAAACCGAGATTCGTGATATGTCAAAAGACCCTGAGATCATAAACAAAATTATCAACAGTATTGCGCCAAGTATTTACGGCCACACTGATATCAAGACAGCTGTTGCACTCAGTCTGTTCGGTGGTGTGAGTAAGGAAGCTCAGGGCAAGCACGCGATCAGAGGTGATATCAACGTGCTGCTCCTCGGAGACCCCGGTACCGCAAAGTCACAGGTGCTGAAGTACGTAGAAAGTACCGCACATAGAGCCGTATTTGCCACAGGTCAGGGTGCTTCAGCTGTAGGTTTGACCGCCTCAGTCAGACGCGATCCTATGACATCGGAATGGACTCTGGAAGGAGGCGCCTTGGTGCTGGCAGACAAAGGAACCTGCCTGATCGACGAGTTCGACAAGATGAACGACCAGGACCGCACTTCCATCCACGAAGCCATGGAACAACAAACCATCTCCATTTCCAAGGCTGGTATCGTCACAACACTACAAGCTCGATGCGCAGTAGTCGCAGCAGCCAACCCCATCGGTGGCAGATACAACGGTACTGTCCCCTTCAGTCAAAATGTCGAACTCACCGAACCCATTCTCTCACGTTTCGATATCCTCTGCGTGGTTCGCGATACTGTTGACCCAGAAGAAGACGAACGTCTAGCTTCGTTCGTTGTGAACTCACACGGCAGAGCTCATCCTACCCTCAGCAGTGCCGCCAATGATGCACCAGTCAACAGCATGCAGGATGCTAACATGGATGTCGATGGCGATCAAGGCACCACCAAGCAAGGCGAGATCCCGCAAGAGATGTTGAGGAAGTACATTCTCTTTGCCCGCGAGAGGTGCCGTCCTAAATTGGTCTCGATCGACCAAGACAAGATTGCGAGGTTGTTTGCGGATATGCGTAAGGAGAGTCTTGCTACAGGCGCTTATCCAATTACTGTACGTGGTCCTCTTGCTTCTTCATATTTTCTTTTTACTAATTTCAAAACAGGTTCGTCATCTGGAATCCATCCTCCGTATTGCCGAAGCCTTTGCCAAAATGCGTCTATCAGAATACTGCAGTAGTACAGACATCGACCGTGCTATCGCTGTAGCTGTTGACTCGTTTGTTGGCAGTCAAAAGGTCAGCTGCAAGAAAGCATTGGCTAGAGCATTTGCCAAATATACTCTTGCCAGACCTGGTGCTGTGCGCAAGAGCAGAAATGCTAGGGCTGGTGCTGCCAATGTCGGTGTTGCTGCTTGATGTGTTTCGTAATCTTGGATCTGGACGGGGTGTTTGGGCGTAGTGCGAGATATACCTGTGTCTTTTTGTTTGTTTCTTTTTCTTCAAATTACAGAGCTATGATCGGAGGGGTATATACATAGCTGTTCCTCCAAAAATCAATGAATCAAAATGTCCAAACTGCTCCAGCTCGTCTTTTTAGTCCTTTAGATCTCATCCTTGGAGATCATGATACCATAAGGATCGCGATCAACCTCACTAACATGGATCTCGATATGGTTGTCTTCAAGTGCCTCGAGGTAATCCTCGCTCAAGGCCGATGAAGAAGCCTTCTCCTTCTCCTCCTTTCTAACGCGCTCCCACTCTTCCTTGACGCTCTTCTCCAATTGAGGCTTCAAGACACCGTGCAAGAAGCCTCTTTCTGTGTTCGAGTGGAACAAAGCGATAACGCACTTGCCCTGCTCGATTGCTGCCAATGCCTCATGATGGCTCAATTCGCCAGTGAACAGCAGGTCCACATCCTCTTCGCCATTCTTGCCTAAACCACCGAACAGACTTCCACCACTACCAGCACAGATGGCGACGCTGGAAATGTCGATCTTGTCCATTTGCTTGCCTTGGGGGATTGCGATAGGGAAGCCTTTGGGGTTGCCGAGACCGCGGCCAATACGATCGATGATCTCGAGAAGGGGTTGAGGAGTAGAGAAGCGAACAATACGACCCATTCCTGCAGTGGTGTTTTGGTATCCAGGTACCGAGGAGGGCTTGATTGGACGACGGGTGTGTGTATCATTGCCGAGTTTGAGAGTGCGGTCTTTGATGCTGAGTTGACTGGGATGGTGTTGGAGCTGGAAAGTCGGGCGTTTGAGCTCGTTCGAAGGAGTCTCTGGTTCCTTGGTCTTCTGCTCCTGTTGCTTCTCTTCTGCTTGGGCTGCTAATTCCTTGGCGCTCATGGGTGTGCCAGAGACAATGTCCGCAAGCCAGTCGCCTAGACCGCCTGGTGCGCAGTCAATTGCAGTGTGAGGACTGTATACACTAATTCCTTCTGCAGCCAATCGCAGTAGAGTTTGTTGTTGGGTGTCGGCCAGGGATAAACTCTTGAGACCTCTGAAGATGATGGGATCTATGCTTGACGTAAAGTTAGGCGTGCTTGCTTTTGCGACAGAGGTTTTGATCGGGTGAGCGTACGGTAGGCTACGATGATGGAGTCTCCACGCTCAATGGCTTCATCAGCGACAGCTTTGGTGAGGTCAATGGTGAGGAGGGCCGAGTTCATCTGGCGACGAATGGGATCGAAAGGTGATTCGAGAAGGACTGGTCGAGGTTAGGATCGCTGATGGTAGGGTTTGACGAAAAGTATAGACGTACGGCCAGTGTTGTCCCAGCTCTTATCAGCGAGTGCCTCTGGGTAGCTGGCTGCATTAGCGACCCGATGGTATAGATTGGTGAAGCAATAACTAACAGTTTACGCATTGCGCCGACGACGGCCTTGGAGAAGGGGGCCGAAGAGATTGTTGAACTCATCTTGACTGTTCGACGTAGCGTAGCCGAGAACATACAGCTTGTGCGACAAAGAAGGAACGAGTTTATAGAAGCAGAAAGAGAAAGAGTTGATGGTCGCCAAAGGTCAAAGTCTAGGCCAAAGCTCGACCAAGCGCTGCGTCATTCGTGAAGTGTCAAGCGACCAACACTTTTGCGACAATCCACCTCTGCATTCAATCACACGATCAAACACGAAATCATGAGCGCCAGAACAGACGTCGAAGCCACACACAACCAGCTGTCGTCTGGTGTCACACCCGAGTCGCTCAAGGCCACTCTGTTCGAGAAGCTCGAGGCACAGCACGTAGACATCCAAGATCTATCAGGTAAGTGTGATAAGATCTTTCTACTTAGGGAACTGCAAGGACTCACAAGAAATTAGGTGGATGCGGCCAAATGTTCGAAGCCATCATCGTGTCACCACAATTCGAAAAGAAGACGTCGCTCGCCCGCCATCGCCTTGTCAACAACGCCCTCAAAGCCGAGATTGCTGCCATCCACGCCTGGACACCAAAGTGCATGACTCCTGCCGAGTGGGAGAAGAAGAAGGGCTCTCTTTGAGAGCGTCACATATACCCAAAGTCTCACATGACGATCGAAATAATGTCCAAATGATACCATACTACTTTTACTGTCCATCTACTCTACCACTAGCTGAGCAGCACCTTGATCTCGTCGCTCGTGCGAGGGAACACATCGCGGACCAGCATGTCTTCTTCCACCTCTTCTCCTTGTTCGGCCACTGTCAACTCGTCCAGTCCAATCATGATCCTTTCGGCAGATTCAAACTTGCTGACAAACACGTTCGATGCATCTTCACACACCTTACGCACCATTCTCTTGTCCGCGAGCTTGCCAATAAATGCTCTGGCATCTTCCATTGCTCCTGGTAGGAATGCGTCCAGCTTCTGTGCCATGTCTGCCAATCGATCTGGCTGCATCTCTCTTAGGTTTCTGATGCCGCTGATCCCTTGACCGAGGTTGGTGTTCTTGTATTCTTCGAGGCTGTCGAAAAGCCGCTTGAGTCCCGATTCTGACTCGAACCACGCAATCACTGTTTCCACAAGTCTTTCAGATTGTTCTTCCTTTGTCTCCTCAATTTCGCCAATCTTGTCTTCTGTGAAGCTTCGGCCCTTGAGTGTCTCTATCGTTGCGAGTAGACAGTTTATAGCAAGTATCTGGCTCTGTGGCGCACCCATACCCTTAGCAATGCTATCGCAGCCTGCCAAGTAAGGGTCAAGCGCTTCTTCGAGCACGGCTTGGAATCCACTTCGATCGTCGCCCGAGGAAGCGTTAGCTAGTGATGTGTCGTAACTCTTCATCAACCCCCTGAGAGTGTCCAGTGCTTCCACCAAGAAGTCGGGTGGTGAAAGATCTAGCGGTGTGACTGAAACGTCGCTGTGGATGTTGGCGATGTGATCTCTCATGAGCGTCCTGAACTGTTCAAATGCTTTCTGCGTGATGGGTTCAAGTGTTTGTACGATTGACGAATCCGGTCCAAGGAAAGGTATGAATATTGAACAGTAGAAGCGTATCAGATTCGAGATCTGGTAAGCCAATGTTGCATCTTCGTGACTCTGTACGGTCTGCTCAACACGTTGACGCAATTGACGAAGGACACCAGACAAATCTCGATCAACCAGATCGTTAAGCGCTTTCTTGCCGTCGAAGGCTGCCACTTCTTCACCCTCTGCTTCGTCGGTAATTTGCAACCAGGGTTCACGTTCACGACCTGCTTTGATGTTTTTCGATATCTCATCCGCGTCGGAAATGAAGAGAATTTGCAATGCTTCTCGCTCGCCGACCGTCGCAGCATGTGCCCAAGCGAGCATATCACTAACGTAACGCAGCGGATCGTGTGCGCTGAGCTCGATAGCTTTGCCCATCGCCGGTCCTCCTACACGCTGAGCAGATCCTCCAGTCAGAGCAGCATAGAATGCATCCGAAAGCGTTTGCTCCCGATTCTCAGCAAAGAAGTCGAGACAGCTTTGGAAAAGTGCAGGTCTCTCAGCCAGCACACGGAGAGCGCGTCTGACCGAAGTGCTCAGTTGAGGATTTTCAAGATCCAGCTCGCGAAGCTCACGTTGAGTCCACCGGAAGAGCTTCTGGAAGGCTGCATTGAGTTGTTTCGAGCTTTGCTCCAGAATCTCGAGACCTAGTTGTTGGTCTTCGGTGCCCAATAGCAATTGACTGTCATCGTGTATCTTCTTGACCCGAGCCAACGCTTGAAAGAAGGAGTCTGTGACTGGCTCCGCAGTAGATGTCAATGAAGTGACCTCTGTATCAGACAAAAGGAAGTGTGAGGTGAAGGCAGCCAATAATTGTTGTTTGGTCTCGGTCTGCTGCCTCTGTGTCATCATTGCTGCGCTCTCTTCCATCATGGGTCCTGTCTCTCTGTTTGCGGCAGAAATATGAGATCGCATGCCTGAACACAACTTGTTGAGATCCTCTATGGCAGCGCCCACCCTTTTTAGTTGCTATCTCGCAGTCAGCAAAATTGTGACCAGAGTTGAAGCAACACAATTCCTCGTACTTGAGCAACTTGTCCGAAATCACGAATGATTTCTCCATTGCATTGAATCAATTCTTGTTGTGCGTCTAGTCGAAGGTTGCGCCTCGTCTCGGCTGTGTTGTGGACTTTGCGAGCATCCAGAGTTTCCAATGCATCTCGAATCTCCAAGTCTGAGTATGATGCAGCAAGCACACTGGTGATACGACTTTGAAGGGCACTAGATTTTGGTGCTGTTGGTCCGGGAGACATGGCTGGAGAAGCAGGTAATGAGGCTTCTTTTAGCCGCTCAGAGAAGTAGCCACTGGCCATGTTTACAGTCGCCTTCAGATGGAATTATAATCTTGATTTCTGCTGCTCGTTGACTTTGTCAGAATCGTTGACATAGAATACAGTGGAGGTGATTGGTCTGAATCTTGACAATTGTCTTGTTCTTGAGAGGCAGCCACCATTCGACATGCCTGCATGTTGCAAGGTCATCAACAAAACCTACATACCAAATTCAGAAATCATGGATCGTGTGCTCAGGGACCCAATCACAGTACAAACACGTCCTCATGCCTGTATGCAACAAGCCAAGCACAAGGGGACACCTCGTCAAGAGTTGCACGTCAACAAGGTGGCGGAGCGCAATTGTGGGGAACTTCTGGCGTGAATGTCTCGTGTCTGGCCCAGGGTCTTTTCAACAAGCTTCTGTGGCTCGCTCCTTTTCAGTCTCAACTGCTCTTGTTCATGGGCATGTTGTCTGTCGTTTTCATCTGAAATAGTTCATCATGAGTTCCGTCAAGATGGCTGGCAGGCGCGAGCGAGTCTTCAGCCGACGAGAAGTCGAAGCCTTGATCGCCGAAGGCCGATCAATCATTGTCATGAATGGCAAGGTGCTGAAGGTAGACGCGTGGCTCAAATATCACCCTGGTGGTGACAAGGCCATCATGCACATGGTCGGCAGAGATGCTACGGACGAGGTGACCGCGTACGTTGCTTGACAAGCATAATTGACTACACTCGAGCTCTTTCTGATCTTGTATCCAGTCTGCACTCTGCTGAAGCCCTCGAGCGCATGCCCGCCTACCAGATTGGTGTTATTGAAGGACGCTGGTCCAACTTCCTTCCCCCAATCCAAGGTGGACAGTTCCGTCTGAAAGATGTTGTCGACACTGAGGATCAAATCTCGGACCATGAGAACGACTCGTCAAGCCAGGGAAGCTCAGGAGAGCCCTCACCTCTGTTCGAACCTGCGGATGCCCAACTTCGTCAGCGCAAGCCCGCCATGTCACGATCCTCCTCTGCTACATCCATGTCGTCGCTGGACGTCGACAATGAGAAACCACACAATATTCACGACCCTGAGAGCGATTGGACGAAAGATCAGATCAAGAGTGACCTGGAAAGATACCCGGAGCTTGATCCCAAGACACAAGATGAAATTATGCAAAAGTACCGCCAGCTGGACCAGCGCATGAGAAACGAAGGTCTTTACAACTGCAACTACAAATCCTACGCCATTGAGATATCACGGTACTCCTTCTTGTTTGCCATGTTCTTGACTACCTTGCACTACGGCTGGTACTGTACCTCTGCCTTGTTCCTCGGTGCTTTCTGGCACCAGTTGGTCTTCAGCGCTCATGATGCTGGTCATATGGGCATTACACACAACTTCCATGTCGACAGTGTTATTGGCATTATCATTGCCGATTATCTTGGAGGTCTGAGTCTAGGATGGTGGAAGCGCAACCACAACGTCCACCACATTATCACGAACTCTCCCGAGCACGACCCTGACATTGAACACATGCCGTTCTTTGCCATCTCGCACCGCTTCTTCCAGTCACTACGATCTACCTACTACGACCGTGTTATGACCTACGACCCCTTCGCCAAATTCGTCATCCAGTACCAACATTGGCTATACTATCCCATCCTCTGCTTTGGTCGCTTCAACCTCTATCGCCTAAGCTGGGAGTATCTCATTCTTGGTCTTGGACCTCGCAAAGGTCCGGCATGGTGGCATCGCTGGTTTGAGATCGCCGGACAATGCTTCTTCTGGTACTGGTTTGGTTACCAAGTTCTGTACAAGAGCATTCCTGATGGCTGGAGTCGTTTCGCTTTCATCATGATCAGTCACGCCGTTACCATGCCTTTGCACGTCCAGATTACGCTCAGCCACTTTGCCATGAGCACTGCTGATCTTGGTGTCAATGAATCGTTCCCTCAGCGCATGCTGCGTACTACCATGGATGTCGACTGCCCTCAATGGCTTGACTTCTTCCACGGCGGACTTCAGTTCCAGGCCATTCACCACTTATACCCTCGCATGCCTCGTCACAACCTGCGTAGAGCACAGAAGCTAGTCCAAGAGTTCTGCGACGAGGTGGGCATTCCGTATGCCATCTATGGCTTCTACGATGGCAACAAGGAGGTGATCGGACGTTTGGGAGATGTTGCTAGACAAGCCAAGATTCTGGCCGCTTGCCAGAAGAGCATTGCTGAGAGTGGTGAGATGCACTGAAAAAGTAGTCGTTTCACATGCAGAACGACCTAGAACATTTTGTCTCTTAGATTATCAACGATTGATGTTTTCCTTTTAGTGCCTGCTTTGGTTTCAGACACCGAAAGGAAAATCGGTGTGGAACAGTACTTTCAGTGAACTGAGTGAACTAGAGTACCACCGCAAAGGTTTCAGCGCGAAGCTGCCATGTGAGACTTCAATTTTCATTCACTCAACAGCCAATTCTTAAGTTCTGCCCCCAGTGAAATCAACGCTGCATCACTGTCTTCACTGAGTGTTGAACAAGTGAGACAGCTGAGCACTGCAACTCGTTCTTCGCTTCTCATATAAACCTCATTTGTTCCTCTCTCCCCACCTCTTCTTCTGTCTTATCCGGCCACACACTACAGCGCATTGAGGACACATCGTCGCTGGCTCAACTCCATCACACGATCACTCTTTCTGAAAAGTGCTCGCCCCCATGGAGAAACTCCAGAATGAAGACATGCGCACTGTGCTCGACGCTGTGGACGATCTACGCGCAGTCGGCATCGACAACATCATCCCACTACCACAGATCGTTGCATGCGGTGATCAATCGTCAGGAAAGAGTTCGCTCCTGGAAGCCTTAACTGGTATCCCTTTTCCTCGAGACACCGGTCTTTGCACGCGCTTCGCTACACAGTTCATCCTTCGTCGCGCAAACGAGGTCTCCATTACTGTCACCATCATACCCGGTCCGAACCGAGTCGATCAGGATGAGCGTGAGCGGCTCGAAGAATTTGGGAGGGGCAAGACTTTCGATCCAACTAAGCTGGGCGAGCTCATCGAGGAAGCCACTCAAGTCATGGGTCTTCCTTCTTTGACTGGAAGACCTGAAGATCTTCGCGCCTTCTCTCACGATGTGCTCAGCATAGCCATATCTGGTCCTGATCGTCCTTCGCTTACCTTGGTCGACACTCCTGGCTTGATCAAGTCGAAGGGCAAATATCAATCCGTGGAAGACATCAAGACGATCGAAGCCCTGGTCAGGTCCTACATCAGTCAAGACAGCACGATTTTGCTGGCTGTTTTATCGGCTACATATCAGTACGAACTTCAGCAGATACCTTCCATGATCACAAAGAATGCTGCAAAACGCACACTTGGCATCGTTACCAAGCCTGATGGCCCTGGTCCAGATACCGCACTCGAACGTGAATACATCGAACTTGCTCAGAATCAACTCTTGTCTCTCGGTCATGGCTGGCATGTGGTGAAGAATAGGTGTATTTGCATTCACTCAACGCTTGCAGAGATTAGAGGCTAACGATTCCTTCTTGATTAGGTCTGAGAAGGAGATGCATTTCTCCGTGGTTCAGCGTGATAAGTCGGAGAAAGACTTCTTCGCCAGCAGCAAATGGACTGAATTGAAGACTCATCAGCTTGGCGTCCCTGCCCTCAACACCCGCCTTGCCACACTGCTTTACCAACACGTCCAGGCTGCCATACCAGGCCTCCAGGATAGCCTGATCAGGAAGCTCAAAGAAGTCAATACGAAGCTACACAAGCTTGGTCCCGGAAGGGGTACGAATCTGGAGCATCGTGGCCTTCTAGTCGAGATTGCCTCCACCTTTCAACGTCTTGCTGAGGTTGCCATTGATGGCAACTACAAGAAAGACCCTTTCTTCGGAATGTCTCCTCGCAAAGCTTCGACGGAGTACACTACCGAGGGACATCGCCTTCGGGCTATTGTGCAAGACAAGCATCGGCAGTTCTCGCATGCTCTTCGTCACTTTGGATCCAGATACAATGTCACTAAAATGCCTGCTGAGTGGGAATCGAGCGGCGGCCTCAACGACTCGCTCAGTTTTACGCATACTGCGCTAGAATTCCCGTACAACAGCTTTGCATCAGACCAAAAGAAGATGACCTACGCAGCATATATCACGTATGTGCAAAGCATCGAGAAACGCTTCCGTGGTACCCAGCTTTCTGGCATATTCAACCCCGACATCGTCGACGAGCTATTTCACGAGCAGTCTTCTCGCTGGTCAGGACTCGCAAAAGCACACATCGACAATGTTCATGATTACTGCAAGGATTTTGTCGGCAAGCTTGTTGCTCAGATTGCTCCACCAGACATTGCTGAGAGACTAGAAGCAAGAGTTGAGCCTACCCTTGAGCAGCGCAGAAAGAAGGCTTTGAAGGAGCTCGAAAAGTTCGTCCAGGTCGAGCGAGGTGTACTTATGACTTATGATCCAGAGTTTACTGTTACAATCGAAAGGCTGAGAGCTGAACGCATGGAACGCAGGTCGATCGAGGGCAGCAAACCACCTGTGTCGGACGCTACGCTTGGGGGCTCGCCAGCACGCGCTTTGAAAATGCCTCGAATTGACACCAAGAACCAGATCAACATGGACGGCCTTGCTGCAGAAGATGCTTTTTCCGTCAGCTGGGTGTACTGCCGCAGCCAGCGTGAACATTTCGTCGCTTACTTGACCAAGCACATCATTGAGCAGCACATGATAGAATGGCTTGACCATATTATGTCTCCCAAAGAGTTCGGAAGCATGCCAATCACAGAGACTCGTTCGCTGGCAGTCGAGGCGGAGGAACTGGTTGAAGAGCGCAGACAGCTTCTTCGCAACAAGCAGATACTCGAAAAGGGTAAGGCCAAGTTTGACGCAGCCCTGGAGAAGAAGAATGATTCTCTCAAGACCGAGCCCGATGGGGAGTCGGAATAGAAGCGTAAGATGCAGGGTTTGGCAAAGGAGACCTAAAGACGTATTGACTTTTGGTCAGTACGAAGCCGATAGCAGATAGCAGTGAGACGAGAGAATTCCATTTCAATGTTCGAAAGCAGAAGCGTATCCACAGGGAATTGATCACAGTGGGGATCAAAGTGTTCCTCAAAGGTATTGTGTGAGTATTTACAGCTAGATGTGTTCACACTTCAGAACGCAGACGACGCCGAGGTCTCTGAGCAGCTCATAGTCAACCTCTCTCTCATGGTAACATGTAGCGATATGCTTAGCTGTATGAATGCATAATCGATAGCAAAGCTGAAACTGTATCCACAGAGAGTCATCTAGACGATTTCTCTCTCTGGACCTTGCTCCGTTTTCACAAAGTATCCTGCATTTTTACAACTATAGTAAAACAGCTTCGATCATCTGGGATATCAGAAGTCGTGCATATGTCAGGGTTTGGATGTTGATCGACGGAGCAGAAGCAAGAAAAAGTGCAAAAAAGAAATCTCCTCTCTCTGAGTCGAACAAAGGACCTTCTGATGACAATCGAACAATTACAGTCAGACGCTCTAA